>CM069930.1:10361814-10961814 GCA_036172225.1 Cryptocoryne crispatula var. balansae | reverse complement strand
AGATACGAAACTGTGTTTGGTTAGATTCATTGGATTTTCGTGGATGAGATATTTCCAATGCCGCAAACCTAATGAATTTTGGCCATCCGGAGAGTCCGGAATGAGTTCGGAAAGTTGCTAAGATGATCATATCCGAATATCCGGCCGAAATTAGGGGAGTTGATGAACTTACCTATTTGGACTCAAATACCTCTGTATAATGACGTAGGAAGATAGGAAATTAAGTTTTCTAGAGTTTCCATGAGTTATTGGACACTAAACGGCCCTTGGAGGTGCCGGATTTGAGAGGTATTTGCGGTTTGGTTTAATTGCGGCCGTGGCAACTTACTCCTAAAACTTCGCGTTGGATAGAATTTTTCATGAGATTAAAATTATATATATAGAATCCTTATTGTTCAAGAATTCCAACGCATATTTTTTAGGATTTTTGGGACTCCGTTTGACCCCCCAAATCAGGCCCTAAAGTCGGGCGTTTTTCTAGGGTTTCCGTTATCCGCCCCGCCTTTATCGGGCGAAGAAGACGGAGGATCCGGACCCGCTAGCGCGGGGGGGGGGGGTACGTGGCGGAAGCGCAGCCGCGCCCCGGCGGGGGTACGCGGCTGCCCCGCGTTGGCGCCGGGGGCGCGCGGCGGCGCATGCGGGCGTACGGCGCGCGGCGCGTGGCCGCCGGCGCTTCGGCGCAAGCCGCGAGGGGTCGTGGCCGGCGGCGATTGGCCGGCGCAATGCGCCGCCAATTATTTATTTCGAAAATGTTTTTAAATTGTTTAAAATTCATTTTTGATCCGAAAAATTGCCATAAAATTCAAGAAAAAATCTAAAAAATTGTATAATTTATTTAATGAGTTATTAAAGTGTTTAATGACTTATTAAATAGAGTTTTACTATTTTGTCATTGAATTCTACTATTTTGATTTTAAAATTGTTTTAAGATCAAAATTAATGAAATTAATGATTATATAAGTTCTGAGAAATTATTTAATAGGTTTGTAAAATGTTTATGAACCTGTTAAATAGTTTTGGACTTTGGTTGCCACAGAATCATTTTATAAATGATTTTAAATTTTTTTTAAAATCTTTATTGATTAAATTAGTGTTCAAATAAATTCTGAAAAATATGATTTTGAATAATTATGATTTGTAAATTAATTTAATGCTCTGATAAATTTTGGAAAAGCATGAATAATCTGAATATTTTATATTGCTTGTCTTATGCATGTAAATTGTTTATATGTGCATTTCATGTTATTTATTTTATGAAAATTCAACAAGCATGAAATTTCGAATTTAAAAATTACAGTATATAATTTTATGATGGTATATATGATATATCTCATATAATTATCGCGTATGCGCTCTATGTTCATGTGATGAATGTTGATGTGTGTATGGAGGTGATCATGGACTTAAATATGCTTTGCTTTTGATTGCTTGGTTAATTAAGTTGGTTATGTTATTAAATGAGGCCTGCGTGTGCCTCCTCTCTCTCTATACAATCTGATTGTACATTCTACCTCCTCCCCATTTGTGTACTCCCCTTGGTTGAAACCAAGGTTTCTTATTATGAGTTGTACATTTGTGGGTCTATGTACCCTTTAGCTGCTTGTAATGGTTAGAAGGCGGCTCGTGATAGAATGGAGAGCGGGACCACTTGGAGAAGCAGCCTTCGAAGTGGGAGCATGCCAACTCAAGCTTCGAAGCAAGGAATTGCACCTATAGGGGTGCCTTAGGTGTATGATTAGGGTTAAGTTCATGATCACCTATGTTTTAATGCATATTTGATATGTGGTGTGTGCTACAGATTATACCTTAAATATATGATATTCCAAAGGTATATTAATAATTATATGTAGCACCTATATTGATGAGACTAAAATAAAATCCCTCCTCGTTCTAATTAGGTCGATAAACGTGAGACATTAAGAATGACTCACGTAGCCTTCCGTTGTTATGGTCTTGATGAGCCAATCTTAGATTGGATGGGTTTGTTGTGCTACCACAAGGCCTATTTAGCAAGGGATTGGAGATCATGGCTAAGGCATTAGCCGAACTTTGGGGTGGACCATTTGCATGGCTTTGTTGTGCTACCACAAGGGCTGTGTGAAGAATCCATTCTCATAACGTAACAAGCGGGTTTGACCTAACTAGAGTATATGGTTTGTTGTACTACCACAAGATCATAACTCTAGAGACTAAATGACTAAGAGTTGCAAGAGTTGCAACTGGTAATAGTTGCCTACCTATTAAGTATGGGATGATTTATTGTGCTACCACAAGGTCATCACCATAAAGTTAGTAGGGTCTTGGTCCCCACTAGGATGTTATCGTGCTATCCCGTCTTTGCATAATGAGGGTTATGCAAATTCGTCGAAAAGTTAGTGGGAGTATAAATTAGGATGAAAGACCATATCTTAATTTTAATGAATGTCTGTAATGTTAATATAATTATATCTCTGCTGTAGAATATTATAAACCTCCATTAATCTAGCATGCTAGATGCTAAGTATTTTAATGGCTCGCACTTCTTATATTGGTTTAGAACTAAGAGAATAGTTCTCATAGTTGACCTATTGACTATCATACTTGAGAAGTAAGTATCTCCTACACTATCTAATGAAGTGAGAGTAGATAAGATCTTATCTCATTGAAAAGATGTATTAATTACCTTATATCAGATGTTAGCCTCTATCAGATAAAATTAGTAGTGGCAACATAGATAGATGGATTTGATATCCACCATTGCTCATGGTGATGAGCTAATTAAAGGCGATGAACAATAATACATCTTGAATACTTCTTATTGGTAAGACCAATAGAAAGAAGTAAGATCATTAGATAGAGATAGATGATGATAGTTAAAAGTCAAAGAAGTGAGTCAAGATATTATAACCCAAATTTGACATAGCATTCCTCTACTATCATGATGATGGTAAGTAGAAGAAGAAGTGCAAAGTGTATTGCACATAATGCAAAGGTGAAACTTGAGAAGCTCCATGTATCTATGTCATTAATATTTACTTGTCTTATATACACATTTGATAGTATAAGATACTATGTATGTGTATTCTAGTATAAGATACTAGGGGTGCATATAATAGTATGGGATACTAGATATGCATCATTTATCTACAATGAGTTGTAGATAATAGAAAGTAAATGAAGGTTAAAGAAGATTGTTGACCTACATATGAAATGGTACAAAATGTTGCATCATTACTAGTGGGAGATACAAATTTTCTATAGCCTTCTAGAGTTGTCTTAATTATCCTTCTAAAAGAATATTGTTTTCATTTCCTAGTTGAATAAATAGAGATTTATTCTATGGTATGAAAATGATAACTGGTAAAGTGTTTACCAGTAGGAGCATAATAAAGAGTTTATTCATATAAGATATGTATGCTCTTATAATATGTGTGAAAAATCCTCATTAGACGAAATAGATTGATATTGATCAATCTATTGTTTAGTAGTATGGTCATATTTATAAGAAAAGACTTAAGGAGTACTATTCGGATAGAAACATATAGGTAAATGATTTAGAATCATTAACTATATGTAAGTCTTATCTTATTAAGCAAAATGACCAACTCTTCATTTGTTTGACATGGAGAGAGGGCTAATGAGTTTATAGAACTCATGCATCTAGATGCATGTTAGCCCATATCTATTAATGATAGAGGATAATATTTCAACTTCATTAATTTTCAAAGATGACTTCTCTAGGTATGGACATATGTACTTTATGAAGTACAAATCCAAAACCTTTGAGAAATTATTTAAGATTAAGAATGAAGAGGAAATATCAATGAAAAAAGTATTAGAACCCTTTGATGAGATCAAAGAGGGGATACTTAAGTAATAATTTACACATAAAGGAAGGATAGTATAATCTAATTTTGATGGACACCTCTTATACATTTTAGCTTAATTAAGCAGCTAAAATGAGAAGCCATATTGTGTAGGACATAATATGGACATTGACAACCTTTGCAAAATTCTTCTTTGTCTGTTTAGGAGTTAGCACTCAATATAGACATTTGATCTTAAATCGGTATCTTTCAAGTCGATTTCAATTATTCCATATTAGATATGGAAAGGGATTAAAGCTTGACCTTAAGCAAGTTAAGGTTTCAGAATGTCTGGCTTGGCAAAGAAGTATAACCCTATCAAGTTGGAATATAAGACTACAAAGTGTTGGCTTGTGGGATATCCTAAGGAAACTTAAGGATATTAATGCCTCCCTTAGGGAGAAGGGTATGAGTTGCTCATCTCTCCATATTTCTAGAGGAAGAGTCCCTCCTTTAGAAAGACAGTGGGAGCAAGGTATAAATGGAAGGTGTTCCGGTCCCACAATCCATGGACACTTTTATTAAGGTACTAGTTTATATTTACACAAGGGCAAATCATAGATCTTTTCTTATGTCCAATCAACCTAAGAGATATGTGAGACATATCTTTGATGGAAGAAATGAGACATAAGATAAAAGGATAATGATCCTAAGATTTATATTGAAGCAATATGAGATATTGATTCAAAATGGGAAAAAACAATAAATCCGATATAAACTCTATCTATTCTAATCAAGTTTAGAACTTGATTGATCCACCTAAGGATTTAGTATCTATAGGGTATAAATGGATCACTAAAGAATAGATTGAAGTATATTAGAAGGTAGAGACCTTCAAAGTAAGGATAGTTAAAAGGGATATCATTTATATCAAATAGTTGACTATGATAAGACCTTTTACCTATGCCATGGAATTAATCCATTCGGATTTGATTGTTACACACTACGACTATAGGATATGTCAAATGGATGTTAAGATAGTGTTTCTCTATGTTATTTTGAGAAACAGGTGTATATGATACAACCTTTGAGAATCAAGTTCCAAAACATCCAAATAGTGTGTGCATAAGGTCCATTTATGGACTCAAGTAAAACTTCCCATAGATGGTAGATAAGGTTTAATGAGATTAAATCTTATGACTTCATTGAGAATGAAGATATGCCATGTGTTTTCATATAAGATAAGTGGGAGTGCTATTATCTTCTTGACATGATATATGCATGACATACTGCTCATTGAGAATGAAGTAAGTATGTTATCATAAGTGAGCCTAGTTATCAATTCATCCTCCAAACTTAATATGGGTTTTAAGATCTATGGAGATAGATCTAAAAGGTTTCTTGGTCTTACCCAATTCATGTGCATAAAAACCATAGTCAAAGAGTTTGACATGGTAAACTCCAAGATAGGTTTCTTACCTATGAAGTGTGGAGTTGATTTCTTTAAAGAAATGTCTTTGTAGACTTCTTAAGAGATAAAGAGATCACATTAGTATAGCCCTTATGCTTTTGAAATAGGACCTATCACATTTGTGATGCTACGCACATGACTTCATTAATGCTCTAAGTGTTATGAGCATTCATCAAGTAAATCCTTGTGAGAGTCACAGGATAATTAAGAGATGTGTCCTTGAGTACTTGATAAGCACTAAGGATGTATCTCTAATGTATGGAGGATAAGACATGAAGTCTTGTAGTTTTATGAACACAAGCTTCTAATCAGATAAGTTTGATAATAAGTCAATAAAATGGTGGTGCAGTGAGCTGGAAGAGTTCCATGCAAGAGAACACTGCTAATTCTACAACTAATCTAAAGTAGATTGAATAATGACTGTATATTACTTGAGAAGTTGACTAGATGAAGATGTTCATCTAGCTTATGGGATTGTCCCAACTTTCTCTGAAAGTGTATTGTTTTGAGAAAACAATGGGGTAGAGCCAAAGTCTCATTAGAAGTTTCAAACTTCTATGGCAATACCATAGAATCAGAGAGAATACAGTTGATAGAGATATAATTAAAGATAGAGTATCTTCCGTTAATAACATTACAGATCCACTAACTGAAGCAGTTACTCAAAGAGTGTTTGAGCTTCACCTTGTGCTGATAGAGATCAGCCAGATGGGTGATTGGCTTTAGTGCAAGTGGGAGATTGATAGAAATGTATGCCCTACAAGCCAATCATATATGATATGACTTGACATTTCTAGGAATATTTCATTCAATTAAATAGGCAAAACTTCGTTACTAGCTTTTATTAGAAGCGTATATCGTAATGAAGTCCTTGATCACATGCAATGATGATTGAATCATGATGAGATCATGATAATGAGATCGATCATCTAGAGGTATGTGATCTAAATGTTCCTAGTCATAGGATCCTTGAGACGGGACATCAAGAATCCGGATAGACTAGTGTGTGTGATGTCTTCTCATCTGATAAGAATGACCGATCTCATTGGTCATCAGTGTGGGGACACTGAGATACACACATAGGTGCTCATTAGTGGAATGAGTTCACTGAACTGACCAATTTAGGAAAACCTGATCGGTATCTTACCGAACTGTCTATCAGGTTATTCTTACATCTCAATAGCACGGTTGGATCTTTGACCTGAGTCGCCAAATATGTCTTGCCAGGCGTACTATGTACTTTGACTATTGACTGATGTATCACTTAGTATTGTGGTCCTATATAGTTAATGGAATGGGTATATGGGAAACCTGGTGGAAACAATTGAGCGGACAATAGGGGATCGTTCACTCTCGGTAGGAGAGAGAGAATGTCCTATGGATAGTACTCCAAATCCTTGGCCAAGGTATATAGGATAATTGGAAAAGGAGTTTTCCAGTTGATCCATTCATGAGTACAAGATTTCATAGTGTTGGAATACTTAGGGGTTGACAGTCAGTGCTGAACCCCTGACCGACCGGGACATTGTATGAACAAGGATTTAAATCCATGTGGTAATTGATGATGGACAGGCTCAATGGATGTTATTTAACTCCTCAAAGTCATTTGGGATCATAGGATGTGGCTTGTACCCTTTGTGATCAGAAAGCCGTAAAAACTATTATCGGATAACGGTTTTGATTTAATTTAAAGGAATTGTTCTTTTAAATTAATTAAGGCTTCAACCAAATTGACTATTGGGCCTAGTGGGTCACACACAATAGATATGGTCAATAAGATGAGGGCATGGACGCAATTTTATAGAAGTTTTGGGTTTTTGTGAAAAATTCCATCTTCTATATATAAATGGCTTATGAAGCCAAACCCTAACAAGCCATAGGGCTGGAGCACGTCCCAAGCCTCCTCTCTCCCTCCTCTTTCCTATAGAAGGCGATCTCCCATGGTCAAGCTTGGATCTGGAAGGTTTCTTGAGGCCCGAAGGAAGAGAGAACTCGTTTATTGAAGCAGATCGTGTGGATACCGCTAGAGACCGTACACTTGAACGGTTTTCAGTAAGGAGGAATATCCTCTCTTCATCCATGGTGAGGGATTTGAGAAATCCCATGAGGTATTCTCGTTCTACTTCATATTCGGTTTCCGGTTTTATTCGTTCGGCATCGATCAAGGCAAAGATCATGGTTTTATGGAATCAAAATTTTTCCGCTGTCATGTATTGATTCCTTACAGTTGATAGTCAACTTGTTTAATCTCTTAATATTCTCAAACTAAGATATTACAAGTTGACTATCCATTTGGAGTTTAACAGAGGCAATTTAGTTCTAGTTTCCAAAAAAATGAATTGAAGTCGAGCTAAACCAAATTGTGAGCATCCCCACTTGTACAATCTAGAAACAACCAATCACAATTGATCATGTTCTCTTTTCTCTCTTTTACAATCTTTGCACACCCTTGACTGTTGAGACTGAGAGGCCCTATGTTGCTTCTTGAGGCCAAAACAATGCCAATCTTCTGCGCAATCTAATCTATCGATGTCGTTGCTTTACAACCAACATGATATCCCTGCCTTGTGTGATCTCTTTCGGAGCTCGATTTGTTAAGTAACATAAAAAATGTGTTGCATTTGTTCTCAGGTCGAGTTGGACCTCAATATAGTTTACATGACTAAAGAGTATATTTTAAATCTTCACCTTGATAAATATACAGTTCAATGCTCAACTCTTGTTATTATTGAGCATTTCATCGAACACCAGTTATACAGAGTTCTCTGCTCTTGCTCATTTTCTCGCTACTCTGCATTCCTATTCTCTCCATCTTGGTTTCGTCATACAGTTGAAATTTCCTATCTCGATCACATGTAGTACCAATTGATTGTAAGAAGTAGGTATGATATATACTATTTTGATTTTACAATGTCACTTTAAACTTTGATCAAGTACCGAACAAAAAATAAATAGAGTATGATATGTTATGGCCTTAGGCCCTATTTGGTAACACTATCAAACACCTCTATCACTATCAATTTTAAAATTGATATTGATGGTAATCTCTTAAAGGTGTTTGGATAATAGTATCAATTTGAAATTTATAGTGCAAACAAAGCATGTAATATAATTTAAGTGTCAACTTATATCAGTTTTGATATTGATACATTAACTTCTAGAAATATCATTATTAATACTAATATAGTATCATTTTTGATACTCTAACCAAATAGACCATTATATATCAATTTTTATATTGATATTTCTAGGTATTAAAATTTCAATATCAAATATGATATGACTTGGCACTTTTATTATATAATATATTTTATTTTTATTACAAGTTTCAAAATTAATATTATCAGTGAAATATTTTGATGATTTTTATATCAATAGTAATTTTAAATTTGATAATGACATAGATATCTAATATTATTACCAAACAAATAGTTAAACTTCAAAAACTCTAAGCTAAAAAAGGGAGGTACAAATGTACGTGTATACTAAAAAATATTAAAAATTAAAATTTTTTATATAGTAATGCCAATAATACTAAAAATAAAACAATATATTTTCATCGATATTTATTATATAAATTTAATTATGGTAAAAATTTGTGAACAATTGTCACAAGATAACACTTATTAAAAACACCCACATCAAACACGTTGATAAATTTTTATTATATATTATTTAAAAATGTATAAAAACACAAGTCAATCATGGTCTTACAAGCAAAGCCCGTAAAGAATCTCTATATGAAATTTGGTGAAGTGGAAGTGACAATTCTTAAGGGTTCAAGTTAATATTGTTTCGATCAGAATGAAACAACGAAAACTAAATACCAAATAAAATGAGTTCAAATATTAGGGATTCATCTAATCCTTTGAAGAGGATGAGGAATAACTTCTCAAGTTCTTTAAATTGTTCAAGTACTTGGTCTCTGGCAATATCCACACGAACGTTATCTATAGACATGTTCTCCTTTACACTAGACTTGAAAACTCTTAATGAACGAAGCTCCACCATGCCGAGGATGTCCTTCAAAGAGATGAGGAAGGAGAAATGAGGCTAAGAATGTGGTCCTCACCATTGACTTGATAGGATTGGCTGGAACCATCACTATTTATAAAAAAATTGATTTTTTTATAAAAAATTAAAATCATTATAAATTATGCCTTTACTCCATGTACATATGGATAAGTCTTTATGTATATGACTCACTATGCCCACAAACTTATTTGGTTAGGACCTAATTAAATTAGAATAATTCTATTAAATTAAAATAAATTCATTATTCAATAACATATTTAATATTGTATTGATCATGAAGTATACAAACCACATTTTATGATCACAAATGACTATGAGGATAATCTTATCTTTATTAATCATTTTCATTATAAGTTACTACAAGGATATAAACTCTCGTTCATTCAATGTCCTAAGCAGATAGGAGTATAACATCAATAGCCAACTCCTTAGTATATCAAATCTAAGGGATCTTGTACTAGTAATCAGATTAATTGAAAAACTCTTTTCTTCATTTATTTTCTCTACCTTGACTAGGGATTTAAAGTACTATCCCCTCACTTACTGAGAGTTAACAATATCTTGTTATCCATTAAATTGTCTTCACTAGGTTTTTCTTGTGCCTAATCCATCTTTGTACTAGACCATCTAATTAGTGATCCATAAGTCAATAGTCAAAGTACAAGATCTATTTAATAACGTATATTTGGCAACATAGGTCAAAGGTCCAATTGTGTAACTGTGATGATAGAAAATCCTGATTGAAAGTTTGGTAATATACCATTTAAGATTTCTCATTCGATCAGTTCAGTAGACTCATTTGACTAATGAGTACCTGTATGTGTATCTTAGTGACTCCACACTAATGACCAATGAGATTGGTTAGCCTCATCACATTAGAAAACATCACATACGCTAGTCTGTCTATATTCTTGGTATCCAATCTCAAGGATTTTTTAATTAAGAACATTTATATCACATATCTTTATAAGATTGATCTTATTATCATGATTTCATCATTACTGAATTATTATTGCATGTGATTAAAAACTTTATTATGATATATGCATATAATAATAGATAATAATAAATATTTACTTAATTAATTAAATAATATATTTATAAAAGGTTGAATCATATCACATATAATTGATTGATAGGGCATATATTTCTATCAAAGACAAGTTGAGATGCACGGGTCAATCGTGGTAGCCTAGGACTGTTGAAGCATGGTGAAATTTATCGACAATACCCAATCTAGAGCATCGAAGAAAGAGGTGAGAGAAATAGCACTTCACCTAGGGGCGGATTCAAGATTTTAATTTAGTGGGGTCACTTCAAAATTTTAGTGAGGTCATATCTCTATAATATTTTATAATTCAAATTAATTTTAATAAATTAATTCAAGTTTCTATTACATTTTTAAAATTTTAGTGGCGTCACATGACCTCACTAACCCTAACGTAGGTCTGTCACTGACTTCACCTAGATCAATGTAGCCATGCTCTCGAAGAAGAGTCCAAAGTTGTTATTTGAAAGTGGCTCTTGATCTAAGATGACATTTTTAATTAGTTTATTTTAAAAATTTTAACTCTTAATTTTATATTTAGTCTCTATTTTGTTTTAAAATTTTGGTATTTAATTTAATTAAGGTATTTATATATAATGTTTATTTAAAGTTATATAGCACACATTATTTTATTAACTATTAGAGAATACATCTAAAGAATAAAGTTAAACTCTAAAACTTAATTATTTTTAAAAGATTCATGAAAATATAAAATGATAAGTATATTAAGCTAATTAATTAAGATATAAAAACAAATAACCTAAATATTAACCTATGACTAAATTAAAATGGTATCTTCCTGCTCGCGGGGAGCAAGGGCCGCAGGTTCGAGTGACCGAGCAGTGCCTTGGCCCCTTGGCTCCTTGAACCTCTTTGGCTATCGGGGGCAGTCTCTAGTGACGATCGAGTTGGGGTTCGATCGCTCGTCCGCACGTTGCGCTGCGCACCTCCAGGCCACTAGACCACTTGACCAAAAAATGAAAAAATTTAATAAAAAAGCGTGTTTGATTCACGGGTACTCGATTAAATACTTGAAATAAATATGTAATTAAAATTAAATTAAAAATATTTAATAATTATAGATTGTTTCTTAAATATAAAATAAATTAAAATTTAATTTAATTATAATTTAAACTTAAATTGAATTTCATAAATGAGTTAAGATAATTATTTGAGTTTGAATTCAACTTGATCAGGTAACAAATCAAATTTAAACAAAGATGAACGTACTTATAAAAGTTAGAACTCTCCAACTCACATAAAATAGGCTGAGTCTATACTTATTTAAAAAGTGACAAGAAGTCTAAACCGACCAGCGAGCCTTAAAATTATGAAATTTGTTTAATTTGCTTTTATAACTATGCTATATTTTGATAAAATTAAAAAAGAGGATAACACTCGGACCAGAGAAATATACATCTCAATACACACCACTTCAATAAATAATTTTATAAAATTATATTTAATATCTTTTAAAATATAAATATAATTATTTTTAAATATAAATATTAATAAAAATAAAATAAATATTTATTTTATTTTTATTTTATATTATAAGTTAATTATACATTTAATCTAAAAAGATATGAATAAAATATATTTAATGTTGATTTACATAAAATATAATATTACATAATATTTGTTTTAGTTTTATAATAGTTAAAATATTTAAAATAATTTTTTTAATTGTACAATAAGATCATTTATTAAGTTGGTGTACAGAGATCCGGTCCCTGTGCGGCAGCCTGGTCGTCCCGTTCTGACCGTTCAGCGCGGCAGGGACGTCGTCCTTCGTCGCCGAACTTCTCAGGCCTCCATCGGCAAAAGCGGAAGCATCAAACCGTCGTCCTGATCACCCTCCTTCCGGTACGAACCGTCGATGGCGCTGGCGAGCTGATGACGGGAAGCGCTGGTCAACTGCAAAGTTCGCGCTTCGCGGAGCGTGCGGAACGAGATCTTTGAACGAGGAGAGAGCCGGGTGGGGTGGCAGCCCCAGCCAGAGACTCCACAGCGAAGCCTGTCAGACGAAGGGGACGGGGATGACACCAATCTCGCCCGCAGGAAGACTACAGGCTTTTTACTGTGCTTGTTCTGTACTCCGTCTGGTGCTCATTTCTCTTTTATTTTACATTACCACACTCCCTCGTCAGAAGAAGAGAGAGAGAGAGAGAGAGAGAGAGAGAGAGAGAGACAGATAGAGACGGCTGGGCAGGGCAGGGCAGGGCAGGGTAGTCCCCCACAACCCTCTGCACAGTGCCCGCGCAGAAGGACAAAACTGCTATTCCAGCAGGTAATAATAATTCATACGGGAGCGAGTCTTGTGAGCACAGACCCCATACAGTGATTAGCCAGCTCACCCGTCCACCCTTTAGACGCTTCTCTCTCTCTCTCTCTCTCTCTCTCTCTCTCTCTCTCTCTCTCTCTCTCTCTCTCTCTCTCTCTCCGTGGTCATTTGAAGCTTCCGCCCGCCTTGGCTTTTACTTCACAACTGGCGCTGTCCGTTTCTCTCTGCGAGTCCGCTGCATTCGATGATATGTGACGTTTAACTCGCGATTATTAAGTAAGTTAATTAATTTAATCGTTAAATATAACATCTGACTCTTTCCGAAGACTCTTGTGACCAACTTAGATAAATGATATGTGATGTGTGTACTGTAATCTTAATAAAACCATCAATTTTTTAATAATGATAAATTATATCATTTTAATTTTTAAGTGTTTAAAAAATTTTGAGAAGGTGTCGAGAGATTAAATTAGTAGGCTATTAATATCTTCAACTAATTATTTTTTTAAACTTAGTCGAAAGAAATTTAAATTTATTATATTTTGTGATGATAGTTCAAGAATGAGCCGCTAAGGTGGCTAGCTCGATTGTTCTCCAGTCAACTGATTTAACCATCAAAGTAAGTCAAATCAAATAAAACCTAAATATAGAACCATCTTAGAAGAACTGCTGTTCTAGCGGGCACTAATAATTCATATGAGTGTGGGTCCTGTATATGCCCAGACCTCCACACAGCGATCAGCCACAAACCCTAACCCTTGCTCACCCGTCGTCGCGCTCAAGACGGTTCCATCTCTGCGCCCTCTCTCTCTCTCTCTCTCTCTGCAGACGTAGCCAGCCAGGAAGGTATGTTTGTTTGTGGGGTTACTTATGCTGTCTCGGCGCTCTCTCGGTAGCCATTTGAAGCTTCCGGTCTCCCTTGGCTTCTCCTTCTCCACTCGCGCTGTCCATGTCTCTCTTCGCCGGCCCGCTGCGTCGTCGTCCATGACAGCAACCTCTACATCCCCGTGGAGAAGCGGCAGCCGGCCGGCGACATTTATTTCTCCCGGCACTCGCACCCATCAAAGGACGCTGGAGAGAAACTAGAGAGGAGGTTGCTTGATTACCTCGGCCGAGCTGATTCCCTCATAAAGACTGATCAAATAAAGAGGCAAGCAGTAGTAGTAGTAGTAATAGTACTAGGTTAATCTCCACCTACCCAACCTCCCAGTTCTGCTGCTGCAATGGAGAGGCACCTGCAAGCACATATCAACCAGATCGTAAGTCATAAATATTCTACTCCTCCTTCCCCCCACTTCTTTAATTTAATCTGGCCTTTTTCTTTCTCTCCGACTTTCTGGGAACGTCTCTGGTGTCCAGCGCGCGCCTCCGAGGTCACCATCTGTACACACTGCGACGTTTCTTACACTAGCTCTTCGTATGTTTAAACACCGGATAAAAGGACAAAAAGGACATTTTTGCTCTCTTTCATGCTAAGCAAGTGAAGAGGTCTTACAGCGGAAATGCTAAGAAGTCCCGTTTCATTCATTCTACTTTGTTTGCTGTAAGTGGCTAAGAGCTAGCCTTAGTACTCAGAAAGGTAGGACCGTTAGTTACTTCATTTGCCACTCTTACAAATTCCACTGTTCCAACACTGTTCTTCCGTGCCAAGATAGTTAAAAAAGGAGTTAAGATAATTTAAAAAATATAACAGGATTAATACCTTATTCGGATACCCTCTTATAAACTTTAAACTCGTGAAGTTGGAGAAGTTGAAGAGCCTAAAATATATAAGTAACTTTACTTTTTTTGTGTGTATTGATTTCACGGGGAGGCCCCAGCATGAAAACCTGTGGAGTTCTCTGATAGTTGCTTTAATTTTCTTCTGTTATTTTTGCCTTGGATTTGGGCGTGGGCTCAGTGCTCCGGGAAGCAGACGACGACTGTTGAGGGCCAGGAGCGAGAGGAAGTGACGGATTACTGCGTCTATGAGAGTTACATAGTTCCCGGCCGCCATCTTCAGAGGCCCTTCATGCAAATGCTTCTGGAGGACCAGGCGCAGCTTCAGCCTCCGCCACTGGAGCATAGCAGCTTCCAGCTGCTCCTGAAGCTGCAAGAGGAGCGCCTCCACCGGCCGATCCAGCTCACCTGCGACGGCGAACCGTGGCCGCCGGAAAGCAACGGTTGGATCCTCCCACCGCCGTCCCTGGAGCTGGAGAGCTGCGTCACATACGCGTCGGAGTCTCTCTCGGATGCTATGAACCAGCAGCGCCAGCAAGAACAGAATCCGCAGAAGCGCAAGCAGCTGTCGGCTCGCTGCCGCAAGCGAGAGTCCCGCGGCGACGCCTCCGCCGCAGCCACCGGCACGGCGGCGGTCGCCGCCGCTCCGGAGCCGGCGCCCCAAGGGGAGAGGGGGAGGCGGAAGCGGCCACGTCGCCCCGCCAGGAATGTGGAGGAGGTGGAGAGACAGCGGATGACGCACATCGCCGTGGAGCGCAACCGCCGCAAGATCATGAACGATCATCTCAGCTGCCTGCGCGCTCTGATGCCCCCCGCCTCCGTCCAACGGGTAACTCTCCTCCGTCGGATCGGACGGCCAAGATTAATTAATTAGATTTGTTTGACATTGACTTTAATGTTGACTTTGAAACCGCAGGGAGACCAAGCGTCCATCATCAGTGGGGTCATCGACTTCGTGAAGGAGATGGAGCAGCTGCTGCAGTCGCTGCAGGCCGAGAAGAAGCTGCGAGCTCCGCCGTCGGCAACGGACGGCGCAGGGCCCTTCCACGACTTCTTCACGTCGCCTCAGTACACCGCGTACACGTCTGCGGGCCCCTCCTCGACGCCTTCGTCGGCGTCCTCCGCCTCGCCGTGCTCGTCGGCGGCGCCGTACCATGTGAAGGCCGCGGAGGACCATTCGGCGGCCGTGTCGGACGTCGAGGCCACCGTGGTGCAGACGCACGTGAACCTCCGGGTGCTGACGTCCCGGCGGCCGGGGCAGCTGCTCCGGGCTGTGGCGGCGCTGGAGGAGCTCCACCTCTCTGTCCTCCACCTCAACATCACCACTCTGCATGACTCTGTCTTCTACTCTCTCAACCTCAAGGTAAGAGCTTCACGCCCCCCATCTACTTACTGGGAACCTTCTTCCCCTCCTCTATCAGCCTATCTTTCCTCCGCCTTCTGCTTATCACATTAGCTTCTTCTTTGGCTTGTGTCACGGCAGATGGAAGAGGAGTGCAAGCTAAGTTCCGCAGACGAAATAGCAGGGGCGGCGCACCAGATCTTCTCTTTCATAAGCTCCGCCGCTTGCTGAACCCGCGGCGTCGTAGAAGGCGTCGTAGGTCGCTGCGAGTCAGTCTTCGGATTCAATTCCAGTGAGATCTGCGAAGGGGGTAATCAGGCGACCGAGCAGCGGGAGCCGAGCTCACATCGCTCAGGCGCTCAGATGTACTCCATGACTCCGAGCCTAACGCGTTTCAAGGTGGCGCCGCCGCATGCAGTGACCAGCGCAGGGGACCGCGGCAGCGAAGAGCGGTCAAATGTCTGTGCGGAGCATGTACATCTTTGCCTGGGCATCCGAACATTACTAGCTCATTTGGGTCTCGAGCTCGGTCGCATGCGGATGGGTTATGCAATGTATTGGAGGTGGACTGTTCCAATTAATCTAGTTTGTCTAATTCAAACATTTCGAATAAAACTGTCAAAGAACTCAAACTAGCTCTTCATGTTCAATTAGATGAGATAATGTATACATTTGATGATTTCCGCATTCGACGCCTGCATATATTTTGGAAGATTATATGTAGCACTTCGTTCCGTTCTGATAAAGGAAGACCGGGTTGGATGGGGGTGACGTGGTCGAGAAATTAAATTTAATATTAAAAATAATAATTGTTTTTAAAAATATAAAAAATAAAAATAACTTACAAAAAATATAAAAATTAAAAATGTGAGTAAATTTTTTTATTCATTTATTATTAAATATTATATCTTATTATTCTTATGCATAACTTATATATTCTCTCTGTGATCTTCGGACAGAATACATAAATTTGAAAATTTATACATGTTGGTTGTACTTAATCACTCATTTGTTCAATTATCCTAAGATAAGATTTAAATGATTCCCTATAACTACCACACATAGAATGTATAGAACTGTCCAATAAAGATCTATATATATGTTGAAGCTTATCCCATAACTCTCTTTGTGATGTGAATAAAATTACGAGTTTTGAGATACATCAAGTCCACAAGACCGTCTGTAGTATTAAAACCTACTGGTCCTTCGGTATCCAAATGATACCAAGGGTTGAATATCTGAGGAACAAGTAAACATGAGATAAAGTTGGGAGTGAAAGAGGTAGAGCATGTGTTGCCACCTCTAAGGGGCACGTGGACTGATTTTGAAGATTTCTTGCTTTAATCAAGGGGCAGAATTGACATGCACCCTATTTGAACCCCTAATTTAGAGTACATGCCTTTCAAAATCCATTTTTCTATCTGAACCAACATTGGATGATCATCAGATTGATTTTAGAAGATTTCTATCTTTAAATAAGATGTGCCCTACATTGGGGACACATGCACCCATGATCGAGGATGTGGGAAGGTTCTGAATTTTGAAGATCCGAATTAGATCAAAATTTGGATTGTCGAGGCAGAACACAACCCTAGTTGAGGGCACACGTACCTCAACCGGGGGTGCAACCTACTTTCTATTTTTTCACTAAATCTTCTAGATCCCAAAGTTTGGAATGTGAATATTTGCTCATGGGAATATGTGCCTTGGGTTGTGGGCACATGCGCCCTCAATTGGGCACATAAATTTACACCTTCAGGTTTTGGAATTTGATCCAATTTTGGATTAGATTTTCAAAGCCTTAGCCATAAAGAGATCTTAGAGAGAGAAAGTAAGATTTATGCCAATTTCCATTGTTCTCTTGCAAAGCCCATAAAGAAAAACTAACATGCACTACAGGAAATAAGGTCATTAGCGACGGCCGACCGCGTCGCCACAAATACAAAAGCCGTCGCCAGATGGTAATAGCGACGGCTGTTCCGCCGTCGCAATCATGTCGCAAATAAGCCTGTCGCCAATTTTAATGGCGACGGCTAATGATAAGCCGTCGCTTTTAGCATTATTTGCGACGATTAACGCCGTCGCAATTAAGTTATTAGAGACGGTTGAAACCGTCCCACATAAAGTTTTTAGCGATGGCACTAAGCCGTCGCAAATAAATTTAAACCCGTAAAAGCCATTAGCGACCGCTTCTCGCCGTCGCCAAAACATCAATTTTTGCATCTCCGGGGGCTCAGTTTTCTAGTTTTGCGACGACGCGCAAGCCGTCGCTTTAAACTTTTTTTGCGACGGCTACCAGAAGCCGTCGCTAGTAAACGACAGTAATTATAAGCGACGGCTCTCAGCCGTCGCTAATACCCAATTTTCAGCCCCGGCAACACCCGCGGGGGTGCATTTTCTGGTTTTGCGACGGCTTAGAGCCGTCGCCATTACATACACAGTCGTCGCTTAAAGTTAATAATAGCGACGGCTTACGGAGCCGTCGCTAAAACCCATTTTTTGGCCCCGTCAACACCCGCCGGTGTGCATTTTCTGGTTTTGGGACGGCTTTGAGCCGTCGCTATTACATGAATAGCCGTCGCTTAAACGAACTTTAGCGACGGCTTAGAGGAGCCGTCGCGAATAACTTACAGTTTTTAAAATTTTTTTTCACACAATTGTATTCTCGTAGCAAGACCTACATACACAAATAATTTGTCGGTTTGCCCGATCGAAGCCATTCACATTCATTCATACATAATAAACACTGACATTCTTTAATAAGAAAAGTTCATATTTATAAAACGTATCATTACACAACAACTACCTCAAATACAAAGAAATAATAAAATAGAGAGTAAACTCTCTCACTCATCCTCCCCAAAAGAACGCTCATCGTCTTCTGCGTCCTCGTCATCGTCCTCCTCCTCCTCGTCTCCCCGTGCGCTTGTACGGCCTTGGGGTGGCCTCGAACTAGACGGATTTGCAGGTGGGAGCCCATCTTGTTTAATTGAGCTAACATTTCTTGTGTTAGCCGTGTCATCGACTCTTAGAATTGTTGACGTTGGGTGTCCAATTGTTGTTGGAGCGAGTCGATCATCGAGTTTTGTTTCTCGATTTGTGTAGCTTGAGCATCGACTTTGTCCACCAACTCTTGGTAGCCCGGACCCGCAGAGGTACTCGCACCTCCACTGCATACACCATACCAGGTGTTGCGGGTCTGTCCTCTCCCCCCACATCGGATCCGTCCTGGCCTGTCTCTGCCGAACACGGTGATGAATGCATCCTCAGGAGAGAATGGATGCTCGGAATTCCGAGCATCTGATTTTTCTGACTAGGGGGCATTCATCAACTGGCGCATCTCATCCTACATAATGTAAATATAAAGTCATTTGTTATATGAAATAAAAATTGTCTAATGTTGATACAAATAAATATATTGCGTACCATAACTTGACGACTTTCCTCGTTGGGCCATACGAGGGACCCATCCTCCGCCTCTTTCGTCTGGGTCATCTCGAAGACCTCTGGACGGGTAGGACGGCGCCCTTCTTTGTTTGTCTGTTAAAAGAAAACATTATGAACACATTAGTACTATTATCGAGATATACAATAGTGAATAAGAAAGACCTTATAAACTTACAAAATCTATCTGCAGCTGATGAATGTTGGTTCTACCTCGCCTATAAGGCATGCTCAAATTAGCCCTGTTTGTTTTATTCCTTTGGCTAAGTGCCTACAAACAAGTTCATAACACATTAGTTTTGTTAAGACAAGCTAATAAAATGAGTTATCAAATGTGGATTACTTTTAAATTAAATAAATTATTTACCTTATTGTCGTCCCTCTGCCATATCTCACACATATGACGCCACTGGTCCGGAATCCGGCTTCGATCGGGCAAACCGGCCTTGGGGTGGGGTGTTATGCATTTTTCCAAGCTAACCGGCCGGTTTGCCCGATCCAAGCCGGAATCCGGCTTCGATCGGGCAATCCGGCCTCGGGGTGGGGTGTTATGCATTTTTCCAAGCTAAACGGCCGGTTTGCCCGATCCAAGCCGGAATCCGGCTTCGATCGGGCAATCCGGCCTCGGGGTGGGGTGTTATGCATTTTTCCAAGCTAACCGGCCGGTTTGCCCGATCCAAGCCGGAATCCGGCTTCGATCGGGCAAACCGGCCTCGGGGTGGGGTGTTATGCATTTTTCCAAGCTAACCGGCCGGTTTGCGCGATCCAAGCCGGAATCCGGCTTCGATCGGGCAAACCGGCCTCGGGGTGGGGTGTTATGCATTTTTCCAAGCTAACCGGCCGGTTTGCCCGATCCAAGCCGGAATACGGCTTCGATCGGGCAAACCGGCCTCGGGGTGGGGTGTTATGCATTTTTCCAAGCTAATCGGCCGGTTTGCCCGATCCAAGCCGGAATCCGGCTTCGATCGGGCAATCCGGCCTCGGGGTGGGGTGTTATGCATTTTTCCAAGCTATCCGGCCGGTTTGCCCGATCCAAGCCGGAATCCGGCTTCGATCGGGCAAACCGGCCTCGGGGTGGGGTGTTATGCATTTTTCCAAGCTAACCGGCCGGTTTGCCCGATCCAAGTCGGAATCCGGCTTCGATCGGGCAAACCGGCCTCGGGGTGGGGTGTTATGCATTTTCCAAGCTAACCGGCCGGTTTGCCCGATCCAAGCCGGAATCCGGCTTCGATCGGGCAATCCGGCCTCGGGGTGGGGTGTTATGCATTTTTCCAAGCTAACCAACTGGTTTGCCCGATCCAAGTCGGAATCCGGCTTCGATCGGGCAACCGGCCTCGGGGTGGGGTGTTATGCATTTTTCCAAGCTAACCGGCCGGTTTGCCCGATCCAAGTCGGAATCCGGCTTCGATCGGGCAAACCGGCCTCGGGGTGGGGTGTTATGCATTTTTCCAAGCTAACCGGCCGGTTTGCCCGATCCAAGCCGGAATCCGGCTTCGATCCGGCAAACCGGCCTCGGGGTGGGGTGTTATGCATTTTTCCAAGCTAACCGGCCGGTTTGCCCGATCCAAGCCGGAATCCGGCTTCGATCGGGCAATCCGGCCTCGGGGTGGGGTGTTATGCATTTTTCCAAGCTATCCGGCCGGTTTGCTTGATCCAAGCCGGAATCCGGCTTCGATCGGGCAAACCGGCCTCGGGGTGGGGTGTTATGCATTTTTCCAAGCTAACCGGCCGGTTTGCCCGATCCAAGCCGGAATCCGGCTTCGATCGGGCAAACCGGCCTCGGGGTGGGGTGTTATGCATTTTTCCAAGCTAACCGGCCGGTTTGCCCGATCCAAGCCGGAATCCGGCTTCGATCGGGCAAACCGGCCTCGGGGTGGGGTGTTATGCATTTTTCCAAGCTAACCGGCCGGTTTGCCCGATCCCTTAAAATACTATTATCTAAAACCTTAGCACAAATTACTTTAAAATACTGACATAACTCTACAATGGGCTTGAGTACGTCCTTTGGTACGATCCCTTGAAAAGCAAGAGGAATAATCACTTGCATCATTACATGACAATCATGACTTTTTAATTCACTAATGACCCTACTACTTAGATCTACGCACCTACTCAAATTTGATGAATACCCATCAGGCACTCGAATGCTCTTTACAAATTCGAGTATGCGAGTCTTTTGTGCGTTACTCAGCTTATAGATAGCATCTGGAAACCTAGATGAACTCTCATGTGGATGTAACTCTGGACGGATTCCTAACTCTACCAAGTCTTTTCTAGAGTTCGAGTTGTCTTTATCCGATCCGGATAGGTTGAACATATCTAAAATATTGTCTCACACATTCTTCTCGATGTGCATCACGTCTAAATGATGTCGGACAATCAGCGATGCCCAATATGGCAGTCTTTCAAAGAAGATACTTCTTTTCTTCCAGTTCTTATTTTTTGTCAAATTCTTTCTCAAGCTCTCCAAATCTTTCTTAAATGTTTTTCCGAATCTTACAGGGTCAGTCTCCTGTTGTTGTCTCCAAATCTCATGTCCGGTTAGTATCTTTGGTGTACCCCTCTCACACCGGCGACCATCAAATAGATGTCTGTAATGATTCTTTCTCCACCGATGTGATATGGGTAAGAATCGCCGATGTCCTAAATAACATTGTTTTCGACTATGAACTAGTCGAACCGAATTTGTTTCTTCATTACATATCGGACATGCTAATTTTCCCTTAGTACTCCAGCCGGAAAGGTTGGCATAACCCGGAAAATCGTTTATGGTACCCAACAATATAGCTCTCAATAGAAAATTCTCTTTCGCTAAAACATCATATGTCTCCAATCCGATATCCCACAAATTTCTTAACTCTTCCACCAACGGCTGTAAGTATACATCGATATCATTTCCGGGGGCTCTTGGACCCGGTATTAGACATGAAATCATCGTGTTAGCCGCTTTCATACACATCCATGGTGGTAAGTTATAAACCAATGTAACTATAGGCCACACACTATACTTTGAAGACATGTTGCCAAATGGGTTAAAACCATCGGCGGCCAATCCAAGCCGAATGTTGCGTTTTTCTGATGCAAAATCCGGATAAAGTTCATCCACTCTTTTCCAAGCGGGGGAATCTGCTGGATGACGCATTTCACCTCTCGATATATACGAACGTTGCTCACTATGCCATGACATCCACCTAGCAGTGTTTGTTGATATAAACAAACGCTGCAACCTATATTTTAAAGGGAAGTAGTGTAATATCTTCCATGTCACCTTCTTACTCTTATGTTGTTGATCATCTTTGTATCTGGGAGACTCACAATGTGGACAACTAATTCTATGTGCATTCTCTTTCCAAAAGAGAACACAATCGTTCTTACATGCATCTATCTTTTCATAACTAAGTCCTAAGTCCTTAACAATTTTCTTAAGTTCATACCAAGTGTTAGGAACACTTGCATCCTTGATAATACATCCTTAAATAAAGACAATATACTACTCATGCATTTTCCAGTCAAACCATTTACTGACTTCAACTGAATCAACTTTAAAATATATTTTAACTTAGATATTTCTGTGCATCATTCATATAATGGTGTTTCTGCATCTCTTAATAGCAAGAAATGCTTGTGTGTTTCTATACTTGGTTCACTTTCATGATGTATAGATGCTCGTTGAATATTTTGAATGTCTTCAAGCATTTCTATTACATCGTCATTTAAATTCTCATGTTGTGCTTCATCTAATCGAACTTCATTAACGATACTTAAACTAGGTTCAATTTCTCCGTGACTTATCCACGTTCGATAATTGGACCATATGCCATCACATATTAGATGTTCTTTAACTACATCTCTTTTTATAGTAAATGTGTTACAACACCGTCTACATGGACATTGAATCAAAGTTTTGTCTAATCCATGTCTAAATCGAGTCCTACATTCATCGTAAGCATAATCTACAAATTCTTCTACTCCTTGAAGATACCTAGGACTTAATCTGTTAGGAATATCTATCCAAGACTTATCTAAGCTCCTCGTCATGTGTTAATATAAATAAAGATATATATGCACAAAAATAAACAATGAGATAAGAAAGTCTCGAAACAAAATAAACACAAACCAAACCACCTCCAAGAGAAGAAAGTCTCGAACGAGAATGTCGTTTGAAACTACCTGAAAATAAAAATTAAAGCCGTCATAAGATAAACATATTAATGACATTGAGTTTCATTAAAAAATTCTTATAAATTTTTTATCTTCTACTCTTGTTAAAGAAAAATCCAACTACGTAATAATATGTAACATAATATGTATTTATAATAATATATATTTATAATTGATGTAATATATATATTTAAATGTAACATAATATGTAAATAAAGTGGGACAAATTTTGACAAATTGGGTCAACTAGTTTACCGGTTCGGTTCGGTTTGGGGAGGTGCCGAACCGAACTAAATCGATAAAAAGTTATCGGTTCGGTTTGGTTCAAAAAACCAAATAGATAACTCATCAAACCGAATCAAACTATATACATATTATTTTTCTTAATAATAATGTAATGTTTTAAACAATTCGATCCAAGCAGTTCGGTCCGGTTTCATTCGATTTGTGAGCCTTCCGAATTGATGAAATCGAAACAGGGGTTCACACCGAGCCGAAGAAGCCGGATCGTTTAGCTATACGAGTGATCTTTTTGATTCATGTAGACGTATAATTTAAAGAAATCAGCATAATCTAATTATAAAAGACTTAATACACTACAATACGACTATTTTTCTAAACAATTTATTACACTAAAATGCTTTCTACTTAATTTGGCATATATCATGATTTTCTTAAAAAATTACATGGTCTCAAACACACGAGTGCTAGATGATTGACCACACAACTAACCCTAGCCGATGTGAAATGAAAGATTTATCAATAAACATCCACTTTTCATAAGACTTTAAATAAAATTCAAATAGAAACTAATGAATAAAATAATTTCAGTTAAAATATACCTTGGAGGATAATGCTCGGACGGATGTAGCGAGGGGAGGGCGCCGGCAGACTGGCGGCGGCGCAACAAGGCGGCGGCGCCGGCGCAAGGAGGCAGAAGCCGCGACGGCGCAAGGAGGCAGCGCGGCGGCGGGGGCGGCGCGGCGGCGCGGCGGCGGCGGTAGCGTGTCGAGAGCAAGCGGGGGGGGAAGACGGAAGGTGCCGACGGGGTTTTGTAAACCCCTAATGTATGGCGACGGCTGAAGCCGTCGCATTCGGTACGTTTAAGTACAACGGCCGACGGCTCAGCCGTCGCAAAATTAGTCGACCGTTGAACGGGCGAAAAATTTTATTGCGACGGCTTCGAGCCGTCGCTATTAACTAAGTTGGCGACGGCTATCCGTAGCCGTCGCCATTTACCCGGACCGATGGGTGTTCCGGGTGCATTTTCTGGTTTGGCGACGGCTTAGGCCGTCGCTAATAAGCGATATTGCGACGGTCTCATAGAGCCGTCGCTTATATCTTTGTATTTGTCGACGGCTTTAATAGGGACGGCTTAAGCCGTCGCAATTAACTCTTATAGAGACGGCTTAGTAAAGCCGTCGCCATTAAACCGTCCCTAATAACTTTATTTCTTGTAGTGATGTTTGCACCTGATCCGACTAGAGGAAGAGTTTTTTCAGCATGTTAGTTTCATTTGCAATAAATAAGAACAAATTCTAATATATTGTTTGCCCATAGCAAGTTTTGCAACTTGGTCGTGTCAGTTCTATAGTACGCACCCCTAATCGAGGATGTGACCGCACACCCCGATCAAGACCACGTCATCGCACTCCCTCAACAAGGGTAATGTGAATCTAGAAAGCCAATTTTCTCATTGTTTTCAATCATTTGATTCTTTTCAATTCTAATTTTATATTTAATTCATCTAACATCATTTTTATTCACTTTTGCATCATCGTTCTAAAAAATCTAAAAGACTAGGGGTCAATGTTAACCCTAATCTTGTCAGTTCTAACCCGATTATTATTTTCATACTGTTTCTTCACAAATTCTACACTTCATATAGTTCTAATCAATTTTTCACTTTGTTTTCTTATCTTTGATTTGTGTAGGAACATATTGATGGGCTCCTTATTTTTAGTTGGCTGAAGATAAGAAAATTGGAACTTACACACACTGTCTCCCAAGTAGATAGATTAAATTTATCTTAATCAATTCATTGAAACCCATAATTTCTTGTGACCACACACTTCAAACACTTTCTCTTCACCCTGCTTCACCCCTTCATCGACAACCCCCAAACTAGATTGCCTTTCCTTTTTCTATAGGAAGAGATAGATCTGACATGATAGTTCTAGTTGTCTAGTTTTCCTCTACAAGTTGGCCCTTAAAGCTAAGTTCATGAGGCTCTTGAGGTTGGGTTCTACTCATTAGTGGTGGAGGATGTCTTTTCGAGGAGATGGAGATCATGAGGGACACCTCTTTTTTTACCTACACACTAGTCAAGCAGAAGCCACTAATAAATCCTTGATAAAAATTATCAAGAAATCTTGTGAGTCTAGTAAGTTTACAGATTGACTAGATAAACTGGTAGATACTTTATGGGCCTACTGCACTTTTTTAAGACTCCTAAGGGTTAGAATCCTTATGCCTTGGTATGTGGAATGAAGATTGTAGTCCCATATAAAGTATTTCTTCCTTCTCTCTGAGTCCAACTCAATAGAGACGTCTCCGTGGATGAACACTGAGAATATCTTATCGCACAACTAGAACTTATAGACAAAAAGAGGATGGCCACTGCCGAACATGCTTAGACTAATCATGATAGATTAAATAGGCTTTATCAAAAGAGAGTGGTTTAGAGAAATTTTGATGACGATATGGTGATGAAAATAATATTTTTTAAGCTAGGAAGTTGCTCCAAATGGTCATTTTGTAATATCTAAGATTTATCTAGGAAATGTTACAAGTTGGTTAATGTAGAAGGAGAAAAGCTGATTTATCCTAGAACAAAGTTTATCTCAAAAAATATTTTTCTTGAAAAACACCAAAAAATTCATATAAATATAAAATATTGAAAACCATTAGTGTCCAAAGTTTATTTATATAATTTTGCCTTGATTTCTTCTCTAGGAATCAAGAGTACACACCATTTTGCACACATAACATGCCTATTTTTCGGGTTCTAGATGATTGAAAAGCCAAGATAAAACTAGGCAAAGCTTTAAAATGGAATGTCTACCTGTAAGGAATCGTTCATAAAAATTTGGTGCAGCGGAAGCGACGATTCCTATGGGTTCCTTTAGAATTTGTCTCAATCGGAACCGAATGACGAAAACCAAAAACCGATCAAATCGGGTTTGAATATACCTGATAGGGATTCACATAATCCCATGGAGAGGAATAAGATGAGCTTCTCAAGCCCTTCAAACCATTCAAGTGTTCGGTCTCCAGCAGTATCCACACGAACTTCATCCACAGCAGGTTCTCCCTTCGCGCCGGCCTCGAGAACTCTTCCCGAATAGAGCTCCATCGACCATGGACACCTTCTACAGAGAGGAGGAGGTAGGGAGGAGGCTAGGGACGTGGTTTTCACCCTTGGCTTGATGGGGTTTGACTGAAACCATTAGTATTTATAAAGAATTATGGAATTTTTCATAAAAACTCAAAATCTCCATAAATTATGCCCTTGCCCATGTACTTATGGATAGGTCCTTTTGTGTGTGACCCACTAGGCCCAATAGCCTATTTGGTTAAGGCCTAAATAAAATATAAAAATTCTATTTAATTTAATTAAATCCGTTATCCGATAACAGATTAATCGGCCTACCGATTATGAAGGGTACAAGCCACATCCCATGATCCCAAATGGCTATGGGGATAATCTCATCTCCATTGAGCCTTTCCATCATCAGTTACCACATGGATATAAACCCTCATCCATCCAATGTCCCGGTCGGAAAGGAGTACGGCATCGACTGTCAACTCCTTAGTGTACCGACTCTATCGGATCCTATACTCAGAATTGGATCAATTAGAAAACTCATTTTCCAATTATCTTATCTACCCTGGCCAGGGATTTAGAGTACTATCCCATAGGACATTCACTCTCACTTACCGAGAGTGGACGATCCCTTGTTGTCCGCTCAATTGCCTCCATCGGGTTTTCCTTGTACCTGATCCATCGCTATACTGGACCATCTAAATGGTGATCCATAAGTTAATGGTCAAAGCACAAGTTCCACCCAACAAGGCATCTTTGGCGACTCAGGTCAAAGGTCCAACCATGCAACCGTGATGATAGAAAACCCTGATAGACAGTTCGGTAAGATACCATTCAGGGTTTCTAATTCGGTCAGTTCAGTGAACTCATTCAACTAATGAGCACATGTATGTGTATCTCAGTGTCTCCACACTAATGACCAATGAGATTGGTCATCCTCATCACATGAGAAGACATCACATACACTAATCTATCCGGATCCTTGATGTCCCGTCTCAAGTATCCTATGACTAGGAACATTTAGATCAAATACCTCTAGATGATCAATCTCATTATCATGATCTCATCATGATTTAATCATCATTGTGTTTGATCAAGGACTTCATTATGATATTCGCATCTAATAAGAGCTTATAATGAAGATTTTCCTGATTAATTGAATGAGATATTTCTAGAAATGTCGAATCATATCATATATGATTGGCTTGTAGGGCATACATTTCTATCACTACCCTTGTCTTATTCTCTTTCTATCTCAATCCAAAATAGATGTAGAAAACTTGAAAGGGTAGTATCGAAAGTTCCCACCATCCTATTAGGAGGCCGTCTTAGAAAGTCTAATGTCTAAGTCTCAAACAAAAGACAAAGAACAAAAGAAAAGGAAAAAAATGTAGTCAAAAGAAAAAGTGTCAAAAGATGGGCAATGGCACCATATATTAACAAAATAAAAAACATATCTGAATGTGTGCTATCAAAAATGAATGGGCAAGTCCATAAAGAAGGAAGACTTAAAGAGACTGAATCCCAACTTATAAATAGGGTACAAGAAGAGAAACCCTTTCCAACATTGCCAAAATATACCAAGGACTTATCTATTTTCTTCTTTCTTAACACCTAGGGATAAGGTAAACCAACTGATTTCAAGTGGAGTTCCGGTCTATCAAAAGTAGAAGGTATGAAGGAACTTTGAATGAAGGGTATCCTTTTGCACGTGGTGCATACTTGTGTTCCTCACAGAACAACTAGGGACAGCCATCTATGTGGACCAAGGCAAAAATGGTGAACCTCCCTAAAAAAATTAAAAATTTCCAAAACACAAAATCTTCAGATCCTTAAAAAACAAACAAAATTAAAAAATGGAAAACCCAAAACTTAAACAAATTATATAGTCGTCAAAACCTAAAAAGGGCTTTTTAGTTTCATTTCAATTTAACCACATGCTTTCTTTCATTCACATCTAATTTTGGTCTTGCACATTTCCATTTATGTGTTTCATACTTAATTTTCTTAGTCATTATTTGCCACATTGGAAAGGCTTATGTCGCTTGACAAAAGACCAAGATGACTTTGGCACTCCTCTTGCAAGAGACTTAGCTAGAATAGAGATCTAATCATCTTTTCTTCAAGTGTGTTCAAGAAACAAGGACTCCATGCAAGGAAGCATGCTTCTCACCCTTCTCCTCAAGTGCTTGGTTTGAAGATGAATCTTTTTTTCCATCAAGTCTTGCATTGTGACTTGTATCGAGTCTCATATTGTATCAAAATAAAAGTACATGAGATGTTCAAGACCATAAGTTGTGAAGGAAACTAGGCTTGAGAACCCCTTTAATAAATTCAATGATGGCTCAGTCGATCTCAAGACATGAGGATAGGCAAAAAAATTTCATACAAGGACAATGGTTCCCATCTTGGTATCATGATTTGTTGTGTACAATCTATATATTCAACTATTGTTTGAAATATATTTGTATTTACAAACACCAACATGCATCCTTTCATGCATGTCATCAAATTTCCACAGTTTTTATTATATTTGGATCCCTCCATATTTTTGTATCGAACCATATTTAAACTTTTTTATCAATGTACACCCTGTTCTTCTTAATTCATATTTGCATCCCACTATGCCTTAGTTAATGTGTACCATTACATCCCACTGTGTTTTGATCTTACCCCATAGTGTCATTTACAATCATATCCCACCATGTGTATCCCACAATGTTTACATGGCATCCCTCCATTTTTCAGCCTCATTTTCTCAACCATATATCTTATGTTGATTCTCAAGTTTTTTGGATCAAATGGTATCCTGTCATGCTTTAACATGGTTTCTCACAAAATAAGATATTATTCCACTTTTAACTATGCACTGTTCCTATGAGAACCTAATGAACCTGAAGGCCTAACACTGATTGATAGAAGATTCTACTTAGTTTAGTCTCCTTAATTCAATCTTTAGTTTAGCCCATCTCGGTACAAGCACACCACAAGTTGTGATGCTAACCAAGATGAACTCATGAGTTAGTGACTCGAAGGTTCCCATCATGTAGGGGCTAGCTTTCTTCTTATAACTTTGTGTGTGTGGCACATTCTCCTATCCAATTGACCAGGAAAAATGGTATAGATGGAATAAGATGGTAATCTTAGGACCTGGTGAAGCACATCTTGTTCAATTAGGTCTTCTAAATCTAAATCTTGACATCACCTTTTCATTCTATTACCATTGCACTTTGTTGCACTCCTTTACACCCCACTACACTCATCTCTACTCCACTCTATGTCACTCCCTTGTAAAGACAATGCCAAGGCGAGACAAACTATGGACATGTAAATTTGGCCTATGATGGAGCTCAAACCTCATGTTTTATGGGTAATATTTGTTAATTCATACATTAGGATTGAGGTGGGACTATTATGAACTAACCAAGACTTGATCTACTCTAACTAGAGTCCGAAAAGTGGCCCTATGTTAGAAGCACCCTAGGCTAGGGTACTTTAGTCCTACCTTCGTTTTTCGCTTCCCACCAGTTGGTTTTGAATTTTGGAGGGTGTCGACTTGCTTTAATTAAAAGCATCTAGGCCTAGGACACTTCTAAATCTAAGAAACCAAATCTTCATAATTTTTAGTAATCATTTATTAAACCCTAGTCTAGAGAACCTAGGTGTTGGATGTGCCATCATTGGAAGTGTCCACCTAACTGACACATCTAGCTTTTGCACTATAGATGAGGATTTCTTGCTATTTTTGTATATTCAGAGGTCTCCTCTATAAAAAGAGGTGCTCTCCCAATATTCTATAGTTATAGAACCATACCAACTTGGACCCTAGTAGCATGCAAGCATCTCGTGACAATCCTAGAGCCTGGAGAGTAGCCAAACTGCCTAAAGATCAATACTTCTGTATGTCTCACCACTTCTATGTGGGAGTACTCTAAATCAAGACTTCTGATCTTTTTTCACCTCCATCGCCTTCATATTTTGTTCATTTAGTTTTTAACATCATCTTTTCATACATTTAGTCATTATTTTACTTCACTTCATCCCATTTATATCCAAAAACACCAAAAGTGGGGTTGAGATTTAGCCCCTATTAGGTTTGTCCTCTTCCAATATTTCTTTATTCCTATTTTCTTCATGAATATTGTACTATTTTTATAGTTCTAATTATTTGCCAACTTGTTTTCCATATTTTTGTGCAGTGTATGTAGAAGTGACCTACCCAAAAATCACTTCTAGATAGTAAAACATCCATGACCTCACCATTTCTATTAGAAAAAGTGTCTAAGACCCCCAACATCTGCTCAGAGAGTAATTTTGGGCTCATTGTCCTTGGCTGACTAAAAAGATAAAGTTAGAACCTACAGAAGTTCTCCTTGATGCACGTAAGTCATTTTTTTACTTTGATTTACATTTGAAATCCATGATTTTTGGCAACCACTCTTATTTCTTTTTGATTGCACACCCATCTCTACATCTCTTCACCTTTTCTCTTTTTCTTTTCCTCAAACCAACATCTTAGGCGCCTTAGTGGTGTTGAGATCTGAATGTTTGCATGTTGCAAAGGCACCCCCAGATCCGTTCCCACACCTCTAATGTTGAAATTTCAGTTCTATGATGGTGAACATTGAAGAAGAAGAAGAAGAAGAAGAAGAAGAAGAAGAAAAAGAAGAAAGTTCCTTCACCTTTCTTGAGGGTGTAGACATGCCAATTTGGCCTTATTTGTGGCCTAAACCCTTATTCCATTGGCAATACTCTATCTGACCACTATCTGATCCAGATCACTGTGGGGAAATGAGCTAGGGACGTCAGTGGAGAGCCGCGTGAGTTGAACATGGACCGAAGATTTTTGCAGCAATGCCGTAACCTTCAAGAGAGAGCCGAACGTTAATCTTAGAAACACAAAGCCAACTCAATGACTGATTCTTAATGATCCACAATTGAAGGTCTTGGAAGTCCCGCGTGAATTCCGTAACATTTGGGTTTCTGACAAGTCATTTCAGCAGTCGTGTGTTTATAATGGCTTTTATCATGACTTTTTGATCCGTACCATTATGGTTATCCTGAACCGTGTGTTGTGTCTTTCTGGTCATCACTGGACCTTTCCGTATACTATCACCAACCGGTGCCGTACCATAGTTTTGGTCAATTTTAGGGTTTCTCGGTTATTCTCAGCTTCTCCAAAGTTCGTTTCATATTTACTAGGTTATTCTCAGCTTTTTCGATGATTCTAAGTTTTCTGATCATATCGGACTTGTTCGGTCATCGTTTTAAGTCATCCCGAGCTGACCCTAGGCTTCTTGTTTGAAACCGTGTCTTTTTGGATCATCACTCTGGTTTTCGGCATCCTCAAAATTGTAAACCGAAGGTTAAAATACTATACAGAAGTTTTGGGATGTGTTCTGGATGGTTTACCAATTTGGGGAGCTACGTTTGCGAATCCTCTTTCATACGCAACAAACAGGAGTCGAAACGGACCTCCCGTTTGCAAGTTATGGCTCGCGAACATAGGGCGCGCAGGAGAGAACTGAATGCGCCCCTAAACCGGGGGTGCGGTCAATGCGCTCTCACACTGAGGGCGTGGTTTGCACGCCCTCAGACCGAGGGCGCGGTCAGCACACCCCCGGTCTGAGGGCGCAGCTGGTTCCAAAAACTGGAAACTCTCTCCGTTTGGACCTTCCAAATCGATTTTTGGAAAGTTTCCTCTTTTAAAAATGTTTATTTTGGCCGTGCCCCTGAGTCGGGGGTGTGTTCATTTTGTCAACCCCATTTTTTAGCAATTTTATAGAGTTTTCCAGCGGTTTTAAGAAGTAATGCGCCGAACGTGCCCCTGAAGTGGGGATGCGCTGACCGCGCCCTCACCCTAAGAGCACGGCCTGCACGCCCTCGGGTTGAGGGCGCGGCCTGCGCGCCCCCAACCGAGGGGCGTACTCGTTTTCTTTCTATGTTTTGCACCGATCTTGCTTCTCCTATAAATTGAGGGCCATTCTCGATGACCGGGAGATACCACGCATGCTCTAGCATGTCCAGAGGTAGTCCAAGCTCTTCCCCAAGCTCTCATTCACGTTCTACTCCGATCCGGTGGTGAGAGATCTACCTCGATGTGAAGAAGGAGGCCCAATTCGTGCTGTCTACATCAACGTTCTTCATCAGCCTCCACAGAATTCTCGGGATGTGTACTGCCAAAGTGGTCAACATAAGAAAGCTGCATATTTACGTCCTCTTTCATTTTCAACCAACGGCACTCAATTCTAACATGTCACCTGTCTGTGGTGATTGCTGCATCGAGGGCACACAACCAGGTTCTGATTTTACAATTGTTCACTTTAGGAAAAAATACAGGTCTATAAAAGCACATTCTGGAGAAGTTGTCAACATATGATATCTTCCATTCCAAGTTCTCTGTCCGTAGAAGCAAATGTAAATGGATTCTGACATTGGGGTCGACTGTAGCATTTTTTGCACCGAAGTCGCACCGGTAGGACACTGCATTCACCCGAGAGCAGGCCATCCGAACCAGATTCTTTCGCTTGTTTTGGCTTTGATCCGAGCCACCCTACTCTCTAATATTTTATATTTCATTTAGAGCATATTTATATCATTTTAGTTCAGTTTTGCATCATTTTTATCATCCAAAAATACAAAAAAAAAGAGTTAGGGCTCTCCCCAATCCGGTGAGTTCAAATCCAATTGCTCTTTTCCTTATCTTTCTTTTTATAGTTTCTACACTTCACCTAGTCCTAATCAACTTTCTTCACTTGTTTCTTTGTCTTATTGTCTTCTAGTTGCACGGATACATCAAGCTAGCATCGGTTGGAGACTCTTCTTCATCGGCCGGCCGAAGAAGGAGAAGGTTGAACCCGCACACACTCTTTCCCGTGGTAAGGTACACATGGTCAAATCTCTCTCTTATTTCATTTAAATTGAAACCCGCGGTTCTTGGCGACCACATTCTTCATTCTTTTATGCATTAAGTTCTTTTTATTTTGTCCTCACTCTCCTCCCACATGACCCGAACCGTCTCTCCAATGCTCAAGTGACACCGGGAGATGAAAGTTTGAGGATCAATGTAAGTGTGGGGCCGAGGTGAGAGTAGTTTTCTGCGTTTCCTTCCGTCTTTCTCATCCCCTTTCTTGAGGTGGTGATTCATAAGACGACAAACCCATTTTCGGAGTTGACAGAGAGCTTCAATCTACAAGAAAAGAAAAAGAAAAGAAGAAAAGATTAGAAATATGAACGAAAGAATAGCACATGAAGACAAAGAAAGAAGAAAGACAAGTACCTTAGCGTCCTATTGCATAAATTGTCTGGTTTGTGGCTGAAGCTCAATCTCCAGGGCCTTGGATAATAGTTCCTCCACTTTCTTCTAAAGTCTCTTGAGAAAGGAACAAAGGATCAAAATTGGACATATTCAAAAGAAACAATGTGTATGGCAAAAGAACAGTTGCTTGTGCCTCTTTCTACCGAAGGAGTTCTGCCCTAGAAGAGTCAGTCTCTTCACTACAAGAACATTGCCCGTAGGTAAGAATTAGTAGGTAAATGTTACATTCACTTACTCACTATACCTACTAATTTGATCATTCGTAGGTAAAGCTATCAATACCTACGAAGTGTCTACGGATTCACCTCCGTAGGTAAATACATTGTTACAAAAATGTGTAATCTCATTCAATAAAATAAAATGATGGCTTTAATAATATTAATTATCTATTATTTATTAATATCAATAAAAGTATAAAATAATAAATAATAAATAAATATATAATATATAATAAAAAAGTAATATAATAATATAAATATTTTAATATTTATATGAATATAAAATAAGATATTAATATTAATAAAATTATTTAAATAATAATTAAGTATAATATTAAATATATATAAATACAATAATATGATAACAAAATTTATTTAGTGATAATTTAATATTACTTTATAATATGTAATGTAATAATTATATTAAAATTTAAAAATGTAATAATATATAATTTAATATTTTTTATAATTAAAATAATGTATTAATATTAATAATAGTTTAATATATTAAATAAATATATAAGTACAAAGAATATTTTATAAATTTATGTATATATATTTCTTATATACTCAATATTTTAATATTTATCAGATCCATATTAAATAAATATTTTAAATAATAAAAGAACTTAACCCCAAAATTTTCATCAAACCCCATTCTGCCTTTGTAACCCCCTCCCGATCGACCGATGCCCGCCTTCAGCTCTCCCTCCCGATAGCACCGCCCTCTGCACAGCACCGCCTTCGTGTCTCCCTCTTGACAGCACCGTCCTCTACACAGCACTGCCTTCGAACCATCGACAGCATCGCCCTCTACAACACCCTCCTCCATGCTTCTCCTCCTCTACAGCACCGCCTTCATGTCTCCTTCCCGACAGCACCACCCTCCAAACCCTTGACAACATCACCCTCTACAGCACCCTCCTTCATGCTTCTCCTCTACAACACTGCCTTTGTGTCTCCCTCCCAACCACACCGCGCTCTACAGCACCACCTTCGTGTCTCCCTCTCTACAGGACTGCCCTCCAAACCCTCCTCTATGCTTCTCATCTGCACAAACGACTTCGAACCCTTGACATTGCCTCCTCCCTTCTCGGTTGCATCTTCAACCATCGACATTGCCTCCTCTGTGCCCAAGGCCGGGGGTTCTTCTACGGACGGAGGAAGCTGTTAGTGACGGCAGAGGAGTTGTTCTTTTCCACAGGTTCTTGGAAGAGGTATGCCCATCGTATGATGTTGTCAAAATAATTATCCTCTTATTACCTTGTTGTTTAACTATATTACTAACATATTTGCATTTTGATGTATCAGGTGATAGGTGGGATTAGGAATCACTGTTTGAAGATTGAAGAAAATGAGGTAACATATTTATACATCAGATTTTATTCCATGGGTTTGTGTGATTGATTCATCTTCTCATATGTCGGCTATGCTTTGTCTTTTGTCTTGTCATTAACAGTAGGTCTTTTTATAGTTGTCTTTCCCTATGGAGTGATTTGTTTCTGTTTTCTTTTCCTCTTGGTAGTCTATTTTCAACAATTTGCTGTCAAGTAATGTGTACTTAGTTTCTAATTTTGTTAGGTGATTCCTTTGTCATTCTTTAGATGTCTTATACATGATTTTCAACTATTAGATCTTTTTATGCGCAACAATTATTCTTCTAGGTTCTTGCTATCATTCTCTCTTCATTTTTATTTACCACAGTACCGAAGCCAGCCTTTAGTTATAATTCCTTGTTCCCAAACTGATTACTAATCTTTTTATGTGATGACATGAGCAGAAATCAGACCTACCTATGGATCATGTGACTTGTACAGTTCTTAAGTGTGACACTTTTGTACCAAATTGTAATTAATTTTTATCTCTTGCTTTGTAGTGATATGGATTGGAGCTGGATGGATTTGCCAAAAAATGTGATCGGTTACTATGATGGTGTTGACAACTTTATAAAATTTGCATATGCAAATATGTCATCGAGTCATAGGATTAGATGTCCATGTGTGAATTGCACATGTATGAATATGTGAGAAGGATGTTGTTAGACAACACCTTTATATCGATGGTGTTATAAAGGACAAAAAATTTGGAAATTTTATGGCGAAGGATCAAGTCATGAAAACCTCCAAGAGAGTTAGGTCGATTCAACCATGCATTAGATGTTAGATGATGTCTTTCCTATACTTACTGATGAAAGAGCACATGATAAAGATACTAAGTGCTTTTTTGACATGCTGAACGATGTCAACCAACCTGTTTATCCCGGATGCAAAAATTTTAGCAAACTTTCATTTCTCATTAAATTGATTAATATTAAATGTATGAGTGGTATGAGTAATAAAATTTTTGATATTCTATTGAAGCTGTTGATTGAGGTGCTCCCAGATGGGTCATCATTACCACCATCCTTTTATGAGATCGGGAAAATACTTGACCATCTACGGTATGGTTATAAAAAGATACATGTATGTCCGAAAAATTGTATCTTATTTTGGAAAGAGCATGATACGTCTGAATATTGTCCAAAATGTGGAGAATCCCGATGGAAGTCATACAAGTCAAGTAGTGTGGTAAAAAAGAAAAGGGTACCTCAAAAGGTTCTTCGTCATTTTCCACTCATTCCACGTTTCAAGAGACTCTTCACATGCTCTAAAACATCTGTGAGTATGAGATGGCATGAAGAGGAACATGAAGAATATGGTATCCTAAGACATTCAACTGATTCGGTTTGTTGGAAACAACTAGATGCCATTGATGATTTTGGGTTAGAATGTCAGAATGTACGACTTGGACTGGCGAGTGATGGGTTCAACCCTTATGGAAACATGAATGTCACTCATAGTACATGGCTAGTGTTAGTTGTTCCATATAACTTACCACCTTGGGAGTGGATGAAGAGTACAAATATTTTACTTTACCTTCTAATTTCTGGTCCAAAAGGTCCTGGTAACAAAATTGATGTCTTTTTGCAACCGCTCATAGAGAAATTTGAGATTCTCTGGCACGGTGTATGAGCAATTCCATCTATGTGCAGTGTTATTATGGACTATTAACGATTTTCCAGCATATGCATACATGTCAGGTTGGAGTACAAAAGGTCGATTGGCTTGTCCTACTTGTAATAAGGACACCTCTTCAAGTTGGCTAGAATGTAGTGAAAAATTTTGTTACATGGGTCATTGGAGATGGCTAGCAAACAAATATAAGTTTCGAAAAATGAGTAAACAATTTGATGGTCATGAAGAATGGGGTGACAAGCCTTTGACGTTATCTGAACTTGAAATAATACAACAACTAGATGATTTTAATTCACATATTGCAAAATGTCTTGAAAAGAAGAAAGGCAGGAGGAAAAGAAAAAGTAAGGAGGATGAGAATAAGAATCTAGGGTGGAGGAAAATGAGTATTTTCTTCAGGTTACCATATTGGAAATCTTTATTGCTTCGCCACAATTTAAATTTGATGCACATTGAGAAGAATGTATGCGAGAGTATAGTAGGCACCCTTCTCTCGATTGAAGGGAAGAATAAAGATGGGCCGAAAGCTCATCAAGACTTACAAAAGATGTGCATTCGAGAATCTCTTCACCCACAAGAAGTTGGGCCAGGTAGGATAATGCTACCACCTGCCCAATTCACATGTAGTAAGAAAGAGAAGAAAACTATCTTCAAGTTATTTCGATATGTTATGGTTCCTGAGGGCTACTCCTCAAATATTGCAAAGTGATTTGTCAACAAAGATAAGAACTTATGGGAGTAGAAGACTCATGACTACCATGTCATTATGCAACAATTACTTCCAATTGCTGTAAGAGCAATCCCAAACAAAAATGTTTCTTCATCACTGAGTGACATTTGTCAATTTTTCTTAAACATTTGTTCAAAAGTTGCTTCTGCTAAAGACTTCTATCAACAAGACTTAGATGTTGCAAGGACATTATGCCATATGGAGATGATATTTCCTCCAAGTTTCTTTGATATAATGGTTCATTTGATCATTCATTTAGCAGATGAGGCTAGGATTGCTGGACCAGTTCAGTATAGATGTATATACCCATTTGAGAGGTATTACTTTCACTTATACATTTAATTTTTTTGATTGATTTAAATCAATGTTTATTGCTACTAACTCTTCAGGTACCTGGCTGTAGACACGCAATTTCGGCCTAGTTGGAGAGCTCAAATTCTTGTTTTCAAGAAGAATATTTGAATAACCTTTCAAGGGAACCGAGTTTTCCGGAAAAATTAAGGTCTTTGGCGCATTTCGAGGAGGGCAAAACCCTGTGTATAAGGGCTCCTGGCGCCCTACTTATAGGGCACCAGGCGCCCTATAAATAGGGCACCAGGCGCCCTGTTTATAGGGCACCAGGCGCCTATAAACGCGGGGCACACAACGCCTATATACGGGGCACCGGGCGCCACATACGGGGCACCGGGCGCCCTATAAACGGGCGCTGGATCCAAATTAAATTGATTTGACGAGTTGATTTGACCCCCGCGATGACTTGTCTTGTCGATTTGACATATCTCATGATCGGCGCCCCATATATAGGGCGCTATGCCACATAACGCTGCTTTTCGGAAATGACCAAAGTGCCATCTTTTGGGCTATAAATAGACCCCCATTTGGAGCTTGGAAGAGGTTCCAACTCCGTGCCACCCTAGAGATCATCCAACACTACGATTCCAAGCCACATTCACCCTCCAAAAGCCTTCAAACCGATCCAAAATCTTCCACCGAAAACCCCAAAACCCTCTGTTTCTGTCACCCAGAAATATGATTTTTCTCCAACTTTGAGAGCTTCTACCCGTCTCTCCTCTTATATCCAGCACCCAAACCCTCTTCCATGGACTTCATTTGAGTATTGTCTACAAGGAGGAGCCCCTACTTCGTCCCGGAAGCCTCCCCGCACTCCGGAGGAGCGCCGCAAAGAGGAGGAGAAAATCTGTTCGGGCCAGACTTAGTGCCCGTATGCAGGGCGCTGTGACTTGGCCAACGCGCCCTATAAAGGGGGCCCCTTCTCCTGGCGCCCTATATCCAGGGCACCAGGAAGGACAGAAGCTTGTTTTCGTTATTTTTAGATTCCGATCGTCCGTTTAATCGAGTTTTGTCTCCCTTTTTCGCTTTTGCATCGATCATCAAGTTATTTAGCACGTCTTAGAGCATCTTTGCATTTCATATACGTTTAAAACCTACCAAAAATAGGGGTTGGGATTTCGTCCCAATCCGGTTAGTCTTTTCCCATTTGCATGTTTGAATCTAAATTCGAGCTCGATGCTATGCTTTCGTTAGAACTAATGAAACCTTCACTTGTCTACATGTTTTCTTATGGACATTCTTAGGTAGATCCAATCGAGGCGGAGCTTCAACCGGATTGAAGGCAAGGGATTCACTAAGCTCTCTTCTTTCGGCCGGCCGAGAGAGGAGAAGTCGGAACTCAACAATCTCCCCGCTTCCGGAGGTACGACGGTCATCTTTCTATTTCATTTTCTTTCATCCCATCATACTTTGGAGCCTTTGGTTCTGGCGACCACACACGAAACACACCACCCACCCACCGACGAACACGAGGCCGGGCGTAAGGGGGTTCGGGGGGGAGAGATCCGCGGATGTCCCGTTCCGGGTGCTTACACCTTTGGCGACCACGGTGGGACCGACTTTGCTTTAGTGAAATCCCACTTTTATTTTCCTAAGAATGTCCAGTACGAAAATCATGTTTACTTTCATTTCCATGTGAGTCATTTCCATTTCCTTACATTGTTGCTTGTTTACGTTGCTTACTTTTCTTGAAGCATCATCTTGTCTCTTCAGTTTACTTGCTCTCTAGTTTATCTTTTAAAAAGCATATCCATACGATTTCCAGCTTTGATAATCAACTTATTTCACCTTAGTATTTTAGATATCATCTTCTTTGCTAAGTCTAGTTCTCCTTTAAATCTTTCAAAGCATGCTTAGTTAAATTAGTTCTTTCTTCCATCCTAGCTTAATTTTATATCATTGCCTTTTTCACTTGCTTCCTACAAACATCTCATTAATCATTGTATGCTTTTATTTTCTTCTTGGTTGCTTCTTATTCCTTGAAATTTCACTTGCATTTAGTTTGCATCGGAGCTTCGGGTCCGCCCGTCTCCTTAGGACATCCGAGAAGGGAGGCTCTCTCCTCCCAAAGCCCCACACATCCAAACACCCCTCTTGGTGGTTGCCAACTCCTCCTCCGGGGATTCCCTCTCGGGAAGGACCGGGTAGCTTCCATCAAGGCCTCCATAAGTCCCCGGACGTGAAGGATTCCCTCTTCACTGATCGGGCTGGTTGTACCACTTTATCCCAAAACCCGGAATACCTATTACCCATCGTTGTGAAAAGAGTGACAACCTTAGATTGCTCGGTGTTGTGAGAGCATAGGGTCCTACCCATTTATTTGAGTGGACAATATTTCTCTTAACAAGCCATTAATTTGAGATTGAAACAAAAAAATTGCGTTAATCATTCCAAGTCTTTGCTATTACTTGTTTGCAAACAAAAGCGAAAACTAAACAAAAATCCCAAAATCACACGAAAAGAACCAAAACAAAAAAAAATTTACTTGAGGTTAATTTGCTTGACAACTTGCTTGTCCAAACAAAAGAAAATCAAAACAAAAGAGGTCAAAAATCAAAACCAAAAAATTCTTGAACTTTTATTTGCCAACCTTCTTTTTCTGTCGTGTTTATGAACTTGAGGTCAGGTCGAGTTATCGGAATGGCGGATCAAAGAATGCGAGCAGCTGCCATGATTGGAATACGACCGGTCTTACTTCTACCCGATGCCGTATGTGCCGTCAACGAACCTGAAGTTCTCCACGAACCTAGTCAAACTTCTCCTCGACCCAATCCAAATTCACTTTGGGAGGCATTCTCTCATGCCGACCCTACCCAACTCAGGGCTATCGAAAGCCATTCTCGAAGCGAGTCCCCCACCGACCACATTCCTACCGAATGTGGCCTTCATACCTCTACTCCCCGGTCGGTGGCACACCAACCCAATGTGCCCGCTCATGGCCATTCCCATCCCGGGCTCCTAGCCCCAATTTCTCCTCATCCGGTGGCTAATCTAGATCACCCCCATACGAATGTGGTCGTCCCTTCTAGACCACCAGTTTGTTCTTAATCATCTCGGACCCTACTCCCCCTTTGGTACATCCCCAATATACCCTTCTCATCCGGTCACTTCGGCCCACCCAATCCCGACCCCGGTGCACCAACCACCCCCTGCTCCTCCTCCTCTTGGGGAACCTTATCGATGCGGCTATGATCGATAAAATCAATCGCATGGACGAACAATATAGAGAACTCCGACGTTTGATCGACGCCAAGGCAGCCCCGAAATTTCTCTTCCTTTTCTCCCTACTTTTCATCTACCCCCCTGCGAGATGCCGGTATCACCGTCGCTACAACGGAACCGGTAATCCCTTCATTCATGTTAAAGACTTTACGTATGAGTCGGTAATGTGGCGAGCAGTCAGGGGCCACAGCTTTTCTTTTCGAAGATCATTGGAGGGCTCGGCTACAGAGTGGTTTACTCGCTTGACCCTTCGAGAGGCGAGTAACTTTGAAATCGTCAAGGCCAAATTTTTGCAAAGATATCAAGATAGGGTCGGACCAACTTATTCCATCACGACCTCATGGCTGAAAGGATGAAGAATGATGAAGATTTCATCGAGGTATCTTTGATAGGTGGAGAGCAATGGTAGAAAGATTGACAAATGCCTTTGTCCGAATCGGAACAAGTTAAGATGATCATCACCAACGCCACTCCCGCTTTAAAAATGTATTGGCATTACATCACTTACTGCCACGATGAGCGAACTCTATGAGAGAGCACGGTATGTCCAAACACGACTCGAGACTCTCCCATTATGAACCTTTTCGACCCTAGGCCACGAGTCACCAAAAAAACAACCACCACCACTTACGGGCCCGTGAGCGAAGGCGTGGTAACCAACGAACACGTCAATATCCTAGGGAACCCGCCCATCAACCACCAACAGCAATACGGGGAATCCCCGGTATAGAAACCCACGCCAAATCCAACCGGCACCTCGCCCCCGGATCCAACCCCAACCTTTCGCCACCAAGCGCCGAACCAATACCCCCGGCAACCAATACGGACACCGGTCCCCCGGCAACCCGGCCGTTGGCCGTACAGACCTTTGCACCTCAACCTCCCCGCCAGCCGACCACCTACAACCAGGCACCTCCCCCCGGCACCTATGTACCACGAAGAGTAGGGCCTAGGAGAAATCATTACCCGCCATTACCATACTCTCTCGTAGATATTTTTAACGCTCTTATGGCGGCAGGCAGATCTCATTGTTACCGAGAGAAAAGTTGGAGTGGCCACGGGAATGCCAACACGGACAAGTGCTTGTGCCACGGATTCCCGAGGGCATACGGTGGAGAGCGCTTTCGGTTTAAAGATTACATCCATGACCTCCACGAGCAAGGAGCATTGGCTTGGGGCCAAATGGGCGAATACATCAAAACGGTGAAAAACCAACCCCGACGCGGCGACGGGCACCGGCTCGACAACAACAACGGGAACCCGGCACGGGGTGAATTCGAGAACCCGCTACCCGCGCACGCACGGCAACGACACCGAGAAAACCGGAGAGGGTTAACCCTATCTTAACCTCAGCGATGAACCCCGCGATAGAGGTCAAAATTGGCAAATAGAGGGACTGCTTCCTTCATAAACACCAACCCTCCAAACCACGTTAACCGAACCGTTCACTCCATACCCGAGTTATCCCCGCCGGAGAAGAAGCCAACCGCCGATTATCCGCACGCCACCACAACCAACCATAACACCACCAGCCATACAACTCCAACCGGGTAGGACCTTGATCCGCCCGGTCGAGCCCCACAAATACCACCGCCACTAGGACCCATCATTGTACCACCTCGTGCAACCATGCCACCACAATCCACTCGTACCCCTACAACTCGGACCATCATCACTACACCCCTGCCTGAGCCTCCTATCATCCGACCTAACCCTCCGAGTCTATCTCCACTACACCAACCATAACTCCCCCGGCTCGCCACGGTGCTTAGAAGCGGGCGTATGTTCCAAAGAATTTTTCCCCGAGGCCGGTCAACCGGGACGACCGCAAGAAGAAGAAGAAGAACACCCGGAAGAGCGATTACCGGGGAACATCTTATGATTTGCTGAAGCACCTGGATAAAACCCTGTAGCAATTTCCGTGCAGGAGCTAATTAAAAGGTCCAAAGCTCATCAAGAAGTACTTCAACAATATACTGCAGTGATGGTCAATGAAACTCTCCCCCCGAGAAAAGATTACATCGGTTTTAACCCGAGAAGTGAACATCTGCTCTCATTTTCACTAATGAAGAATTGGCCGAACCGAGAAACAAGAAAATATGCACTATGTATCACTATCGGTATCAACGAACGCAGATATTGAGTCTTGTCTAGTTGACAACGGTGCATCTATTAATGTCTTGCCACCGAAACACTACGGTTGTGTGGAATCCCCGAGAAGAAGATATTCGGCCATCGCAAATCACCGTGACGACATACGATAATTCCAAAGAGGCCCGCCCATGGCATGGTCGCACTTGAAGTCAAACTCGGACCCCGGGTTGTTACTTGTCGACTTCCATGTTTTGGATATGGATCCAACTTACAAAGCCATCCTGGGAAGGCCTTGCAGAGCATTAGAGGCCGTAGCTTCAACCAATCATCGGTGCATCAAATTTCCCTTGAGGGACAAGTTGTCAAAGTAGTGAGTATGCCCGTGGATTGCTTGGTTACTCTCTCCCACGGCTTGCCGAATCAACCGATATTTACAATCCTTGATCTACCAAGGGATAAAAGACGGTCTAGGCAAGTTTGGAGAAAGAAAGAAAGATAACGCCAAAACCCTTGGGTGGCGTATGATGGAAAGTCTGGGATATCAAGAAGGCCCGAGGGGTGCAGGGAAAGAAGCGCAAGGCATCACGAGAACCCATTCGGCTAGTGAAGACGACATCAAGGAATGGGGTAGGGTATGATGGGACACGTGATAATGGCCGGAAAAACGGCCAAAAATACTTCCAAGGATGTACTGCGCAAGTTCTTTGATAAAAGAGAAACAATACAAATGATTGAAGAGCATGAACCACAAGAACAAGTGAAGAGGAAGAAGGTGGGCGACCTAGGGGATGAGACACATATTGACGTATCATGGTTATTTGCTGAAGAAGGGTCAAGTGATGAATCGTTCTGCAACGAGCCTTCTAACGGTCGAGAATCCGGGGCATTCAAGTGTCATCTCCTCGGATCTAGCAGACTCATTCTGACAAATCCATTGTCGATTCCGGATAGCAAAGACGGATGCCCTCTTTACTGTCTTTGCTTGATTCGTTCCCCCTCTCTATCAATATCTCAACCCCATCGGAAACAACAACCAACCAAACCCCCTTTGTATTTATGTTTAGTACTTCTCAAAAGATAAAAAAAAAACGTCCTTTTCTCAAACCAAATCTCGCTCGAAGAAACATCCCAACTCGCTCCGAAGGCCAAGCCGAATCGGGAGGCCACCCGATCTCTGATCGATCTCCTTTGCCCTTCGTCAATAAATTCCACTCCATCCACCTCCTCCTCACCTCCTTATTTACCTTCTTCTTCTTTAGGTTTAGTTTACAGGAAAAGCAAAACAAAAATCGAGAGGTAGAAGAGTTCCGGGGAGATCTCTGCATCAGTTAGCTCAGAAAAGCTTAAAATGCGCCAAGCTACCGGAATATTTAGAGGATGCAATCCAGATAGGAGAAATTCGATATGAGGAGAGAAACAATGTTGATCCAACTTTAGGGGTCTACGAGGTTGTATCAGAAAAGGATCACGACACGAGGATGAAGAGGAGGATTTGGCTGATGCCTATGCATCCGGTTTAAGAAGATTCGAAGAACCATCAGCCACGGTGGATGAACCGACTAAGGAACTTAACCTTGGAACACCGGAAGATCCTAAGAATATCCTCATCAACACCAACCTCGCCCCTTTAGAAGAACAGAATCTAATGGGGGTATTGCAAGAATACAAAGACACGTTCGCTTGGACATACGAAGATATGCCGGGGTTAGATAAATCATTGGTAGAACATCGATTTGACTTTAAAACACTGAGGCTACCCCGGTCAAGCAAAAGCTAAGAAGATTCCACCCAGACGTGGCGTTAAAGATGAAGGAAGAGGTCGATAAGTTGCACCAAGCAAAATTCATTAGAGTCGTCCTCTATCCACAATGGGTGGCAAATATAGTCCCAGTCATGAAAAAGGATGGAAAGATTCGAATTTGCATTGACTTCGGGGACTTAAACCGAGGCGTGTCCAAAGGATGATTTCCCCCTTCCTCATATCGATGTTCTTGTTGACAACACAGCTTGGATACGAAACCCTATCATTCATGGATGGATATTCGGGGTATAATCAAATCCGGTTAGCGAAGAGGATCAGAGAAGACCTCATTCACTACACCTTGGGGAACTTATTGTTACGTTGTCATGCCCTTCGGATTAAAGAATGCCGGAGCAACTTATCAAAGGGCCATGGTAGCAATATTTCATGATATGATGCATAAATTTGTAGAGGTGTACGTGGACGATTTAGTGGTCAAATCTCGAACCCAAAAGGAGCATCTTTGAGGTATTGAAGAGGGTTTTGCAACGAGCCGGGGAATATAAGCTCAAGATGAACCCCAAGAAATGTGTGTTTGGAGTATCGTACGGAAAATTACTTGGGTTCATTGTCGACAAAAGAGGCATCGAAATCGATCCCAACAAGGCCAAAGCTATTATTGACATGCCTCCACCAAAGAACCTAAAAGAGTGAGAGGGTTGATTGGCGAGGTTACGGTTCGTTCGCCGGTTTATCTCACAGCACTCCCAAAGGTGCAAACCTTTCTATGAGTTAACCAAGGCGAAGGCCGAATTCAGATGGGATTCGAGGTGTCAAGAGGCATTCAATGGTTTGAAGAAATATTTGTCAAGCCCACCTGTGCTCAAACCTCCGGTTCCCGGCAAACCCATGATCTTATACATCTCAGTCTTGGAGGGATCCTTGGGAGTAGTGTTGGCACAAGTAGATGATGAAGGGAAAGAGCGAGCGGCATACTATCATCGTCCAAAATCTTTGATCCTTGTGAACAAAAGTATACAACCATGGAGAAAATTTGTGCCGCCCTGGTTTGGGTGGTCCGAGAAGCTCAAACATTACTTTTACGCTCACGAGGTTAATCTCGTTGCTCGCATGAACCCCATCAAATTTCTCCTTGAAAAATCTTGTCTGGTGATCGTTTGGCAGCACTTATTTGCAGCGAGTTTCCTCTCCCAATTTGACATCACCTACACCCAACGAAGGCAATCAAGGGCTATGCAATTGCCCGAGCACCTTGCCCATCATCCTATCCCAACCTTTGACCCTATCCGGTCGGATTTTCCCGACGAAGAATTGATGTCCATTCAATCTTCTAATCTGTGGACTCTATATTTTGACGGGGCATTAAACTCCCGGGGTAGAGGGATAGGGATTGTTCTTCTATCTCCCGAAGGTGTCACCATTCCACAGGCTTTTCGGCTTCATTTTCCGACCAACAAACAATATAGGCGAGTATGAAGCCTTGTTGGCCGGACCCAGGCCGCTCACTTCTATGGTGTCACTAAACTAAGGGTAATCGGTGATAGTCGGTTGATACTTCGAGCAGTGCGGCAAATATCGCACATCTCATCTGGGCTCAAACCATACCAAGAACTCACCACTTGCTACATCAAGCTATTCTCCAAACTCGAATTCATTCATGTCCCTCGTGCTCGAAAATATTCTCGCCGACGCTCTTGCCTCTACGGCATCTTCACTATCTGTCCCGCTAGAGCGAGACGGAGTTAGGACGATCTATGTTCGTAGACGTACCATTCCGGCGGTAGAAGATGCACGGTTCTTGAAGGTTAAGGAGAAGTTTGAAAGGAAAGAGTACATTGAGCAAAAGGAGGAAGTATCTTTAGTCGAGTTGGGAGAACTAGAAGAGGGTGAAAAACCATGGTATCATGAGATTGCGAATTCTTGTCGGGATCGAGACATACCGCCCGGGATCAGCGCCGAAGAGAAGAGAGCCATAAGGAGAGTCTCCCGAGAGATACACCATCTTAGGCGGGATGCTTTACAAAGGAGCTTGGCCGGTGTTACGGTTAAGATGCGTAGATGAAGAGGAAGCTGAATTGGTACTCGAGAGAAGCACACTCCGGAGTATGCGGAGGCCATGTAAATGCTCAAGCCCTCGCCAAGAAGATCATCAGGCAAGGGTATTACTGGCCTACTTTGGAAGAAGATTGCTCGTTCTTTGTCCTGCACTCTAATCAATGTCAGCTCCACGCCCACAGGATTGACTCTCCCCCATCTTCCCTTCATCCGATCCACGCCCCATGGCCTTTCGCTATGTGGGCTTTTGATGTTATCGGACCTCTCGGTGACCCAAACTCCACAAAGCAAAACCAAATCATTCATCCTAAGCGCAACGGAGTACTTCACCAAATGGGCGAGAAGCGGAAGCATATGCGGAGATCAAGGCATCAACGATGCTGCACCTTCATCAAGCGCAACATCATTGCCGGAGTTCGGGATCCCGAGCGACATCATCACCGACAATGGACCGCAATTCATCTCTCGGGAGCTACGCGACCTTTGCAACACTTGAGTATTGCATCAAATTGCATCATTCATCTCCATATTATCCTCAAGGCAACGGTCAGCTGAAGCCACCAATAAAACCACGATAAAAATCATTAAGAAGACTTGTAAGTCTAGCAAGTTCGCGTGGCCGGATAAGTTAGTTGATGCTCTATGGGCCTACCGCACTTCTATTCGAACCCCAACGGGTCGGACCCCCTATGCCTTGGCATTTGGGATGGAGGCGGTAGTTCCATACGAAGTAATCATTCCTTCTCTCGAGTCCAGGATCGATCGAGATATCCCAATGGATGAACGTCGAGATTCTCTTCTCGCGCAACTCGAACTCTTGGATGAGAGGAGGCTTTGGCTTGTTGCCGAACATGCTAGATCTTACAAAATAGACTTAAAAGATTTTATCAGAAGAGGGTGGTGGAGAGAAAATTTGAAGTCGGTGAGGTTGTGCTTAAAAGAATATTTGTTAAGCCGGGCGGTCCCCGCTCCAAACTTCAACCAAATTGGGAGGGTCCTTATGTTATTTCGGTCATTTATCCCGGTAATTCATATAAGCTGACTAATGCAGAAGGAGAAGAGCTAGCTCATCCCTGGAATGGTGTCTACCTCAAAAAATATTTCCCTTAGAACAAAAATCACAAAAAATCTATAAAATCCAAGGTGTGAAGTATAATGATAGCATCCAACGCTTACTTACCCGGAGCATCAACTTGTCACTTAGGGAAATAAGGATAGGCATTATCTTGCACACACTACCTTTGAGATCCGATGATCACAAGTCAGAGAGAAAGCTAGGCAACGCTTGGCAAAGGAAGGTCAACCTAATCCCATTTTCTTCTTGTTTCGGTCCAGAATAGATAAAAGGGGTTAGAATGAGGAGTATCGAAAATGCCCATTGCCTTAGTTGGAGGATGCCTCTGAAGGTCTGACTTATTAAAATAAAAAGGTACCAAAAGATGGGCAATGACCCCTCAGGTCGGCAAAAGAATAGACCTGTCTGAATGTGTACCAACAAAAGTCCAAAAAGAAAAGGCTCGAAAAGATGGGCAATGACCCCTCGAGGTCAAAACCAAGCAAAAAAGAAGAAAGACACATACCGAATGTGGGCCATCAATGAAAATGGGCTAGAAGGAAGGACCCGAAGAGGTCAAAACCCAAATGGGCAATGTAGGTATTAGTAGAGAAACGAGTTCGACATCCCTGAATTCTACTAAGGACTTACCACCAATCATCTTCCTTCTTTAACCTCAAAGGATAGAGTTGACCGACTAGGTCCCGAGAAGAGCCGTATAGCCTATCAAAGGCGGAAGGTCAGAAGATCTCGGACTAGGCACTCTCTTACACGTGATGCCTACCCTTAACCCTTAGGTAACAATGAGAGGCACCTACGGCAAGCAAGGCAAAGGATGAGATGGTTGTGTCCTTCACACCGAACACAAAAAAAAAAAATATCAAATACTTCAAAAACACCAAACAAAATCTATAAGGTCAAAAATCTTAAAAATAGAATATCCAAAACACAAAAAAAATCATAAAATACCAAAATACCAAAAACATTATAAAACCATCAAAACCCAAACAAATCAGAAATCCCAAAACACCTAAAAATTTGCTTCTTAAATTGGCTAGCTGCCTTTGCATTCATGTTTAAATTCAGTCTTGCATACTTTCTTTTGTGCATACTTATGTTTTTCTGTTATCTTTACCTTGATAAGGCCGATGTCCCTTGACAAAAGGTCAAGGCAACTTTGCCCTCTCCTCGCAAGGGACTAAGCCAAAATAAAGTTCTAACCTCTTTTCTCAAGTGGATGCGGGAACAGGAGAAGGCATGCCAACTTCATATTCCCAGACATTTGGAGGAAGCAAAAACACAAAAAAATCAAAAATTGAAAAACAAAAGTGGACTACCCCGACCCCTATTAGGACTTGCATTTAGTATTGCATCTATCAAAATAAATAATATTTGAGATGTTGAAGACCTCAAGTCTAGAGGGGGCTAAGCCTGAGAACCCCTTCAACAAAATCAGTGAGGGCTCAGTCATTCCCTAGGCTTGCGGATAGGCCAAAGTTGAATATGCGGGGACGACGGTTTCTTCATGGATGTCCTGAACCGTTATGTTCAACCTATATCTTCAACTATTTTCTTATACTTATTTGTATTTCTTTAAACCCAGCATGCATCATTTCATACATGCATCATCCCACCACAACCATTTCCTGCTTCCTTCCAGTCCCATCATGAACCTTTTTAAAGATGGTCTTTTACAGTCCCTAGAGGAGGTCTTGATTTTCCGAAAAAATCGGCTTTCAATATGTTTCGACGATGTTTTCCATCAAAACAAGAAGGTGTTCCATGTCAAACTGAACCGGTATTTACGAGTAAACCTCATGAATTTGAAGAACCCAACCTTTGTTGATTGTTTGTCTCCTCTTTACTTTTCGCAATTTACCGCATTTACGCCGAGTCCGGCACACCATGCGGTTCGGGTCACGGCCGGTAACAATTCTCCCCCACGTGGGATTTTAGTTATTTTCGATCTTGTTTTTCTCTTTAACCAATCAACCGGAAGGGAAGGTTTCGATAAGACAAAGGGTAATCTCGGAGTGCAGTAAAGTTTTATTCCACTCAACTAGGCCAATGAGGGCGTGTCTAAATCTACACCTTGGCGTCACCTTTTCAGTTCATTACCACTTCATTCCGCTACACCTCATTACGCTTCGCTACATTCGCCTACGCTTCATTCATGTCACTCCCCTACAAAGCCGACGCCAAGGCGAGGCAAGCTGTAGACACGCAATTTCGGCCTAGTTGGAGAGCTCGGAAATTCTTGCTTTCATGAAGAATATTTGAATAACCTTTCAAGGGAACCGAGTTTTCCGGAAAAATTAAGGTCTTTGGCGCATTTCGAGGAGGGCAAAACCACTGTGTATAAGGGCTCTGGCGCCCTACTTATAGGGCACCAGGCGCCCTATAAATAGGGCACCAGGCGCCCTGTTTATAGGGCACCAGGCGCCCTATAAACAGGGCACCTGGCGCCCTATATACAGGGCACCAGGCGCCCTGTATACAAGGCACCAGGCGCCCTATAAACGGGGGCGCACGGATCCAAATTAAATTGATTTGACGAGTTGATTTGACCCCCGCGGTGACTTGTCTTGTCGATTTGACATATCTCATGATCTTTGGCGCCCCATATATAGGGCGCTATGCCACATGGCCCTGCTTTTCGGAAATGACCAAAGTGCCATCTTTTGGGCTATAAATAGACCCCCATTTGGAGCTTGGAAGAGGTTCCAACTCCGTGCCACCCTAGAGATCATCCAACACTACGATTCCAAGCCACATTCACCCTCCAAAAGCCTTCAAACCGATCCAAAATCTTCCACCAAAAACCCCAAAACCCTCTGTTTCTGTCACCCAGAAATATGATTTTTCTCCAACTTTGAGAGCTTCTACCCGTCTCTCCTCTTATATCCAGCACCCAAACCCTCTTCCATGGGCTTCATTTGAGTATTGTCTACAAGGAGGAGCCCCTACTTCGCCTGGAAGCCTCCCAGCACTCCGGAGCAGCGCCGCAAAGAGGAGAAGAAAATCTGTTCGGGCCAGACTTAGTGCCCGTATACGGGGCGCTTTGACTTGGTCAACGCGCCCTATAAAGGGGCACCTTCTCTGGCGCCCTATATACAGGGGCACCGGGAAGGACAAAGCTTGTTTTCGTTATTTTTAGATTCCGATCGTCCGTTTAATCGAGTTTTGTCTCCCTTTTTCGCTTTTGCATCGATCATCAAGTTATTTAGCACGTCTTAGAGCATCTTTGCATTTCATATACGTTTAAAACCTACCAAAAATAGGGGTTGGGATTTCGTCCCAATCCGGTTAGTCTTTTCCCATTTGCATGTTTGAATCTAAATTCGAGCTCGATGCTATGCTTTCGTTAGAACTAATGAAACCTTCACTTGTCTACATGTTTTCTTATGGACATTCTTAGGTAGATCCAATCGAGGCGGAGCTTCAACCGGATTGAAGGCAAGGGATTCACTAAGCTCTCTTCTTTCGGCCGGCCGAGAGAGGAGAAGTCGGAACTCAACAATCTCCCCGCTTCCGGAGGTACGACGGTCATCTTTCTATTTCATTTTCTTTCATCCCATCATACTTTGGAGCCTTTGGTTCCTGGCGACCACACACAAAACACACCACCCACCCACCGACGAACACCGAGGCCGGGCGTAAGGGGGTTCCGGGGGGGAGATCCGCGGATGTCCCGTTCCGGGTGCTTACACTGGCCAAATTAAAATCTTATGTGAGAAATCAGACATATCTTGTAGGGTCAATTGTCGAAGGATATGTTATGTCTGAAACAATAATATTTGCATCTCGATATTTAAATGATGATGTGGAGACATGGTTAAATAGATCAAAACGACAAGTGGAATATTGTCCAAAGGTGGTAGAGGAAGGATGGGAAATTTTCATGGAGACTTGTCGTCCATGTGGAGCATCTAGGAATAAAAGACTACAAAGAAATGGTTTGTTGCAAGTACATAATTATATCATATTCAACTGTACAACTTTGAACCAGTATGCCAAGTAAGTTTACATTTTCATTTTTAATTTTAGAGTACAACAAACATATATACATATGCAAACTAATCATCTTCAATTCAGAGATCATGTCACTGAACTTAAAGAGATGTACCCTAAGTTGAATGAAAGTGAGGTTGAGCATATTCATACATCTAAATTCAGACAATGGCTAAAAGCTAAGGTAATTATTATGTTTGTATCTTATTATGTTTGTGGTAGGATGTGGCGATATTTTTGTAACATGTATACAATTTCTTTGTTTTTATTAGGTGCATAAGCTACAAGAGTTGACTAGGGGAGACATGTCATCTTATCTTATTTGGGTTAAAGATTTATCGCTTGATGTGGTTAAGAAGTATGAATCATGTATAGTTAATGGATTTATATTTCACACAAGAAAGGTTGAACAACAACGAGTTACTCAAAACTTCGGCGTTGTATTGACAGTAAGTGGACCTTTAAAGTCATGGAACATGGAGGAAAATGTTACCTACTATGGTGTGGTTGCTAAAATTTTGGAAGTTGACTACTATGGTCATATGAGGATAGTGTTATTTTAGTATGATTGGGTAGATGTACACCGAGGGGTGAAACATGATGGACCTCTTGTTCTGGTGAATCTAGTATGTAAGTTAAGAACAAATGTGCCATATATCTTGGCATCATAGGCAGAACAAGTTTGGTATGTAGAGGACCCAAAGAATGCTGGTTGGTTTGTTGTTCGTAAGACGATCCCACGTGATTTTTACAGCTTATCAAGTGATAATTCCAAAGAATGTGCTGAATTCCTAGATATACAAGCCACACCTTATGAGAAAACAACAATAAATCTAAACGACAATGATTTGGATGAAATGCTTGTTCGTAGGTTAGATATAGATGCCATCGAAGTGTGATGTAAGTTGCCTTTATATGATGATTTTATTTATAAAGTCCTATTTAAATGATGACTTTCATTTATAATTTTTCCTTTATCAATTACTGAAATTTGATTGATGTGTTTTATGCAAACAGGGAAAAGAAGGTTATGGAGTCTTTATCTTTTAAATCAGACGGTGGCAGCTCTAAGGATTCAAAGGATAAAGGTTTGTGGGGTCCAGGTAATTCATCCAACCCACCACAACCGAAGAAGATAAAGCACATTGATGTCATCTATGATATGCCAAAGGCACTGCAGAAGTTGGATTCTGAGTTGTTTCAGCAGTTCATGGAGTAAGTTTTCTATAAAACATTTTATTTGCCAGAATTCATAGGACTGCACCCTATTTTTATATGTGTTAGTTCAATGTATCTGATTCTAACATGAAGGACCTGTCACGTTCAGTCAAATCTGATAACAGGTTAGAACCCTATTTAGTCAAAAAAGAAAGAGGATACACTATCTCGGTATGACTTGATTTAGTTAAAAATAGGTGACTCCAGACTGTTTCCATCCCAATCCAAAATGTCATCAGATGTATGAGTTCAAGGGCTAACATAATCTTAGAATGTTAGATTTGAATACACATATACATTTAAAAGTTGGATTCTGACTTGTTTCAGCAGTTCATGGAGTAAGTTTTCTATAAAACATTTTATTTGCCAGAATTCATAGGACTACACCCTATTTTTATATGTGTTAGTTCAATATATCTGATTCCAACATGAAGGACCTGTCGCATTCAGTCAAATCTGATAGCATGTTAGAACCCTATTTATTTCATGATGTTCCTTATTTCTAAATGTGTTAGTTCAATGTATGTGTTGCCAGAATTGATAGGACATAAGCAAAGATATCTTTTGCAAAGACAGATACTTGAAAAATATGACTACCGGTTGTAGAATAGTATTAAACAAGCAGAGTTACTTGCTTGGAGGTTGTTATTATTTATCTAGTATGGAATCTTACATATTTGTTTTTTTTTTCTTTTGGTGCAGAGGTGCTTCTTGTCATGTTTCATATTGTTATGGATATATAGATCGTTGGTGACTTACAACTTTGTATTAATTTTATGTGTTTTATGCAATAGTTGACTTTACTTATTCACATGTGCTTGACATTTTTCATGCATGAGAAAGTTGTTGTAATTGTTTGGACAGATGTCACTTATCAACAAGTGATAGAACTTATGGTCTATGGGGATGTGTTATGTGTGAATTAAAATCCTTTGGCTTTACTTATTCATCTAACCATTTATCATTGAAATTTTGCAGCCACATTTGAGATCAACTTCAAATGACCCACAAAATAAATGTCACAGTAGTACATTGTTTGCTATTTTCTATGTATCTTAATAGAAGGAATAGGATTATAGAACTACTTAGGGATCCGGAAGTCTTCTCCAAGACATATGTCATTGTCCCCATAGTTGATGGGTAAGTCATAATTAATAGGGCATTTCACTCTAAGTTGGACTATTTTCTTTTTAAGTTACTAATAATTTATTATAGGGGACACTGGAGATTGTTAATATTATGTAACTTGGCAAATTCCTTTGACTCTGATTTTGGACCATGTACAATCATGTTGGACTCTCTTCAAATGACTGAGCCACAAAGGCAAGAGCCAATAGTTAGAAGGTAATGTATGAGTTCCACTTTAATTTCCATCATTCGTACATCTAAATTCATAGAAGAGTATGTTTTTCTTCAGGTTTTTGAAAGAGTTATATGAGAGTGATGGTAAAATGGTCAACAAGAAGAGTTTGGTGTCCATTCCATACTATATACCTTCAGTATGAATTTAATGATTTATGAATAATTTGTTTATTTATAGTAATTTAATTACTTGCACTGTTTGAGCATTTGCTTCATCTAGGTTCCACAACAAAGAGATGGATTGGAATGTGGGTTTTTATCACTCTATTTTGCCTACCTTTTCATAAAGGGTGCCCCATAGGTCTTTTCTCATTCTTTGTACCCATATTTTGTACACACTACGAACTCAATGTCTCCTGAAATATAAAATATTATTTAAATTCTTCTATTCATGAGGTATTTAACATTTTTTATTGTAGATGACAAAAGATTGGTTTCCAATATCCAATATTGACACTTTTATTGTCAAAGTTTTAAAATATGGTCGAGATGGAGACTGCTTGATCTCCTCTGCATCATCTTCTATACCATCCTCTACATCCTCAAGTGATAAGAACCCAGATGCTGAAATAGGGGACCATAATACCGAAGACAAAACAATCGCGGATTTTGTTCCTCTAAAGAAAACTCGGGGTCGCACATACTGCTGTGATGTGCAGGCATTGGAGGGTGAGAAACTGATTGCTGTTGAATGGAATGAACATAGACAGCCGATTGGGACCAGTGGAAGGTTATAAGGACCTTTTTGGGAATAGTTGCAAGGAATTGTGAGAAATGCCCAATCAATGTGGCATCTTGGGATAAGATGCCACAATCAAATGTCAACGACATATGGGCATTTATCAAGGTAAATTGAATAATTATCTTGTCTCGGTATTTTATAGTTATGTATTATGACTTGTCAATGATTACCAAACAACATGGTTAATATTTTTTTTAGAGAAAATATGATGTTGATGATGGAGATCAATTACAAAAGATGTTTATAATGAAAAATCTTGGGATGAAATGGAAATATCATAAGCATTCACTTAGGAAGAAGTATATAAATGAGAAAGAAACACCTCAAGGATTGCACATTACCCTTGAAATGTGGGAGTCAGCAAGGACAGCCTGGACTTCTAATGATTTCCAGGTAAACTGTTATTTTCATCATAAGTATTGATAATTTATGCATTACATTACTATCTCTTGTGAATTATAACTTGTAGAGGAAGAGTGAGGTGAATCAGAAAAATAAGAGCCTTCAAAAGATCTTTCATTGTGCTGGAACTCAGACATATGCAGATATTAGGACAAAAGAGGTTAGTACCAACTATTTTTATGCATTACAGATGTTTAATGTCAATTCTTAAATGCCCATAATTGTTAAAATTTTAGAAGTTGAAAACTGGTAAAGAGGTGGATAGAACAGACATCTTCATCATCAGTCATAGCAAAAAGGATGGCAAGGCTGTCAACGATGAATGTGCAATATCAATCGTAAGTGTATACTGAACCACTTACCTATATATATGAAGTACCTCGTAGAGGACTGTGTAACATTGATGTTTTTGCCTTCTGTATATATTTCGTATGTATTGTCTAAGATACTTTGAGCATTATAAGGAAAACTTAAGGCATTCAAACAATGTTAACCATCTACTAGTTCTTATTCAATGGCCACAAAGGAAGATGTCTTCGCCAAAGTTCTCGGTGAAGACAAACATGTGAGAATTAGGGGTATTGGCATAGGGCCAACACCAAATCAACTATGGGGAGAGAGAAAAGCTGAAAAGTCCAAAATTGAAGATAAGTCCTTACATGCACGTCTTCAGCTTTTGGAATCAAAAGTGGCTAAACTTGAGGATGCTCCCCATCCTAATGCCGAGGTATAAAATTTTGAATTTAAATTATACAAAGATGTTTATGAAAATGTACAAAACCAGTAAGTCATGTTATTTGTTTTTTATGCATTGTTGTATAGTCTGCACCTCGATCTTTGGTGGCCAGCAAATTGTCAAGTTCGGCCGAAGATAATGTAAGTGAAGTTGTTTATCTTCATATATGACCTGCCTTTCATATATGATCTGCGTTTCTTTTTTTATTACTGCAGTGTATGAGTTGTGCTTCATATATGATATGCCTTTCCTATCTCTTAAATTTGTTGATTGGAATCTGAATATTCACCTGAACCAGCCAATTCTGAATCTTTCCCGGCCTTTCAAATTTTGTTTTTATTTTTATTAGGGAAAAGAAAAGAATGTTAAGTTGGTAGACATGGAAGGGGACTGCATTGCTGAAGGTTTGTTCATAAGCAACGACGCCAAGAAAATGGTGATGTCAACGCACCTCAAAGATGTATTCTACGAGGTGTCTGTTGTTCGTGTTCATAAGTCAAATGCCCCATTGTTCGTTAAGGATGATCATAGACAGAAAATGTGTGATGTCATTGGAAGCCATATTATATGGTTCAAGGATTATGTAAGTTATTCTAATTACATATTTTACTCACAATCATTAATTAATTAAATAATAATTTTTTTTCATTTTTATTTAGGTAACTTTAATTTTTTTAAGTAAAGATAATCTTGCATCTGTATGTATCATTCACACAAGCGGGTGCATTAATATCATTCTCACAAGTGGGTTGAGAGGGACTATTGTCCTGAAGTTGTGCCAATGGCCAGATGCTAGAGAGGCCCGGTACATAATTAATTTTTACATATTTTTTTAATAATGCTTTTTTATCTTGTGTGTTAAATCATATCACAGTATTCCCATAATCCAAACAAATAGGTTCAACGAAGATGAGAATGCTCTAGGCTTCTTATTATTATTTTTAAATTTAAGACTATGATGTACCAAAATATTCAAGTATATATATATGTGTGACATTTTTATATATACTGACCCATTTTTGGGAATGGTATTAGGCATCTGTATCATTTTTCTTTTTTTGATGCCAACAACATCACAACAATTAATACAACAGTAGTTTTGATATCACAATTAAATTAAAGTGTTGCCAAATAATGGGATAAATCTTCATCGATCTCAGTTTTCTTTTACATTTATGTATTTTTTGGTAACAACCACTTATCACAACAAAGACACCTAAGAAAACTGCATATTTAGTTTCTCAGGAGAAACTGCTGAGGATTTTGCACAAACTTTCAATATGGTAAAGGATTATAGATTTCCTCAGTTTCATATTTCTCAGTTCTATCCGAGACCAGGTTGGTTATTTCTTCATGTTATGAGTAATGTATATTTGTCTATACTAACAACATTATATGGTCACAATTTGTTCATTCATGAAAATGAAATAAAACAACATTACAGGATAATTTACTATTCTACATGCATCCTAGGAGATGCTTCATGTACTGGAGGATATTGGCAATGCGTACTGTAAATAGTGTGCTATCATAATTAAAGTTTCTACTCTGCATCTTTTCTTCATGTCAACATGGAATATTTTTTTTATTCTATGAGATATCCTCCTGATGTAAATGTATAGATATGTGGTTGGTTGGGTCTCCTTATGTAGTACTTTCTTTCTTCACATTCAATAAAAGATGTTTTATGTAGCTTTTTCATGTTTCTTGATGAAATGGTTCAGTTTTGTTTCTCTTCATTGCTGTGCTCTAGATGTTGGAATTGACTAAGGCTCCGTTTGATAAAGCATATTGAAGCTCGTAACACTGAACCGGTCAGTGTTCAGATATTTGGGAGCGTTTGATAAAATAGCTGAATCACCCTCTAAACTAAGCTCTGAAGTCTTAAAATCATCTGAGCCATTCAGATCGGCGCCCTAACTTTTTCATTTTCAGATGCCGTCTCGCTCGTCCGCGCGGCCGCCCCCGAGATCGACATCGCTCGTCCGCGCGGTCACCCCCGAGATCCAGTCTCCTTGCTGTGCCCCCGGTGTCGAGCTGTCGATTCTCCTCTGCTCGCGAGGTTCCCTAATCCCTGGGTCTCGTCCGGCGTCTCGCTCATCCGCGCGGTCGCCCCCGAGATCGACATCGCTCGTCCGCGCGGTCGCCCCCGAGATCCAGTCTCCTTGCTGTGCCCCCGGTGTCGAGCTGTCGATTCTCCTCTGCTGGCGAGGTTCCCTAATCCCTGGGTCTCGTCCACGCGTCGTCATCCTCAGGTACCCCTCCGCAAACCCTCTCATCTTTCTGGGCAGCCTGCGACGGAGGTGGCTTTCCCCGGAGGGGGAAGACTGGGGGAGGCGGAAGGGGCAAGTCCTTTGCTCTTCTATTTTTATCTCTTTCTTCTTGTGGTGGCAAGGATGGGTTGTTCCTGGTAGATAGCGCCGGGGAGGCGGCGGAAGCGGAGAGGAGGAGGGGCGGCGTTTTGGTTCTTGTAACTACAGAAGAAGATACATACCCCTGATTCGCCGTCTCGGCGTATGACGACGGTTCCGGTTGTGTGAACCCGCAACCAGCCCCGCTCTGGCCTCCATCGCCTGGTTCCGGTGACAGAGGAGATGGAAACGCGCAAGATCGAAACTTTGGGGAACAAGAGGATATCCCACCGCCCGATCTGGGATGAATAGGCGCGTACACTTGGCTCCTCCTCGGACTGGAGAGACGTCGGCTGCTGGAGGTCCCTCTGGAGTCTCCGCGGCTTCTGCCTCAGGAATAGCGGAGGAGGCACCCCATCTCAAGCAGCGCCGCCGGTGGAGGAGGGGTGCAGGACGAAGCAGACTGCGAACCCCCCCTCTTGCGCCGCTGTCCTCCTCCTCCTGTCTCCTCGTGCACTCTCTCTCTCTCCCTCTCTGTTGGACTAAAAAAATAACTAAGAAAAAATCTGTTGGACTAAAAATCAAGGCGTTCGCTTTGATTTCCTCCCAAAAACCCAAGAGGTTGGGGACCAGAGACTTCTTTTTGTCTTCTCCTTCTGCCATAAATTTGAAATTTTCTTCTCTCCTCAGCTTTTCTCGTGAGAAGAAATGAGGCGGACATGGCAGTTCTCCGATAAGGGCATGATTGGAGGAGGTTAAAGAGGTGTTTATGACGGTGAAAGGTATCCTCCAGTACAGATGATCCAAAGAGGAGGGGCAGAGCAGCCGCGAGGAGGGTGAATCAGTCTTAACGCCGAGTTCTTCCAATTCTCAGACCCAAAAAAACTGTTTTTTTCTTCCAAATCTTTCGATTCATTGCATATTCCTGTCTACCCAATTGCAGATTCGTACATCATTTACTTTGTCCTTGCTCCTTGCTCTTATTATATTGGGTGATGTCAGCAGGAGCAACTAAGAAAAAGAGACATTGTAATCAACTTATGCAATGCCTTTTTGATAAACAGACATTGTAATCAACTTATGAAAGCACGTTTTAGATCCTATTTAATAGTATGAGCATAAGTAGCATAGTAGCATATTCTCTAACCTTTTTGTTGTTTATATCATATTTTAAGAATTTACTTACGTGTGTTGCTCTCCAGCAAACAACAATATAAAATCAACTTATGTTATTTTGTCAGGGTTTATTAACTTCTAATTTTTATAAAACTTTCATGTGATCCCTAGTTTATAACACTTCGTTAATCTTCTTATAGGATATCTAATATGGAAGGAACAAGCAATACCAAGGGTGTTATGAGAACTAGCTGGAAAGATAATAAAAGATTCAATTTTTTTTTACAATGTTGTATTGGCGAGGTGGCAAAAGTTGGAAGGACAGGAACATCCTTAAGAAAGCAATCGTGGATTATAGTTGGAAAGCAAATGAAGGAGAAATTTGGAGTTGATGTAACACAAAAACAAATGAAGAATCAATTTGATTATCTAAGGACAATGTATGTGGAATGGACAAATCTTGTAAGAAAGAATACAAGACATGGTTACAATCCAATCACTAAAACAATGGATTGGACTCCTGAGCAATGGGATGAATATTTAAAGGTGAATCTTTTTAACTAGTTATAATAAAAAATTTTCACCTAAAGAATAATACTAAACAAATTTTTTTTGTTTACAGGCACATCCTAAGGCATCATCATTTAGAATAAGTGGCTTTAGGTGGGAGGAGGAAGGCATGGCCTTATTTGAAGGTGTTTCAGCCACAGGAAATTTAGGATGGGGTCCAGCAAGCAAGTTCCCTAAAGCACCTAATGCATCGTCTACTACAATTGGAGAAGAAGAGAAGCAAAATGATTATGATAATATCTCTCTCATTAATGCTCCAGATGTTTCAAACTCTCATAAGTCAGTTACAGAGCCTGAAATTGTAGAATTGGGTAATTCAAACAAAAAGAGAAAATCAAATGACATTGATGCAAAATTTGAGAAAGTGCTTGATGCATTTATTAGTGATGCTGAAAGTTCTAAAACCACCAATCTCGCTCATAACAATACGCCTACTTTAAAGGATTGCTGCAAAAAATTAGATGAAATGAAGTTAAATCGCACAGATTTATTATATGCTCATGCAGCTGTCCTATTCTCTGATGAAAAAATGCGTGAACAATGGATTCAATGGTGCGAGATTGTTGAAGACGATGCTTCAAGGATGAATTGGCTGAAGAGTATGCTCAAGATGAAGAATATATTTTGATGTCATGATATTGATATTATGTTATCTTATGTTTTGTTACTTTTGGATTATGTGTTGGATGTTAATATGTTACTTTTGGATTATGCTTTGGACATTACTTTTAGATTATGCTTTGGATGCTACTTTTAAATTATGTTTTGGATGTTTCAAATTATGTTGTCTTTTACATTTTTAGTAATGCTAGACTTTACTTTGTGTCATGTTCTATGTTTTTATTTATAGCAGAAATGTTTCCCCGAAGTTTGAAAAGAAGGTTCAAGATTCTATGCTTTCTTTATTTGTGGTGGAAAAAGAAGAAAAGAATAAAAAGAAATAAGGATCTAACCTCTCAATATAGTGGTGCTGCACACACTATAGAACTGTTGACAGGAAATGACACACAATGTGAGGAGTTGATGCGGATACCACGTGAGACATATATTAATTTATGTGGCTATTTTAGACAAAAGGAGTGGTTGAGAGATAGTCGCTACATTTCTGTAGAGGAAAAAATTGCAATGTTTCTTAACATCATTAGTCATGGAAAATGTTTAAGAATAATAAAAAGAAGATTTCAGCATTCAACACAAACAGTGCATTATTATTTTCATGAAGTACTTGGAGCAATGATGGAGTTTTCAAAGGAAATGATTGTACCAACTACATTTAATCCAGATCCAAATATCCCAGGCTATCACAAAAAATTACGAAAAAATTTCAAGGTAAAATTTATCATTACTATATGTTTTTGTATATTGCCTCAATGAATTAATATTGTTCTATTATTAATGTTTATTTTATTATGTAGGGTGCTATTGGTGCTTTAGATGGCACTCTTATACATGCCAAAGTTCCTAAAGAAAAACAAGTTCCTTATAGAGGTCGAGGACGAGATGAGTGCTATCAAAATGTTTTGGCAGTATGTGATTTTAACATGATGTTCACATTTGTTTTTGCTGGATGGGAAGGGGTTGCACATGACTCGAGAATTTTACACGAGATTGCATACGATGCACAACATTGTTTTCCATTTCCTCCTCCAGGTACCTATTTAATTTTATTAATATTTATTAATGTTATATTTTTAATTTTGAAATTTATATTAATTTTCTTACAGATAAATATTATCTTTGTGATGCTGCTTATGCTCATACTAGATACTTCATGACCCCTTATAGAAATGTGCGATATTGGATTAGTGATTTTAGACATCGAGAGCGTGCTCGAGGGAAAGAGGAAATGTTTAATCAAGGCCATGCAAAGCTTAGAAATGTCATAGAACGGGCTTTTGGTGTTCTAAAAGCACGATATCGTATTCTCACCAAAATGTTACCGTATTCTTTAGAATCTCAAAGAGACATTGTAATCAGTTGTTGTGCAATGCATAATTATCTAAGAAAAGAAAAGGTTAGAGACCAATTATTTACATATTATGAGGATCCAGATGCATATATTTTAGAATCATCACAAGTGCAAGTGAGTGTAGATGCAACAATCGAGTTAACTATAGGAGGACTATCAAGACAAGCTGATCAACAATTTATGCATGACTTACGAGACCACGTGGCAAACAACTTAATAGAAAGTAGACAAGCACAAAGACGAAGATGACAAGCTTCATAGGTAATGAATTTATCAATCTCAGTAAACTAAACTTTTCTTTATGAAAAGTTGTTTATGATTTTCTCAATTTTTTGCTAATCTTACAAATTGAAACTTGATTTTGCATATATGATGCATCCTCCTTCAATAGGGCCTTCTTTCTGTCCGTCTTTGATGAAGATGGTTCAATGGTTACAAGGCTGGAGGAAGAGTTCACCAGAGAAGTGTATCTTTTATCTCATCTCTACCATCGGAATGTCATAAAGGTATTGCTATAGTGACTTGGATGATTTTTGTTGACCTATATTTTTTCTTTCACTATTTTACTGAGATTAAAATAGTGAAAATTTCTTATCTTTTTTTTTCAGTAGATTTTATTTTGTCTATTGTATGGAGTAATTATCAATGCTTATGCTTAACATGCATCTTTGCATTCGAGGCTTTAAGGTGTATTAGCTTCATCTTGCCATCTTCTCTTTTTAACGTTGAAGCATGTATTTTCCTTGAAGGAATAGCAGATTAAGAATCCCCAATTTCAAGGATCAGAATCCCCGGACTTATCTTTTTTTTCTCTAGGTTGGTGGTAGTGATAATATCTTAATTGGTTTGCATTGTCATGCCATCGATATTTTCTGAAACACTTTTTCTTCTATCTATTTATGATTGCTTACTACTTTTAATTTTTGTTATTATATCCGATCTTCTTTTAATTTTTGTTTATCGTCGCATCTCTGTCGTAACGTCCTCAGCGCGAGTGTCTTCTCTAGTTGTTTTGGTTGCCACCAATATATTTGTGAGATTCCAAAGATTATTTACGTCGAGATAGTGTGATCATCCGATCTTCTAGTGAATGTTAAATTTCTCGAGAGTTCTAATACCTACTTGTCGGCCATTAAAATATTTGATCGTGCTGGTCATCTCACTTATGTGACTATTGTCAAGTGTATGGGCGAAAGCCTCGTGTTTTATTTATGTGTTGTTCCATTTTTCTTAAGCTCGTCTGTCTGTTGTGTGTCTTGATCCTTGTTTTATTCATAATGTTGGAGTTGTACTTCCGATGACTTCTTGTTAATATGAAATAATATCGTTGTTAAGAAAGAAAGAAAGCGCGCAATTATTTCAGAGTGGACCAAACAAAATGACAGACCAGACAACCTTGGATTTGATGTCATGTCTGTTTGTTTCCCTGGCTAAATTCAGTCAGCAGCACAGCATCATGTTATTGCCAAAGCATCAAATCAGCCCCTCCCCATGGTCAGACCAGAGCCACAGAGGTGGGTGGGGAGTCCTGCCAGCAGAACAAAGCTGTGGAAGCAAGGGCCTGGGGGGGGCAGGCTACAACAGTGGAGCCGGGCTGTGCATTGTCACTGAATATCTTTCTGGAGGTACCTTGAGAGCATTTCTGCATAAGCTTGAGCATAGTTCTCTTCCCCTGCCAAAGCTAGTTGCAATTGGTCTAGATATTGCTTGAGGGATGGAGTATATCCACTCTCAAGGCCTTGTTCATCGTGATCTGAAACCAGAGAATGTGATCTTTGATGAAGAATCTATAGCAAAAATTGCTGACTTTGGTATAGCATGTGAGGAAGCATCCTGTGATACATTTGCTGGGGACTTTGGGACCTATAGGTGGATGGCTCCAGAGATGATAAAACACAAACCTTATTGCCGCAAAGTTGATGTCTACAGCTTTGGATTACTTCTATGGGAAATGCTAACAGGAAGAATCCCTCACGAGGATATGATGCCCATCCACCAAATCTGTTTTTCTTCTTTGGAATAAACCTCCACCAACTCACCTGACGTGGATTCTTCTTTTTCAGGTTAATGTTAGTTGACGGGGAAAAATGGGCATATTCTCAATCAACATCACCATCTATGTTGGATTTTTGATTTATATGATCCAGCATTGGCTCAAGGATGATGAGTGATCATTGTGGATGGAAGTCTCTTAACTAATTTCTTATTCTAAAGATCAGTGCAAGAGTTGTAATGAGATTTTCGCATATGTATATTGTCTTCTACTTCGATTTTGAACATATTCTTGGTGTATTAATAATATTTTCTTTGTGCAATCAATTCAGCGTAAGATTTCTCATACTAAAATTGTGGATGTGTATGCGATCGATTGGATACAAAGTTCATGTTTAGTTGTTTTACAATTTTAATAAGATTAAGTGGATGATTCAAATTTTTTATCAAACGACGTAAATCACTTATGTCTTAATCAAATTAAGGACTTTTTTACCACACATTAAGAGGTTAGATGTAAAATTAAGACTTAAGATTTTCAGATTAAGACTAGTCAAACACCACCTAAGTCTAGAATACCAATCTTGATTTGGCTCCTTTTATGTAGGACTTCCACCATCGCCACCTCTACCACCTTCTAATATGAACATGAATGGTCTTTTGGGTACTGATGCTAATGCAAGGACAATAAAGCCACTTGATGTTGATGTGAAGAAAAGAGAAAAGAGAATATAAGTGGCGCTGTTGTTTCTATTGTGATAATTTTTTCTGTCATTACTTTCATTTCCTGTTTTTGGTCATGATGGTAGTAGAATTTAGCTTGTGCTTATAGTGATCCATTTTCAATGCTGATTGGTAAACATGTTTAGCTTGTTTATTAGAGTGCATCAACAAAGTACTACTTTGGTTTCTATATCAGCAAAGTCTTGTGCATAGTCATTGCTCAGGTTGTGAATGGTGTATATAGGAATGTTTAAGTGAATGAAGTTATGTTTTTGATCAAGTCGTAATTGCAATGAGAGGGTTTTGTTTTTTCAGTGTTATATTTGTGAAGTGTTGTCAAAATTTGGATTAAATTGAGTGATGAGGTCTTTTGAAAGTTGTATGAGTTTTTGTATGAATTGTGTTTGTATTAAGTGGAATGTATGGAGTGCAATGAGTGAAATGTATTCTGGTCGAAGATCAGGCTTTAGTTATGTAGTTGGATATATTTACCTACGGATATTACACCTGTAGGTAAAGAGAAAATCGTCGGTAGGTATACAACATATTCTTGAGATTTACCTACACAAAAAAATCGTAGGTATAGGCCATTTTCCCGTAAGTAAAAAACTTACCTATGGAGCTACCTACGGATTGGTTGTGTAGGGCTAGTACATGTAGGTAAATCTTTTACCTACGGACGGATCCGTAGGTCTAGTATGAACTATACCTACGGGTGAAATGTTCACCCGTAGGTATAGTACCGATATTATACCTACGGATTCATCCGTAAGTAAAACATTTACCTACGTGTATTAGGCTCTACGGATGAGTCCGTAGTTAAAGACTTTTACCTAAGTGAAAATAGTTTATATCTACGTTTTCTTTGCGTAGGTAAAACGCGAATTTCGTGTAGTGCTTGAACCGTAGTGAAGAACTCAGTCCACTTTTTTATGAGAGTTCTCAACATGCAAACAAAGAGAAAAGGTCAAAATCAAATGCATATGGGAAGATAGTATGATGAACAAAAGAAAGAAAATGATTACCGTTGCATCCTTCTCCTTGAAAGGAGCTCAAACCTGATGACTCTTTTTCATGAACACGAGCAAATAACTATTTTACTCTCTTCTTAAGGCCCGCGATCTGTTACAAAAAGGAGTCCAGGTAGAAACATAAACTTTAGGCATATGTGAACAAGAAACGTTCACCTCCGTCGTTTGCTATTGAACAAGGCACGACGCTCCTGATAGCTGACCCTTAAGCCTTGTTTGGTATGGGGATAAGCTAGGATAGACTTAGTTTATCCCTAATCCCCTGTTTGGTATGCACTTAAAAATGAGTTTAACCTGGATTAAGTTAATCCAGGTTATCCCCAAAATCAGGGATAAATATGGGGATAAGTCATCCTACCAAATATTTGGATTAAGTTGATCCTCAAATCAACTTTGCGGGATACGACGTCTGGAGGGGGGAGGCGTGCGGGGAGGGGGTCCAGGGGCGAACGCCGCCGGAGGGGAGGAGGGGGCCGAACGCCGGGGGGGGGGAGCCGCGGGCGGGGCGGCGACGCCCCGGGGGGTGGGCTCCGGCGGTGTCCACGGGCGCGGGGGGGAGCCGGCGGGGGGACTTCCGGCCGGTCCGGGCCGGCGTGCGCGGGGCGAACGCGCCGGGGGAGGGGGGACGCCGGCCGGGGGGGGGGCGGAACGCGCCGCCGGGGGGGGGCTCCGTCCGGCGTCCGCGGGAGCGGGGGTGCGAGGGGGAGCCGGCGGGGGGACTCCCGGTCGAGGCCCGGCGTACGCGGGGGCGAACGCGCCGGGGGAGGGGGGAACGCCGGCCGGGGGGGGGCGAACGTGCCGCCGGGGGGGGCTCCGTCCGGCGTCCGCGGGAGCGGGGGTGCGGGGGGGAGCCGGCGGGGGGGGAGAGCCGGGGCGGGCGGGAGAGGCGACTCCGGCCGGCGGGGGGCTGCGTCGTCCGCGGGGGAGGGGGGGGGAGGGGGCCCGGCGTCCGTCCGGCGGGGAGCCGCCGCGGGGGAGGGGCGCTTCGCGGGAGGGGAGCTGGCGGCTCCGGGGAGGGGGCTGAGCGCCGCCGTCCGGCGAGGAGCCGCCGCGGGGAGGGGGAGGCCGGGAGCTCCGAGGGGAGGGGCTGAGCGCCGCCATCCGGCGGGGAGCCGCCGCGAGGGGGGGGCTTCCGCGGCCGATGCCGCCGCCGGGGGGAGCCCCACCGTGGTCCGCCGCGAAGGGGGGGGCGGGGTGTTTGCGGCGCCCGCCGGGGAGTGCCGCCGCGGGCCGCCGGGTGAGCGCCGCCGCGATCCGCCGGGAAAGGGGGAGCGCCGGGAAGGGGGGGGCACCGTGCATATTTTATAAATTTTTTTATTAAGTCGAGTTAAACGATTTGGTTTGATTTAAATCGATTTAGAGGTTTCCAAACCGAACCAAATTGAACGGGTCCCAAACCGAACCGAATCGAACCGAACGCGGTCGCTGCACGGGGGGCGGGGGGCGTCGGTCGCGGGGGGGGGGGGGGTGGGGGCGGGGAGCGTCGGTCCGCCGGGGGGCTCGTCCGCCAATGGGGGGCCGGAGGGGCGGGGAGCGGCTCCGCGGGGAGCACCGTCGGTCCGTCGGGGAGGGCGGGGGGCGGGGAGCGGCTCCACGGAGAGCCGCGCCGGTCCGTCGGGGGGGGGGGGTCCGTCCGCCGGGGGGTGGGGAGGGGAGCATCGTTGGTCCGCCGAAGTGGGGGGCGGGGAGCGGCTCCGCAGAGAGCGCCATCGGTCCGCCGGGGGGAGGGCTCCGTCCGTCGAGGAGGGGGGTGGGGAGCACCGTCGGTCCGCCGGGGGGTCCGTCCGCGAGCCGATCTTCTCGCGGAGGTGGAGCGAAGATCGGAAGGGCGATCGTCGAGAAACAGGGGAGGACCGCGTGGATTGCCCTCTCCGCGGCACCTCCGAGGTCGCCCGAGAACCTTTGGGAACACCGGGACGGAAAGACGAGCACCGGGGCCGGCGGGAGCGGACCGGAAATCAATATTTTCTAATTTAATTGGATTTTAAAAATAAATTTTAAATCTGATTTGCACTATCGGATTTTTAAAATTATACTATTTATATCTTCAAATGTATATTTTTAAATGTATTATTATTTATATTTTTAAATTATATTTTATATTTATTATATGAATATGTAAGTTGGTTAAGATCTTTATCAATATGTTATAGGAAATAAAATAAGACTATAAAAATAAAAGTTAAAATATAAGGTTATCCTCAAATTTATTGTGAACATACCAAACATAGGATAGGTTATCCTTAAAATTTATCCCAAGTCAAACCAAACATAGTGGGGATAAGATTAGTCATAATGAGTGACTTATCCCTATCCCCTATATTTTTATCCCGATACCAAACGACGCCTTAAAATCGGAAATCCTCGCAAGGGCCTTACCCGATCTACTTGAGGCATGCTGGAACGACAAAAGATAAGGGCCAATACAAGAGAAAACATATTCAACTATAGACCACAAAGGCACATATCACTTGGTCCAGAGATGCTTGCAGCGAGTGGATTTGCTCCTCCTAATCTGCTATCAAAACTCGAAGGCGGGCCATCTAAACAGGGGTGACCTGGAAAAGAAAGATGAATCAGATAACAATATGAGGACAAAGAAGTTACTCCAAAGTGGAAGAGTTACTTCTGAGTCATCCAGGAATAGATGGCTGTACCTGGCTGTGAACTAGCGAAAGTAATCAACACTGCAATCGCCACCCAACCACCCCGCGTTGTCTCTCTCTTCTCCTTCCCTACCAATTTCTCTCTCTCTCTCTCTCTCTCTCTCTCTCTCTCTCTCTCCGTTGCACTAGGTCGCAGCCTTTCATGGACGTTTCCCGATTTCTCCCTCATCTTTTGTTTCTGTCTCTGTTCTGCATGCATGGCAGTACTCCCTCCAGTCTCTCCCTCTGTTCCTGTTACACCTCCGCCACCTAGTAAGTCTCCCTACCACCGTTTCTCTCTCTTCTACCCCTTGTTGTCACGAGACCGTACCAATGTATGTGCTGCTAACGTGGAGTGCTCACGCAGCAGCAGGCTCAGATCAGCACCGACCCAAGGTCAGTTCCGTTCAAAGTTCAGCTGTCACCATGTCTACGTTATAATAAGAAATATTAGAAAGCTAAAAAGGAGAAAAATCTCAGAAATCTTAAAAATTTCTAAATATTATTGTTAGGTGGTTTCAAACTCGCTATGTACTTAACTTGTTATCATATGATATTATGATATTATGTAATTTTGTAGAAAGTTAATCTAGCTATATGCTAGTAATCAAGGAACCATATTTAGTAAAAATCATGTTTGTAAAATACACTACAAGAAATCAGGTTATTGTGGACGGTTTAATGGCGACGGCTGGCTTACATCGTCGCGAATGCGTTTATTAGCGACGGCTTAAACCGTCACCAGTAGAGTCGTTGCCATATACATAGTTATCGGTGACGGCTTGAGGAAGCTGTCGTAATGTTGCCAAACCAGAATAAAGAGGCGGAGAACCCATTGGGTTGGGGTAAATGGCAATGGCTTAAGCAAGCTGTCGTAAGTAAAATTATTAGCGACGGGTGTGAGTCATCACAATTTCATTTTTTGACCGTTGAACGGTCCACTAGAGTTGGCGACGACCACAAACATACCAATGGCCACTACAAGAAATCGGATTTTTACCCACTAAAACACTCCCCGTAGGTAAAGTTTAGTGGGCAAAAATAACTTCTACTTACTCCCTATACCTTCTAAAAAGGGGTCCGTAGGTACATTTATCATTACCTATGAAATACCTATGGATAATGTGCCGTAGGTAAAAAATATATCCACAGATTCAATCTGAACTACCCATTAAGATATAATCCAATGGTTCATATCTATTCTCTTCTCCCCTCATCTCCACCATCCATTTGTAACACATGAACGGACTATATTTTCCATTGATTTTTGAACCCCCCGTTCATCTTCCACTTCATCGCGCACAACCCCAAATCGACCGATTGTCCCTTGCGAGAACCCTCCGGCGCCGCACCTTCAGTTCCTCCTCCTCCGACGGCAACGCCTAGTCCTTGCGTCAACACCCCGTGTCACCCCCTCCTGCTCCTCCAAGACCAACTCCCGCAAGAAGCTCTCGAAGTCGTGTCTCAGTGAGAACCCCGCGAAGGCAAGTCCCCGTTGTGGCTCGTTCTCCTACGCGCGAGAAAGCTCCATCGTTTCCTCCTCTTACGAAGGTGATTTTCCTTCTCCTGAGCTCCTTCTATGTAGTGGTCTGTACAAACCCTCGGTCGTTAACTCCTAGTTTGCTTAGTCCTTCGTGGATCGTCCTCCCTCAAGGTCGATTTCGCATGTCTGCCATTTTTAGTTTGGAATGTCATTTTTTGTCTTACGAGCCCTATGTCATTGTAGTCGTGAGGAGATGAGAAATATCTGAACCATAATGGGGTCTCTTTCTTCAGAGCAGAGTGTAGCAACTTCATCTTCTTAGCCCTACGTACTATTCTCCTACTAGTTTCCACAGATTCTTCTTCTCATTGAGACACTTAGGTTTTGAGGTATTGTGATAGGATGAGAAAATGTTTATTTCTGGCATGTCATGATTTTCATTTGTATTATTCATAAGTTTTAAATTTTTTTGATAGGTTCTACTGTGGATTGTGTGTTGTTGGCCTTGTTTGGCGCATTTCTCTCTTGGTGAAGACATGCTCTGGTACTTCTTTTCTTGATGTACCTGACTTTATTACCTTATTGCATGAATTATATAACTAACATGTTTGCATTCTAATAGATCAAGTCATAAGCGAGATTAGCAAGGAATTTACAAATGTTAACAAATATTTTTAAGTACAAAATGAGGTAATACATGTTTGTTTGCAGTGATGCATGCTTATGAGAATTAGTGTCTTAGGTAGATAGTGGTTTGATAGATTATATGAACTGTCTGATTTTAGTCTAAATAATTATTGCATATTTTTTTATAGTGATATGGATTGGAGTTGGATGAATTTACTAAAAAATATGGTTGGTTACTATGATGGTGTCGATAAGTTTCTCAACTTTGCATTTGCAAACTTACCACCAAGTAATCAGATTAGATGTCCATGTGTGAAATGTACATGTTTGAATAAATATGAAAAAGTGATTGTTAGACAACACTTGTACATTGATGGTGTTATAAAAGATAAACATTTCTGAAAATTTTATGGTGAAAGACTAGGTCATGTTAAGTTGGAAGAAAGCTAACATGATTCAAATATGCATGACATGTTAGCTGATGTTTTTTCTATGTGTAATGATGAAGCAGCAAATGATAAAGATTCTAAATTTTTTTTGCATTGTTAAATGATCTCAACCAACCGATTTATCCTGGATGCAAAAAATTCAGCAAACTTTCATTTCTCATTTTGTTGATTAACATTAAATGCATGAATGGAATGAGTAATAAGCATTTCAATATTTTATTGAAGTTATTGAATGATCTTCTCCCTGATGGGTCATCAATACCATCGACCTTTTATGAGATTAAGAAGATACTTGGTAAGTTAGGGTATGGATATAATAAGATAGATGCATGTTCGAACAATTGTATATTATATTGGAAAGAAAATAAGAACTTTGAATGTTGTCCAAAATATGGAGAATCGTGGTGGAAATCTTATAAGTCAAGTAATGTTGTAAAGAAGAAAAGAGTGCCTCAAAAAATTTTGCGTCATTTTCCATTCATTTCACTGTTGAAGAGACTATTTACATGCTCAAAGACTTCTGTCAACATGAGATAGCATGAAGAGGAACATGAAGATGATGGTATGCTAAGACATCCTGCCGATTCTCCATGCTGTAAAACATTAAATACCATTGATGATTTTGGGTTAGAAACTTGGAATGTATGCCTTGGATTAGCCAGCGATGTGTTCAACCTGTATAGAAACATGAACGTCACTCACAGTACATAGCCAGTGTTAGTTGTACCTTATAACTTACCGCCTTGGGAGTGCATTAAGAGTACGAATATTTTGCTTTGCCTTCTCATTTCTGGTCTAAAGGTACCGGTAACAATTTCGATGTTTTCTTGCAACTGCTCATAGAGGAACTTGAGATTCTCTGGCACGGTGTTGATACCTTTGATGCCGCTAAAGGTGAGGTATTTTGTCTACGTGCAACACTATAATGGACTATTAACAACTTTCCAGCATATGCCTACATGTCAGGTTGGAGTACAAAAGGTCGATTAGCATGTCCTACTTGCAATAAGAACACATATTCAACTTGGTCAGAGTGTAGTGGTAAATTTTGTTACATTGGTCATCGGAGATGGCTTGGAAACAACCAAAAATTTCAGAAGATGAGTAAACAGTTTGATGGCCATAAAGAATGAGGTGAAAAGCCGTTGATGTTGTCTAGAGATGAAATCCTACGTCAATTAGGATATTTTATTTCATGTGTTGCAAAAGGGGACACGAAGAAGAAAAGTAAGAGGAAGAGATGAATTAAAAAGGGGGATGGGAACAAGTACTTAGGGTGGAGGAAAGTCAGTATTTTCTTTAGGCTACCATATTGAAAATCTCTGTTGCTCCGCTATAACTTAAATCTGATTCATATAGAGAAGAATATATGTGAAAGTATACTAGGCACTCTTCTATCGATTGAAGGAAAGAATAAATATGGGTTGAAAGCCCATCAAAACTTACAGAACTTGGGAATAAGAGAATGTCTTCATCCACAAGAAATAGGGTCAAGTAAAATATTACTTCCACTAGCACAATTCACATGTAGTAAGAAAGAAAAGGAAACAATTTTTAAGTTCTTTCAATCCGTAAAGGTTCCTGATGGATACTCCTAACATTGCAAGGCGATTTCTCAACAAAGATAATAAGTTATGGGGGCTAAAGACACATGACTACCATGTGATTATGCAACAATTACTTCCAATTGCTGTTAGAGCACTCCCAAACATTCATATATCTTCATCACTAAGTGACATTTGCCACTTTTTCTTAAATATATGTTCCGAAGTTGCTTCCACCGAAGACTTTTACCAACAAGGCCTACATGTCGAAAGGGTATTATGTCAACTAGAGATGATATTTCCTCCAAGTTTTTTTGATGTAATGGTACACTTGATCGTTCATTTAGCAGATGAGACTAGGATTGCTGGGCCAGTTCATTATAGATGGATGTACCCATTTAAAAGGTATCACATTCACCTCTATATGTAAATTTTCCATTTAAGATAAATCGATGTTCATTGCTGTTGTTTTTTCAGGTATTTGGGCAGATTAAAATCTTATGTGAGAAATAGGACTTATCTGGAAGGGTCAATTGCTGAAGGTTACATTATTGCTGAGACATTTACTTTTGCATCTCAATATCTTAATGATGATGTGGAAACATGGTTGAATAAGACACATCAACAAGTAGAATACCGTTCAAAAGATGTGGACCTTGGATGGGAAGTTTTCATGGAGACCTGCCGGCCATATGGGATAAGTACAATTGACAAACTACAAAATAATGAGCTAGAAGAAATACATAAATATATCATATTCAATTGTACAACACTCAACAAATTCATAAGGTAAACTTATGTTAATTCAAAGTTTTCATTCACTATATGAAATATGAGTACTACAGGGATCACATGGTTGAAGTTAAAGAAATATCACCCAGACTGCACATGGATGAAGTGGAACGTATTCATACATCCACATTTACCAAATGGCTAAAAAATAAGGCAATTATCCTTGATTCACATAAAAATAATTTTAAATGATGCGGTGATCATATGATGTCATGATTTATTCTATTTGTTCGCTCTTATCAAGTGCATAAGTTGCAAGAGTTTACTAAGGGAGACACATCACCTTATCTCCTTTCAATTAAAGATTTGCCTGGTGATGTGGTCAAGAAGTATGATGCATGCATTGTTAATGGTTGTACATTTCACACTAGAAGCCTTGAACAAAGACGAGTTACCCAAAACTTAGGTGTTGTGTTGAGTTGAGTGCAACTACTCCTTCAAGCACTAAAAAGGTTGAAGACAATGTTGTTTACTATGGTGTCCATGATGAGATCCTTGAAGTCGACTACTATGGACACATGAGGGTGGTATAATTTAAGTTTGATTGTATAGATGTTCATTGAGGGGTGAAACGTGATAGACCTCTTACAATAGTGAACCCATCAAGTAAGTAAAGAACAACTAAATCTTATATCTTAGCATCACAAGCAGAGCAAGTTTGGTTTGTTGAGGATCCTAGGAACATTGGTTGGTTTGTGGTTCGCAAGACAAATTCACGTGATTTTTACAACTTATCAGAATCTACTTATGAAGAAGATGTTGAATTCTTAGATTTACAACCAATGTGTCATGACCAAACATCAAGCATCCAGCATGACGATGATCTTGAGGAGATGATGGTCTATAGATCTGATATAGTATTGAAGTGTAATATAAGTCATTGTTTATTATGTATGTTTCATAATGTTTATTGATATAACATTTTCTATAGATTTCCTAACGTTGCTAGTCCAAGATTCCATAGAATTTTAAGCCTGAAAATGATTGAGCATCTGCCTGACCAGTAAAATAGTTCTTTTTTGTAATTTTTTTTGTAGGTTTGTTTGAACTCATATGTGATGAAATACTCTTTACTTGTTTGTGTTTCAATTAAAGATGCTTTTGTTGACACTTTAATGAGATTTGTACTGCAACTTTTATTTATTGCAGAAAATTTTAGTATACTAATATATTGAGATAAGATTTTAACATGACTTGGTTTTAGACTTGATCCAAACCCCCCATTTCTCCCTAACCCTTTCTTTTTAAGGTCACCATCTACATGCATCTCGTGCTCATTTTAGTTGAGTATTCATTTAAAGTCATTTTGTATATTTTAAGTATAATGTAAAAGTTATTTTGTAGATTTTTCTAGGATAATCACAGTTTCTGACTTGCACATTCTTTTTGCAGGTTCGTTTGTCTATCCATTACCTGCCACATCCTGACTTGCTTTTGGGTTGAACATAATTTTGATGGAATGTCCCAGTCATTTGGCTATCAGTCTTGCAGATTAATGTGCCAGATGAAGTCTTCATTTTTAAATTTTAGTTTCCTGATTTCTATTCTACTTTTAGAAACATTTAGCTACCTTTATCAGTTGATACTCATATGTCCCTTTCAGTTGTCTTTATCTCCATATGCTTACAAACATTAGTTCTAACAAAATAGTTGGTCGGTTGGATTTGATATGCCCTTACGTAATCTCTTTGATTTGTTCTATCTTTATCAGTGGATGTTACATTATGTTATGTGATCAAACTGCGAGCAACTCACGTTACCTACTTATATATGTTAAGAAGTTTGTTTTATGCTAGCAGGAGGAAGAAGATCATGGAGAATCTATCTTACAAGTCGGAATGTGCAAGCTCAAAGGAGAAAGGCTTGTGGGGGCCTAACATGTCAGAGATTATTACACTACCCGAAAAGATAAAGCACATTGCAAACATTTATGATCTTCCAAAGTCGGTGAAGAAGAAGATGGACTCTAATCTTTTTCAGAATTTTATGGAGTACATTATCTTCCCTAATATTTCTATATGATGAAGTCATATAATCCTTATTGCCTAAAAGAAACCATCCTATGTAAAGTTTGTAAATTCACGTTTACGCATCGGGGTTTTTTGATGTACTTAGTTGTTTCTCACATGTTTTTTTATGCAGAGGAGGTTCTTGTCCCATTTTGGAGGGGTTATAAGTTTCGATTCAGTGGCTAGTTTTTGATTTATTTATGAGAAAAATACATCGAGATTGTTTAGTCAACTAGACTATAGATTGTTTAACTAATTTTCTTGTCTTTATTTACATTGATGCATATTAATCATTTCTTTCAATTGTTTGGATAGATTTCTGGAAGAAGATGATTTACTGTAGTCAATTCTTAGCACCTTTTACAATTTTTTATCCATTTGCTTTTGCAGCCATATGTGGGTCCAACTACTCATGACCCATAGTACTAATGCAGCAATAGTAGATTGTCTTTTATTTTCAATGTATCTTAATGGCAGCCATAGGATTATAGAGACAGTAAGGGATAAAGAGGTGTTCTCGAAAGCTTATGTCATTATTCCCATAGTTGATGGGTACGTACATGATAGTAGATGTCAAGTTCACGTATTTTCATTTCTTACTTACTAATGAGAAGTATATGTGCATGGGACACTGGAGATTGCTATGTAATCTTGCTAATTCCTTTACGTCTGACTTTGGCCCTTGTATGATTCTATTTTATTCTCTCATCTTGACTGAGCCATACAAGCAAGAGCTAGTTATAAGGAGGTAAAAGTTCAAACACTGTATATATTGTGTTTGCTTTTCAAGTACAAATGTGATGACAACATTACCCCATTTTTAGATTCTTGAAGGATTTGTACCAATCAGAGAGAAAAATAGTCAACAGGAAGAGCCTTGGCTCTATCCCTTTTTATGTATCCAATGTACTACTTGAATACGCCTTAGTTCATCTATTCCATGTCATTTCTCATTATTAAGTGCATTGACCTTTGCATCTTTTAGGTACCCCAACAATGGGATGACTTAGAGTGTGGGTTTTTCATATTATACTATTCATATCTCTTTTTAAAGAATGCTCCAGATACTTTCTCTCGGTCGGAATATCCATACTCTGTACAGATTGTTAACTCAGCATTTTGTCTGCTTTTCAATCCTATATGTCCAAGATTCATGGATTGCTAATATACATTCATTTCTTGCAGATATCCAAAAACTGGTTTAGTTATGCTGAAATGGACACATTTATCAACAAAGTTCTTGCCTATGCTCAACAGTAGGGCTGCAAACGGTATCCGATATTCCGATAATTCAACCCGATTTCGATTAATTTATCCCTAAACGGAGGTTCGATAATATTTTCGATAAGCTATCGGAATCGGAATCGGAATTCCGGTAAGTTATCGGAATCGGAATCGGAATCACTTGTTACCGATTCCGATAAATACCGATACCGATAAGAAATTTAAGAAATAAATCTAAACCGTTCATTGGTTAGATCGAACGGCCGTAAAGGGGTAAACATATCGGTAACCCTAACACCCACTTAACATTCCCCGCGGCGGCGCATTGGCTCTGCCGATCTCCCCCATCCGGCCATCCCTGTCCTGGGCGACTTGGCGGTTGGGCGCCGTGCGGCTGTTCCAAAGCTCTCCCGATCTCCTGATCTCCCCCATCCGCATCCGGCCATCCCTGTAATCGGCTGATCTCCCCCATCCCGATCTCTGTCCTGTGCGGCTGGGCGTCGTGCGGCTGGGCGTCGTGCGGCTGGGCGTCGTGCTGATCTCCCCCATCCCGATCTCCCCCATCCCGATCTCTGTCCTGTGCAGCTGGGCGGCTGGGCGTCGTGCGGCTGGGCGTCGTGAGGCTGTTCCAAGGCTCTCCCGATCTCCCCCATCCGCATCCGGCCAGCCCTGTCCTCGACGATCGGCTCTTCCAAGGTCGCTGCCGCGCACGTGCCTCTCCCGATCTCCCCTTCCGGCATCCGGCCATCTCTGTCCTGTGCGGCTGGGCGGCTGGGCGCCGTGCGGCTGTTCCAAGGCTCTCCCGATCTCCCCCATCCGGCATCCGGCCATCCCTGTCCTGTGCTCGCGGCTGTGTGGATGTGCGGCTGTGTGGCTGTGCGGCGTGCCTCTCCCGATCTCCCCCATTCGACAGTCGGGTCTTCGGCGAATCGGCAAGCACTCAGCAGTCGCGAGCAAGCCGATCTCCCCCATTCGACAGTCGGGTCTTCGGCGAATCGGCAAGCACTCAGCAGTCGCGAGCAAGCCGATCGCAGTGTGGATTTCTTCGGCTCGTTCGGCACTCGGCAGCTTCAGGCTTCAGCTCTTCCTCGTTCGGCACTCGACAGTTCTCAATCTCAGCAGTTGCCCATTTCTGTGAGCATTGTTTAATCCATTGAAGTTTCTTCACAAACCTCCATGTGGACGAGGTCGAATCCATATCATGTTTGTTTCATCAGCTCTTGATAAGGTTTTTGAGATCAGTACCCTGCACCGAGCTTGCTCAAATATGAATTTCTTGCTCTTCATGTGCTTTGTCCTTCTGAAGGATATACCCACTGCAATATAGTCAGAAACCACCCTTGGTGTGAAGAAGTCCTCACGGATTCGCTGTAATTACTCAGCACTTGTATTCGCTGTAATTACTCAGAACTTGTGTCAAATTGTAGAAAAAATTAGGCTTCTCCCTATCAATCACTGGGCCATTAACATTACATTAAAATTAGGCTCAAATATTTGTTCGTTTGGCATTTTCAGTATTAAGTATTTCTTTTGTTAGTTAAATACCTAAATGGTGACGATGATTTTAAATATGTAGATAGTATTTGGTGTATCACAAAAAGTGACGGTTTGAGAAGTAATGGACACAACTTCTATGCCCCAAAATGAAAGGTAACGAACTTTTTTATCTTTTATTGTTTGTCAAACTTGGAAAATTGAATATGAAATGAATCATATAATTTTTCAGACCATCTGAACATATTGATGTGGAAGTTGAGAGTAGCATACCGAGTCATCTAATGCACAAGCTTCATCTCAACCACTTGAACATGCAAAAAAAGAAAGTTAAGATCTCTTGTTTGGAATGATTTTGATAGAGTTCAAGGTGAAGATGGCAAATTTATTGCTAAATGTCGATTTTGTCAAAAACAATTATCAGGAGATAGCAAGCAAGGGACTACACATTTAAAATCTCATTTGACTCATTGTTTTAAGTACAAGAGAAGTAAAAAATAAGGCTCCTTCTATTGGTCAGTTAGTGTTGAGAACAAGTGAGGGTAGCAATGATGAGACAAAATCCTTGGAATGTTTTCAGTTTACCCAAGATAATAGTCGAGAAGAATTGGCTAAAATGATAATTGTGCATGAAGTTCCATTCTCATTTGTTGAGCATGCATTCTTTCGTTCATTTTGTTGTTCTTTACAACCACAATTCAAAACTATAAGTAGAACAACGGCAAAGACTGATTGCTTGAAATTATATGAGAAGGAGAAACAAAAGGTTTATGACATGCTTAAAGAGACCTCGTCTCGTGTCAGTATTACTGCTGATCTTTGGACATCAATTGGTATGGTCTCTTATATGTCATTAACTTGTCATTTTGTTAATAAAGATTGGAACTTGCAAAAGAGAATTTTGAACTTTGTAAATGTGAAGTCTCATAGTGGTGTGGAGATTGCCAGGGTGATAAAAGCAAAATTATTTGATTGGAATATTGACAGTAAAGTATATAATAAAGTTTTGGATAATGCATTCTCAAACAATGTGCTTACCAAAGAGTTTTTCAAATTTTGAAGTCTCGTGGCCGTATTCTTCTTGATGGTGCCCTTTTTCGTGTAAGATGTTGTTGTCATATTTTGAATTTAATAGTCCAAGTTGGTTTAAAATCTTTGGAATTGACCATTTCAAAAATTCGTGAAAGTGTAAGACATGTCAGAAGTTCACATTTAAGATTGGAATATTTTAAGAAAGTCACGAGAACAAGTCAATGCACCAAAGAAGAAATTGGTTTTGGATGTTCAAACAAGATGGAACTCTACTTATATGATGTTATCTATTGCATATGAATTCCGTGATGCATTTGACCGTTTATCATTTTTTGATAATGAGTACAAAGATCCTCCGAGTTCTGAAGAGTGGGAGAATGTGAAAGTTGTTAAAAGTTGTTTACAATTGTTTTATCAGGTGACAAACAGATTTTCTGGCACTAAATATCCCACTGCAAATTTGTATTTCAATGATGTTTGCCTGATTCATAAACAACTAAAGAATTGGTTAAGAGATGAACGACCTTTCATTGTTTCTATGGCCACAAGAATGTATGAGAAGTTCAATCAATATTGGGGCACTTTGAGTTTGGTTTTATCTATAGGATGTATTTTAGATCCTCGTTACAAGATGAAGACCATTGAATACTTTTTTGAAAAAAATTATGATATAGATGCCTCTACAAGAATTGATGAGATTCACATATCTTTTTCTAAAGTTTATCAAGCATATGTGGATGAACAAAGAAAAGGTTCTCTTGATAGAGGTAGATGTGGAGCTAGCAATATTACAAGTGGCAGTGGTGCATCTTCTGTACTTGATAGTGGCATTGTTGATTTTTCATCATGTTCTTTGGTTGTGGATGAACTAGGCGAGCTTGACCTTTGGCTTAAACAAAATTCTTCAAGTCAACCACAAAAATCAGATTTGGAATTATACTTTGAAGCTCCAGTTCTCAGCAATGAAATTGTTATGCAAAAGTATGAAGGAAATTTTGATATTTTAGCATGGTGGAAAGAGGAAGAAGGAAAATATCCAATTCTTGCTAAAATGGCTCGTGATATTCTTGGAATTCCTATTTCAACTGTTGCCAGTTACGTATTCGATCTTGGAGGGAGAATTCTAGATGGTTATCGAAGCTCTTTGAAGGCTAGCACAGTTGAAAGTCTGATTTGTTGTCAAGATTGGTAGAGGAATAAAAGGAACGGTACATTATAAACTAGCTTTTATATCTTTGACATAATGAAGATTGTTTTCTTTTAATATCTTTGATTTGTTTCATTTGATTTAGTGAATATATCAGGTGGACTTGCTACAATACCTTTAGCTTCAAACTTTGATGGAGAAAGGAATGAAGATGATACATTACTAAATGCTCCATTGTTTGAAGTTCATGATAATGATGATGAAAATGAAGTACCAATGTATGTATATTTTTTATTAGCTAATGTAACTTTTGATATTTATTAACATGTTAATGTTCTTTTTCTTGTTATTTTGTAGGGAAGACTACTAGGTTGAGATGATGTTGCTATTGTCTTGGAGTATGCTTTTTATTTTTTTTATTAGCCAATGTCAGAAGTAGATGGGGTGAAAGAAGGTTAACATGCAATGATAATCAAGCAACTGATCAGTTGATGGCTGTCTTTTTGTTGTTTTGCAGGTTGAGATGTTTATGTTATTGTCTTGGATATTGTTCGGTTTAAAAGACCTTCTATTCGAATTTCGGTAGAATCTTGGAGATGTGCATGGGTTGAAACTCATGCATTAATTACTTCATTTCAGATTTGTATTAATCATGTCCATGTCATATGTTATTATTATTGTTGTTATCTTGTTTTTTAAAATATGAGTAATGTGTTTATTTTACTTCTATTTCAAACGGGACTTGCATACGAGTAATGCGGATGGTGGAGGATGCTCTTCAACTTTGAGAAATATCTTTGAAGAGTTTCTTCGTAGATGAACTCCTTAGTGGGATTTGTGTTTTATGTATGAATGTTGGAAGAATATTTTATGGTTAAAGATCTTCAGACTTTCATATGATGTAATTCTATTTTATTATATTAGAGTTGGAGATTATTGAGATGTGATGTTTTAATTTTTTAATCGATATATGTTATTTTTGTCAAGTTATTTAGAGTTAAAAATTATTGTTTTGTTAGGTTCACAGTTTATCGGAATCGGTATCGGAATATTTCGATTTCGATATCGGAATCGGAAACAAATCGAAATCGGAATTAGTCATTTCGATATTATCGGAATCGGAATCGGAAACACTAAATCCTTATCGGAATCGGAATCGGATTCTGTCAATTCCGATACCGAATCCGACCCGTTTGCAGCCCTACTCAACAGGGAGATATGTTCATCTCCTCACCTGATGCTTCAATACCCTCTTCGACAAAATCAATGGAATCGAATGGAAATACCCTTAAAGTGGAAGGTATTTTGGAAGATGATCTTGTTGCAGGTGATGTTGAAGGGAAGAGAACAAGGGGCCGCACATATTGTTGAGATGTGCTGACATTGAAGGATGGCAAAGTCATTTATGTGGAATAGAATGAGGTTGGGCAACCTATAAGAAATGGTGGAAGGTCATTAAGGACCTTCTTGGGGATAATTGCAAGGAATGGTGAAAAATGCCCCATAAATATTGCATCATGGGATAAGATGCCTGAACAAATTATTGCCGATATTTAGGGTTTTATCAAGGTGAAATTGTTCTTTTCTTGTCTTACACTTTGTTGGTATACATTGTACAAAAATACATAATTTTATGTTTATTTACTTTATTTTTTAAAGAAAGTATGATGTTTATAATGGAAATGAACTACAACAACTATTTATTATGAAAGATCTTGGACAAAAGTGGAAATATCATAAGTACTGCCTAAGAAAGAAATACATAGATGGACACGAGCCACCTCATGGCCTACATATTTCTCCTGAGATGTGGGAGGTAGCAAAGACCACATGGTGTTATGTTGATTTTAAGGTGATTTCTTTTTTTTTCCATTAAAAAATCAGTGATGATTTGATGCCTGCTTAATTGTAAATGTTTTAATTTATATAAAAGAAGTGAGGTTAACCAAAAGAACAAGGACTACACAAGATTTTTCATTGTGATGGTAGTAAATCATTTGCAGATATCAGGAGAGAGAAGGTTAATGCCTATTATCTTATCCATATTTTCTATTAAATTTTTTTCATTATAACTGTTCCGGATTAATTGTTAAATGGTAATTTCCAAAATTTCAGGTTGCTAAAAGCGGTGTGAATGTGGATAGAACGGATATTTTCATTATTACACATATGAAGAAAGATGGAAAGACAGTCAATGAAGAATGTGCCCTTGCAATCGTAACTATATAGTGATTTCGATATATTCTCTTATGTATGCCATCATATATCCTTTTTAATTGCATTTATGTTCTATATATGGGAAACTTAAAGCCTATAAAGAATCTCAACCATTTACTAGTTCGTTTCCGTTGGCATCCAAATGTGATGTCTTCACTAAAGTCCTTAGAGGGGACAAAAATGGGAGAGCTAGGGGTATTGGCACTGCACCTTCACCTCACCATCTTTGAAAAGAGAAAACTGAAACTATACAATCTGAAAACAAAAAGTTATATGAATGTCTGCAAGTTTTAGAATCCAATGTTGCTAAGCTTGAGGCAAAGCCCCAAGAGGTATATAATTTTTCTCATCATTCATATTGGTGTACTTTACATATTTCAAATTTACATAAGAAATTGTATAACTGTCACCTAAATAATATTTTTTAATATTTTATAGTCTGGATAGTGTTCTTCGGCTGCAAGCAAGTTGTCAACATCAGCTGAAGAGAAGGTATTTCTTTCACTTATGCTTAACTATCAAATTGCTAAAATAAAATTGACAGTTACATGTCTAAAGAGTGAAGACGATGAGGATGAAAAGAAAGTATTTTAGTTACAAATATCTTCATCATTCTACCTATAGCAAAGTCATCATTCCATGAAGTTACCCTAAATTATTTTTGGGTCATCGTCATTTCATTACCAACTTGCTTACATTACTTGAAGTTAAAGTTAAGGATGTGCTCCCCTTGGGTTTGATGGTATACATTTTTTTGTGTCTTTTATATGGATGTTTGCTTTAAGTTTGGTTAAAGTTCAATTTTTTTCTTGGGTTTGATGGTTGTTCCAATTTAAATTCGGGATTGGGTGAATTTTAAATTTAAATAATTTCTTGTTCGGGATCAATTATATTGGAAATTCTTCTAGACCTGACATTTTTACTTTGGATTTTAGTTTCTAGAATTCAGGATTTTTAAGTCTGACTTTCAAGTTTTTGGTTGGGATTTTAGAACTTGGAGATTTGCCTTTAAGTTTCAGATATCATTTTTATTTTTTTCACTTTATATTCGACTTAAGATTTTGATTTTTAGGTTGCAGATTTTTTAAAGGCCTAAAACCTTTATTTCTTTGAAGTTTTACATTGAGAAAATTTAAAATTTGATTCCATCTTGTCAGATTTGAGATTGATTCAATTGATTGACTTTTGTTCTAATTGGGCTGAACTTGATAGAACACCTCTCTCTATAAATCTCTTAAGTTGTTTTAATAATTCAATTACCGATGTTTCCAATTTTAGATTTAGAAGGTCCTTTAATTTATCAAGGTTCCAATTTTCTTGTTTGGTAGGTGTCGACTCCGAAAGTTCGACGGGGGCCTCTCGTTTTTAGGGAAGTCCGTGAATCTGGATTGTCACCTCAAGAGGGGATGAGAAAGAAAGGAAGAAAGCACGGAAAGCAACTCTCACCTCGGTCCCACACTCACATTGATCCCCGAACTTTCATCCCTTGGCGTCGCTCGATCACCAAAGAGACGGTTCGGGTCATGTGGGAGGAGGATGATAAGTAGAAAATTAAGACATGTGGTCACCAGGAACCACGGGTTCCGATTTATGAAATAAAATTGACCGTGTGTACCTTAGCGTGAAGAGCGCGGGTCAAAGCTTCTCCTTCTTCGGCCGGCCGATGAAGAAGAGTCATCAACACATGGGTGCTTGATTTTATATGCAACTAGACAAACAAACAAGGGAAAAGGACAATTATAACTAAACAAAGTGGAGTATATGTAAGGAAAATGACATGAAACACACAACTGACTAGAAACTGACCGGATTCGGGTTATCTCTAACCCCTCTTTTTTATTTTCAGATTAACAAACTAAAAACAATGCAAAAAAATGTAAAAAAAATGATAGCAGGATGTAGAATCACTAAAAAAATATATTGGAAAAGGAATAGTAAGATTTTGATAAGAATAGAGAGAGCTATGGCCAAATCTGGGTTGTCGAAAAAGCCGAGCAGCAGTCCAGGATCTGCCAGGCGCGATTTTTTTTATGCACTTGTCACGACCAGTCCCAACCTTGGAATCACGTGCCGTTGATTTTAAACTGAAGAAAACTTGGAGAGGAAGAACTTTGATGTTGAGAGCTTGGGCATAAGACGTCCACACGCTGCTGTAGATGCCAAAGAAGAGAGACCTGGTAAATCACCTATAAACCAGCCTTCCTCTCTCCTGAACCGACTTTTCTCTCTCTAAAAACTTGAAATTCTCTTTCTAAAAATCACAAAATTGATGCAGGAGGGAGCTTGGACGTCTTGAGATGCCCGGGGGGTCGCGTACATGCCTCTGGAATGACCGAAATCGGCCTCAATTTATTGAAGAACGATCGTCGTGATCCTGGCTAAAAAACAGGGTGCCTTGCGCCCTACCCCAGGGCGCATGTGCCCTGGTGCAGGGCGCATGTGCCTCCAAGTGGGGCACATCCTATCTGTCCGAAAAATTCGGTCTGATCTGATCGAAAAATTTAATCTGACCCGTTCAGAGGTAGAGTCCCGGTTGAAAACTGGTTACCTCATGCCCTCGATCGGGGGCACAAGGCCACGTGCCTCAGGGTTAGGATGCATGGCCGCATGCCCTAGGTCCTGGGCGCATGTGCCCAGGGACCTAGGCGTATGGGACTGTTTCTGCGCGTTCTTCTTCTGGAAGCCATTGCGAACACTCCCGAACTCAGAATTCGACGCCGTTTGTTGCGTTGGAAAGATAACAGGCCTAAGAAGCTCTATATAGAAATGGATCAGACATAACATCCTCCAAAACTTCGATAATGGTAGGAATGACTCCGACGGCCAACCAGAAAGACACGGCATGCAACAAAACCTGTCCGGAGTGTGAATATGACCATATCCTTCAATGCATGATCATTAGGCATTGGTCATTCAGCCAATTTCCATGTTTACACGATTTACGTGTGGCTTTCGCTTGGAAATTATGGCTTTGTGCAGAAAACTTCAGAAAACATCAGATTTCATTTGACAAAGCTCCAACTTAACTTTAAAAGGACCCGGCATCATTATAAGATCAAGCACACATATTACCTTATAAAACATGAGTTTTATGCTCTGAATTAGGTGAATTTGGCATGTCTACAGCTTGCCTCACCTTGATGTCGGCTTTATAAGGGAATGGCATGTAATGAAGCGGAGTGATTCGTAGTGAACTGTAATGGAATGCAAGTGAGCGTAGATGAATGTAGCGAAATGGAATGGTGATGGACTGAAAAGGTGGCATCAAGGTGTAGATATAGACACGCTTATCTACCCGATCCAGCAGAATGAATCTCACTAAGTATTCTAGATCACTTTCATGTTCCATCAAAATCTCATATAATTGATTGGTAAAAGACATGCCATTGGCACGAGAGATGAAACATAAAGGATAAAAGATGTAGCCAACCCTTAGCGCGGTGAGGAGTCCTTGAATTCGTAGGTTCATCATCAGCTAGCAACCCAAACTTTGCGGTGTTCTTGTACTGTGATGGGCTAAAGTTTAAAAGATAAATTGATTTTAAAATGAAAAGAATACCAATCCATCATATTTAGAATCTCAAGTTCATTCAAGTTTCACCAAAATACTCAGTTTAATTCTGAGTGGAATAACCTCAAGTTCTAAAAAGGGTTCATTTAAGCATAAAAAAATTGCTCGGGTATCGTGAAAGCCATGAATCACGCTTTGGCAGAAAATCGAGTATTCGGAAAACAACAAAACTGACTTAAGCCATAGTGGGATTGAAAGATAATGGTGGGACTGACATAGAATGATGGAAAAGAAGAAACAATGGCATGATAAATACCATGATACATTGGAATAAAATAAAAGACACGGTGGGATAAAAGAAAGGAAAGAATAAAACATGGTGGGATAACATAAAATAGTAAAACATGGTGGGATAGCATTGGTAATGATGAAGAATGAAAAGAGATGGATATGAAAACATAGAAAATTATGTAGAAAATAGTTGAAGATATAGATTGTCTATTGGAGGCCAAGACACCTGATTAGGAACCATCGTCCGTCCAATGTTCAATTTTGGCTTATCCGTGAGTGTGAAGAAACCCCACTCATATGCTGGTAAATCGGCTTGGATTGTCCAAACCAGCCAATGAGGTTGTAAATAGGCAAGAAAACCCACCCCTATGCAGGTTTGGAAAATCCAAGCCAGAAATCAGCTTGGATTTGCCAAATCGGCCAATGAAGTTGGAAATAGGCAAGAAACCCCACCCTAAGTCCAGTTTGTCCAATTCAAGCCGAAAATTGGTTTCTATTAGCGAAACCGGCCAATGAAATTGGAAATAGGCAAGAAACACCACCCATAGGTCAGTTTGGCCAATCCAAGGCAGAAATCGACCTGTATTGCTAATAAAGTTGGAAATACGCAAGAAACCCCACCCCAAGTCTAGTTTGTCCAATTCAAGCTGAAAGTCTATTTGCATTGGCCAAACCGGCCAATGAGGTTGGAAATAAGCAAGAAATCCCACCCCTAGGCCAGTTTGGCCAATCCAAGCTGGAAATCAGCTTGGATTTGCCAAGCCGACTAATTAAGTTGGAAATAGGCAAGAAACCCCACCCTAAGTCCAGTTTGTCCAATTCAAGCCGAAAATCGGTTTCGATTAGCGAAACCGGCCAATGAAATTGGAAATAGGCAAGAAACACCACCCCTAGGTCAGTTTGGCCAATCCAAGCCAGAAATCGACCTGCATTGGCCAATGAAGTTAGAAATAGGCAAGAAACCCCACCCCAATTCCAGTTTGGCCAATTCAAGCCAAAAATTGGTTTGGATTGGCCATACCGACCAATGAAATTGGAAATAGGCTAGAAACCCACCCCAACGTTAGTTTGGCCTCTCCTAGCCAAAAATCGGCTTGGATTGGCCAAATCGGCCAATGAAGTTGGATATAGGCAAGAAACCCCACCCCTTGGCTGGTTTGCCCAATCCAAGCCGAAAATCGCTTTGGATTTGACCAATCAAATAGGCAAGGAACCCGACCCTTAGGTCGGTTTGCATAATCCAAGCCGATAACCGGCCAATGAAATTAAAAATAGGCAAGGAACCCCACCACTAGGTTGGTTTGGCCAATCAAAGCTGAAATTCGACTTCAATTGTCCAAACCGCCCAATGAAGTTGGGAATAGGTAAGAAACCCCATCCCTGGGCCGGTTTGGCCAATCTAGGCTTGAATTGGCCAAATCGGCTAATGAAGTTGGAAATAGGCATGGAACCACACCACTAGGTCAGTTTGGCCAATCCAAGCAGAAAAGCATCTTGGATTGGCCAAACTAGCTAATGAAGTTGGAAATAGCAAGAAACCCGACCCCTAGGCCGATTTGGCCAATCCATGGCTGAAAATAGTTTGGCCAAGCCAAGCTAGAAATATGTTTGGATTGGCCAAAACGGCAAATGAAATTGGAAATAGGCAAGAAGCCCCACCACTAGGTCTGTTTGGCCAATCCAAGCTAGAAATCGGCTTGGATTGGCCAAACTGGCAAATGAAGTTGGAAATAGGCAAGAAACCCCACCCCTAGGACAGTTTGGCCAATCCAAACAAGAAACCATTTTGGCCAATCCAAGCTTGAAATCGGTATGGATTGGCCAAACCAGCCAATGAAATTAGAAATTGGCAAGAAGCCCCACCGCTAGGTCAGTTTTTCCAATCCAAGCAGAAAATTGGCTTGGGTTGGCCAAACTAGCCAATGAAGTTGGAAATAGGCAAGAAACCCCATCCCTAAGCCGGTTTGGCCAATCCAAGCACGGAATCGGTTTGCATATGCAAAATCGGCTAATGAAGTTGGAAATAGGCAAGAAACCCCACCCCTAGGTCAGTTTGGCCAATCTAAGCCGAAAATCGGTTTGGATTGGCCAAACCGGCCAATGAAGTTGGAAATTGACAAGAAACCCCACCCCAAGGTCGGTTTGGCCAATCCAAGCCAGAAATCGGTTTGGATTGGCCAAATTGGCCAATGAAATTGGAAATAAGCAAAAAAACCCCACCTCTAGGCTGGTTTGGCAAGTCTAGGCTTGGCTTGGCCAAACCGGCTAATGAAGTTGGAAATAGGCAAAAAACTCCACTCCTATGCTGGTAAATCGTCTTGGATTGGCCAAACCAACCAATGAGGTTGTAAATAGGCAAGAAAAACCACCCATATGCCGGTTTGGCAAATCCTTGCCGGAAATCAGCTTTGATTTGCCAAATCGGCCAATGAAGTTGGAAATAGGCAAGAAACCCCACCCTAAGTCCAGTTTGTCCAATTTAAGCCGAAAATCGGTTTCGATTAGCGAAACCTGCCAATGAAATTGGAAATAGGCAAGAAACACCACCCCTAGGTCAGTTTGGCCAATCCAAGCCAGAAATTGACCAGTATTGGCCAATGAAGTTGGAAATAGGCAAGAAACCCCACCCCAAGTCCAGTTTGTCCAATTCAAGCTGAAAATCGAATTGCATTGGCCAAACCGGCCAATGAAGTTGGAAATAAGCAAGAAATCCCACCCCCAGGCCAGTTTGGCCAATCCAAGTTGGAAATCAGATTGGATTTGCCAAACCGGCTAATTAAGGTGGAAATAGGCATGAAACCCCACCCCAATTCCAGTTTGGCCAATTCAAGCCGAAAATTGGTTTGGATTGGCCATACCGGCCAATGAAATTTGAAATAGGCAAGAAACCCCACCCCTATGTCAGTTTGGCCACTCCTAGCCGGAAATCGGCTTGGATTGGCCAAACCGGCCAATGAAGTTGGAAATAGGCAAGAAACCGCACCCCTAGGCCGGTTTGGCCAATCCAAGCCAGAAATCTGCTTGGATTTGCCACACCGGCTAATGAAGTTGAAAATAGGCATGAAACCCCTCCCCGAGTCCAATTTGGCCGACTCAAGCTGAAAAGCGGTTTGGATCCGCGAAACCGGCCAATGAAATTAGAAATAGGCTAGAAACCCACCCCTAGGTTAGTTTGGCCACTCCTAGCCGACAATCAGCTTGGATTGGCCAAATCGGCCAATGAAGTTGGATATAGGCAAGAAACCCCACCCCTTTGCTGGTTTGCCCAATCCAAGCCGAAAATTGCTTTGGATTTGACCAAGCAAATAGGCAAGGAACCCGACCCTTAGGTCGGTTTGCACAATCCAAGCCGATAACCGGCCAATGAAATTGAAAATAGGCAAGGAACCCCACCACTATGTTGGTTTGGCCAATCGAAGCTGAAATTCGACTTCAATTGTCCAAACCTCCCAATGAAGTTGGAAATAGGCAATAAACCCCATCCCTGGGCTGGTTTGGCCAATCTAGGCTTGATTGGCCAAATCCGCTAATGAAGTTGGAAATAGGCATGGAACCCCACCCATAGCCCGGATTGGCCAATCCTAGCCGAAAATCAGCTTGGATTGGCCAAACCAGCCAATGAAGTTAGAGATAGGCAAGAAAACGCACCATTAGGCCGGTTTGCCCAATCCAAGTCAGAAAGCAGCTTGGATATGCCAAACCGGCCAATGAAGTTGGAAAGAGGCAAGAAACGCCACCCCTATGCCAATTTGGCCAGTACAAGCCGGAAATCAGTTTTGAATGGCCAAACCGGCCAATGAAGTTGGAAATAGGCAAGAAAACCCACCCCTTTGCCGGTTTGGCCAATCCAAGCTGGAAATCAGCTTGGATTGGACAAACCGTCTATTGAAGTTGGTAAAAGGCAAGAAAACCCTACCCAACTCTAGTTTGTTCAATTCAAGTCAGAAATAAGCTTGGAGAGGCCAAACCGGCGAATGAAGTTGGAAATAGGCAAGAAACCCCACCCCTATGCCAGTTTGGCCAATCCAAGCCGGAAATCAGCTTGCATTGGCCATATCGGCCAATGAAGTTGGCAATAGGCATGAAAACCCACCCCTAGCCTAGCTTGGCCAAGTCATGCTGAAAATTGGTTTTCATTGGTTAAGCCGTCCAATGAAATTGGAAATAGGCAAGAAACCCCAACCCTAGGCTGGTATGCCAATACAAGCTGATAACCGGTCAATGAAATTGAAAATCTGCACGGAACCCCACCCCAAGGTCGGTTTGGCGAATCAAAGCGAAAAATTGGATAGGATTTTCCAAACCAGCCAATGAAATTAAAAATAGGCAAGAAACCCCACCCCTAGGCTGATTTGGCCAATCCAAGCACGAAATCGGTTTAAATTGGCAAAACTGGACAATGAAATTGGAAATAGACAAGAAACCCCACCCCTAGGTTGGTATGGCCAATCCAAGCTGGAAATCAGTTTACATTGGCGAAACCAGCCAATGAAGTTGGAAATAGGCAAAAAACCCCACCCCTAGGCCGGTTTGGCCAATCCAAGCCAGAAATCAGCTTGGATTGGCCAAACCGGCCAATGAAGTTGGAAATAGGCAAGAGACCCCTCCCCTAGTCCAGTTTGGCCAATTCAAGCTGAAAATCAGTTTGGGTTGGCGAAGCCGGCCAATGAAATTGGAAACAGGCAACAAACCCCACCCTTAGGCTGGTTTGCCAATACAAATTGATAACTGGCCAATGAAATTGAAAATAGGCAAGGAACCCCACCCCTAGGTCGGTTTGGCAAATCGAAGCCGAAAATCGGCTTGGATTTTCCAAACTAGCCAATGAAGTTGAAATAGGCAATAAACCCCTCCCGTTGTCCAGTTTGGCCAATTCAAGCCAAAAATTGGTTTTGATTGGCCAAACCGGCCAATGAAATTTGAAATATGCAAGAAACACCACTTCTAGGTTAGTTTGGGCAATCCAAGCCGGCAATCGACTTGGATTGGCCAAACCAGCCAATGAAGTTAGAAATAGGAAAGAAACCCCACACCTACGCTGATTTGGCCAATCCAAGCCAGAAATCCGTTTGGATTGGCCAAACCGGCGAATGAAATTGAAAATAGGCAAGGAACCCAACCCCTAGGTCAGTTTGGCCAATCCAAATCGATAACCGGCCAATGAAATTGAAAATAGGCAAGGAACCCCACCCCTAGGTCAGTTTGGCAAATCGAAGCTGAAAATCGGCTTGGATTTTCCAAACCAGCCAATGAAGTTGAAAATAGGCAAGAAACCCTTCCCGTTGTCCAGTTTGGCCAATTCAAGCCGAAAATTGGTTTTGATTGGCCAAACCATCCAATGAAATTGGAAATACGCAAGAAACACCACCCCTAGGTTAGTTTGGGCAATCCAAGCTAGAAATTGACTTGGATTGGCCAAACCGGCCAATGAAGTTAAAAATAGACAAGAAATCCCACCCCTAGGCTGATTTGGCCAATCCAAGCCAGAAATCCGTTTGGATTGGCCAAATCGGCCAATGAAATTGAAAATAGGCAAGCAACCCGACCCCTAGGTCAGTTTGGCCAATCCAAGTCGATAACCGGCCAATGAAGTTGAAAATAGGCAAGAAACTCGTCCCGTTGTCCAGTTTGGCCAATTCAAGCCGAAAATTGGTTTTGATTGGCCAAACCAGCCAATAAAAGTGGAAATACGCAAGAAACCCCACCCCTAGGTTAGTTTGGGCAATCCAAGCCGGAAATCGACTTGGATTGGCCAAATCGGCCAATGAAGTTAGAAATAGGCAACAAACCCCACCCCTAGGCTGATTTGGCCAATCCATGCCAGAAATCCGTTTGGATTGGCCAAACCGGCCAATGAAATTGAAAATAGGCAAGGAACCCGACCCCTAGGTCAGTTTGGCCTATCCAAGTCGATAACTGGCCAATGAAATTGAAAATAGGCAAGGAACCCAACCCCTAGGTTGGTTTGGCCAATCGAAGTCAAAAATTGGCTTAGATTGTCCAAATTGGCCAATGAAGCTGAAAATAGGCAAGAAACCCCACCCATAGGCCTATTTAGCCAATCCAAGCCAAAAACCGCTTTGGTCAATCGAAACAAGAAATCAGTTTGGATTGGCCAAACTGTCTAGTGAAATTGGAAATTGGCAGGAAGCCCCACCACTAGGTCGATATGGCCAATCCAAGCCGAAAATTGGCTTGGATTGGCCAAACTAGCCAATGAAGTTGCAAAAAGGCAAGAAACCCCACCCATAGGCTGGTTTGGCCAATCCAAGGCTGAAACCATCTTGGCTAAGCCAAGCTAGAAATCTATTTCGATTGGCCAAACCGGCCAATGAAATTGGAAATAGGCAAGAAGCCCCACCACTAGGTCAGTTTGGCCAATGAAGATGGAAATAGGCAAGAAACCCCACCCTTAGGTTGGTTTGGTCAATCCAAGACGAAAATCAGTTTGAATTGGCCAAACTAGCCAATGAGAATGAGGTTGGAAATAGGCAAGAAACCTCACCCCTAGGTCAGTTTGGCCAATATAAGTCGAAAATCAGTTTGGATTGACCAAACTGGCCGTTGAAATTGCAAATAGGCCCACCACCTCTAGGCCGGTATGGCCAATCTAGGCTTAGATTGTCCAAGCCGGCAATTGAAGTTGGAAATAGGCAAGAAACCCCACCCATTGGCCAGTTTGGCCAATCTTAGCCGGAAATCAGCATGGATTGGCCAAACCAGCTAGTGAAATTGAAAATTGGCAAGAATCCCCACCACTAGGTCAGTATGGCCAATCCAAGCAGGAAATTGGCTTGGATTGGCCAGTTGGAAATAGGTAAGAAACCCCACCCTTATGCCTATTTGGCCAATCAAAGCTGGAGGCTAAACCGGCCAATGAAGTTAGAAATAGGCAAGAAACCCCACCCCTAGTCTAGTTTGGCCAATTCATGCTGGAAATCAGTTTGATTGGCCATGCCAGCCAACAAAATTGGAAATATGCAAGAAACCCCAACCCTAGGCCGATTTGCCACTACAAGCCAGAAATCAGCTTGGATTGGCCAAACTGGCCAATGAAGTTAGAAATAGGCAAGAGACCGCCCCCCTAGTCCAGTTTGGCAAATTCTAGTTGAAAATCGGTTTGGATTGGCGAAGCCAGCCAATGAAATTGGAAACAGGCAAGAAACCCCACCCTTAGGCCGGTTTACCAATACAAATTGATAACTGGCCAATGAAATTGAAAATAGGCAAGGAACCCCACCCCTAGGTCGGTTTGGCAAATTGAAGCTGAAAATCGGCTTGGATTTTCGAAATCGGCCAATGAAGTTGAAAATAGGCAAGAAACCCCTCCCGTTGTCCAGTTTGGCCAATTCAAGCTGAAAATTGGTTTTGATTGGCCAAACCGGCCAATGAATTTGGAAATAGGCAACAAACACCACCCCTTGGTTAGTTTGGGCAATCCAAGCCAGAAATCGGTTTGGATTGGCCAAACCGGCCAATGAAATTGAAAATAGGCAAGGAACCCGATCCCTAGGTCAGTTTGGCCAATCCAAGTCGATAACCAGCCAATGAAATTGAAAATAGGCAAGGAACCCCACCCCTAGGTCAGTTTGGCCAATCGAAGTCAAAAATTGGCTTAGACTGTCCAAATCGGCCAATGAAGTTGGAAATAGGCAAGAAACCCCATCCCTAGGCCTGTTTAGCCAATCCATGCCGAAAATAGCTTTGGCCGATCCAAACAAGAAATCGGTTTGGATTGGCCAAATCGGCCAGTGAAACTGGAAATTGGCAAGAAGCCCCACCACTAGGTCGGTTTGACCAATCCAAGCCGAAAATCGGCTTGAATTGGCCAAACTAGCCAATGAAGTTGGAAATAGGAAAGAAACCTTACCCCTAGGTCGGTTTGGTCAATCCAAGCTGAAAATCGGTTTGGATTGGCCAAATTGGCCAATGAAATTGCAAATAGACAAGAAACCGCACCTCTAGGCTGGTTTGGCCAATCTAGGCTTGGATTGTCCAAACTGACTATTGAAGTTGGAAATAGATAAGAAACCCCTCCCATTGGCGGGTTTGGCCAATCCTACCGGAAAATCAGCTTGGAATGGCCAAACCTGCCAATGAAGTTGAAAATAGGCAAGAATCCCCACCCCTAGGCCGGTTTGGCCAATCCAAGCCAGAAATCAACTTGGATTGGCCAAAATGGCCAATGAAGTTGGAAATAGGCAAGAGACCCCTCCCCTAGTCCAGTTTGGCCAATTCAAGCTGAAAATCGGTTTGGATTGGCGAAACTGACTAGTGAAATTAGAAATAGGAAAGAAACCCCACCGCTTGGCCGTTTTGGCCAATCCAAGCCAGAAACCAGCTTGGATTGGTCAAACCGGCCAATGAAGTTGGAAATAGGCAAGAGACCTATCCCCTAGTCCAGTTTGGCCAATTCAAGCTGAAAATCAGTTTGGATTGGTCAAACCAGCCAATGAAATTTGAAATAGGCAAGAAACCCCACCCCTAGGCCGGTTTGCCAATCCAAGCTGATTCTAGCTTGGATTGGCCAAACCTGCCAAGGAAGTTGGAAATAGGCAAGAAACTCCACCCCTAGTCTGGTTTGGCCAATCCAAGCTGGAAATTTTTTTGGATTGGCCAAACTGGCCAATGAAATTGGAAATAGGCAAGAAACCCCACCCCTTGGTCGGTTTGGCCAATCCAAGCTAGAAATCGGCTTGGATTGGACAAATTGGCCAATGAAGTTTGAAATAGTCAAGAAACCTCACCCCTAGGCTAGTTTGGCCAATCCAAGCCAGTAATCGATTTAGATTAGCCAAACTAGCCAATGAATTTAGAATTAGGCAAGAAACCCCACCCCTAGGCCGGTTTGGCCAATCCAAGCTGGAAATTGGTTTGGATTGGCCAAACCAGCCAATGAAATTAAAAATAGGTAAGAAACCCCACCCCGGCCATGTTAGTGTTGAATTGTTGTTATTTTAAGTTGTTTTATCAAATTTATTGTGTTGTAGATAAATAAATTTATTAAGAGCCGCCGTACATCTGGGAGTGGGACAGTCGGTGGATCTACTGATCAGTCCGGTGGATCTCAGGGCCCATCTCAGCCTACACCAGATGTGGTGCCATCAGGTGGACCATCTCGGATGGTTGACACTCACCCTACTGTGGCGATGCCCCCTATAAATAGTCCATTTTCCTCCGCCTCAGGTAAATATTTAATTAGTTATTTTGACAATTTGTATATATGAAGTTCTAAAATTGTTCAAAATTTTAGCATGCAGCTATAGTTGTCATATGTGGGGGAGGTCCTGCCAAGGCGTATAATGCGTAGACATTAGTGCCTGGGCAGACCTTGAACATCCAGGTCATAAGCGGATCGGGTGTAGGCCCGAATGGCCATATGTTCACCTCTTACCTTGGAGTCTGCAACAGGGTGCATTGTAATTTATGGCAACAAGATTTCATCACCCTTCTAGATGACAAGAAAGATGCTATCTTTAGAGATCTCAAGGTAAAGAAAAGTAGTTCGGCTCATTTTTTATTTTTACTTGTAAAATACTAATGTATATATTCTTCATGCTTGTAGCATCATTTTACATTTGAGCTATCACCATCCATCGATGCAGAAATTTTAAGGCATACGGAGGAGATGCAAAGAAAACAAAGGAGTCATTTAAAGAAGAAGGTAAAAAAGCATATTTATTTTTTCTTTCATTGTTGTATACTATAACTAATACAATTTTGGCATATAGTATTTTACAGGATGCTCACTGGAGGAGGCACTTGCCATTGTGCCCCCACAATGTGAACCAGACCAATGGCGTCATATGTGTGAGGTATGGCAAAGGGGAGATAATAAGGTAAAGAATTTGTGTAATTTAAAAGTTATTCACATTTGACAACTCTAATTTTTTCCTAAAAAATTAACATGTTAAGTACTTGTTTGCAGTCACTTAGCCAAAGAAATAAAACAAACATGACTCATATGGGTATGCCTTATAGGCGAGGAAGAACCAACATGATAGAAATGTATGCCCTACAAGCCAATCATATGTGATATGATTTTACATTTCTTATAATATCTTATTCAATATCAATAGAATTTTTTTCATTACTTGCACTATCTAGATACGTCTATCGTAATAAAGTCCTAGGTTGCATGCAATGATAATTTAATCATGATAAAATAATGATAATTAGATCAATCATCTAGAAGCATGTACTATAAATGTTCCTAGTCATAGGATCCTTGAGACGAAACATCAAGTATCTAGTAAGACTAGTGTATATTAGGGGTGGCAAGAAGCTAGGTCAACCTGTGGGTTCACGGGCCCGGTCGACTGCAGGCCATTTGATGGGCCAAAGATTTTGGCCCATGGGCTTTAGTCAGGCCGACATATGGGCCAAAGCGGGCCGATGCGGGCTAAAGAGGGTTAAATGATTTTCAACTTTTTATGTCAAAAATATCACTTTTACTTATTAAAAATAATTTTTAATTAAATTACTATCAATTTTATAATGTTATCTTAAATAATTAAATTTATCATATTTAATAAATATTTATTTATAAAATATAAAGTTGGGTCGGGCTGGGCTGGGTCGGGCCAAGTTAATAATTTTTGCGAGTCGGGTCGGGCCAGGCCAACATTGTAATACAGGTCGGGCCAATATATTTTGGACTGGGCCGTAGGCGGGCCTACCCCAGGCCAAGTCGGATCTGGCCCATTGACACCCCTAGTGTATACGATATCTTCTCATATGATGAGGATGACCGATCTCATTGGTCATCAGTGTGGGGACACTAAGATACATGTACAGGTGCTCATTAGAGGAATGAGTTCACTGAACTGACCATTATAGAATCCCTTAATGATATCTTACTGAATTGTCGATCAAGGTATTCTATCATCACGGTTGCACGGTTGAATCTTTGAGTTGAGTCACCAAAGATATCTTGCTGGGCATACCATGTACTTTGACTATTGACTAATGAATTACTTAGTATTGTGGTTCTGTATAGTTAATGGATTGCATATATGGGAAACCCGGTGGAGGCAACAGAGCAGATAATAAGGAATCGTCCACTCTCGGTAGGAGAGAGAGAATACCCTATGGATAGTACTCTAAATCCTTGGCCAATGTAGATAGGATAATTGGAAAATGGTTTTCCAATTGATCCAATTATAAGTTCAAGATTCCATAGTGTCGGTATATTTAGGAGTTGACAGTCAATGATGTACTTCTATCTGACCGGGACATTGAGTGGACAAAGATTTATATTTATGTGGTAACCGATAATGGAAAGGCTCTTTGGAGAGGAGTTCATCCCCGAAGCCGTTTGGGATCATAGGATGTGGTTTGTAACCTTTATGATTGGTAGGCTGTTAAATCTATTATAAGATAATAGATTAAATTTAAAAGAAGTTGTTGTTTTAATTAGGCCTCAACCAAATGGGCTCTTAGGTCAGGAGGTCAGATACATAAGGACTAATCCGTAAGTTTGGGAGCTTGGGTTAATTTATAAAATAAGGAGGGGTTTTTTGTGAAAAAACTTCGAGTTCTATAAATAATAGCGATCAAAGCACAAACTCTATCAAGCCAAGGGAGATCTCTGTGCCCCAGCCACCCTCCTTTGCCGTCTCCCACCCCAGCAGCCGCCATTCGATGGTGGAGTTTCGTTCAGGACGAGTGGTCGACGTCAACGCAAAGGAGAACCCGACTTCGGAGGCGGTTCGTGTGGATACGACTAGAGGCCGCACGTTTGAGTGGCATGAAGTGTGTGAGAATGCTCAATCTTATCTGATCTATAAGGATTGTTTGAATCCCACAAATGTACGTGTTCGAAATTGTTTCGAATACTGGTTTTGACGACATCGTTCGATTCCGATCGAGACCAAGACAATGATATATGAGGAATCAAAATTTTTCCACTGCGCCAATTTGATTGGATTGATTCCTAATAGTGGTATCAAAGTCAGGATGAAGTCTCATTCGAAACCGACGTCGTTTCAATGTCATTTCATATATTTTGTGTTTTCTCGAATCTGTACAAACATCCATCTTGATATTGCAATCATAAATTGTATGGGATATGGTTTGGAGATTTATTGCTCCAAGTTGAATCTTGTGACAAAGGGTTTTCCAGTGCCACAAACTGTTCGAATTTTGGACCATTGGAGAGTTCGGTAGAGGGTCTGAAAGTTGGTAATTTTTGTTGTACGGAATTCACCGGTTTAATTTAGGATTTCTTGAGATCTTCTTCCATGGAGACATTTTACGTCTTATGGATGACTTAGAAGATAAGTAATATGAGTTACCAAGAATTTCCCATTATTCTTTGACTTCGAATGGCGCCGTCGGAGGTCGATTGAGCATTTTTTCGGCATATAGAAGCTCTAAGGTCGATGGTGTTTCTTTCCTATTTTCTCATTGATTAGAATGTTTTCAAAGAAAGAAAATGACATTTTTTGATTCCTTGTTTGATGTAGAATTGATATACTATTTTTTGGGATTTTTTTTGAAAACAGAAAAGTTCATATTTAAGGTCTTAAAAGCTCCTTCCGCGATTGCTGTTCACGCGGCTTCTCAAGCAGGGAAGACGACCCGTCGAGACATGATAACAGGATCTGTGCTGGTCAACGCGTTTTGAACGCAGCCATTGTCGCATGCATTCATTTTTAAAAAAAAATATGCGCATGGTGGCCGCGGGCGCACGGTGGCAAACATGCCGGCACACGGCGAGCGCAGGACGGGGCGGCGCAATGTGCCCAACCCTTTAGTTTTGATTTAAAATTGTTTTAAATCAAAATACAATCTGAAAATTTTCAGAAATATTCCAAAATTTTATGAAAAATTCTATAATATTATTTAATAGATTATCAAAGTTAATATGACTTAACTTGTGAAATTAATGTCTAAATTAATTCTGTAAAATATGATTTTTCTAGAATTATGATTTTGACATTGATTTGGTATTTTGTACAGTTTGGGTAATACATGTGTTGTCCAAATTGTTTGGAATTACTTGTATACATCATATAAAATTGTTTATATGGTTATTTCATGTTATTTACTTCATGAATAGTTCGACAAGCATGAAATTATGAATTTCATAACATATGATGTATATTTTTTTGATATAATAGTTATATCATATTATTACCACATATTCGCGCTATGTTCATGTGATGGTATATATGTGTGAATGCTTGGATGATCATGGACTTTGAATGTGTGTCATGTGATGATGCTTATTTGATGTTGGCATTTAATTAAGGGCCTGTGTGCCTAATCTTTTCCCTTATCAATTCTGATTGTATATTTTGCCTCCCTCTAAAATGTACTCCCCTTGATTAAGATCAAGGTTTTCTAATTGATTAATGTATATTTATGCGTCTGCGTACCCTTAATGCTCCTGTAATGACAAGAAGATCGATCGAGGTGGAGCAGAGAGAGGGATACAAGGAGAAGAGTTCTTCAAGGCATGATGACGTGTCAACACTGGCATAGGATGTTGAATCCTTTAATGCATACCAATCTAGCTCCGGTCATGCATTAATGAGATGAAAGTCCATGATCATCTATTTAAATTTTGCATATTTGATATGTATGTGTGTGTGCTAGATACCTTAGATATATGCTATTCAAAGGTATACATATATATGTAGCACATACTATGATGAGACTAAAATAAAAACCCCTCCTCATTTAAATTAGGTTGATAAGTGTGGGACATTAAGAATGACCCACGTAGCCTTCCGTTGTTATGATCTTGATGAGCCAATCTTAGATTGGGTGAGTTTGTTGTGTTTCCCACAAGGCTCACTCAACAATGGATTGGTGATCGTGGCCAAGGCTTAAAGCCGAACCTTGGGGTGGACCATTGGCATGGCCTTGTTGTGTTTCCCACAAGGGCTATGTTGAGAATCCATACCCATAATGTAATAAGCGGATTTGACCTAACTAGAGTATATAACTTGTGTTTCCCACAAGGTCATGACTTTAGAGGCTAAATGACTAAGAGTTGCAAGAGTTGCAACTGGCAAAAGTTACCTACCTATTAAGTATGTGATAACTTGTTGTGTTTTCCACAAAGTTGTCACCTTAAGGTTAATAGGATCTTAGTCCCCACTAGGATGTTATCGTGATATCCCGTCTTTGCATAATAAAGGTTATGCAAATTCGTCGAAATTAGTGAAAGCATAAAGTAGGATAAAAGACCATATTTTAATTTATTTTGAATGTCTACAATATTTTCTAAATAGAATCATATCTCCATTGTAGAATTATATTCTTAACCACCAGTTATCTTGCATACTAGAAGTCATTAGGCTCATTAACATTGACTTTCTTGATTGGTTTAGAACCATGAGAAGTGTTCTCATAGTTGACGTTGTAACTAACCTACTTAGAAAATTGGTGCTTATTATTCATATAATGTAGTAAGAGAAAATGAAATCTCTATCTCATTAGAAAGGTATATTGTTTGCCTTACACTAAATGTTAGTCTCTATATGAAGTCTAGAGACAATATGGACAGATGGATATGATATCTATCATGACTCATGGTGATGATAAAATTTAAGACAAAAATTAAATAACAATACATCTTCAATACTTCTTGTTAGTGAGACAAATGAAAAGAAGTGAGATCATTAGATGAGAAAATGACGGCATAGTTAATAGTCAAGAAGTTGGTAAAGAATTTTAAGCCTAAATAAGACATAGGATTGCTCTTCTACTATCATGATGATGATTGGTGGAAATGGTTCAAAGTATATTGAATATATAGCAAAGGAGGAGCTTAAGAAGCTTTTGACATGTTAGTTATTGACTTACTTGTCTTACACATGTACACATCAAGTGTAAGATATGATTTGTGTATATCATAGTATAAGATACTAAGCATATGTCTTATGGTATTAGATACTAGATGTGTATATCTTGTATGAGATATTAAATATACATATCTTCTATAAGATGTTATATATGCATCTCTTGGCATGAGGTACCAGATATGCACCTTATATCAGCAAAAGTTACTGATAATGACAAGTAAATGAAGGCTTGATGAATAAAGATTAACCTATACATACAAAGGATGCAAGAGTTATATCATTAATTGTGGGAGGTACAAATCTTTAATAGACTTTTGGGGGTGTCCTTTGCTTGAAGATTATTGGTTTTATCCTTCTATATGAACATTATCGATATTTCATACTTGAATAAAAACTGATTTATTTTGAGTTATGGAAATGATAATTGTTCTAAGATTATGAATGCCAAAATGTTTGTCAGTGGGAGCTAAGTAAATAATTTACTCATATGAGATATGGAAGCTCTCGTGGTCTGTGTCTATTAAGGCTAAAGATGGACATTCTTACTTCGTCTTTAATAGATGATTTCTCTAGGCATAGATATGTGTGCTTTTGAAGTACAAATATGAGGCTTTGAGGAATTGCCAAAGGTTAAAAATGAAGTAAAGAATAAATGGAAAGAGTATTAGAGCTTTTTGATTAGTTCAAAGAGTGAAATACTCAAGTACTAGATTTATACATCATTTGAAGGATATTACAACTTTGTCTTAATGGACATCTCCCTATAACCCTTAACTTACTTGAGTAGTAGAAACAAAAGTGATTGTGTTATGTGTGACATGACACAACTAATGACAACTTTTGCAAAATATTTCTTGTCTATTTAAGGCTAAGCACTCAATATAACCACTCTATGTTGGTACCTTCTAAAAGTATTCTAATTATTCCATATATGATATGGAAAATGGGGTTAATGCTTGATCATAAGCTAGTTAGGATTTCAGAATGTCCGACCATGATGAAAATGTATAACCTATAATAATTAGAATATAAGATAGGAAGTGTAGACTTGTGGGATATCCAAAGAAAACTAAAGGATATTTAAATATACCACATTATGAGATAAAGAGTATGTGTTGCTTAGCTTACTATATTCTTAGAGGAAGAGTTCCTCCTTGAATAAAATAGTGGGAGCAAGAAATTTCTAGAAGGGGTTCCAGATCCACAACCCAAAGACACTTCTATTAAGGTATTAATTAATAATATCACACATCATAGGTCTTTAATTGTGCTAATTCAACTTTGTAGATATATGAGACATATCTTTGATGGAAGAAGATAAGCACAATAAAGTGAGGATGTTGATCCAAAGACCTATGAAAGGGCAATATTAGATATTGATTTCAAAATAGGAAGAGACAATAAAATCTATAATAATATCCATCTATTTCAGCCAAGTTCAAAACTTGGTAGATCCACCTAGGGTAGATTATACATTAGGTGTAAATGGAAAAGAAAGGATGGATAGGAGTGAATTTGAAGGTGAGACCTTCAAGGCATGGATGATTGAAAAGGCATCATCTAAGTTAAGGAGTTGACTATGATGATATTTTTTAACCATTGCTACAATTCAATCCGTTTAGATTTTATTGACACACACTATGACTATGAGATATGTCCATTAGGATGTTAAGATAATAATTCTCCAATGGTTAAATTTAAGAGGAGGTGTATATTATACAACCGCTGTTATATATGATACAACTTAAGGGATGTGAGTCCCAAAATATCCGAAGAAAGTATACATATTGTTAATGTCTATTCATGGACTAAAACAACATTCTCAATGTTGGAATATAAGATTTAATAAGATTGAATCTTATGACTTCATTTGGAATGAAGAAGAACCTTGTGTATATAAGAATGCTAGTGGGAGTGCTATTGTATTCTAAACATTTTATATAGATTACGTACTACTCATTATGAATGATGTAGGTATGTTATCATCCATGATACCTAGTTATAAAATAAATTCTTTATAATTATTCAAGGATAAGCTTCCTAAGCATTTAGGTCTATGGAGATAGATCTAAAAGGGATGATTGGCTTGACCCATTTGTTATACATAGACACTATAGGAAACTCCTATATAGGTGTCTTGCCTATAAGATATTGAGTTTATCTCTTTTAAAAAGAGATGAAATACAAGAGTATAGTCTCTTATGCCTTAGTCATAGGGTTTATCATGTATATTATGTACATAGCCTGACGTGATGAGTACTCTAAGTGTTACGAGTAATTATCAAGCAAATCCAAGTGAGAGTCACTGGATAGTTGAGAAGTATATCCTTCAGTACTTGAGAAGTACCAAGGATGCATTTCTAGTATGGAGGATAGGATTGGAAGTTTTGAGTTAGACTTAAGCTTCTAGTTCCATATGACTAGAAGTTACATAACTTTAGGGTACATGTTTACCTAGATGGTGGTGCAGTGAGCTGGAAAAGTTCCATGCTATAGACACTGTGGAGTTTACAAATTATGATTACTGTCGACTACTTATGAAGTAGTCTAGATGAAGAAGTTCATCTTATATTAGGGAGTTGTCCCTAATATCTCTGATAATGTACCATTATTTTGTGAAAATGATAGATCATTACTTTTTTAGTGGAGCCTTTGTCTCATCAGAAATTTAAACACTTTTATAGTAATACTACTTGATAAGAGTGGCTGCAACTCAAGGAGATATGATTAAAGATAGAGTATCTTAAACTATAAACATTGCAGATCCACTAACTAAGGCCCTGACTCAAAGTGTGTTTGAGGGTCACCTTGGGCTGATGGAGATCAGACTTGTGGGTGATTGGCTTTAGTGCAAGTGAGAGATTGATATAAATGTATTCCCTACAAGCTAATCATATGTGATATGATTTTACATTTCTTGTAATATCTTATTCAATATTAATAGCATTTTCTTCATTACTTGCACTAACTAGATGCGTCTATCGTAAGGAAGTCCTAGGTTGCATGCAATGATGATTGAATCATGATGAGATCATGATAAGAAGATCAACCAGCTAAAAGCATGTACTATAAATGTTCCTAGTCGTAGGATCCTTGAGACGGGACATCAAGGATCTGGTAAGACTAGTGTATATGATATCTTCTCATATGATGAGGATGACCGATCTCATTGGTCATCAATGTGGGGACACTAAGATACGTGTACAGGTGCTCATTAGAGGAATGAGTTCACTGAACTAACCATTATAGAATCCCTGAATGGTATCTTACCGAACTGTCAATCAGGGTATTTTATCATCACGTTTTTACGGTTGTATCTTTGACTTGAGTCACCAAAAATGTCTTGCTGGGCGTATCATGTACTTTGACTATTGATTAATGGATCACTTAGTATTGTGGTCTTGTATAGTTAATAGATTGGGTATATGGAAAACCCGGTGGAGGAAATTGAGCAGATAATAGGAAATCATCCACTCTTGGTAGGAGAGAGACAATGTCCTATGGATAGTACTTTAAATCCTTGGCCACGTAGATAGGATAATTAGAAAAGGGTTTTCCAATTGATTCAATTACGAGTACAAAATTCCATAGTGTCATTTTATTTAGGAATTGACAGTCAATGCTGTACTCCTATCCGATTGGGATATTGAATGGGCAAAGATTTATATCCGTATGGTAACCGATGATGGAAAGGCTCTTTGGAGAGGAGTTCATCCCCGAAGTTGTTTAGGATCATAGGATGTGACTTGTACCCTTTATGATCGGTAAGTCGTTAAATCTATTATGAGATAATAGATTTAATTTAAAAGAAGTTGTTATTTTAATTAGGCCTCAACCAAATGAGCTCTTGGTCCTAATAGGTCACACACATAAGGGCTAATCTGTAAGTTTAGGAGCTTGGGTTAATTTATAGAATAAGGAGGGGAAAAACTACGAGTTCTATAAATAATAGAGATGCACAAACCCTATCAAGCCAAGGGAGATCTCTACATCCTAGCCACCCTCCTTCATTGTCTTCCACTCTAGTAGCCACCATTCGATGGTGGAGTTTCGTTCGGGACGAGTGGTCGACATCGACACGAAGGAGAACCCGACTTTGGAGACAATTCGTGTGGATACGACTACAGACCGCACGCTTGAGAAGCTTAAAGAGCGTGAGAACGCTCGTTCTTCTCTGATTTATATGGATTGTTTGAATCCCATAAAGGTACATGTTCAAAATCATTTCAAATACCAGTTTTGACGACATCGTTCGGTTCTGATCGAGACCAAGACAATGATATACGAGGAATCAAAAATTTTCCGCTACGCCAATTTGATTGGACCGATTCCTAACACAACAATCATCAGCTTGAGATAGATTTTGTAAACTTCTAAAATTCTTATTATTTACTATTGAGTATGTCTTATTGCATATATATTATAATATTTTTTTCTCTAAACATACACAAAAAGAAGGGCGTTGTCCTACTTGTCCAGAGGTCTTTTAGATGACCTAGATACATGAGGCAGAGGATGGATCCCTCGTATGAAGCAACGAACAAAGTCATCACATGATGGTAAAAATTTAATTTATTTGTATCATTAGACAATTTTTATTTCTTATATCAACTGATTTATATTTACATTATGTAGGATGACATGCGCCTGTTGTTGAATGTGCCCCAGTCAAAGGAATCGGATGCTGGAAATTCCAAGCATCCATTCTCTCCTGAAGATGCATTCATCACCGTGTTCGGTAGGGACAGGTTGGGACGGATCCGATGTGAGGGGAGAGGACAGACCCGCAACACCTGGTATGGCATAAGCGGTGGAGGTGCAAGTACCTCCATGACTCCAGGCTATAAGGAGTTGGTAGATATAGTGGATAAGAAAATTGAGTTGCTTAACACTCAAGCTAGTCAAATCGAGAAACAAAACTCTCTTATTGACTCGCTCCAACAACAACTTAATGTCCAACAAAAATAATTCCAGGAGTCAATGTCACGGCTAACACAATAAATGTTATAGTAGAGTCCCCCCACCTACGGGTCCGTTAAGTTTGAGGCCACCTCCACCACAAAGAGCCACACAGAGAGACAAGGAGGAGGAGCATGACAATGACGAGGAGGAGGAGGGTTCACTTAGGGAGGATGAGTGAGAGAGTTCTCCCTCCATTATGACATTTGTATACATTTCATGTTATTGCTGTGTATTGAACAATTTTTAATTTTTATAAATGAATGCGAATCTATCTTGTTTATGAATTGTTGAATGTTTTATGATTGTTTGAATGTGGTTATTTATGAATGAATGTGTTGATGTGGGAGTGTTTTATTTCAATGTGGTGATAGTGTATGTGTTGTAATTGAATTTCATGATGTAAACAATGTATTATACATGGAAGTAGTATGGCTTGAGATTGTATATTCATGTATGGAACTACAAGTTATTGGCGACAACTCCTGCCAGCCGTCGCCAATAACCATTTTACCGATGGCTAAAAAATAGTGGTGATGGCTTACAGTCGTCGCCAAACTAGTTTTTGCACCCCGACTACCCGCCCGGTGGTGCAGAAGACTTATCGACAACACCTTAACTGCCAATAAAATTTTTATCAGCGACAGCTAAAAAAATATTGGCGACGTTTTAAAAACCGTCGCCAAACTAGTTTTTGTACCCTCGGCTACCCGCCCGACGGTGCAAAAGGCTGTTTTGGAGACATATCAATAACGGCTTAACCAGCCGTCACCAATAATTTACTTTTCCCAAATTTTTTTAAAGCAACCTACAATTGTCGCTAATAAAATGTTGGCAACGGCTGTAAGCCATCGCTATTAAGTTTTTTGTGACAACCTATCATCATCGCACCTAATTTTTATCGCGATGGATTCAACTTAGCCATCGCCATTAATTTTACAGACGGACTTATTTGTGATGGGCTTGCGACAGCTTAGAAGTCGTCGCTATTTCATCTTGGCGACGGCTTTACAGTTATTGACGACAACTAGAAGCCATCGCCAGTAACCCTATTTCCTGTAGTGATAGATATGTAATGCAGTATTGTCCTAATTAATTAGTAATTTATGTAAGAATTAGTAAATGTGCCTTGAAATGATGATGATAGGTATATGATATATCATAAATAGTTTGAGGTTATACAAGTGAATCATGAACATGATGTTATAGCTTCATAGATAGTTCTTGTTAGTCTTTCTATTAAAATCTCTCGTGAAAAGATTGATTCATTTTAAGTATGTTAAACATGATATGCAATAGGACAACTAAAGAATTCTAGATATCCAAGGTATGGTCCTCATGCTCATGATATATATGAATGGTATCCAATACACATGGTCATCATACTTATGATATATGTGTTATGTTACCCAAGACATGGTCCTCATGCTCGTGGTATGTCTTGATGTGTACCCAAGACATGGTCCTCAAGCTCATGGTCAAATTTTGAATTGGGCTCAAAACATAGTCCTCATACTCATGGCCAACAGATTTGCTTGAGCTGTGTTGGTTGCGATTCATGGTTAACTACTCAATATGTCTTATAGCACCTAGTATAAGCTTGATAAACTTGTATATATGACATTTTGCTTTATTACATGAAAAATCTTGCTTTTGACTGAAATTTGTTATAACTTGTTATATTTATTCTAAATTCTCCTTGATTACATGATATTATTGGTGCATGATTTAGTATATATATAAATGCAGAGTGGAGGGACTAATGCCCACTGATTCTATATAAGTCACCCCATTTTTTTATAAAATATGATTATGCAATTTCTCTATAACTAAACTTTAGTTAATTAATGATCGAGTTAGCGCAGTAGATGTGTAGTAGATCAAAATTTGTAGCATTAAACAAGGATCTATATGTTTCAAAATTATTCTATGATTCAATCTAATTTGTTATTATCAAGTCACTACTATATGCTCTATTCTCAAATCAATATCTTTTGAGTGCTTGTTTTCCCAAGTTACATGATCAGACATATTCTACTACATATATGTTCAGTATGAGGCATGACAGGTCAACTTGTGGTTAGCACCCTTCCCTCTTTCTCTCTTGAATCTGATGCCCCTAGCCTCCCTCATCATCAATCTTTCTTGGCAACAAGAATTGAAGTTTTATTGTCGTCTCCAAATTCCTTATCATTGTCGTTCGCAAGCACCATCTTTTGTTTTCTCGTAGACACTGTGGGACTCTACTAGTCTCTCCTTTGTCAACCACCTCCATTGGCTATAGTGTGCAGCCTCTTCCCTATGGTAATCATCATCATCTTCTTTATTTTGTTCTTTATCTTGATGCCCAGTAGAGCTACCCCCATTGTTGAACCAATCCTAAGGCACATCTTCCCTTGCTATCCCTCTTGCTCCTTTTCTCATTGAGCAATACTACCCTTTCACCCTCTGCTCTATCGATGTCATTGTCCTAAAGCTTCCTTTTGTTGTTAGCCTCTACTTTTCAACGCCATGGTCGGTCCAACCCCAATGCCTTATTTTTCAGATCTCGTCATTGGATTTCTCAACATCAATGCCAAACTCCAATTAGTTTTGTCTTTTCTTGCTCACTTGATGTTTGTTGTCTATTGACCCGACATATCCTTGGACAACACTTAACCACCTCCACTCACTTAACCAAGTGTTGCACTCCTTGGTGTATAGTTAGACATTGTGTTGCCATTGCTAGAGTAAGGTGTTGTGTAGAAAATCTTGGTGTTTTAATCTTAATAAAAATTTAAAACTTGGATCAAGTAAATATCTCTGGCTCGATTACTTATTTGACTTGATAAATATGAATGACTCGCATGAAGTTATCATGATAAATACATGTGTAAATGTTTGATATTTAATGAGATTGTGTCATAATATTACGTTTCAAGCTTCCATGACAACTTGATAATAGTGTAGAATATTTTGTAAAAATGTTATATAAACATGTTAAGCATGTGTATGGGTTGAACTTAATAAAAACTGATGTCATGCTAGATTTCATGTTAAGTAGACATCAATGTTTTTCATATTCTAGACAAATTAAACTAAAACCTACGTGCATTAATCTTGAATGAACATTGAGAAAGAGCATGGGTTAGGAGTCATGTTTACATCCATCTTATGCTATACATCAAGAATATGGCATACATGATATAAATCATGTGTAGATCTTGTTAGGTGTGAATTAATTAAATGACATGTTTATAGTATTTCATGATATAGATGTTTCACCTTAAATACATGAGATAAGGCAAATAAATGATATGCCATAGCAAAATTTGCAAGTTACATGTTATGTGTTATTGAACTTCACTAGACTATCTAACCAAGCCCGTAGGTAGTGAAGATTAGAACAATCTAGAACATCTATATATCCTAAATATTCTGGTTTACCCTAAATGCATCACTATCTAAGTGCACTCTAGGTCTAGTCTAGCTTTATGTTACTTATATATACGTATATTAGATTTAGTATAAGTGCTCTTACATGTGATATGTGAGGTCAAGATGACAAAAACCTTGCAATCATAAAAATATGTTTAAAAATAAGAAATGAAACCGCCTTCTTGCATGACATTTAAGAAGTAATTTGCTCTTGTGCATGTTTATATAACTTAGATATGTTTAGGTAAATAAAATCATGGCATGTTAAAAGCTATAGAGTATTCAATGTGCATTTACTTGAATCATGTTAGTCTAGCAAGTTAAAGGTCAAGAAAAGATTGCATATAAATAGAAATCCTACCACAAGATGTTCATTGAATAGTTATGAAATAATGAAGATAATTATAGAAGAAATTTGCTTATAGTGTTATGTTATGGCTCAAAACATGTATATTATGTATAGTTTCAAGTTTATATAGTTACCTGGTTGGCAAAAAAAGGATTAACACCTATTGAGTCCCTTGTAACTCACCCTTAGTTTTTATAAATTGTGTTCTATAGATTGTGAGGAGCAGATCCTTGAGGGTGAAATCCAGGAAATGAAAGGAGAAGATCCTAAGTTCAATGAATTTGGTCAAGAGTGATCTCTTTCTATTAGGTTATTTAAGTTGCTTTGAATAAATTACATGTTTAACTTGTGGTATATCTTTATCAGGTTGGTGAGACTTGTCATTAGATTTACTTTCTCGTTTGGTTTGTACTGTGCTGAACAACTCGACAATTATGGCAATTCGATGTGACATGCTTGTTTGAAGATTCAAACTTGTATGTGGTGAAATTCCTCCCACTATCACGACATCGATTTTTCTTTGGTTTGTTGTTTTTCCAGGTCATAACAAAAGTTGGTATCAGATCATTAACCTAATCAGAAGGTCTATTATGATCTACCTAGGTGTATGATATTGACTGAAGAGAAACAAGCATATCTTGGTTTAAATTGACATTGGGGTGTAGGTTTTGAATCGTAAGTGGTATTTTGTGTTGAACCTATGCATGAATAATAAATCATATAAGTAATTTAATTTTTTGGAGAATGATGACATCTCATAGAAACAATCACATATGGGAGAATGAGCATTTGCAGGATGTCCCAGTGTTTGAGAAAAATCTTCAAGATGCATGCAATCAAGTACTAGTCATGAATGAGAGTCAAGCACTTGGAGCAAAGAATCAACTAGAGGCTATTCATGGGCTATTCTAGATTGTGCAATCATAAACTCAGTTCAACAAGGTCCTAATGCAATAGTAGCTCAAGGGCTAGTACAACAAGTAAATGTTCGAGCAGACAACTACTAGGCATAATGGTGGGGTATTTCCACCAATTAAGCCAACTAGTGTTCAAAGTGGAAAGAGATCTAAAGCAGACAGAAAATTGGATTAGAGAAATTGGCAAGAGTTTTAAACTAATACAATGTCTATGAGAAGATAAGGTTCAGTTAGCCACTCAGATGCTCCAATTGATAGCTGGATATTGGTGGGAATTGACCCTCTGCATTCATTTTACATAGGTTCTAGAGGAACAAATCACCTGGAAGGATTTTACCATGTTGTTTAAATAAAATACATTTCTCCCACATGTGTTCTACACAAATAAGCATGACTTTATACAAGTTGAGTAGAGTAATATGTCTATGATTGAGTATGGGAGTAAATTCATTGAGTTAGAAGTTTATGCACCACATCATTGTTAAGATGAGGCAGAACAAGGAAGAAAGTATATTGATGGGTTGAGAGGAGGTATTAGTGGTAGGTTATTTGTTGTAGTTTGGCCCACAATGGTAGCAACATTCAAGGTGTAAACAGACCTCAGACCCTATATAGCGCCATCATAGAGTAGAAAAGCACCAACTCAAGACCAATACCAACAAGTATTTGATAGAAAAAGAAATAAGTCGTAGCTTGAGATATGAGGTACTCGAAGTATCAAATTATATGTGTGCATTGTGAAAAAAAACATGTAGAGCACAAGTTTCATCACAAATTAGGAGCTTGCTTTGGGTGTGGAGAGTTTAGTCACTTGGTTGCTAATTGTCTCCAATCTAGCAAAGTTAGAAGACAACTTTGATGGTATCATCATGACCCCAAGTCCTTACTCATAATCAACCTTGAAGTGTAGTGACTTAGCTTAAGCAAGCACCAATCTAGAGAAAATATTCTACATCCAAAGCTTAGCAACAACAACCTTGATGTGTTCAAGCTTAAGTCTGTAGGATGGAGCAGAATGATCTCCCTTAAGCTTCATATGCAGTAGAAGATACCCTTCAAGTCACTGGATTAGGTGCTCATATTTTGTTTGATTCAGGAGCTATTGTTTGTTTCATATCATTTTGTTTCTCTACATTCTTGTTTAAAAATTGTGGGTATCATGTAGAAGAATGTGAACCTATGGGTAAGTGTCCCATCTGGGCAAACGTTAGTTGTCTTACTTCATGCTAGATTGTGATATTCAAATCAATGAAATTATTTTGGGAGCTAAATTATATGTACTAGACATGGACGATATTGACATCTTTCAAGGATAGATTGGCTGGAACATCATTATGCCATCTTAATTTGTCATCTAAAGAAGGTAATTTTTCAAACACCTAGTCAAGTTGTTTTTTCTTGTAGATGCCCTAGTTACAAGTCAAAGATGATACTTTCTGCTATGAAAGCAACAAAGCTGATGAGTAACTAATGTGAAGCATATCTTTCATGTGTCACTAGAGAGGATGATTCAAGGGATAGGAAATTGGTAGAAGAAGTGGAAATAGTGTGAGTACCCAATTGTGTTTCCTAAAGAGTTGCTCAGACTACCATCAGCTGGGGATATTAATTTCACTCAAGATCTTGTCCTAGGGACAACTCTCGTTTCTTTTGCACCACACCGGATGGCACCTACAAAGTTGAGAAAATTCAAGTAGCAATTATAAGAGCTTGTAGACAAGGGGTTCATTCGCCCTACTATATCTCCCTAGGGCGCACCTATTTTACTTGTTAGAAAAAGGATGAATCTTTAAGGCTATGCATCAACTCTGAGAAATTGAACAAAGTCACATTAAGAACAAGTATCCACTACCACACATTGATGGCATGTTTGATCAGCTACAGAATGATAGAGTATTTTCTAAGCTCAACTTGAGATTAGGATATCATCAGCTAAGGATCAAGAAGAAGAATATCTTGAAGACAACTTTCCAAACTCATTATGGCCACTATGAGTTCTCCATGATGCCATTTGGCCTCACTAATGCCCTTGTAGCTTTTATGACTTTAATAAATCAAATTAGAGAGAATAATTAGATCATTTTATAGTGGTCTTCATAGATGATATTCTGATTTATTCATCCAACTAGGAAGAGCATTAACAACATTTAAAAGTTGTATTTGAAGGATCATATATTATATGTCACATTCATTAAATGTTCTTTCTAGCTTGAAAGTGTTAGCTTCTTGGAACATATCATACTACAACTGGAATACAAATGAATCCACAAAAGTTGAGGCTGTGCACAATTAGGAACGACCAACAAACCTAAATGTGGTAGGAAATTTCTTTGGGTTAGCAAAATATTATCGTTGGTTCATCGAAAGATTTGCCTCTATATCAACACCATTGATAGCTATAACTAAGAAGAGAGGTTTCAAGTGGACAGAAAAATGTGAAGAGAGCTCCTAGAGATTGTAAAAAGGACTGACTACAACACCCATACTCACTCTACAAGCTGGCATAGAAGGATTTGTTGTGTATATTGATGTGTCAAGAATAGGATTGAGTTGTTTGTGTAAGAAATCATCCATAAAAATTTGGTGCAGCAGAAGCGACGATTCCTATGGTTCTTTTAGAAACTGTCTCAATCGGAACCGAATGACGAAAATCAAAAACTAATCAAATCGGGTTCAAATATACCTAATAGAGATTCATATAATCCCATGGATAGGAAGGAGATGAGCTTATCAAGCTCTTCAAACTGTTCAAGTGTCTGATCTCTAGCAATATCCACATGAACTTCATCCACAGCAGGTTCTTCCTTTGTACCGGCCTCGAGAATTCTTCCCGAATGGAGCTCCATCTCCCATGGATGCCTTATAGAGAGATAAGGGGGTAGAGAGGAGGCTGAGGATGTGGTTAACACCCTTGACTTGATACAGTTTGGCTGAAACCATTAGTATTTATAGATAATTTTTAAATTTTTCAAAAAAACCCAAAATCTCCATAAATTACACCCTTGCCCATGTACTTGTGGATAAGTCCATATGTGTGTGACCCACTAGGCCCAATAGACTATTTGGTTGAGGTCTAAATAAAATAGAACAATTTTATTTAATTTATTTAAATCTGTTATCTAATAACAGATTAATCGACCTACCGATCATGAAGGGTGCAAGTCACAACTCATGATCCCAAATGGCTATGGGAATAATCTTATCTCCATTGAGCATTTCTATCATCAGTTACCGCATGGATATAAACTCTCTTCCATCCAATGTCCTGGTCGGAAAGGAGTACAACATCGATTGTCAACTCCTTAATGTACCGACTCTATAGGATCCTATACTCGGAATTAGATCAATTGGAAAACTCCGTTTCTAATCATCTTATCTACCCTGGCCAGGGATTTGGAATACTATCCCATAAGACATTCACTCTCACTTGTCGAGAGTGGATGATCCCCTGTTGTCCACTCAATCGCATCCATCAGGTTTTTCTTGTACCTGATCCATTGCTATACTGGACCATCTAAACGATGATCCATAAGTGAAAGATCAAAGCATAAGTTCCACCCAACAAGGCATCTTTGGCGACTCAGGTCAAAGGTCCAACCATACAACCATGATGATAGAAAACCCTAATTGACAGTTCAGTAAGATACCATTCAGTGTTTCTAATTCGTTCAGTTCAGTTAACTCATTCAACTTCAACTAATGAGCACCTGTATGTGTATCTTAGTGTCTCCACACTAATGATCAATGAGATCAGTCATCCTCATCACATGAGAGGATATCACATAAACTAGCCTATCTGGTTCCCTGATGTCCCATCTCAAGTATCCTATGACTAGGAATATTAAGATCAAATACCTCTAGATGATCAATCTCATTATCATGATCTCATCATGATTTAATCATCATTGCATTTGATCAAGGACTTTATTATGATATTCACATCTAATAAGAACTTGTAATGAAGAATTTATCTAATTATTTGAATGAGATATTTCTAGAAATGCCACATTATATCATATATGATTAGCTTGTAGGACATACATTTCTAGCAATCTCCCACTTGCACTAAAGCAAATTACCCATCTGGCTGATCTCTATCAACTCGAGGTGAAGCTCAAACACTTTTTAAGTAACTGCTTCAGTTTGTGAATCTACAATGTTATTAGTAGTAGATACTCTATATTTAATTATATCTTTATAAGCTACAATCTCTTTGTTTCTATGGTATCACCACAGAAGTTTTAAACTTCTGATGAGACATCGACTCTACCCCATTGTTTTCTTAAAATAATTGTACACTTTCAGAGAAAATTGAAACAATCATATACCTTAGATGAACATCTTCATCTAGACTACTTCTCAAGTAGTATGCAACCACTATGTAATTTAATTTAGATTAGTTGTAGAATTAGTAGTGTTCTATTGCATGGAACTCTTCTAACTCACTACACCACCATTATTTTGACTTATTATCAAACTTATTTAACTAGAAGCCTGTGTTTGTAAAACTATAAGGCTTAAGTCTTATTCTCTAGTGTATAGAGATACATTCTTAGTGCTTCTCAAGTACTAAATGATATATTATTAAATTATCTAGTGACTCTCACCTGGATCTTCCTGATGAATGCTTATAACACTTAAAGCATTAATCACACCATGTACGTAGCATCACATAAATGATAGATCCTATAACAAAAGCATAAGGGCTCTACTCCTGTAATCTCCTTATCTCTCAAGAAGTCTACAAAGACATCATTATGGAGAGATAAACTCTACACCACATAGGTAAGAAACATATCTTCAAGTTTATTAAGTCAAACCCTCTGACTATGGTGACTATGTACATTAACTAAACATTACTTTTAGATCTATCTCCATAGATCTCAAAATCCAGATTATGGCTGAAGGATTAATTTGATAGCTAGGCTCACTTATGATAACATACATACTTCATTTTTAATGAGTAGTAATAGCACTCTCGCTTATCTTCTTAAATACACAAGGCTCCTTTTCGTTCTTAACAAAGTCATAAGATTTAATCTCATTAAACCTTATATACGATATATGGAAAGTTTTATTTCAGTCCATAAATAAACTTAATACACACTCTACTTGGATGTTATTGGGACTTGATTCCCTATAGTTGTATCATATACACATATTTCACAAAATATCTTAGAGGAACACTATCTTCACATCCAATTAAGATGTCTTATAATCATCGTGTGTAACAATCAAAATTTGAATGGATTAATCTATGGAATAGGTAAAAGATCTCATCATAGCCAACCATTTGACTTAGATGATATCATTTTCAACTATTCTCACCTTGAAGGTCTCTACCTTCTTATCCACTCATATCTATTCTTTAGTGATCCATTTATACCTTAAGGTTACTATAACCTCAGGTGGATTTATCAAGTTCTAAACTTGGTCAGAATAGATAGAGTTTAAATAGGATTTTATCGTCTTCCTATTTTAGAATCAATATCTCATATTGCTTCTATGAAGATCTTAGGATCAATATCCTTTTTATCTTATGCCTCATTTCTTCCATCAAAGATATGTCCCACAGATCTCTTAGGTTGAATGGATCAGTGGACACAAGAATAGACCTATAAATTGCCAATGTGTATTTATTAACTAGTACCATAATAGAAGCAGCCTTGGGTTGTGGGACTGGAACATCTTCCATATATACCTTGCTCCCACTATTTTTCTTATGGAGGAACGCTTCCTCGAGAAATATAGTGAGTTAAGCAACATATTCCCTTATTCATAAGGGTGGTATATTTAATATCTAGAAGTTTTTTTAGGATATACCACAAGCCAACACTTCATAGTCTTATATTCCAACTAATTAGGGTTAAACTGCTTCACCATGTCGGACATTCTGAAACCTTAACTTGTTTATGGTCAAGTTTTAACCATTTCCATATCTAATATTGAACAATCGGAATAGACTTAGAAGGTACCTATTTAAGTTAAAGTGGTTATAACGAGTACTTAGCCAGAAATAGACAAAGAAGAATTTTGCAAAGGTTGTCATTGTCCATATTATGTACTACACAATACGGCTTCTCATTTTAGCTACTCAATTAAGCTATAATGTGTAAAGAGGTGTCCTTTAGATTCTATTATCCTTCAATTATGTGTGAATTATGTACTTAAGTATTCCCCTCCTTGATCTCATCAAAGAGTTCTAATACTCTTTCCATTAGTATCTCTACTTTATTCTTAATCTCAGATAATTTCTCAAAGGTCTCAGATTTTTACTTCATAAAGTACATACCTAGAACATCATCTTCAAAAATAATGAAGTAGAAATATTCTCCTTTAGCTTTACTAGATATGGGCTAACATACATCTAGATGTATGAGTTCTAACTCATTAACCCATTCTCCATGTCTACATTAAGCTAAAGTGTAGATTGATCTAAATCAACATATTTCCTCTTAAAAGGAGTATTCACACATAATATAAGAACTAACATATCAAATATGATTAAACAATTCAATAAGCTCCCATTGGTAAACACTTTGCCATTCAATTTTAGAACATCTATCATTTCCATAGCTCAAAATAAATCAACATTTATTCAAGCATGAAATCATATAATGTTCTTGTTGAAGGATATAAGAGCAATCTTAAATATTATGACATCTCTATAAGGCTATTAAAGAATTGTATCTCCCCCTAGTAATGATGTAAGTTTTGCACCATTTCATATGTAGGTCAATACCTTCTTTATTAAGCCTTAATTTACTTGTCATCATCTACAACTCCTTATAGATAAGAGATACATATCTGGTATCGCATACCATTAGATACATCCGTAGTATATAATATTATGATATACACATATAGTATCTAATACTATTAAGTGTATATTTAAAACAAGTAAATATCAATGACTTAGATGCATAAAGCTTCTCAAGCTTCACCTTTGCATTATGTGCAATATACTTTGCACTTCCTCTTTCACTTACCATCATCATGATAGTGTAAGAATTCTGTTTTATTCTGGTTTTATTATCTTAACCACCTTCTTTTAATTTTAACTATCTCCTATTTCTATCTAATGATTTTACTTCTTTCTATCGGTCTCACATAAAAAAATAATTATGATGTATTTTGTTCTAACAAGCTCTTAGTTAGCTCATCACTATAAGCCATGATAGATCTCATATCCATCTTTCCATGTTGCTTCTACAAAAATTTTATATATCATAGAGACTAACATCTAGTATAAGTCAAACAATGCATCTTGTCTATGAGATAAGATCTTATCTTTCTTCATATCATTAGATAATCTAGGAGACACCTACTTCTCAAGTAGGATAGTTAATTGGTCAACTATAAGAACAATTCTCATAGTTCTAAACCGGTCTAAGAAGTGTGAGCCATTAAGCTACTTGACATCTAATATGCCTTACTAATGGTGGTTTATCATTGTATTCTACAATTGAAATATATTTTTTTCAATATAACATTACATACATTCAATAAATTAAGATATGGTATTTCATCCTAATTTTTGACAAATTTGCATAACCCTCATTATGCAAAGACGAGATATTATGATGAAATCCTAGTGGGGACTAAGACCTTATTAACTTATTGGTGATGACATTGTGGTAGCACATCACCCCATACTTAATAGGTAGGCAACTATTGCTAGTTGCAACTCTTGCAATTCTTAGTTATTTAGCCTCTAGAGTTACGACATTATGGTAGCACAACATGCCATATACTCTAGTTAGGTCAAACCTTCTTGTTACGTTATAAGAATGGATTCTCACACTGCCCTTGTGGTAGCACAACAAAGCCGTGCAAATGGTCCACCCCATGGTTCGACAAATGCCTTAGCCATAATCACCAATCCCTTGCTGAATGGGCCTTGTGGTAGCACGACAAACCCATCCAATCTAAAATTGGCTCATCAAGACCATAACGACGGAAAGCTACGTGAGTCATTCTTAATGTCACATGCTTATCGACCTAATTAAAACCAAGGAGGGATTTTATTATTTCAATAATATGTGCTTATATATAATACCTTTGGAATATCATATATTTAAGGTATAATCTGTAGCACACATCCACATATCAAATATGCATAAAAAACAGGTGATCATGGACTTAACCTTAAGTATGTACCTAAGGCACCCATATAGGTCAAATCCTTGCCTCAAAAGCTTGAGTTGGTATGTTCCCACTTCAGAAGGGTGCTTCTCTAAGTGGTTCCTTCTCCAATCTTCCACAAACTAGTTTCTAACAATTACAAGCAGCTTAAGGATACGTAGACTCGCAAATATACATAACTATATAAGAAACATTGGTTTAAACCAAGGGGAGTACATTAATGGAGGGAGGTAGAATGTACAATCAGATTGTATAGAAAGAGATGAGACACACACAGGCCCCATTTAATAATATAACCAACACAATATAAAAGTAATCATAAGTCAAGCACAATTAAGTCCATGATCACCTCCATACACACACTAACATTCATCACATGAACATAGAGCGCATATGTGATAATTATATGAGATATATAATATATATCATCATAAAATTATATACTTTATTTTTGAAATTCTTAATTTTATACATGTCGAATTTTCATGAAATACATATTATGAAAATAACATGACAACAACATATAAACAATTTACAAGAAATAAACATGCATATCTAAACTATTTAGAACATTTATGCATTCCCAATAATATGCAAAGTCATAAATTAATGTCCCAATTTCCATATTGTATAATCTCATTTTACATAATTACTTAAGACACTAATAAATTAAGTTAAACCCTTAAAATAATTTTAAAGTTTAACTATGAGTGAATCTATGTAAATAAAGCTTAATATCATCTAACATGTTATTAAAAAATTTAAAATATGTTAAATAATATTATATAATTTTTTAGAATTTTATGAAATTTTATGACAATTTTTCAATTTTTCTATGATTTTAAACAATTTAAAATCATATAAAATAATGCTTCTAGCGCATTGTGCCGCGCAGCGACGGGCATTATTTCCGACACTATGCACCGGCGTGCGCTCGTGGCCACGCCACCTTCAGTGGCGTGGTGTACCGCCGACCCCAGCGGCGATAAGTGCACCCCGCTTACGCGCGCAACAGTGCGCCGTCCCAGTCAAACCAAGTTGACAGTGCCAATCGGATCCGATTCGGAGCCTCCTTCTCCGCCCGATAAGGTAGCAACCGACACTGTTCATCCAAAAGATATTGCTCCCTTTAAATCGGACATATCTCCTTATCCAGGCATCCAAAAAATCTTAAAAAATATGCGTTAGAATCCTCATAGAATAAGAAATCCAAAAAAATCGGCCTCATCTCCATAAAAAATCTCAATGGTACATAAAATTAGGAAGAAGAGGTGGCGATCGTCTGGATTTCGTAGCAAAAATCACCATCTTGCAACTTGGATAACTCCTTATCCCGGAAGCTAAAAATTCTCAAAAAATAAAATATAGAATCCTCATCCAATGAAGTTTTAAAATATGTATATATCCCTTCTTATAAAATTTATATAATGATGAGAAATCATGGAGAAATAGGCTGGCACCACCAGATCCAGCGCAGAACCCTAGTTCATCGGAGAAATCTCAAATTCTCTTCCTTCGCCGTCGTTAAAAGCTGGATATCATGATTAAAGATTAGGTAATCACATTACCCATCTCCTAAAATCTTTTCCAAGCCTTAATTTCATCCATGGATGGAGATTTCACAAAATCCCCAATTCTAGGTGATGATTCTGGCATGACAGAAACATCAATTTTTTGGGGTTTCTCACGAACTCAACGAAGATCCAGACTTCAAATGGTTTATGGCATTGGAAAGTCCTATATCACAAGATTCTACAGAAGCCAACCAATATTTTATCTAGATTACATACAAATTATGGTAGCCTCGTCAAAACAGATGTTTGCACAGATTCAGGAACACAAATTACATGAAATAATGTCGATTCGACGACGATTTCGACCAAGACTTGAACCTGGCTTTGATACCACTGTAAGGAATCATCCAAAAAATTTTGTGCAACATAAACGATGATTCTTATGGGTTCTTTTAGAATTTGTCTCAATCAGAACCGAACGATGAAAACCAAAAACCAATCAAATCGGGTTCAAATATACCTAATAGGGATTCATATAATCCTATGGAGAGGAAGGAGATGAGTTTCTCAATCTATTCAAACGGTTCAAGTGTCCAGTCTCCAGCAGTATCCACATGAACTTCATCCACAGCAAGTTCTCCCTTCGCACCGGCCTCGAGAACTGTTCCCGAACGGAGCTCCATCACCCATGTACACCTTATAGAGAGAGAAGGGGTAGGGAGGAGGATGAGGACGTGGTTAACACCCTTGGATTGATAGGGTTTGGCTGAAACCATTAGTATTTATAGATAATTTTGAAATTTTTCATAAAAACTCAAAATCTCTATAAATTATGCCCTTGCCCCTATACTTGTGGATAAGTCCTTATGTTTGTGACCCACTAGGCCTAATAGCCCATTTAGATGTGGCCTAAATAAAATAGAACAATTCTATTTAGTTTAATTAAATCTGTTATCTGATAACAGATTAATCAACTTACCGATCATGAAGGGTACAAGCCACATCTCATGATCCAAAATGGCTATGGGGATAATCTTATCTCTACTGAGCCTTTCCATTATCAGTTACCGCATGGATATAAACTCTCGTCCATTCAATGTCCTGGTCGGAAAAGAGTACGGCATTGACTGTCAACTCCTTAATGTATCGACTCTATATGATCCTATACTCGGAATTGGATCAATTGGAAAACTCCTTTTCCAATCATCTTATCTACCCTGGCCATGGATTTGAAGTATTATCCTGTAGGACAAGCACTCTCACTTACTGAGAGTGGACGATCCCTTGTTGTTCGCTCAATTGCCTCCATCAGATTTTTCTTGTACCCGATCCATCGCTATACTAGACCATATAAACGATGATCCATAAGTCAATGATCAAAGCACAAGTTCAACCCAACAAGGCATCTTTGGAAACTCAAGTCAAAGGTCTAACCATACAACCGTGATGATAGAAAACCCTGATTGATAGTTCGGTAAGATACCATTCAGGGTTTCTAATTTGGTCAGTTTAGTGAACTCATTCAACTAATGAGCACCTATATATGTATCTTAGTGTCTCCAAACTAATGACCAATAAGATCGGTCATCCTCATCACATGAGAAGATATCACATACACTAGCCTATCCGGATCCTTAATGTCCTGTCTCAAATATCTTATGACTAAAGAACATTAAGATCAAATACCTCTAGATGATCAATCTCATTATCATGATCTCATCATGATTTAATCATCATTGCATTTGATCAAGGACTTCATTATGATATTCGCATCTAATAAGAGCTTGTAATGAAGAATTTGCCTAACTATTTGAATGAGATATTTCTAGAAATATTGAATCATATCATATATGATTGGCTTGTAAGACATACATTTCTATCAGTTTACTCATACAACATGAAAGAGTTGTGACATATGTTTCCAGGTAGCTAAAACCTTATGAGAAAAACTACCTGGTCCATGACTTAGAATGTCAATTGTGGTCCATGCATTAAAGGTTTGGAGGAACTATTTGTTTTGGCAAAGTATTTGAAATGTTCATAGATTACAAGAGCTTGAGATATACTTTTACCTATAAGGATCTTAATTTGAGACAGATAAGCTGGGTGGAGTACCTAAAAAACTATAATTTTAGCCTTTCCTAGGTAACACAAACATCATGGCAGATGCTCTTGGTAGAAAGAAGCTAATGGCTTTGCAACTGTATTAAGAGTGGAAAGACAAGGAGATTCTCATTAACTATGCACCAAAAAATTTAGTTAACCAGTTAATAGGGTCAGCCCATGTAGATAGAGTAAAAAGGGCACAAGAGAATTACAAAACTTAGTAAAAGGGCCTGAAGTATAAATATTTGAAGATGGAACCATTTAGCACCAAGGAAGGTTATGTGTAATTGATGATGTAGAAATAAGACAAGAGATTCTTGCTAAGGTTCATAAATCCTAGTATGCTATTCACTTAGGAGTGACCAAGATGTATCATGATCTGATGAGACTTTTTTGGTTGGAATTTATGAAAAGAGATGTGATAGAATATGTATCTAAGTGTCTTATATGCCAATAATTAAAGGCATAGCACAAAAAACCAACATGACTCTTGCAACCTCTAGAAATCCTTTTATGAAAGTGGGAGAATATCTCAATGAATTTTATGACAAGGTTGCCTAAGACAAAGAAACAGTTTGACACCATCATGGTACTGGGGGATTGGCTCACCAAGGCAACACACTTCTTACCCATTAAGGTAACTTGGGCCACATATAACTTAGGTGACGTTTGATAATACTGAGATCTGAAGTCTGAGGATCATCTCGCATATTTGAATATGTCGCACTGATATCTAAAAACTTAATAACTAAGATTGTTTGATTAAACATCTAAATCTAAAGATTGAATATGTAAGATTGTTTGATAAAATATTTGAATCTGAAAACTAAATACATATGACTGTTTGATAAAACATCTGAATAGTATAACTGAATACTAGTGGTGTAAACGAAATTTGATATACTAAAATTTTGATTCAATTCTAATAAAAATTAATGGGTTTGGAACTTGTTTTTTTATCCTATAAACTATCAGAATAGAAATCGGATATTCTGATAGCTTATCAGATTAGAATCAACATCAGTTCATTCTATTTTCATTTATCCCATTTTGATAAAAATAAATTTATATAAGTAAAATTAATTAAAATAAGGTTAAATAAATCAAAAAATATAATATATAAAATAATAGAAATTAAAGTTTTAAAAATATTATATCAAAATTTAGTAATTATATGTAATTATATGTAAATTATTAACTTATATATGAATAAATTTTAATATTTAATGCCTATTTCAAAAATTATCATATTCGGTTTCGATTTTGATAATGAAATCATAAACGGATCGAAATCGGAACATAGGGATTCCAAAATTATCGAAATTGGAACCCCTTAACCTTTATCGGAATCAATATTGGTTTCTGATGATTCCTCTACCGAATCAAACCCATTTAGAACTCTATTGAATATATTAAAAGGTTGTTTGGGGGTGAAACTTGAAGATGTTCGTAGAACAAATGGCAGAGCAACAACCTCCTCTAAGGAGTAACTCAAATTTGATTAAGATAATTTGATAAGCATAAATTACATCTCATTGTAAAATTTATATGCGATAAATAGTATTTAATAATTATAAAATAACACCTAAATATTATATCAATACAAGCATCGTCTACATACGTACTTTTCAAATAGAGGATAATGTATATGCATTATTTACATAAATTGATTATAAAATAATATATTCAATTAATAAAAATTAATGACAATAATTTCATCTGATTATAAAAGTTTTACACAGTAGATAATATTTAATAATTATAAAATGACACCTAAATATTCTATCAACACCAGCAACGTCTTTAGATATACCTATTCTTCAAATGGAGGATAACATTTTGTAGTATTCACATAAATTAGTTATAAAATGACCTGTTGGGCCTAACGTTGTCGCCTTGCCATTTTTTATTAACATCCTGTCACCAGCCAAGAATACCTATTCATAGCTAAGTGAGCATACCCGCACTGCACCACTCAGATGACAACCATCTGGATATTTGATATTTAGATTCTAAAACAAAAAGAAAAAAATTATCAAAGAGTCTGAATGATAGGAGGTCTGACCAAATAAGAGTTAAGTGGTTATTAAGCTCAATCAAACGGGCTCTTAGTCAAGTTGTATTTTGATGGAGTAGTCAAATACCATGGGATGCTAATGTCTATTGTGTTAGATCAAGATCTTAGATTCACTAGGAGAGTACAGAAGGGTCTACACTACAAAAAGTTTTGGGTATCCAACTCAAATTTAGCTCTGCATATCACCCATGGACATATCGTCGGTTAGAGAGGACAATTCATACTTTAGAGGATATGTTGAGGGTAAGAGTCCTCAGATGGCATGAAAACTTGGATCTGTAATTACCAATGATTGAGTTTGCTTAAAACAATAATTATCATTCTAGTACAAGGAAGCCACCATTTAAAGCATTCACGAAAGGTCTTGCATATCACCTCTTTTTTAAAAAGAAATTGAAGATAGAAGTCTCATCAGACTCAATTGGGTGCAAAACAATAATAAGATGAACGAGGTCATTTAGCAAAAATTACTCACTACATAGCATCACCAAAAATTTTTTGTAGATTTAAAACAATGAGATGTTCAATTTGAAGAAGGTGAACATATGTTCTTAAAAGTTTTCCCCACAAACACTATAACAAATCTTCGCTTTACCTACGGAATCATTGCCCGTTGGTAAGAATTAGTAGGTAAAAATTACGTTTACCTACTCTCTATACCTATTGATTGGGTGATCCATAGGTAAATCTAACAATACCTATGAAGTGCCTACAGATTCACCTCGGTAGGTAAATACTTTGTAACATAAATGTCAAATCTCATTCAATAAAATAAATTAATGATTATTAATAATATTAATAATCTATTATGCATTAAAATTAATAAAAAATAAAAAATAAAAAATATGTAAAATATTTAATATATATAATAAAAAAGTACTATAATAATACAAATAATTTAATAATTATATGAATATAAATAATATAATACTATTAATACAATTATTAAAAATAATTAAGTATAATATTAAATATATATAAATACAATAATAAAATAATAAAATTTATTTAGTGATAATTTAATATTACATTATAATATATAATATTAAATATATATAAATATAATAACATAATAATAAAAGTTATTTAGTGATAATTTAATATTACATTGTAATTTTATATTAAATTTATCAATATTAATATTGATAAAAAATTTACTAAAAACTAGTCAAATTTTTTATAACAGAAATATACAATGTAATTATCAAAACAGAGTCGTACAGAGGTAAGAGGGCAGAAGCTGGCAAGAGTGCCGGTCGATCCAAATCGGGCCCACAGTGATAACACAACATTTATTTATACATTTTTTATGAAAATTTACATTAAAATTTGTATTAATATATACATATAATAGTATTTATATATATTTTATATTTTATATAATATTTAATAAAGTATATATTAGACTCGATGATTATATTATATTTTACTTAACTATTTTTATTTGTATATTACATAAATGTTAATCCTCATCCCCACATCGCCTTCCACAGGCATTGGCCAACTTTCCCTAGGCATTGCTCCACCCCACATCTGCCAGGTTGCCATGCCAGGTCTCTCGCGGCTTTGTCTTCCACCACAACAGTCGCTACCTTGCACCGCCATTGTCGCTACCGCCACCATCGTCGTCTAACGTTGTCTCCATTTGGCAGCTACTTCGTCTGCCGTCATAGATATTCTCTCTGTTTTCTCCGCCACCTGCACCACTTCTCCCTCTGCAAAGCCACCTCCATCGGCACCCATACCGACGTCAACCATTCCTGAGTCTTTGGACTCCCCTTCTCTTGGTAATCTATTTAATCTCTGAATCCCAAAAATACCGAACTTAATAGGGGACTCGGATACTCACCTTTTTGTCCATTAATCCGGGCATTGGTGGGCAGCCGGTCGTTTCTTTCATCGAAACCGTTTACAATTCGCAGCGCTCACGCCACATCCGTGTGTACCCTGCTTTGCCTGCTCGGCTATCCTGGATTGAGAGGTAACGCATTCAAAACCCTAGCTGCCTTGGGGGAGGGAGACACCAACAAATCAAGGTTTATGTGTGGTTTCGTGGTTTCTATGCTTCGTGTGATCTTCTGCATTTTCTGAGCATCTTTTGCAATATGCTCATTGCATGGATCGATTTCGGTTGGATTTCTATATGAATTTCCATTTATCTTTCCAAGATTTTTCGTCCTTATTTGGTAGTCAAGAGACCGGGGCGGTATCAAAACTAGTCCGTTTTCATTGAAATGGGCGTTTTTGTTTTCTACTTTAAATATCAAACAAGGGTGGTCTCTCTGATGCATATATTATACTTGCAGCTTACAATGATCTTCTCATCTTACGGTTTTGCTGCTTGGTCAAGATGAAAACTTTCAAACTCATACATGTTCCGTGCATCTTGTTAGGTGATGTATTGTTTTTTAGAAATGTTATGGTAAAACGGCCTACATTGAAAGGTTTGAGTTGAGGCGGCATATAGAGCAGACGAGTCATAACTCGATCAGTTTGCTCAACCAGACTATGAATACCTAGGAGAGATTTTTATATTTATCAGTGAAGAAGAGAGGTGATGGATTCTTCTGACAAGGAGGAGGTCGTGCATCAGGCCATTACAGAATATCATTTTGTAGATGAGAAGGAAGAGCCAGTGTGCTTCTCCATCTTGCCCATTCAATGGAATGAGGATGAGAGCCCTGATGTGCATACAGGCCAAGCTTTCTTGCATGGCAGGACTGACAATGGCCTTCAGATAGTATACAAGCAAGTTACTACATGGAAAATGGATATTGAAGGCAAAAGGCCAGAGATCAATGTACTCTCTAAAGAAAAAAAAGTGGCTGAAAGTACTCTTTAGGATACTTTAGAAAAATAGGAAAAATTACACATATAATAAATAAAATAAATAACATGATATAATAACATAAATAGTTTAATATCTTTATGACATGTCTATTTTAATATCCAGAAGATCTAGTATGACCTCTTTTAAATTAAAACAATGCAATTTTTTTCTTTTATACAACAACTTTAATGTTTGTGGCAGGTAATTGGGGGCAAGTTCTTTATTTGCGCCCTTATGTCAACAATTTTATATTCTCATTTTTTTCTTCTAATCCTTGGTATTGTATATGTCCATATGTCTTAAAGCAGTTCTTTTATTTAGCTTGTGGTGAGGTGTAACTTGAAAACTTATAGGCATCCAGCAAGTCAAGAGAAAAATACTGTTTATTTAGTGGTATTATTATCATATGAATTGATAGATGAAGGATGCAATCACTTTCCTTGAATATTGGACTCATACGTTTGTTGGAATATCATTTATTTTTGGTCAAATTTTGGACCGAAGACTACTTGGTCAAAAATTTGCTATCTTGGAGAACTACACGAGTAAGGTTAGAAACTCTATTTACTTTACTTGAGATTTTATCTTCTCATTTCTTTTATTTTATGATTGATTTTTTAGGGTCATCAAATCTAAATCCCTCGAGGGAGTTTCAGCATTTGAAAACCTTGAAATGCAATGTAAGTTTTATATTTTAGATGGAAAGAAAAGAATTAGAGTGCTCTCTTGATTAAGAAGAAGAAAACTATCTTGGAAGAATGAAATCATTTGCCTGCATAGATGGTATGACAGAACATGGTTTTTGTGTCAAAAAAAAATACATTCATTTCGAGAGGACTTTTAGTTTGTGTTATCCTTATGCTTGTTTGATTTTGTTTGATAACTGGACAATATGTACTCATTGTTTTCTTTTGCTGTCTTGCTGTTGGTGTTCTACCAACGTAAAAAGAGTAATTAAGTTTGGCCTCTGTGTGGGAAGCTAGATCCAAGATATAGGATCATTTCAAATGAGAAGTGGTTTGGAGAGGTCACATACATATCTCTACCACTAGCAATGTCTAGAGTGGATCCGGGTTTTCATGTCTCATTGCTAATGCCCTGTTTGGTAACACTATTATACATCTCTATTACTATTAATTTTAAAATTGATATTGATGGTAATCACCTCGAGGTGTTTGACTAATAGTATCAATTTTGAAATTTGCAAGGCAAACGACACATATTATGTAATACAAGTGTCTAACTTGTATCAATTTTGATATTGATACTCCATTTTCTAAAAATGTCAATATCAATACTAATATTGTAATATTTTGATTTTTTTATATATAAGTTAAATATTTAAAATAAGATTATATATTAAGAAAAGATTTTGATTTGAACTCTACTCCCTTTAGAACCCTCTCCCAATCGAACTCTATTTTTCCTCTTTAAGATCGAACTCTATTTCTCCCCCCCCGCCGGCTCGACCTCCCCCTCTATATATACCTCCCCCGCTTGTGCCCCGCCTTCCACCTCCCCTCTTCTTGTTCTTTTCAGTGCACGCGCGGCAGCCCCCGCGTCCGCCTCTCTTCTTTCTTCTTCTTCTTCTCTTCCGCGCGCGTGCAACACCGGACGCCGCTTGCACCTCCACCGGCTGCCGTGCGACGCCGCCTGCGCCCTCCTGCACGCGTCCGCCGCGCGCCGCGCTCACCGGCCACCACCTCCTCCGGTCCTCCGCCGGCCACCGCACCACCTCCGCCGGCCGCCGCGCGACGCCGTCCGCACGCCCCCCCCCCCCCGCGCGCCACGCCCACCCGCGAACGACCACCGCCGCCCGGACGCCGCCGCCACCCCGCGCACCCTCCGCCGGCCTCCCGGCCACCGCCGCCGCCCGGCCGTCGCCGCCCACCGCGGCCGCCGCGCTGCCAGCCAAAGTCGCCGCCGCGACCGTCCGTCCCGACAGCCCCCCCCCATCTCCGCCGCGCGTCGCCGCCGCCGACCTCCCGCGGCTGCCGCCGTGTCACCCCGCCGCGACCGCCGTCGCCCGGCCACCTGTGCACTCTCCGCCATCGTCATCCGCCGGCCAACCGGCCGCCGCCACTGCGCTCATCGGCCACTGCCGTCGCGAGAGCCCGCGGGCGTGCCACCCTCCCTTCCGCGGCCGCAGCCGCCACCCCCCCCACCCCCCCACCCCGTCGGTCTCTCTCTCTCCCTTCTTTCTCCCCTCCTGCCTCTCTCTCCTCCCCCCTGCGCACTCTCTCTCCTGTACTATTCTCTCTCTTCTCTCCGTTCGCCCTCTCTCTCTCTCCTCTCTCATACCCCCTTTCTCTCTCCTATCTATCGCTCATATCTATCGCTTGGAACTTCCACCGATTTCATGTTATCTCTAATTTTATTTATTTTCTTCTCCTTTCGACAGCATAAAGAGGAGATTGTTACCTTGTCTTTCAATTATCATTATTTCCATCGCTATTCAAGTAGGCCTCTCAACTATCTCTTATCATTTTAAATATAGTGATTAAGATGCTAAAATATGATTAGTTAATTTTGGTTAGAATAATATATTTAGTTAGTTAGATGGGTTTAGTTGTGTGCTTAATCTCAATTAGAAGTTAATCTAGTTGTTTATACTTAGATGTTTATTTAAATATAAATGATATCATGTTTAGATAGTTTTAGTGCATATATTTATGTAAAAAGCATTGTAGGATATTTATGATCTTGTATATATATATCTTGATTCATGTTAATATTAATTGTTAAGAGTTAATTAGTAAGAAACATATATTTGATTAAATATATGTAGGTTGCAATTGATTAATATTACTAATTGCATGTCATATTAATTCATAGTAGATTGCATGATTTTAGAAAGTGCATTACCCTATTAGTTGTGTATTAGATTGTTTAGTCATGGCTTAACAGGCATGTAGGTGTAGTTGTAGTCTTTTTAATTATGCTATTGCATAAGGTTGCATATAGTTGTATTTTATGTCAGTTTACCCTTAGCATGTCTAATTGGATTAATTGGTGTATGTCTGAGTAATATATGCCTTCAGCTTGTGAGATATAGTTGATGCAGTATGCTGCATTTTGTAATGTGATTTGCACTTCACCAGACTATGGTTAGTGGCCCGTGGGCAGCGGATGAAATAGAACAGTCCGGAGCATCCTTCGATCCCGAATACCGCAGTTCATCCTAAGTACACCCCTGCCTAGATGTACTATGGGATCTAGCTTACTATATGTTACATTCTACTGTATGGTAAATCTGGTGTTAGTCTTGGAACATAACTACAATATCCAAGTGAAGCATGTGGTTTACTCAGACAAATAATTTAGTTTTGCTTTCATTATTGCATGTAGATTAGTAAATTATTGCATTTAAGTCATGTTTCATGATAAGACTATAGGGTAGGTGCATATAGAGTTGTGTTAGTCATGATTAGAATAGTATGCATTTGGTTAAATCATGCTAATCTATACAATGGGTAGAAAAGCATCTTATTTAATTAATTGAATCTTGATAATTAGCTTTACTTATAGTTGATATAATTTGATTTTTCTTGGGGTTTATATCTTTATTATCATTAGGACTTGTTTATTATAGTGTGGTGGTTGAGTGTAAGTCCTACTGGGTCTGTGTGACTCACCCCTTCCAATCTTTAATATTTTTTTCAAGATTACAGGTTTAGCGCAGCAGAAGCGTAGTGGTGTTTTGGAATGGGAAGAGTTGGTTGATTATTTGTTCAATGTTGGTATTTAAATTGTAATTTCTTAGAGACAGTTTAGGTAGAATTATTGGAATTATTTATTAGATTTCAATATTAATTTTGTTTTACTCCAAACCGATATATTTCAAGGGTTACGACGCCGGATTATCTCCTGCTGTGCATGTTAAAATCCGGGTCGTGACAAATATAGTATCATTTTTTATACTCTAACCAAAAAGGCCACAAGGAAGTATGTATCAAATCTTCATTGACTTCTCAAAGGTTGAGATGCAATCTAACAAGAGCTTTAAAGAAGGTCAATCTAGGTAACAGATCGCATGGTAAAAAAGTTGAGAGAGGTTGATTCCCACGGTAAAGGTGCTATGGAAACACCATTCGTCCGTAGAATCAACTATTTGGTTAGTTCTTTTGACAAAGTTTGTGGGTAAAATTGTTCTTGTAAGGAGAAATGATGCAAACATTTTGGAAACAAAAAACAAAAACAGAAAAAATGGGTAGAGGAAACGCTTATTTGTTTCCTCTCTCCACCGTAGAAAACGCACACGCGTTTCTTCTTCCTCCCCCGACCTTCCCGGTGTTGGAACGTCGCAGCCAATTGTTGAAATGCAATTGCATTTCTTCTCTCATCCCTCTCGCCTATCTATCGTCTTCTCTTTCTCCATCTCGCCCTATCTTTGGCAGGAGGAGGAGTTTTTTTTTAACTAACACAGTTTTTTTTTTTTAAAAGTAGCATGGTAAAACTTTTAATCGTAAATCTAGCACAGTTTGATCAAAGGCTCCTTAACAAGAATCTCGCGTGATCCCGTTGGGTAAACAGTATTTAATAAAAGTCGAGTTTTAATAAAACGACTTTGAAAATCGAGTTTACGCAACTCGACTTTCAAATACGTAGTTGGGTGAAAGTCGAGTTCACCCAACTCCACTTTCAAACGGTGAAAAAAAAAAAACACGCGCGCGCACAGTGCAGCATTAAATGCTGCACAGTAAACTTTAATATTTTTTGATCTTCCACTTAAAAAAATAGGATATTCGGATTAAAATTTGTCCGATCCACCTGGACCAATGAATTCGGAACATTCGAAACTATAGGATTGAACTTTTAAATTTTTAAAAAGAGTAAGTTTTTTTATTGGACGGTCCAGGATGCTCCGATTTAATAATTTAAAATTTATCAAAATTTAGATATTTAAAAGCTTAATCTTAAGTATTTCCATATTTTAAATTTAGTGGACGGAACGGTTCGTTCAAATTCAATCCCGATAAATCACAATTTAAATATATAGGTAAATTTCAATTTATATCTTAAAAAAATTCAATGCATTTAATGCTGTACGCGCGCAGAGTATTTTTTTCTTTAAAATCAATTGAAATTTACTTATATATTTAAATTGTGATTTATCGGGATTGAATTTGAACGATCTGTTCCGTCCAATAAATTTAAAATATGGAAATACTTAAGATTAAGCTTTTAAATATCTAAATTTCGATAAATTTTAAATTATTAAATCGGAGCATCCTGGACCGTCCAATGAAAAAACTTACTCTTTTTAAAAATTTAAAAGTTCAATCCTATAGTTTCGAATGTTCCGAATTCATTGGTCCGGGTGGATCGGACAAATTTTAATCCGAATATCCTATTTTTTTAAGTGGAAGATCAAAAAATGTTAAAATTTACTATACAGCATTTAATGCTGCACTCTGCGCGCGTGTTTTTTTTTTTTCACCGTTTGAAAGTCTGAGTTGGGTGAACTCGACTTTCACCCAACTACGTCTTTGAAAGTCGAGTTGCTTAAACTCGACTTTCAAAGTCGTTTTATTAAAACTCGACTTTTATTAAATACTGTTTACCCAACGGGATCACGCGAGATTCTTGTTAAGGAGCAAACTCGACTTTGACCAAACTGTGTTAGATTTACGATTAAAAGTTTACCGTGCTACTTTAAAAAAAAAAAAACTGTGTTAGTTAAAAAAAAAAACTCGGCAGGAGGACGTCTGCGACAGTGCACTTCTGCTAGCCGCCTTGCCCCTCTAGCCATCACCCATACGCCACCCATACACCGAGGCTGCTGACGGGGTGCGAGCGCGCGGTGGACGGCCGTGCTCACGCAGCGGCGCGCGGGACGAGGCGGACGCATGGGCGCGTACGCGGGGCGAGGCGAGACCGGCGACCGGGCGGCGGTGCGCGGGAGAGGAAAAAGGCGGGGGAGGCGCGAGAGCTCGCGCAGGCGGCGACCGAGAGGGGAAAAGGAGGAATAAGCTAGGGTTTTTGGGGGAAGAAAAGCGGCGCCGGGGAAGCTAAAGGGAAGGGTATCGACGGGGAAAGAAAGGGGATATATAAAGGGGAAAGATGAGATTAAAATAATAATAAATAATTATCTATTAACTATATTATTATTATTTTAAATAACCGGGGTATTACAATCTACCCTCCTAACAAAAATTTTCGTCCTCGAAAATTCAACCGGACTCATCGAACAACTGCATCCTTCAATCTATCTAAGTATTCTCATCTATCTAATCTACTCACCATCTACCATTCTTCCTAAACACATCTATTTATCAAACTATTTATCTACATATCTACCCATCAATCTAACTAATCATTCTTACATCAATCTATCTACCTAATCTCTATCCATCTAGCTCATTCTAATCTATCTAAAATACCCATCTAATATCAAACTCCAATGCCATCCAAAATTCTCAATCTAATAGACAATCTAAATTACTCTCTCTATCTAAGATCATGATCTTCCAATCATCAATTCCATCTAATCCAAACCGATATCAAGAACCCGGGCATGTCAAAGTAGACATTCAGGCCGAGTTAATGCTCTGATACCAATCTGTCACGACCCGGATTTTTAATATGCACAGCGGAAGATAATCCGGCGACGTAACGGGAAAGGATATCGGTCTGGAACCAAATAAGACTAAAATCTCAATCCAAATAAATAATTCCATACTTTACAACATATTAACACCATAAACAAACACTTATCTAAACAAATTAAATACCAACATTGAATGAGTAATCCACTAGCTCCTCGAATTCCAAAATACCACTACGCTTCTGCTGCGCTAAACCTGCACTCCTGAAAATATTAACAACGGAAGGGGTGAGTCACAACAGACCCAGTAGGACTTACACCCGAACTACCCCACTATAATAATGATTCTAGTAGTATAATAGAATAATAAGCCTAAAAATCAGATTTAATACATAGGGTGTAAACTAATTATATATCTTTAATTAATTGATTACAAAGTCATTCAACTATCCCATATGATGACTAGACTCTATATGCATTAAAACCAACATAACCTATACTTTAGACTACTCTAGGTATGCACATAACCTGACATAAAACCAATGACACATCTAGAACACTAACATCTATGCCAAAACACACAACTAGACACATGTCTGAGTAAATATCATGCTCCATCTGATAAATGTAGTCACATCACAAAACTAGCACCAGATTTACCATATAGTAGGAAGTAATATATAGTAACTAAATCCCATAGTACCCCTAGGCAGGGGAGTACTTAGGATAAATCGCGGTATCTGGGATCGAAGGATGCTCCAGATTGTTCTAATTCATCTGCTGCCCACAGGACCGAACCATAGTCTGGTGAAGTATATTTCCATCACAATGCAGCTCACTGCACTAACCACATTCCACACCATGCAAGCATTTAATTAACTCAGACAGTAAAACAGGAACATTTAATTGGCAATCAAACATGAAATACATAGATGAACACACATGGTTCTATGCACCACATATTTGCATACCATACCACAGTCTATCACAAATTAATGCATATAAATAAGATCATGCAATTTACAACCTAAATATGACAATTACATGCTTAAACAGGACTACCTATAACATAAAAGAAAATAAACTAAATTCTAACAACAAGTGCCTAAACCTTACATCGGCTTTTTAACAAATCGGGGTATATATATTTGAGGTTCACCGCGATGCAAACAATGCTAAACTAGCTAAATTAAACATATACAACCTATCATGATGTCTAACATACATGAATATCCAAATTAATCTAAACATGCATGGATTAAACAAATTAATCTAAGTCTATCTAAGCATGCCAATAAATCCAAAACAGCCCATTAATCACAATCTTCTAATCCTGATGGTCTAAACATGATTCTTACGGTTTAATAAAAATATTATAGTGCTAAGAATAGCCGAGACGCCTACCTTGACGGCAACGGCGAACGGCGCACGGAAATCCAAGGAAATTGAATTTGGTGACGAGACTGCCGCGGTTGCGTCGGCGACGAAAAACCGAGCCGGGTAGGTGGTTTCAAAACTGCCGGAGGAAGAAGAATAATGAACTAGGGATTTTAATAGAAGATGATAGGAGAGAGGGCGATAGGAGAGAGGAGAGAGGATAATACCGCGGAGGGGAGAGAGGCGGCGCACGGCGGGCGCACGGGGGGTTGACCTGGCGGCGGCGGTCAAAGGCGGCGGCGAGCGCTCACGGACACGCGGCGCGATGGGTCAACGGGGGCAGCGGGGCCGTCACCGCGGCGAGCGCGGGAGGGCCGAGGCGGCGGTCGGCGCACGTGGCGACGGCGGCGACGACGCGGGGCCGAGGCGGGCGAGTCGCGGCGGCCGAGGTACGAGGAAGCGGGCATCACCGCGGCGACGTGCGACGCGCGGTCCACGAGGCGGCGAGGCGCGGGAGACGGCGGGACCGAGGCTGCTGACGGGGCGCGAGCGCGCGGTGGACGGCCATGCTCACGCAGCGGCGCGCGGGACGAGGCGGACGCGTGGGTGCGCACGCAGGGCGAGGCGAGACCGGCGATCGGGCGGTGGTGCGCGGGAGAGGAAAAAGGCGGGGGAGGCGCGAGAGCTCGCGCAGGCGGCGACCGAGAGGGGAAAAGGAGGAATAAGCTAGGGTTTTTGGGGGAAGAAAAGCGGCGCCGGGGAAGCTAAAGGGAAGGGTATCGACGGGGGAAAGAAAGGGGATATATAAAGGGGAAAGATAAGATTAAAATAATAATAAATAATTATCTATTAACTATATTATTATTTTTTTAAATAACCGGGGTATTACACCCACCCCAGTCTCGTTGGCCCATTCTGTGGCCAAAGTCCCCCTTTGTCGATGCTGCACTAAAGCCCTTTCTTTGTCACGCTACCATTCTGACCTTAAAGAGCCAGTGTCGTGCGCTCTTCGTGCTCGACCCCCCTTCGATCAGCCGGTTGCAGCATACGGACCACTTGTGCTGAGCACCCTTTCACCATTCCTCTCTTGAGTCCAATGCCCCCTGGCCTCCCTAATCGACAATCTCTCTCTTGGCAGCCCGACCGTAGTTGTCCGAAAGCACCATTTTTTGTTTTGTCGTAGCCACCGTGGGACGCTGCCAGTCACTCTTCTATCAGCCACCTCCATCGGCTACACTAGTACACTGTGCCGCCTCTCCTTGTGGTAAGCGGCTTCCTCTCTTGTCCTTTCTCTCGACACCAAGCAGAGCTACCCTCTTCCGGAACCAATTTTAAGAAAATTGTGAGTTTTTTTTAAAAAACATTTTAATAATAAAATTATAAAATTAGCGCATTAAGGGGGTGTTTGGTTGCATGATAATTTTTTGTACTCTTTCATGATAAAAAATTGTATTAAAATAAAAAATGAACCAACTCATGACATAAAATTATCATGTTTGGAGGGATGTGATTATAAAAAAGAGGAACTACCATACATGATCAAACAAAGTGGGGGGACCACAAGAAAAAAGAAAGAGGCGAAACCCTCTTTTTTTGTTTAAGAAGAAAATCACTTTCAAAACATAAAATTGTCATGGTTACCAAACACCTCTTTTAACAAGTTTTATTACAAATTTTAAAATTTGAAATAAAAACTTTCATTATCATGCAACCAAACACCCCATAAACTATGTTTCAGAACTAACACATTTGTTTGTAAAAGTTAAAGTCTAAGACATCCTTTTATTATTTTTTAAGTGCACTTATAAATCTTTCTTAATTTTGATCTTAGGATTTGAATTTGAACCATTCATTCCGTTCAAAATCTCGACCGTTCAATTTAAAAAATTACATTTTTTTAGAAATTTATAAGTACAATTTTATAATTTTAAATACTTTAATTTTATTGGTTCGAATGGATCGGATAAATTCAAATTCTAAGAATAAAATCAAAAAAAAATTATGAGTACATTTAATGCACAATCAGAAAATAAAAAAATAAAAAAAATAGTTTAACTTTACCTTTTTACGTTTTAAACGTGTGTCACGTGAAGATTTAAGTATAGTTCCACTTTCATTTTTTTTTAAGTTGATGTCTTGGACTTCGACTTTTACAAAAGTGTGATAATTTTACAAAACAAAATAGTGTATTAATTTTATAATTTTATTATTGACGTGTGTTATTTAAAAAAACTCAAAATTTTATTATTTCAGACAGATGCCACGTTCCTTACTATTCCGTTTTGTCTTGACCTTATCGAGCAACATCACCCTCTGCTATGCTGATGTTTGTGTTAAAGTAACTACTGCAAGTTATTTTTTGAAATCATACATTTTATTTTTTTTAACTATAAACTAGCACACTTAAAAAATTTACAAGAATGGTTAAAGTCAATATTCATCAACTTTATGTCAAAAAGATAAAGTCGACTTCAAACTAAACGACTTAAACTTTAATATGGATGTTAAAATTAATAAAAACAAATTAATAAAAACAAGGTAGAAAGTTTATATCAACTTTTACATTTGTATTAAAGTCGAGCAATAAATTAAGTTAAGGTCGAACTGTTTATGCTCAACTTTAACGTCACAGAAAAATTAATTTTTTTACTGTAAAACATTAAATGTGTTAAAGAGATTTGTAAAATAATTATAACTTAAGTTAAACATCTAAATATCTTGATTTTAACTACAAAAATTTTTTAAGCCAGTGCATCTTGGACCGTCCAATCCATAAATCTACTAATAAATGAGAAGTTTAAAAGTAGAATCTTATAATTTTAAATGTTCCGAATTCATTGATTTGAGTGGATTAGATAAATTCCGATCAGATGTATAAATGAGAGCATCGGATCGAAATTTGTCCTATCCAAAAGATGAATTTAGAGTATTTAAATCTATAAGATTGGAATTTTAAACTTATTAAAAAGAGTATATTAATGGATTGGATGGTCCAGGTTGCTCTGACTTAATAAATTTTTGAAGTCAAAATCAAGATATTCAAAAATTTAATGTTAGTTATAATCATATTTACAAATCTTTTTAACGCATTTAATGCTCTATAGTAAAAAATTTGAATTTTTGCGACGTTAAAGTCGAACATAAACAGGTAAACTTTAACTTAACTCATATGAAAGTCAATAAGTTATTGTTCCACTTTCATATATGATTGACTTCTAAGATATACGTTTATATCAGTCTCTCTAAACATGCTCTACCAATGTTCAAGCTGAGCTTAGTTAAGTTTTTAACTTATTTTTTAATCTTAAATTTAAAATTAAGATAAAAAGTGGATGCCTTCCGCATGTGGAACCAATTATCTTTTCTCAGGAGTGGACGTTACTCTCGTGCACGTAATCTCTTTTGGAATAAAAATAAGGCGGACCACCTTTTTTTCAGTTAGAATAGTGCCATATTGGCCAGGTAGGGGAGGTACCTATGCTTATAAGCCTGGGCCTCTCTAACTCAGTACCGCGGTTTTGGGTTGGTTAACATGGTATCAGAGCCAAGGGCTATGGACCCCCCTCCGTCAACCGTCACCCGTAAACAGTGTACACGTGTCAAAGCCAGAAGAGCTTGCACGTGAGGGGGCGAGTTAGAATAGTGCCATATTGGCCAGGTAGGGGAGGTACCTATGCTTATAAGCCTGGGCCTCTCTAACTCAGTACCGCGATTTTGGGTTGGTTAACATTTTCTTTGAGATAAATATGGGACCTGCGACATGAGAGGGAGGATCAACTCTAAACCCATCCAGTGTTGTCTTTGGTCTCCCAGTCCGAAGGCCATGCGAGTGTTGCCACAGAACTAGATAACGTCCGCCATCCTTTGTGTGTCAATAGAGAAGCCCGTGTCGAAGGCCTGGACAGGGGATCAGACAGCTGAGGGCTTCGCTTCAGTTCTCCTTTGGGAGGAAGGCCACAACGGAGAAGGTTGCGCCATTTTGGCTTGGGGAAGAAGACCAACGGCGGCGGCAACCAGCCCCTCACAGGGGGAGCACCAGTCTGTGGCACAACACTGATGGCAAAGATAGCGCCGTCCATTGTTGTCTTCGGTCGCCTAGCCTCACAACCAAGTGAGCACTGCCGTAGGCATGGATCACCGCGGCATTTTGCTGCCGCTGCCAACCTCTTGTCGATGTTCACTAACAGTGTAATGGCGTGCGTTTTTTTATAAGTAATTAGTGATGTTAATTGAAGAGTTAACAAAAAAAAATTCTCTCCATTACGTAACACCCCCCTTTCTCTCACCCCCCACCGTAACTCTCCCCCCCCCCCCCTCTCTCTCTCTCTACGTAACTCTCACCCCCACAGATCAGCAGCCAGCAGGCATGCCAGAGTTTTTTTTCAGAGATAACTCTGGGTAATTTCCGTTTCTAGAAACTTTCTTTTATCAAATTATCGTATCTTAAAATTAATAATTTAAAAATAGATACTTTTAGAGTTTTGGTTATTATGATTATTTATATTTTTATTTATAAAAATAAAAAGTGTGTAGTTTCCTAAAACTTTTGTTGCTAAAAAATAAATTTCAGAAGACCCTTGAAACACTCTTAGTCAAATATTTTTAATATTTTGTTGTGAAAACATTTCTGTCTAAAGTTATGTCTCTCTCGTCTCTTTTACACTATCTTTATCACTCTAGAAATACAATATTTTATATCAACTTAAACAAATGGAAAAAACTGTAACGTTTAACAAAATTTTCAAAAAAAGAAAGAAAGAAAGAAAATCACTAGTCGGTACCCTCTAACCGGTCGGCGTGGTGACTGGTGATGACCCTGAGCAAAGCCTGCACTGCCCTGCGGAATTTTTCAAGTTGCAGGTGCTTGCTTGAAGGGGATGCCCCCTAGCCATGCGAGTTAATTGGAGCAAGGAGGGAGGGGTTGCGGGTCGCGACCGGGGCGCGGGACCCCCAGGCCGACCCGGTTGCGACCGGGTCGTGACCCGGGTCGCGACCCCATTTTTTATTTATTTTTTTTCGAAAAATTCAAAAAAAAAATAAAAATGCGAAAAAATCTGAAAAAATTCAGAAAAATTGGAAAAAATAAATGACATGATTTAAATAAATAATACATCAATTTTATTCCAACGTGATGTGTTCTACACTTTGTAGGTAGTTGATGTACTCTCCCCATGTCATTTGGGTTGAGTACAAAGCTTGATAATACATGTACACATGACAATCATATTCGTCAGTCTCTCAGGAAACTATCCTAAGACTTGATCCAAACGAGTCACCATAACTATAGGTCGATTGGATCGAAGTATCCGATGACTCCACATAATTCATTCCACAATACTCTTGATCGTATGTAGGGAACCAAGAGCCTTGGGATGAATCATACACATAGTCGGATGCATCGTGGTATTCTGCTCCAACTCCATGGCTACGATGACCTCCTCTACCTTGTGGCCTTCTACCATGATCGGTATCTAGGGTCGTATGAGTATATTGCTCCTCACCGGTAAAACGTAACGATGTTGTAGGAGATATGGGAGGATCTGAGGTCCCTTGTACTTGTAAAGTGTTTGCGCCCCCGTATCCAGCACCATCATCGCTGCTACTCTTTGACGACGAATCCTTGGACGTCTGGTACTGCACTCGGATGTTCGGCTCCAGCGTATCTTCTCAATCGTCTTCGACCGTATCAGCATCTGCAATATCAAAAGGATCAGTCATAACTTGTTTACTTTTTCGCCTACTTTGCGTACCTTGACTAGTTCCTTCTCCGGTCCTCTGGCGCTTTGCTAGAGAGGGAGGGATCTGGAATTCTTCGGCCAAAGGGACATCGTCGAGCACTCCTTCAGCCATTGTCGGTCTTCTGGGTTGAACTCCGGTTCTCCCAACCCTTCTCGGTCGTTGACCCAAGCTTCTAAGGAGTTCTTCTCGTAGAATATTTGATCCAAATCGATGTCCTCCTCTTCAATTTGCGGCTCCTCGACCGAACGTCCCGCCGCCTGTGATATCCAACTCTTTTGTTCCATCTGGTTCTGCTTCATTCTCTCTAAATTCCTCAACTTTAACCTCATGTTGTAGTGACAATACACGAGGTCTTCAAGCCTCCTTGATGTCAACCTATTTCTTTGCTTTGTGTGAATCAAGCTGAATGTAGACCAATTTCGCTCGCAGCCCGAAGCCGAAGTGGTTTGACTTAGGACCCTGATGGCTACGTCCGCCAAGTCCTCGTACCCTGGTACTTTACCATGGTCCATCCACCAATCAGCTGCATAAATTGAATATCTTACATTATTATCTAAGTAAACTTTGATTAATTAAGTGATGAAAAACATTTCTACGTACCCGGACTTAGTAGCATCACAGCTCGTTCAACTCTGCCCGTTCCAAAGTGAAAACTCCGCATTCTGTAATCATACATCTTGTTGCAAGCGATAATAGCCCGGTCGTCGTCACCAAGCAACCGTCGGATGACGCTCTTCACGTCATCTAATAGCTCGTTCGTTGCCTTGAAATGTGGACTATAGCAGTATCTTGGGTTGAAAAAGTAACCTACGAACCAAATAGTATTAGTAAACAACTTATACATAACTTTGATTAATAAAAAGATTAGTAATTGTTTAAGAAAATATACCTGCTGCATGTATGGGTTGATGTAATGTACGTTCCCAGCGACGATCTATAATATCCCACCACTTGGCGAAGTCGGACATGTTCTTAGAGATTTCTTCTTTCGCTCTCTCAATCGCATCATATAAATACCCCAAGTCTGCTTTTCTATCTCTGTCAACTATCCTTAATACCTTCACTATGGGTTGGACGATGTCTAACGTCTTCTTTACAACTTTCCAAAAATCTCCACTCTCTATTGTCTCTTCTACTTTTCTCCCCTTTCTCTTATCCGATGGGTTACATCTAGCCATCCAACTACCCCAACCCGGTGAAATGACCATTTGAGTTAGAGCTCTCCTTTGACTCAATAAACTTTCTAAGAAAATATAGTGGGAGGCGAACCGGGTTGCACCGGGCCGTAACAACTCTCTCTCCTTGGTGTGTTCCCTCATAAGTGCAAGGACAAAGTTGTGGTTATAAATAAATGAAGAAATAAATTGGGCTAGCTTAACTACCCTGTCTATTTGAGGATCCTTGCATATATCCTCCAACATCAAGTCTAAAGAGTGGGCGGAACAAGGTGTCCAATACAACTTTGGTCTTTTGACCATAAGCATCTGACCGGCCGCTTTGTATGCGGCCGCATTGTCTGTGACTACTTGAACTACCCGGCTCTCTCCTATTTCTTCTATCACTCCATCTATCAATTGGTAAAGATACTCCGCATTCTTTACCTGTCCTGATGCGTCGATCGACTTCCAAAAGACCGTGCCGGCTTGACTGTACACTAGGAAATTGATCATTGTCTTCCTAGTTATACCTGTTAAGTATAAGATATTAACTAAGTTATACCAAAAAGAATGTTTATACATTTAATATAAATGAGTAAAAGAAAATTTAATTACCGGTCCATCCGTCGGTCATTAACGTGCAACCTCGTTCCTCCCATATTCGTTCAAATGATGCCACGTACTTCTTTGTTTCTTGCACCTCCATAGGAAGATATACATTGTATATCTCCTTTGGGTTTGGACCAGGCACTCCCCTCCCGACGTCTGCGATTGTGTCGATCATGTTCTCGTAGTATGGTCCCTTCGCGGCATTTGCCGGAATGCTGTGGTGAAAGAACCACCTTGACGTTGCCCGGCCAATCATCTCCTTATATAATTTGAGGTTCTTCATCGCCGTCGTGATTGTCGTTTGACGTTGTCGTGGTCTGGTGATTACGGGATCCACGGGACCTACTGCCGGGTCGTCGTCTTGTGTGAGATCATGAACCTCATCTTCCAGTTGGTTGTTGGATCCTCTTCCACTTCCTCGACCACTCCCACTTCCAGACCCTTGACCCATCATTCGGCCGGTGCGTCTATGGAACTCTTCGTCGGCGAATGATCTTCGACTTGCTTCCATTCCCCGTAAGAGGTCATCTATTTAAGAAATATTTAAGTATTTAACTACTTAATTATCTTTTAAAATATAAGAATGAACTACGTTTATGAGTAACTCCTCCCATACCTTCGTACTCTTCGTCTCCAAAAATATCCGGCTTCTCTTGTCCGGTCTCGTAAATGTGTACGGAACGTCTCCCCGGTTGTTGCAATTCTTCTCGGACGGTCTCCTTATGACGTTTTCTAGTTCCCTTCGTTTGCTCCATCACTTGTAGGTGCCTACAAAATTGAGCTCTGACCTCCGGCGGAGTCCTTGTGCAAGGAAGAACGTTTCCCTTCATGCCTGCAAGATGAAATTTTAAACGATAAATACCACCGAATATTACTTTGTCGCAATATTTACATTGCACTTTTCTCTCCGCCATAGAGATCAAATTTCAATGTAACAAAGCCGGATCACTCCGGGTCGTGCCGGTAGTTTGGGTTGTTTGGCTTGGAGAAGACATTTTTTTAAGTAAATAATTACTTAAGTAAGTAATTAATTATTTTAAAAGCTAATGACGTTAATTAGTGACTACTAATTATATGATTAAGTAAGCAATTAACTATACCTTCCAACTAATGATGTGTTAAGTAACTACTAAACTAAATATCTAACTAATCTTCTAGCTAACTAACTATGTAAGTAAATAAATAAGTATTAAAAATAAGAAACTATTTAACTAACTAATCAATGGAACAAATATTAAATAAATATACTAAATGAACTATTGAAATGCTTAATGAAATAATTAAGTAAATGAAGAACAAAATGAGAGCAATGAGAGAAATAAGAGCAAAATGAGAACTTGGGAGTGAGAGTGGGGGGGTGGGAGTAAGGGGTGCCCCTTGGGGGCATTAAATAGCCCCCAAAAGGTTGAATGGGGGGGCTGCGCCCCCCCATGACCATTGGCAACAGTCTTATGACCGTTGCCAACGGTCATATGACCAGGTCGTGCGACCTGGTCGCTGGGTCCCGCGACTCGCGCGACCCCCGCGCGACCCCGCGACCCGGCCGGGAGAGTCGGCCCGGCCGGGTCGCGACCGGGCCGGTCGGGACCAAACCCGACTGAGTCGGGGCCGGGTCACGACCCGGCGAACACTGAATTGGAGAGTTAACAAAAAAAATCTCCATTCTTTCTTTTCAATTTGTGCCTACTACAGTGGTCTCTTATTTTTTTCTTATAGGTTGTCTGGCAACCTTATTGTCAAGAGGATGACACCACCTTGCCATGGGTGTTGAAGTCACATGAGGTGTTCAGTTGGGACACCTTTCTTATTTGCCTTAATGAGGTAGAGTCCCTCTTGGTGTGTTTCATAATGCGCTCTCTAGAGCTTCCTTAAGAGTGGGTGTCCCTACCCCCATTTCCTTGGATGGGGGACATAGTATTGGCATACTGATCCACAAGGTGGATTGGAGGGACATGAGTCGTCTAGCCTTAGACATCTGAGATCATGGCAGCACCCCGATTGTCTCCCATGTTACCAACAGCTCGGAGTACTTGCGGAAATACATTGACTTTCACGGCCATTTGTTCACAGAGAGCGATGAGGTATCGATTATCTTTCCTCTTCTTCCAATTATATGTTTTTCTCATAGCTGTGCTTACCCTAAGCTTCTTTCTTTCAGGATACCCAAGCTAAGTTCTCTTACCTATGCTTGAAGGTGGCCGAGCAGGGGGATTGGATCCTCCAACTAACGACTCAGCTAGAGCAGGCAATACATTTCTTGCATTTTTGTCCTTTCATTTGTGCCCTCCTAGGACTGACCATCTTTTCTTTTCAATGCTTTGCACCCTCTCCTCTCATCAGAAGCACCATGCCTTCCACTACGCGTGCCATCTGGGGTGAGGTTCAGACCACTATCCTAGTCAAGAACTTTGAGGTAAAGACTTTCAATTTGCTTATGTTCTTTCTATAATTTCTTTCATATTTAGCTGACTCTCTTTTACTTTTATATTGCCAAGCTATATTAGAAGGTGGTGGACTTGGTGTTGTATCAATAGTCATAGTTGTGCCCTCCACCCATGGAGATCGAGGAGTAGCCTTCTACCATGGATGACAAGGTGTAGGTGCTAGCCAAAGCAGTTGAGCCAGAGGTGCCGGCCGAGGTCACTGAGTCCCACGTGTTGGCCGAGGTGGCAGAGCCCCAAGGTGGCGGAGCAACAGGCCTTGGCTCTAGTGGTGTCTATACTGAGTGGTCCTTTTTATTGCAAAACCAGGACCTTTGGATGTAGATCGAGGAGCTACTGGAGCTTGAGAAGGGCTTCAAGAAGACCAAGTGGGGTCTCTAGTTAAAGGTGAGCCGATCTTTCTTCCTTGTCATCCTGTTTTCTTTTGGTGGTGCCAAGTTCTGATGTTGTCACGCTTTCTTTCCCTTTCAGGTTTCTCAACTAGGCACTTGGGTGGCAGAGCTAGAGAGTAGACCTCTTGCAGCCGACTCTACCTTCTTGCTGAGGTGGGTGTTTGATTTTGACAATTCTTCGTTCATATCTAACAATTCTAACACTTCTTTTTCTTATATTCTTTAGCGTGCCAAGTTAAGAAGAGGTGGAGGAGCTATCAAGGCCCGAGAGCAAATAGGTCCTCCCTACGAGGATCTAGCATATGGGGGTGATTCACCAGCTAGAGCTGAGGCTCTCAAGAGTGGAGGACCAGTTGGTGCGTAGGGCCATTCCTACTGCTCAGACTCCTGGTTGACCACCCATAGGGGACCTAGTCAATCAAGTGCTTCTCGGGCGGATGGATCGAGTCATAAGGGAAAGAAGAGAGGGCCCCATGATTCCACTATCATACCTGGCTCCCCAAAGGCAGCCAGTAGCAGGAGGTGGCAATTCTGATGTGTTGTCCCCTCCAGCCTCGTGACACTTGATATGGTCTACATACTTTTCATAATGACTTTGTCATCCCACTGTCTGTCCACAATGTTTACATGAACCACGATTCTTCTACTATCTTTTTTATTAACTAATGGAAAAACTATTATATTTTATTTTGGTTTAACCCCTTGCAAATTGCCAGGGGCATGGGCCTTTTTAAATAGGTAGATGGAAACAATAATCAAGTATGCAATGCATGAAAGGAAACATGCAAGACAAATTTAAACAGAATGCAACTAGGCATGTGGTCAATTAGGAAGCAAATATTTTTGGGTGTTTTGACAATTTTTAATTTTTTTGGTTTTTAGGATATTAAATTTTTGGGGGGTTTTCAAATTTTGTTTGGAGTTTTATAGTTTTGTGATTTTTATGCGTTTTGAGATATTCAATATTTTTCAGATTTTGAGTATTTAGGTTTGCTATTTTGTGTCAAGATATTATGTTTTTATGTGTTTTGGATTTTTTGAGTTCTTAGATATTTTGAATTTTTTTATTTTTTTTTGTTATGTGAAGAGATAATCAATTCCTTCCTTAGTTATACTTGGCATAGGTGCCTTCAACCATCCTCCTAGAGGTTAATGACAAACACCACGTGCAAGAAAGTACCTTTCATTTAGGATCTTCTAACCTCCAACCTTCCATCGACTAGGATTTTTCTTTGGTTTGGGTTGGTCAACCCTACCCATGGGAGTTAAAGAAGGAAGAACCTTAGGATAAGCCTTCATTAAATTGGGGAAGTATAGAAGAGGTTTTGTCTACTGATACCCTACCAATTTTGGAGTCTAGTTTCTTTGGATCCTTTCTTCATTGCCTATATATTTATTAGCGCACATTCAAACAAATCTTTTCTTTTCTTGACTAGAGAGGCTCATTGCCCATCTTTTCAAGTCTTTTTTTATTTTAGGGCTTTTTCATGGTACACAGTCAAGCAAGTCTTTTATTTTTATTTTTTCTGAGGTGTTCATTGCCCACCTTTTGGCACCCTTTCTTTTAGAAAGTTGGACCTTCTGAATAATCATCCTATGAAGGTGGTGGGTATGCTCGACGTTGCCCCATCTGATTTCCCCATGTCTAATTCTAGCTGAGATGGAAGAGAACAGGGTAGGGCACATTAGTCATTAGTGTGGAGACATTGAGATACATATATAGGTTCTCATTAGTCAAATGGGTTCACTAAACTAGCTGAATTAGAAACCCTAAATGGTATTTTACTTAACTGTCAAACAAAGTTTGCTATCATCATGGTTGTATGGTTGGACCTTTGACCTGAGTCACCAAAGATGTCTTGTTGGTGGAACTTGTGCTTTAACCATTAACTTATGGATCACCGTTTAGATGGTCTACTATAGCGATGGATTGGGTACAAGAAAAACCCGATGAAGGCAATTGAGCAAACAATAAGAGATCGTTCACTCTTGGTAAGTGAGAGTGAATGTCCTATGGGATAGTACTCTAAATCCCTAGCTAGAGTAGAGAGGATAATTAGAAAAGATTTTTTCAATTGATCCGATTCAAAGTACAGGATCCTATAGAGTTAGTATACTAAGGAGTTGACAATCAATATCGTACTCCTTTCCAATTGGGACACTGAATGAAGAAGGGTTTATATCCATACGGTAAATGGTGATGGAAAGACTCAATAGAGATAAGATATCCCATAGCTTTTTGGGATCATGGGACTGTAAGGAATCAATACATGATAGCTGAAAAATTTTTGATTCCTTAAAACCATGATCTTTGCCTTGGTCGATGTCGAACTAGTAAAACCAGGAACTAAATATAAAGTAGAATTAGAGTACCTTATGGGATTTCCAAAATACCTCACCATGGATGAAGAGAGGACATTCTTCCTTGCTTAAAACCATTCAAGTGGACGGTCTCTAGCAGTATCCACACAATTTGCTTCAATAGACGAGTTTTCCCTTCCTCTGGACCTCGAGAAACCTTCCAGATCCAAGCTTGACCATGGGAGATCACCTTATAGAGGAGAGAGGGGAGAGAGAGGCTGCTAGCGACGTGCTCCGGCCCTATGGCTTGTTAGGGTTTGGCTTCATAAGTCATTTACTTATAGAAGATGGAATTTTTCACATAAACTCAAAACTTCTATAAAATTACGTCCATATTCTTATCTTATTGACCAGATCTAATGTGTGTGACCCACTAGGCCCAATAGTTAATTTGGTTGAAGTCTTAATTAATTTAAAATAAAAATTCTTTTAAATTAAATCAAAATTGTTATTTGATAACAGTTTTTATGACTTTTTAATCATAAAGGGTACAAGCCACATCCTATGATTCCAAATAACTTTGGAGAGCTAAATAACATCCATTGAGCCTTTCCATCATCAATTACCACACGGATTTAAATCTTCGTTCATACAATGTCCCGATTGATCAAGGGTCTGGCATCGACTGTCAACCCTTAAGTATTCTAACTCTATGAGATCCTGTACTCCGGTTCAGATCAATTGGAAACCTCATTTTCTAATTATCCTAAGTACCTTGGCCAAGGATTTAGAGTACTATCCCATAGGACATTCTCTCTCTCCTACCGAGAGTGAACGATTTCTTATTGTCCACTCAATTGCCTCCACCGGGTTTCTCTTGTACCCAATACATCAACTATACTAGACCATCAAGATGGTGATCCATAAGTCAATAATCAAAGTACAAGATATATCCGGTAAGACATCTTTTACAACTCAAGTCAAAAATCTAATCGTGCTATTGAGATGTAAGAATATCCTAATAAACAGTTTGGTAAGATACCGATCAAGTTTTCTTAAATTGGTCAGTTTAGTGAACTCATTCCACTAATGATCACCTATGTGTGTATCTCAATGTCCTCACACTGATGACCAATGAGATCGGTCATCCTCATCATATGAGAAGACATCACACATACTAGTCTATCATGATCTTTGATGTCTCATCTTAAGGATCCTATGATTAGGAACATTTAGATCACATACCTCTTGATGATCGATCTCATTATCATGATCTTATCATAATTCAATCATCATTGCATGTGACCAACGACTTCATTATGATATATGCTTCTAATAAGAGCTAGTAATGAAGATTTGCCTATTTAATTGAATGAGATATTCTTAAAAATGTCAAATCATATCATATATAATTGGCTTATAGGGCATACATTTTTATCAATTTCTCACTTGTACTAAAGTCAATCACCCATTTGGCTAATCTCTATCAACTTAAGGTGAATCTCAAACACTCTTTAAGTAATTGCTTCAGTTAGTGGATATGTAATGTTATTAGCAAAAGATACTCTATCTTTAATTGTATCTTTATAGGCTACATTCTCTCTGATTCTATGGTATTTCCATTGAAGTTTTAAACTTCTATTGAGACTTTGGTCTTACCCCATTATTTTCTTAAAACAATGATACACTTTCAGAGAAGATTGGGACAAGCCCATAAACTAGATGAACATCTTCATCTAGTCTGCTTCTCAAGCAATATATAGTCATTATGCAATCTACTTTAGATTAGTTGTAGAATTAGCAGTGTTCTCTTGCATGGAACTCTTCCAACTCATTGCACCACCATTACTTTGACCTAGTATCAGATATAATTTGACTAGAAGCTTGTGTTCATAAAACTACAAGACTTCAAGTCTTATCCTTCACACATTAGAGATACATCCTTAGTGCTTCTCAAGTACTTAAATATACATCTCTTAATTATCCAGTGACTCTCACATGGATTTACTTGATGAAGGCTCATAACACTTAGAGCATTAATGAAGTCATGTACGTAGCATCCCAAATGTGATAGACCATTTTGCAAAAGCATAAGGCCTATACTAATGTGATCTCTTTATCTCTTAAGAAAACCATTTCTTTAAAGAGATCAACTCCACACTACATAGGTAAAAAACCTATCTTGGAGTTTACCATGTCAAACCCTTTGACTATGGTAACTATGTACATAAATTAGGTAAGATCAAGCAACCTTATAGATGTATCTCCATAGATCTTAAAATCCATATTTAGTTTGGAGGATTAACTTGATAACTAGGGTCACTAATGATAACATACATGTTTCATTCTCAATGAGTTGTATGTCATTCACGTATTATGTCAAGAAGATAATAATACTCCTACTTATCTTAATTGAATACACAAGGCACCTCTTCATTCACAATGAAGTCATAAGATTTAATCTTATTAAACCATATCTACTAGCTATGGGAAGTATTACTTTAGTCCATATATGGATCTTATGCACACTGTTTGGATGTTTAAGAACTTGATTCCCTAAGGTTGTATAATATACACCTGTTTCTCAATATACTATAGAGAAACACTATTTTAACATCCAATTGACATATCTTATAGTCATAGTGTGTAACAATTAAAATCCAAATGAATTAAATCTATGTCATAGGTAAAAGGTCTTATCATAGTCAACTATTTGATTTAGATGACATCCCTTTTAACTATCCTTACTTTGAAGGTCTCTACCTTCTAATCCACTTCAATCTATTCTTTAGTAATTTATTTATACCCTATGGATACTAAATCCTTAGGTGGATCAATCAAGTTCTAAACTTGATTAGAATAGATATAGTTTATATCAAATTTTATTGTTTCTTCCCATTTTGAATCAATATCTCTTATTGCTTCAATATAGATCTTAGGATCATTATTCTTTTATCTTATGTCTCATTTCTTCTATCTAAGATATCTCCCACATATCTCTTAGGTTGATTGGACATAAGAAAAGATCTATGATTTTCCCTTGTGTAAGTATTAATCTATACCATAATAAAAGTATCCTTGGGTTGTGAGACTGGAACAACTTCTATTTATACCTTGCTCCCATTATATTTCTTAAGGAGGGACTCTTCCTCTAGAAATATGGTGAGATGAGAAACTTATTGTGGAACTCCCGATCCGGACCCGGTCCTTCTTCTCTTTCCCCGGGTTGGAACGATGAGCGCCGCTCCTCCTTTCGGTTTCGCCGGTGGTGTAGGGTTGTGGTCGCCAGGAACCGCGGGTTCCGAGAGTAAAGGTAAAGAGACAATGTAAGTATTAAAGGAAATGACCGAACGTACCTAAGAGGAGAGATTGCGTTGGGAGATTATGGGTTCCATCTTCTTCCTTTTCGGTCGGCCGAGAAGAAAGAGCTTGAAGCACTTTGGTTGTTCCTATAAAAACAAGTAAGCCACGAAAACAAGTGAAAGTGGATTAGAACTAAAATAGTGAAGCATCTTGAAAAAGAAGTGAACTAAAACCGCAAAAGGAAGTGGACTAACCAGATTGGGAATAACTCCCAACCCCCCTTTTTATGTGTTTTTGGATGATGATATATGATGTTACTAAGTTAAATATGCATGTAAATGCGATGATCTATGATGGAAAACATGAAGACAAAGTAATGCTAGAAGGTGGTGGAAGAAAAACGGGTTTCGGCTTCAAAAACGGCAATCTGGAGTCCCAGGCGACCCGGCAGGGGGGTCACCTGGGCGACCCGACAGGGGGGTCGCCTGGGCGACCTGGCAAACGGGTCACCTGGGTGACCCGGCAGGCGGGTCACTTCCTGCACCAAAATCTGGTTTACTCCCGGATGCTCCCGCGATGCTTTCGGATGGCTTTAGAAGCTTGATGACGACTCCCAGAAGCTCCTAGGACGTGGATGATGATTCCCGCTTTGATGTAGGAGCTTGAGAAGCTTCGAAATGGATGCCGATGAAGAAATGGGATGAAGAACGTCGATTTACCGAGGTGGATGGAAGTGGGAAGCTCTCAATCTCTTGGGCAATGAGAATTGGGGAATGGAAGAGGTTTGGAACTCTCTAAGGCTCTCTCTCGGGAGCTTGGGACGTTCTCTCCCTTCTAACACTCTTCTAACCCTTGAAAAGTGGTTAGGGGGTCCCTTTTTATAGGCAAAAGGGTCCCAGGGGCATTTCAGACATAAAAAAACTTTTTGGAATCTGCAAGCGACCCATCTGCCGGGTCACCTGGGCGACCCGTCTGACGGGTCACCTGCGGAACCATAAATGCATTAAATGTGCGTGCGCCGAAAGCTGGGCGGCCGCCGTCCGGGGTCTGCTACAGTGGCAGGCGACCCGGCAGACGGGTCATCTGCACAGGTGACCCAGCAGACGGGTCATCTGCACAGGTGACCCGTCAAACGGGTCATCTACACCTCCAGAGTTCGTTTTTGGGCTGTTTTCTCGGTGATCCGGTTTGTTTATCAGAAAACTCGAATACCTTCTAAAAAAACATGGATCTTACGCTCCTCAAATAGGAAAAATTTGTGTGTCTACAGCTTGCCTCGCCTTGGTGTCGGCTTTGTAGGGAAGCGATATGGAATGAAGCGTAGATGAAATGTAATGAGGCGTAGCGGCGTGCAATGGCGCGGACTGAAAAGGTGGCACCAAGGTGTAGATTTAGACACGCAGGCTAGAGCCTAATTGGGAAATGAGCGTACGTTACCGATCCTTTGCCGTTTCCATTTGTCCTCTTCAGATCATTCCCGTCATTGATTGGATGGATGCAGTGCCGCGGGCACGAACATAAAGGGAGAAGCCTGCCCCCCAGCGTGGGGGACCCCCGAGTCATGGCTCGTGAGTTCATCTCGGTTAGCGGCCCAGCTTTATGGTGTGCTTGTACCGAGAAGGGCTAACTAAACTAAAAAAACAAAGAGTGAACATCCAATCATTTCGGGGCTATATCTTCCGAGTTCATTTGGTCCTTGCAAGGGTACCGATTTTGTCCAGAGTGGAATGACTCCATGTTCTTCTAGAATTTACTGGATCTAGCGAGAAACTTTTCGGAACACCGGAATACAACTCATTTGAAGTGTCCAGAGAGTATGCGACGCATGATGCATGATTTATAATTTTTTGGTGGGGGGAAAATAAAAAAAACTCAAAAATAGGCAAATAGTTGAAGATATAGGTCCTATGTTTAACGGGTCAGGATACTCTTGGAGAGAACCATCGTCCCCGTGCATAAGACTTTGGCCTATCCGCGAGTCTAGAAACAGTTGACCCATCATTGTTTTTGTTGAGGGGGTTCTCAAGCTCAACTGTCTCTGAACTCGAGGTCTTCAACGTTCAATTAGATATATATGGTATGAGAGTGTTCCGATCGTCTGTTGGGTGCCCAAACTGCCTAGGCGACCCGTCTGCCGGGTCACCTGGGCGACCCGGCATCGGGTCACCTGGGCGACCCGGGTGGGGGGACGCCTGGGCCCTTCCTTCTGCGCGACTTTCTTCCGGAGGTTGCTACGGACAAACGGGAGCTCGTATTTCACTTCCGTTTGTTGCATATGAAAGCTAACTGGCTAAGGAAGATCATACAATAGTTATATTGGACAAAAGATGAGTAGCATACCCTCTATAAGCTTATAAATACAAGCAAGTGTTGTAAAGTGCAACTCTTTTCCAATGCTTGATATGATCAAATGGGAAATCAAATTAACTTCCCGTTTGTCGCAAATGGAATATATTTGGCCAGGGGAGAAGTCCTTTCAATTGGATTTCATTTAACCAATGAAGGTCATCCTCCAAGGGCACATTAAGCATACTAGCACAAATCGATCCCAGATGGTCTAGAATGTTATCTATGAAAACATGAGTTTTAAGCTCTCAACTAGGCAAGCTTGGAGTCTAGTAAAATGAGGCATAGTAGAATGATGATGAGATGTTAATCTAGACACACTCACAAAGACGTAGTTGAGCAAATTGAGTATTGCCGTATTCTGAGATCACCCTCTTGTTCCTTCCAAACCTTCTCCTTGGTTGATTGGTTAAGAAGGATGTGCCATGGGCACAAACAGTAATAAACTAAAAGACACACCCCATGTGATGGGGGAATAAATGGCATCCCGCATGGTGGGGAAATTGCCATTGGCTGGCACCCGAACTGTGTGGTGTGCTTAAGCAAAAATTCCAATCGACCAGGGTTGGGTCTTCAGGTTCATTAGGGTTTTCTCAAGAGCACTGGCTTAGCTCAGATTAGAATAACCTCATATTTTATAGAAAATCATCATTGAAGCTCGCTAAGAAACTGATTGTTCAAAAAATCCATGATTGCATCGCATGAGGGCCGAAAATGGTGGGGTTTATAGGGGATATGCCTAGATGGAAATGTAGATGGTTTGCATGGGGACCGGGAAGTGGAGAGCACCACGATGAGAACTAAAATGTGATGGTCCTTATGGGGACCAGAACACGGTGAGATAAAACATAGTGAGATGTGGGCAAGATCGTAGTGGGATAAAAAAATGTGACAACATTGGGATGATGACATGGCAGGACTTTATGATGGGATGCCAAGCCCAAGATGGAGTGACACCTAGAAGGTGGTACAGACCTTAAGATGGTTTAGAACACGATATATCATGAGATGCATGAAAATGATGCATGAAATAATGCATGCAGGGTTTAAAGAAATGAAAATTAGCATAAGAAAATAGTTGAAGATATAGGTTGCAGGTGACGGGTCAAGATACCTCAAAAGGAACCATCGTCCCCGTACATAAAACTTTGGCTTATCCGCAAGTCGAGTGAGTGACCGAGCCATCACTGATTTTGTTGAGGGGGTTCTCAGGCTCAGCCCTCTCTAGACTTGAGGTCTTCAACATTTCAAATACTATTATTTTGATAGATGCAATACTAAAATGCAAGACTTAATAGAGGTCAGGGAAACCCTCTTTCTTGATTTTTCTATTTTCTAATTTTGTTGTTGTTTTGTCATCTCTAATTCAAGTGCTTGAGGAAGAGAGTTGATGCGTGAGCTCCCTTGTATGGAGTCTTCATTTCCTGCATTAACTTGAAAAGAGATGATTAGAACTTTATTGTGGTTTAGTTCCCTTGCATGAGGAGGGCTGAAGTTGCCTTGATCCTTTGTCAAGAGATGTAAGCCTTTATGAAAGACAAAAGTGATAACAAGAAGAAATTAAATATACATTGCATAAAATAGACATGCAAGACTGGAATTAAATGTGCATGTATAGCTGAAAATGTTTCTTGGGTTTTGAACATTTTTAAATTTGTTTGGGTTTTAGATTTTTTGACTTGTGCAAGACCAAAATTAAATGCGTATGTAAAAGCATATGATTGAAAATGTTTTGATTTGTTTGAATTTTGAGAACTTGATGAATGTCATATTGAAACTAAATGCAAAGGGCATGCAATTAAAATGTTTTTGTTTTGAAAATTTTCAAGTTTGTTTGAGTTCTAAAATTTCGATGTATGCAAGACTAAATGTGAAAAGCATTTGAAAAATGTTTTAGTTTTGAAATTTTTTGATTTTTTTTTGAGTTTTAAGACTTTTCAATTTGTTTGTCTTTTCTAGATTTCTAATTATTATAGAGAGGATGGTTGTCATTTGCCTTAATCCACTTGGAATGGGTGTCCCCAATTGTTCTCCAAGGAGCAAGAGCATGCACCACGTGATGAGTGGGAGGCCTTTTATTCGGAATCCTTTTGACCTTCGACCATTCATCAGCTAGGTTTTGCCTAGATTTGGTCAGTCTACCCTACCCATGGGGGTTAAAGAAGGAAGGATACTGGGGTCAAGTCTTTGGTAGACTTCGGGGATTTCGAATTTGTTTCTCTACTAATGCCCACTTTCCCATTGGGGTTCAGCCTCTTCGGGTCCTTCCTTCTTTTATTGATTTGCCCATATTCTTTGGTAGCCCACATTCAGACAGGTCTTGTATATTTTTTCTTTGATTTGACCTGAGGAGTTCATTGCCCATCTTTTGGAGCCTTTCTTTTCTTTTCTAGGGCTATTTTTTGTGGTACTCATTTAGACAGGTCTTTTCTTTTGTTGACCTGAGGGGTCATTGTCCATCTTTTGGCACCATTTTTCTTTTTGAGAAGTTGGGACCTTCTGAGACGGCCTCCTACTAAGGTGGTGGGCACTTTCGATACTCCTCCTTCTAGTCCCCTACATCCACTTTGGACCGAAATAAGAAAAGAATAGGATAGGGTAAACCTTCCTTCTCCAGATTTTGCCTAGCTTTCTTTCTAGTGTCTAGTCATTAGGATTCCGAAATCTAGGCAAGTGATGTGTGAAGTATGGTGCCTACTCTTAATTCCTAAAGAACAAGTTAGGGCACCCAACAACTAGTGAAATTTGGCTTATGGTAGCCATCCTCTCAATTTTGAATATTTATGATTTTTTTTAATTAAAAAAAAACATTTTCAAGAAGAAATGATTCCATGGGTGATTCACTATGCCTCGCCTTGCGTCACTCATTATCTTTCCAATATTTTCATCTTGGTTGAAAACATACTTGAACATCATCAAATTCTCTTAGCTATCCTCTCTACGCAAAATATTTTTAAGACATGTTACGATTATACTCGCAAATGCTTTCGAAATGAATGCCTCGAGGATAACATGATAATGATGAATACATGCATGTAGTACCTGAGAGAGGATGAACTTCGTTGTTGGTGACAGCGCTGCCAGGACGGTGTAGTTGGCGCTTGTTCATGCCTTGACCTGCCTTGCTACTTCCACTTTTTCCCATTCGGTAACACGATGATGGGGAGATGTATAAAGTTTTCAAGGGTTGGCATTTGATGATGATGTTGAGCAAGGTTTGAGATACCATCATGGAACATTTTCACTTTATTGGAATAAAGGGTTGTTGCCTAGATTGAAAGGAATGAGACAACAAATAGGCTTGGGAGTCTAATAAAAGGGGTGAGCCCGTGGGGCCGACAAAAGGAGGCGGGGCATGATGACCCAATTTGGACGAAAAGGGGCACGATGACCCAATTGAAAGATGAAAAGGGGGATGATGAGTTGATTTAGAATGTTGAGGGACGCGATGACTTGATTAAAAGATAAGGGGCATGATGGCCCGATCTGGAGACATGAGGGGCGAGATGGCCCGATTGAAAAAGCATAATTGAGAACATGGGCACTATGGACCGATTGACAAAGCATGATTAAAAACAAGGGCCCAACAGCCCAATTGGCAATGCATGATTAAAAAACATGGGCGCTACGGCCCGATTGAAAAAGCATAATTAAAATAAAGGCGCAATGGCCTGATTGAAAACAAGGGTGCTAAGGCCCACTTGAAAACGCATAATTAAAATAAAGGTGCAACGGCCTGATTGAAAACATGGGCGCTAGGGGCCGATTGAAAATGCATAATTAAAATAAAGGCACAATGGCCTGATTGAAACATAGGCGCTAGGGCCCAATTGAAAATGCATAATTAAAATAAAGGCACAACAACCTAATTGAAAACATGGGCGCTAGGGCCCGATTGAAAAAGCATAATTTAAAATAGGGGTGCTATGACCCAATTTGAAAAATGGACACAATGGCCGAATTGAAAAAAAGAAAATAATTAAAACATGGGGGTGTCAACCTAATTGAAGATGTGGGCATGACGACCTGATTTAGTAGTGGAGTTGGGCATATGGGCCCGATTGAAGGAATGAGAACGGACATGCGAGCTCGATGGAGGAAACAAGGCACGTGAAATCGACAAAAGAGGAACTGATTGGGTTTGTGTGCCTAGTTGAAGGAATGGGGTACATAATAGAGGGAGTTGGGCTCGTGGGCCCAATTTAGAGACATGGACGCTTGGGCCTGGTGATTGAGGATGGGCACATGGGCCTGATTTAGGAAGAGGGGCTCGTGAGCTTGATATGGAAGAGTGGGCGTGTGGGCCTATCTTGGGAAGACGATGGGCTCGTGGGCCCAATTGGTGGGGTTGATCGGGGCATGTGCCTAATTGAAATGGATAGAGTGGGGGCCATGGCCCAAGAATTGAAGGAGGGATGCATGGGCCTGATTGAAAATGATGACCGTCACGAGGGCCCGATTTGAAAGGATGACGGGCATGTGGGCTCGATGTAAGAAGACAAGGGTCGAATGTAGATAAGTGTCGGGCACTAGGGCCCGATTTGTAATGATGGGAACATGGGTCCAATTGGTAGGCACGTTGGCCTGACTGAGAAAGGTGAGGTGAGGGCCATGGCCCGAGAATTGATGGTAGTGTTGAGGGAGAGGCACATGGGCCTGGTTGAGAAAGATGAAGTGGGGGCCGTGGCCCGAGAATGGATGATGAGGTAGAAAGAGGGGTATATGAATCCGACTAAAATTGATGATGGGTGCATGGACCCAATTTGGGAGTGTGGGCTTGTGGGCCCGATGTAAGAGAATGTTGGGCGCGAGGGCCGAATGTAGAGAAGTGTCGGGCACTTGGGCCTGATTCATAAGGATGGGCACATGGGCCCAATTGGTTGGAACGTGGGCCCGATTGGGAAAGGTGGGGTGAGGGCCATGGCCCAAGAATTGATGGGAGTGTTGAGGGAGAGGCACGTGGGCCTGGTTGAGAAAGATGATGCACACGAGGGCCTGACTTGGGAGGATGATGGGCACGTGGGCCTAATTTAGAAAGGGGTTGGGCACAAGGGCCCAATTTAGGAGGGAAGGCATAGGGGCTTGATTCTAGAGGATTGGCATATGGGCCTGATTTTGGAAGATGATAAGCATGTCGGCCCGATTTGGAAGAAGGGGCACATGGGCCCAATTTAGAAGGGTAGACACATAGACATGATTCTAAAGGATAGACACACGAGCCCGACTTAGAAAGATGATGGGCACATGGGCCCGATTTGGAAGGATGATGGGCACGTTGGCCCGATTTAGAAAGGGGTTGGGCACAAGGGCTCGATTTGGAAGGATGATGGGCATATGGGCCTAATATAGAAAAGCATTGGGCACTTGGGCCCGGTTTCAGAAAATGATTGAGGATTTGAGAATCCAGTTTAGGAGATTGGGAGAGGGCTTGTAAACTCGAGCATTGACAATGGGCTTTGTGGCTCGATTGACCTAAATGGGCTCTAGGGCCCAGTTTAGAAGGTTGAGATGACCTTGAGAAGGAAGTTGGGGAGGGGGATTGCCTAGTTAGAGGTGGTCCTAATGATCTATTCCCCTGGATCCTTCTACTTGATTGATTGTTGATTAACTCGGCCCTAACAGGTTGCCATATAAATGAATGTCTAGTTGGAGGGGGTCCTGAAATTTCTTTGCCTCTAGCCTTAGCCAGCTTGTGATTGGATTTTCTCTTCTCTTCAACCTTCTTTATGGGTTGCCTCGCGAGTGGCCCCGATATTCTCAAGGGTCGGGGAATCGATCGTGGGCTATAATCCTTTTCCTCAAATTGTTCCTCCTTTGTAAAATGATCACTCAAACTTCCAATTGTGATGGTTAACCTTGTCTTGCCCTTCTGAGGATTAGGAGCTGATTCATAAAATCCTAGTCTTGGCCTTGTGACTGAAAATAGGGTTTGCACTGGTCGTGCTATCCCCTGTAATTCTTTGCCTAGGCCCTTGCTAGCTTGATATCCAAGAATCTCCATAATTCTCCACCCAAGGTTGTTAAGTGTCGGCCTCTCCATAGGTTGTTCAATGATGGAGAGTGTGCCTTGTTCTAGGGGTTTCTGAGGGATGGAGATAATTGGTAAAGCATTAGATTCAGGAGGATCATCATAGATTTTGATTTCAGATTCTTCTACATGTAGATCATGTTCTTGATTGACTTCCTCCTGAGTTTGTTCAAGAATGGATGATAAATCAAGCTCAAGGGGTACCAAAGTGGTAGGTTGAGAGTCATATATCAGAGAATCATTGATTTCAAGCTCAGATTCCCCCACTAGTTGATCTAGTTCATTATTGGTTGGCTCTTGAGACTCGGTCAAGATTGTCATGACCGATTGGCAAATAAGGGGAGCCAGCTCTAATTCTGGGGTAGGGGCACAAACTTGTGAAAGAGTTTGATTATGCTTAGCCGGTTGTGAATATTTTTGAAAAATAATGGGTTGTGCAATCGGCTGAGGTTGAGATGTAATTGGTTGAAAAGTTGGTGGTTGAATGATTAATCGAGGCTGAGGAGCCAAGGTTTGTTGTGCAACCGATTGAGGAGGATGATCCATGAATCGTTCGACTGGTTGGGATTGAGGAACTGGTCGAGGCAAAGGAGCCATGGCTTGAGCAATCAATTGAGGAGGAGGATTTTGATGAGTCTGACGGAGTTGTTGAGAGATAACCCTATGTTGTGTAGGGCTCCTAGGTCGGTGCCTAGGGTTTTCTATTGGGTTCCCTACAACATTAGCACTCCCACTTTCATTAAGGGCTTGATATTTTGGATTGTATAGCTCCATGATTGGTGTATCCTTAAGTTGAGTTTGAATGTATCTTTCCCTTTCATACAAATCATGCATATTCGTGGGATAATGCAAGGCCAAAATATTCTTCAAAGCCGGTACGGTATTAGCAATGATCATCTTGACTAATTCTGGCTCAGAAATTGTATACGCAAGCTTCTCGGCCATCAACCTCCATCTATCAGCATATTGTGTAAAGTCCTCATTCTCTCTCATTTTCTCGGCCATTAGATTAGTGAGTGAATAGGCCGGCTCAATGCGATCCTTATATCTTTGTAAAAATTCCTTTCTAACTATATCAAAATCTCCTGCCTCCATCGGGTCAAGTGAATAAAACCATTCTAGGGCCATCCCATCTAATGACCGTCTAAAGAGGAAGGCTAGGGCCTTCCGATCATTTTGCCATTGAGACGATTCATACATAAAATCTTGGACATGAGTAAATGGATTATCGGTGCCATCATAGCGACGATAGACCGGTGCTTGAGAAGGAGGGATGTAGGGGAGAGAGGGAATAGAAATTTCGGGGGTTGCCTGGGGATCTATCAAGCGTTTGAGTTCTTTGTATTCTTCTCTCAGTTGGTTGAACTCATTAGTCATGGCTTGGTTGACTGAGGGTTCCCAAACAACATTAGAGGGTGGTTTCACCGAGAGATGTGTAGGAGGTGCCCGAACAGGATTAAGGTAAGACGGTGCAGCTAAGCGAGTGGGATCCACCCGTGAGCAAAGTGGAGGCTGGGCAAAAGGGGTCGGACTAGAGATATGGCTCAAAGGCCGAGAGGGGCTAGAACGAGCTGAGTTTGAGCTAGGTGTATTTGTCCCTGAATAAGAACGAGAAGAGTGAGGGAAAGCAGGTGTGTAGGCCAATGGCCTTGAAGGACTGGAGTGGGTTGAGTCTGGACTGGTTGGGTTTGTACCCGAATAGGAAGGAGAAAAGGTGGTGGCATACCCGGTGTAGGAGTGATCGAGTCTAGGTGCACTGGGTTGATTAGCCACTGATCGGGGAGTAGAGATAGGCTGACCGTGACTGGTAGAAACATAGCCAGTAGATGACTTGCTACCCATGACAGTGTGGATGGCGGTCAGAAGCTGATCTAAAGTGACATGGGAGGCATGAGGTCCTAAGATATGGCTAAAATCATATGTATGATGTTGTGCACCTCCTTGTTGCATCTCGGACCCATTGGCAGTGTAGTAACTTGTTGTGTCAATCATTCTGCTTGACCTTGATGACATTGACATGACGTTATGCAAAAGAAGATTTTTTAGTTCCTTTAAGAGACTTTTTTTTATATTTTGAATTTTAGTTGGAAAAGCAAGTACTTACCTCAAGCAAAGATTTCTTTTTTTGGGAAGATTTTAAGGATTTTTGTGAGAAGGTTAACCCCCTCTTTTTTTCGATTTTCACTTTTGTTGCACAAACAAGTTAAAACAAAGACTTGGAATGATTAAACGCGCCTTTTTTGTTCAATCCTTAGATTAGTGAGCTTCTGAAGAGAATATTGTCCTCTCAATGATAGGTCGGACCCTATGCTCTCACAAAGCCGAGCAATCTAGGATTAACACTTTTCTCACAATGATTGGGTGATAGGTGACACCGGGTTTTTGGGGTAAAAGGTACAACCGGCCCGATCGGTGAAGAGGGAATCCTTCACTTTTGGGGACTTACGGAGGTCTTAGTGAAAACCAATCTAATCAACCGAGAGGGAATCCCCGGAAGAGAGATCGGAATCCACCAAGAGACGCGGGTGGGATGGAGATGTCTTTTGGGAGGTGGGTGAGCCTCCCGTCTCGAATGACCTAATGAGTCGGGCGAACCCGGTACTCAATGCAATCTAATGCAAGAATTTAGCAAGGATGAGATGGCATACAATAAGAAAGAAAAAAAAATGCAACGATCAACAAATAACAACTGGGATGATAATTAAACTATCAAGAACAATAACTAAACAAGTCAAAAATGCTAGAAAATATTGATTTTTGCAAATTTGATTCAAGAGAAATGAGCAAGAGCAAGTAAAACTAAAGACTACAACAGGAAAAGAGTTTCTGGAAGCGTAGATGACCCGGCAGACGGGTCACCTACGGATCTGGCAGGTGACCCGGCAGGGGGGTCACCTGCGGAAAATAGAAAACAGAGCCGGAGGAAAGCGCTTAATAACCGGGGTCCCGCGGGGACCGAAATAGCATGGATTTGAAAGTAAACTGAGGGCAAGATGCTTAGCAATAACAGTAAATGGAAAAACAAGTGGGTCCACGTAGGGACCTAAGGAAACAGAGAGCTCTAAATCATAAAAACAGGAGATGACCCGGCAGAGGGGTCATTTGCGAAAACAGAACACTTCCGGGAACTTGTTTCTTCAAACCGGAAGGAGATCCACGCGGGGATCGACTAGATAAAAGAAACGGAGGACAATATGAAGATAGTGATGGTGAGAAGGGGCTTACATGGAAATGAGAGAACAACTAAGTTTACTTCAAGCATGAGACGGTCCCACCGTGGTCGCCAAAAGATGTGGAACTCCCGATCCGGACCCGGTCCTTCTTCTCTTTCAACAGGTTGGAATGATGAGCGCCGCTCCTCCTTTCGGTTTCGCCGGTGGTGTAGGGTTGTGGTCGCCAGGAACCGCGGGTTCCGAGAGTAAAGGTAAAGAGACAATGTAAGTATTAAAGGAAATGACCAAACGTACCTAAGCGGAGAGATTGCGTTGGGAGATTATGGGTTCCATCTTCTTCCATTTCGGCCGGCCGAGAAGAAAGAGCTTAAAGCACTTTGGTTGTTCCTACAAAAACAAGTAAGCCACGAAAACAAGTGAAAGTGGAATAGAACTAAGATAGTGAAGCATCTTGAAAAAGAAGTGAACTAAAACCGCAAAAGGAAGTGGACTAACCGGATTGGGAATAACTCCCAACCCCCCTTTTTATGTGTTTTTGGATGATGATATATGATGTTACTAAGTTAAATATGCATGTAAATGCGATGATCTATGATGGAAAACATGAAGACAAAGTAATGCTAGAAGGTTGTGGAAGAAAAACGGGTTTCGGCTTCAAAAACGGCAATCTGGAGTCCCAGGCGACCCGGCAGGGGGGTCACCTGGGCGACCCGGCAGGGGGGTCGCCTGGGCGACCTGGCAAACGGGTCACCTGGGCGACCCGGCAGGCGGGTCACTTCCTGCACCAAAATCCGGTTTACTCCCGGATGCTCCCGCGATGCTTTCGGATGGCTTTAGAAGCTTGATGACGACTCCCGGAAGCTCCTAGGACGTGGATGATGATTCCCCCTTTGATGTAGGAGCTTGAGAAGCTTCGAAATGGATGCCGATGAAGAAATGGGATGAAGAACGTCGATTTACCGAGGTGGATGGAAGTGGGAAGCTCTCAATCTCTTGGGAAATAAGAATTGGGGAATGGAAGAGGTTTGGAACTCTCTAAGGCTCTCTCTCGGGAGCTTGGGACGTTCTCTCCCTTATAACACTCTTCCACCCCTTGAAAAGTGGTTAGGGGGTCCCTTTTTATAGGGAAAAGGGTCCCAAGGGCATTTCAGACATAAAAAACCTTTTCGGAATCCGCAAGTGACCCGTCTGCCAGGTCGCCTGGGCGACCCGTCTGACGGGTCACCTGCGGAACCATAAACCTGCGGAACCATAAATGCATTAAATGCGCGTGCGCCGAAAGCTGGGCGGCCACCGTCCGGGGTCTGCTACAGTGGCAGGCGACCCGGCAGACGGGTCATCTGCACAGGTGACCCGTCAAACGGGTCATCTACACCTCCAGAGTTCGTTTTTGGGTTGTTTTCTCGGTGATCCGGTTTGTTTATCGGAAAACTCAAATACCTTCTAAGAAAACATGGATCTTACGCTCCTCAAATAGGCAAAATTTGCGTGTCTACACTTATACCCTTCTCCTTAAGGGTGGCATTAATATCCTTAAGTTTTTTTAGGATATCCCACAAGCTAACACTTTATAGTCTTATATTCCAACTTGATAGGATTATACTTCTTCACTAGGCCATATATTCTGAAACCTTAACTTGCTTAAGGTCAAGCTTTAACCCATTTCCATATCCTATATGTAATAATTGGAATAGACTTGGAAGGTACCAATTTAAGATCAAGTGCCTATATTGAGTACTAACCCCTAAATAGACAAAGAAGAATTTTTGCAAAGGTTGTCATTGTCCATATTATGTCCTACACAATATGGCTTCTCGTTTTAGCTACTTAATTAAGCTAAAATATATAAAAAGTGTCTATCAAAATTAGATTCAACTATCCTTCATTTATGTGCAAATTATTACTTAAGTATTCCCCTTCTTGATCTTATCAAAGAGTTCTAATACTCTTTCCATTAATATTTCTACTTCACTCATAATCTCAAATAATTTGTTAAAGGTTTTGGATTTATACTTCAACAAATACATGTGTTCATACCTATAGAAGTCATCTTTGAAAATTAATGAAGTTGAAATATTATCCTCTAACATTAATAGATATGGGCTAACATGCATCTAAATGCATGAGTTCTATAAACTTATTAGCCCTTTCTCCATGTCTAACAAATGGAGAGTTGATTATTTTGCTTAATAAGATAAGACTTACATATAGTTAATGTTTCCAAATCATTTACTTATATGTTTCCATCAGAATGGAACTCCTTAAGTCTTTTCTTATAAATATGACCATACTACTAAAGAATAGATTGATCAATATCAATCTACTTCACTTAATGAGGATTATTCACACATGTTATAAAAGCATACATATCTAATACGAATAAACTCTTTATTATGCTCCCACTGGTAAACACTTTACCAGTTATTATAGAACAATTATAATTTCTACACCATAGAATAAATCACCATTTATTTAACTACGAAATGAAAGCAATGTTCTTTCAGAAGGATAAATAAGACAACTCTAGAAAGCTATAGAAAATTTGTATCTCCCACCAGGAATGATGCAACATTTTGTACAATTTCATTTGTAGGTCAACAATCTTCTTCATTTACTTGCTATTATCTACAACTCATTGTAGATATGAGATACATATTTGGTATCTCATATTATTATATGCATCTCTAATATCTTATACTATAACACATATAGTATCTTATACTATTGAATGTGTATTTAAGACAAGTAAAAGTTAATGACTTAGATACATGAAGCTTCTCAAGCTCTACCTTTGCTTTATGTGCAATACACTTTGCACTTCATCTTCCACTTACCATCAACCTGATAGTAGAAGAATGCTATGTCTAATTTGAGTTTTAATATCTTGACTTCTTTGACTTTTAACTATCTCCTTCTATCTCTATCTAATGGTCTTTCTTCTTTCTCTTAGTCTTACCAATAAGAAGTATTTAAGATGTATTGTTTTGATTTATCTTTAATTAGCTCATTGTCATAAGCCATGTTGGATATCATATCTATCTATCCATGTTGTCACTACTATTTTTATCTCATAGAGGCTAACATCTGATATAAGGTAATCAATATATATTTTCAATATTATGAGATAAGATCTTAGCTTCTCTCACATCATTAGATAGTGTAGGAGATGCCTACTTCTTAAGTAGGATTGTTAATAGGTCAACTATGAGAATAATTCTCTTAGTTCTAAACTTGTCTAAGAAGAGTGAGCCATTAAACTACATAGCATCTATCATACTACACTAATGGTGGTTTATGATTATATTCTACAACTGAGATATAATTACATTAACATTACAAACATTCATTAAAATTAAGATATGGTATTTCATCCTAATTTATGCTCCCACTAATTTTTGACGAATTTGCATAACTCTCGTTATGCAAAGATGGGATATCACGATGATATCCTAGTGAAGACCAAAACCCTACTAACTTTATGGTGATGACCTTGTGGGAACCACAACAAGTCATCCCATACTTAATAGGTTGGTAACCTTTTACCAATTGCAATCCATGCAACTCTTAGTCATTCATCCTCTAGAGTTATATCCTTGTGGGAAACACAACAAGCTATATACTCTAGTTAGGTCAAATCTATTTGTTACATTATGAAATGGATTCTTAACATAGCCCTTGGGGGAAACACAACAAGGCCATGCAATGGTCCACCCCAAAGTTCAGCAAATGCCTTGGCCATGATCACCAATCCCTTGTTGAATGAGTCTTGTGGGAAACATAACAAACCCATCTACTCTAAGATTGGCTCATCATGACCATAACAACGAAAGGCTACATGAGTCATTCTTAATGTCTCATGTTTATTGACCTAATTAGAATGATGAAAGATTTTATTTTTGTCTCATCAATATAGGTGCTACATATAAATATTAATATACCTTTGTAATATCATATATTTAAGGTATAACCTGTAGCACACAACCACATATCAAATATGCATTAAAACATAGGTGATCATGGACTTAAACCTAAGCATACACCTAAGGCACCCCTATAGGTGCAATTCCTTGCTTCAGAAGCTTGAATTGGCATGTTCCCACTTCATAAGGGTGCTTCTCCAAGTGGTCCCGCTCTCCATTCCTTCATGAACCGACTTCTAACTATTCCAAGCCGCTTAAGGGTATGCAGACCCACAAATGTACAAATCATCATAAGAAACCTTGGTTTTAACCAAGGGGAGTACATAAACGGGAGGGAGGTAGAATGTACAATCAAATTGTATATAGAGAGAGAAGGCACACACAGGCCCCATTTAATAACATAACCAACTTAATTAACCAAGCAATCACAAGCAAAGCATATTAAAGTCCATGATCACCTCCATACACACACTAACATTCATCACATGAACGTAGAGTGCATACATGATAATTATATGAGACATCATATATAGCATCATAAGATTATGTACTGTAATTTTTGTAATTCCAAATTTTATGCTTGTCAAGTTTTCATAAAAATAAATAACATGAAATATACATGTAAACAATTTACAATTATAAGACAAGCAAGATCAAATAATTCAAATGATTCATGCTTTTCCAAAATTTCCCAAAGCATTAAATTAATGTCCAAATTATAATTCTAGAATATCACATTTTTCAGAATTAATTTGGACACTAACCAATAAATATTTAAAAGAAATTTTAAAAACATTTATAAAATGATTCTGTGGTAACCAGAGCCCAAAACTATCTAACAAGTTCATAAACATTCTAGAAACCTGTCAAATAATTTAACAAAACTTATATAGTCATTAATTTCATTAATTTTGATCTTAAAATAATTTTAACATCAAAATAATAGATTTCGATGACAAAATAGTAAAAAACTATTTAATAAGCCATTAAACACTTTAATATCTTATTAAATAAATTCTACATTTCAAAAACTTTATGAAATTTTATAGAAAAATTTCAAATCAAAAATGAATTTTAAACAATTTAAATTCATTTTCTAATGATTTTTATGTTGTCGCACAATGCCGACCAATGGGTGTCGGCCACAACACCTGCCTGGCCGCCACGTGCATCGTGGCACTACCGCGTAGCCTCAGTCGTTGCGCCACTTTGTCAGTTGTCGTGCACCGCCGCCCGCCCGCCTGCCTACGCCGCTATACACCTTCGACACCAATGCAGTGTGACCGCGTACCTCACTCGGTGCGGCAATCCAACTACCGCGTACCCTCGCTCGTCCGCAGGTGCGGATACGATCCGGATTTTCCTTCTCCTTCGCCCAATAAAGGCGGGGTAATAGCGTGGAAACCTTAACCAAACGCCCAACTTTAGGGCCATTTTTTGAGGGTCAAACGGAGTCCAAAAAATCCGTAAAAATATGCATTGGAATTCTGGAAGAACAAGGAATCTATTAGGATAGGTTTCAACACATGAAAAAAAAATCTGTCTAGTGCGAAGTTCATGAAGGAACAAGCCACGGCTGCAACAAACCCTAACTGCAAATACTTCTCAAATACGGCACCTCCAAGGGCTGTTTAGTGCCCAATAACTTAGGGAAACTAAAATAACTTAATTTCCTATCTTCACACATCATTAGATAGAGGTATTTGCGTCCAAATAGGTAAGTTCATCAACTCCCCTAATTTCGGCCCGTTGTTTGGACATGATGATCTTAGCATCTTTCCAAAGTCATATTGGACTCTCCGGTTGGCCAAAATTCATGAAATTTATGGCATTGGAAAGATATCATCCACGAGAATTAAGTGAAACTAATCACACACAGTTTGGTATCTCATACGAACTGTGGTGATCAAATCAAAACTGCTCTGTACATAGTTTCGGGAAAGCAAGAAATCACATGAAATAATGACAATTACAATTCAACTTCGACCAAGACTACAACATGGCTCTGATACCACTGTAACAAATCAATACATTACAGTGGAAAAAATTTTGATTCTTTAAAACCATGATATTTGCCTTGGTCGATGCCGAACTAGTAAAACCGGAAACCGAATATGAAGTAGAGCGAGAGTATCACATGGGATTTCCAAAATACCTCACCATGGATGAAGAGAGGATGTTCCTCCTTGCTTAAAACCATTCAAGTGGACAATCTCTAGTGGTATCCACACGATCTACTCCAATAGACGAGTTTTTCCTTCCTCCGGGTCTCGAGAAACCTTCGAGATCCAAGCTTGACCATGGAAGTTCACCTTCTAAAGGAGAAAGGGGGGAGAGAGGCTACTAGGGACGTGCTTCAGCCTTATGGCTTGTTAGGGTTTGACTTCATAAGCCATTTATTTATAAAAGATAAAATTTTTCACAAAAACCTAAAACTTCTATAAAATTACATCCATGCCCTCATCATATTGACCAGATCTAATGTGTGTGATCCACTAAGTCCAATAGTCAATTTGGTTGAAGCCCTAATTAATTTAAAAGAACAATTCCTTTAAATTAAATCAAAACCATTATCTGATAACAATTTTTACGGCTTTCTGATCATAATGGGCACAAACCACATCTTATGATCCCAAATAACTTTGGGGAGTTAAATAACATCCATTGATCCTTTCCTTCATAAATTACAACATGGATTTAAATCTTCGTTCATACAATGTCTCGGTCGGTCAAGGGTCCAACACCGACTTTCAACCCTTAAGTATTCTAACTCTATGGGATCCTGTACTCGGGTTCAGATCAATTGAAAAACTCTTTTTTCAATTATATTATATATCTTGGCCAAGGATTTAGAGTACTATCCTATAGTATATTCTCTCTCTCCTACCGAGAGTGAACGATCCTTTGTTGTCCACTTAATTGCCTCCACCGGGTTTCTCTTGCACCCAATATATCAACTATACTAGACCATCAAGATGGTGATCCATAAGTCAATAATCAAAGTACAAGATATATCCGATAAGTCATCTTTGGCTACTCATGTCAAATATCCAACCGTGCTATTGAGATGTAAGAATAACTTGATAGACAGTTCATTAAGATACCGATCAAGTTTTCTTAAATTGGTCAGTTCAATGAACTCATTCCGCTAATGAGCACCTATGTGTGTATCTCAGTGTCCCCACACTGATGACCAATGAGATTGATCATCCTTCTCACATAAGAAGACATCACACATACTAGTCTATCCAAATTCTTAACATCTCATCTCAAGGATCCTATGACTAGGAGCATTTAGATCATAAAACTCTTGATGATTGATATCATTATCATGATCTCATCATGATTCAATCATCATTGTATATGATCAAGAACTTCATTATGATATATGCTTCTAATAAGAGCTAGTAATAAAAATTTGCCTATTTAATTGAATGAGATATTCTTAGAAATGTCAAATCATATCATATATGATTGGCTTGTAGGGCATACATTTCTATCAAGATGTGGCTTATACTTTTCATGATTTGTTGGTCGATTAATCTGTTATCGGATAAATAATTATTTAAATTAAATAGAATTGTTATATTTTAATTAGGTCTCAACCAAATAGGATATTGGACTTAGTAGGTCACACACATAAATATTTATCCATAAAGTACAGGGGTAAGTGAGTAATTTATAGAGATTTTGAATTTTTATGAAAAATTCTAAATTATCTATGAATACTAATGGTTCCAGCCAAACCCTATCGAGCGAAGGATGAGGACCACATCCTAAACCTCTTCCCTACCTCCCCATCTCTTTAGAAGGTGTCTATGGGTGATGGAGATCTGTTCAAGAAGATTTCTCGAGCTTGATGTGAAGGAAGAACCTGCTGTGGATGAAGTTCATATGGATGCTGCTAGAGATCAGACTTTTAAATGGTTTGAAGAGCATAATAAGTTCTTATTCTTCCTCTCTAAATGATTAGATGAATTCCTATCCGATATATTCGAACTTGTAGAGATCGATTTTCAGTTTTCATCATTCAGTTTTGATTGAGACATGATCAACATAAATCCATAGGAATCGTTGCTTCCACTGCACCAAATTTTATTGGATGATTCCTTACAAGGAGGAGAGTATTAATCCTAGTTTTTCAATCATCATTGCCACTCTATACTCATCGTTCAGCCTACTCTTCTTGGACTTTGGTTAGTCATTGACGTCATTGAGTTAGACATATTAACTACTCATATCATCCTAATAATGTGAATTAATATGTTAAAATGGGATTATCTTAATCATCGTTAGTGAAATGTAATTAGCGATTTGTGATGAGATTGTATGCGTGATACTGTAGACATGTAAAATTGGCCTAATTCAAAGCATGCCTTTTCTCTTGCTCTGTAGGGCGATATATGCGATTACACCATTTTGAATCATGCCAGGTCTTTTCTCTAATTTAGAGCTTTGTCCAAACAAGATAGATGTTTTCTGAAGATTTCCAAATGAAGCCATACCATCTAAGCGAGTGCCGCACATCCGTATAAAACTGACTTGATGACCAATGTTTAATTTCTTGAAGGTTTTGTTTACACTATGAGCATCATTGATCACGACACATCTTTCCAAATAATACTTGGATTATTCCAAATATTGTCCGATCATGATTGATTCATCAAGTGACTTGACAATCAACATTTTGAATCTTTTTTGAAGAAGGTCAAGTCCTTTTTATCCTTGTCATGCCTTTCCAGACATCAATATACCGTTTCGGACCTTTCTCAGAGCTTCTAGAACTATTTTTACGAAATCAAGCCCACGTGCCCCTCTTTGAGGGTGCATGGCCATGTGCCCTAGCTTGGGAGCGCATGGTCATGAGCCCTGGTCAGGGACATAGGAGCCCTCAAATTTTGACTTTGACCTTGCTTAATTTGATTTATTACCTAAAATTTATGTGCCCCGAGTGGGGGGTGCATGTGCCCTCTTTGGTGGGGCGCAAGGATACCTCTGTTTTAGCAACTCCTTCAGATTTCCAAATTTTGGAAAGATTTTTGGCCTATTTTTCATGTGCCCCTAGGTGATGGCACATGCTCCCCCAAGGCAAGGCTCAAGGCACTTAGGACTTTCTATTATTCTTCAGTCAAATCATAGTCGAAATTTTGGATTTTCTTACTATATAACATGCATTCCCAAGGGAGGGTGCATGCGCCCCCAAAGAGGGGCACATGGGACTATTTTTTCAATTTTTGTATCTTCTCTTCTCTTTATAAATTAGGATGACCTCTAGACCTCCCAAAGATTTGAAAATTGTCTCCCAGGCTCCACACCATGTTCTCCTTGTCCATCCTTGAGCTTTGGTGATTTTTAGAAAGAGAATTTAGTGAGTTTAATGAGAGAGAAGTCAGTTCATGCTCATCTTGCTAGTTTCTCTTCTCTAACCTCTACAGAATCATGGAAGAGTATGTTACCAGAGCTTTCTGAAGAGAAGTTCTTCCTCTCCTAGGCCTCGTTCATTTGTGACAAATGGGGATCAATTTTGACATTTGTGATGATCATGGCATGCTTTGAAGCAAAGTTGTGGATCGGCTTCTTCCTTGACCCCAAGTTTCATAAATTCTTCATCAAATCAGCTCATATTTGATTCCTTTTTCTTCTAGTTTCATCTTTTAGTCATCCTTCAACATAATTTCTTCATTTTTACATTTTTTGCATCATTTTTAATCCAAGAAAAATAAAAAAAGGGTTAGGGATAACCTTGAAACTAGTCAGTTCTACACATTGTCATTTTTATGCTATCCTTTTTACATTTACTACACTCCACTCAATTCTAATATTCATTTCACTTGTTTTATTGTCTTTGAGTTGCATAGGTACCATGAAGCACACTTAAGTTAGAGATTCTTTTTCATTGGCCGATCGAAGAAGGTGAAGCTAGAACCCACATCCACTTTCCCACTAAGGTACACATGCATGGTCATTTATAATGTAGTTTAATTGTTGCATAAATCGGAGCCCATGGCTCCTAGCAACCACACGTTCCTATTTTCTTTAGTTTCATTTAATCAATGTTTATTTCATCTTTTCCCTCTCACATAACCTGAACCATCTCTTTGACATCCAAGTGATGTTGATAGTTGAGTGTTCAAGGATCAAAGTAAGTGTGGGTGGTGAAGAGATTCCTCTTTCCCATTTGAGGTGACGATCTAGACACAACCTCATTTTTGGAGTCAATATATACTAAGATTTAATTTATTGATCCATGCTTAGTTAAATTTAATGAGCTATGCATGTTATCATGTTCAAGTAGTATAAGTGCAATTTAATTATGCAAATCAAGTTGTATAATATTATGATCTTGTAAATATCTTGAATTACACTACAAAACATCCTAATTGATAAAAGTACCTTATGATGGAATTTAGAATGGCTTAATATATGTGGAATGCAATTAATTAATTTTAATAGTTGCATAGTACATCCCATTCATGGTTGATTGTATGGTTTTAGTATATGCATCCTTCTATTATTATTGTCAAAATGTGGTCATTTACAATTTGGCATGCATGTATGTGATGCATATGGTAATTTAATTGAGTCAATTGCATATGGTTGTCTATAGTTGAGTTTCATATATGGATTACTTTTTTGCATGTTTAGTTTGGCAAGTTGGTGTATGACTGAGTAATGTATACTTTCAATTTATGAGATGTAGTTGATGTAATGTACTACATTCTATGATGTATTTGCACTTCACCAAACTATGGTTAGTGACTTGTGTGTAGCGGATGAAATAGAATAGCCTTGAGCATCCTTTGATCCTGAATACCATTGTTGATCATAAGTGTGTCCTTGCCTAGATGCACTATAGGATTTAGCTTACTGTATATTACTTCTATATGTATTTAGATTTGGTTTTAGTCATGGGACATAGCTACAATATCCAATTAAAGCATGCATTCTACTTAGACAAATGATGTAGTTATGTATCATGGCATGTAAAGTAAAAATATGTTAGATGTGGTTTTTCATTTCATGACTAAGTCTTTGTGGTATTTGTATATAGAGATATGCTAGTTGTGTCATGCTATGGACTGCATTTAAATTCATGTTGATCTATTAGAGGAGTGTAAAAGTATCTCATTTGATTAATCAAGCTTTGATAATTAGCATTATTTATTCTTGTTATAATTTGATTTTTGGGCTTATTATATCTTTTATCAGTTAGAAATTCTTAGTATAGTATGGTAGTACGGGTGTAAGTTTTGTTGAGACCTTGTGGCTCATCTTAGCCCTTTAACATTTTTTAGCTAATCAAGTTTAGTGTAACAAATGTATAGTGACATTTTAGAATTCAATGATATAGATTATTGGTTGTCCTATATTATATATTGGTATTTAATTTGCTGAGATGGAAGTTTATTGTGATATTTTGGATATAATTATTAGAATTATCAATTTGAATTTGATATTAGTGTTATCTTGTTCTAAATCAGTGTATTTGAAAGGTTAATTTCCTTGTCACAATGTCGGACTTTTTCCATTGCATATATTTTTGGTTCAGGATGTGACAATCTTATATTTTTATTTTAAAACAAAATATTATCAAAATGTATAAACATTACATGGAACCACACACCCTATCAGACTTTTTATGTTGTTTGTTAAAACATTTAAATTATAGTTGACATCTATTGTATATATACATCTTAGCTTTATGATGTACGTTTGTTAAAACATCTTAATTTTTATGTTGTTTTTATTATAAAATATATATTTTTAACAAAAATTGTTAAAAAAATATGTTTGGCAATCATTAAAAAAATATAAAGAATTCCTTTGACAAAAAGTTAGGTATTCTTTTTTCCCATGTGATCCCCCATCTTTTGTTAGTTATACATAATACTCTTTTTATAATCATATATTGCCAAACATGATAATTTTATAACTTTGGCCATCCAAGATTATCTTTTAATATAAACTTTTATCACAAAAGTGTACGAAATTATCATGTAACTAAACACCATATTAGCAATCATTTCTTATATCTTTTTGTACATATCGATACCTATGAATTCTTTGAATGTTGTTTAATCAAAAAGGGAAATGGCTTAAAAACTATTAATCTATTATCATGATTCTTCTCAGCTATATCTAAAAATGCCCAAAGTTAAACAAAATCAATTACAAGTAATAATAAATAATTGGCTTGTAAGAGAAAATTTCTAACATCTTAATTTGCAAACATATTATGAGATTAAACTAGATGACTACAAATAACTCTAGTTAATCATTTTTCAAAAGTTGAGTTTAAAGAACTCCGTAGTTAAGTATACTATGTTAGGAGTATTCCAATGATGGGTGACCTCTTAGGAAAGATGTTAATTAGTACAATTGTTGGGTCAGTAAGTTGATTTTGTTACTACATATTTTATCAGAGATGACCCAGACAAAAAATCCATTGTGACTCACATAAGTGTGTGATATATGATGTGTGCATGATCTTGACTAGGGGTGTTCATGTAAAACCGGTAAACCGGTAAACCGAACCGAACCGAACCGAACCGTTCGGTTCGGTTCGGTTTGATAGCCTATGCATTCGGTTTTTTGAACCGAACCGAACCGATAATTTCTTATCGGTTCGGTTCGGTTCGGCACCTCCCCAAACCGAACCGAACCGGTAAACCGGTTGACCCGGTTTGATAAAGTTTGACCCACTTTATTTATATATTATATTACATTTTAATACATATTATATCAATTTTAAATATATATTAGTATAAATTTAAGTTAATTAGTATAAAGATAAAATTATATATTATAAATAAAGTATTAATCTTTATATTAATCTTAAATAATTATTATAATGCATATTTTATTTTATTTCTATTTTTATTTATTTAAATATACATTAAACCGATGAACCGAACCGAACCGAACCGAACCGAACCGAACCGAACCACAATCGGTTCAGGGCTCACAGAATCGGTTCGGTTCAGTTCGGTTTGCCTTATCGGTTCGGTTTCGGTTTGGAAAAAAATGGGCCAAACCGAACCGAACCGAACCGTTTACACCCCTAATCTTGACAAGGACAACGAGTCTTCAAGAGAGGTAGATTGTAACACCATGGTTTATAAATATGTTACAAGATTAAATGAGCGAACTACCAACAACTCTGATTAACTATTTTTAGAAGTTGAGTTAAAAAAATTTTGAATTTAAACATAGTTTGTTGAGAGTAATTCAAGGATTAGTAATTTTTTGAGAAGGATGTTAATTAACACAATTGTTAATACAGCCAACAACAGATTTAGTTGCTACAAAAACTCAAAAAATCCCTTGGTAGTTTCAAGATGACTATGATGAGGAGCAAGGAAAAGAAGATAGAGTTTTACGTGGCAGAGACATTTGGGTACGTTTTGGATGAAGATAGAAAGGGCAAAGAAAGAAAACCGCTACGACTCAATTTAATTTAATAATTTATCTCATTCTTTAAAATGATCATAAATATTTGATTTCTCATTCATTTAAAAGAATTTTTATATATTAACATCTTATGGGAGTAATATGCATATGATACCTTTACATCATAACATGCTGAATTGGTATATACGTTGCAAGTTGTATGCATGATCACAAGTAGAGGTGTAAATGATTTATAATTTGATTTGTTTTTGAATTTTTTTCCAAACCCATACCTCTCAAATCAAATCTAACTGAACTAATGATTTGATCCTGCTCAAACTATATTTTATTAATATATAATTTGTATGTTTATGTATAATTTTATTTGGTTTATTTTAAGTCACATTTTATGAAATGTAATATATATATATATATTCATATATTTATAGTTTTATCTTTGGAAATTTAAAAATACTTATTTTTACATGAAAATATAATTAAATGGTGTTAATATCCCTAATTCAAAATAAATATTTAGTCTTATTTAAACTATTTGTTTTATATATTTGGTTTGAACGATCTTTGGAACCAAATTAATCAAATCAGTGGCTACATCAAACTAATTAGAATCAAATTAAATTTCTGGTTTGATTTTTTAGGGTTGAACATAATAGTGAACATTCCTAATCACAGATTTTTATGTGAATTCATCTAAATAAGATTGATATTCACATCTTTTATTTATCAAACAAATCTTTTCTATCATTATCTTACATTTGGCAGATGCTACTAGTTTCAAGGAAAGATAATCAATATCGTTAAAATTGATTTAGAAACAGAAAATAATAAGATGTTAAAATAAGGCTTAGCTTTTAAAATTAAGGCATATTATTAACTTTTAATTTCTATGCTCATTTGTTAGGGCAACCTTTGTCATAGAATAAGAAATAAAGTAACTTATGTAACTTTATCTTATTTAACATGAATAGGGTGTGCATGGTCGTTAGATTTGATTCGGCGATATATTTTTTTTCTAAACCAAACTATTTAGGAGTTTCAAACGAACGTGAACCGAAATGGTCAGTTCGAAAATATTTAAAACAAGCAAACATGTTGATACTCTGCCGTTGGCACTGGAGTATTTAGGAGATAAATCTTCTGTGTCTCTTAAAATTTGAGGATAAATTAGTTTATTCTCGAATTAATGCACCAAAAGTTCCTAATACCTTGTTTGGTTAGCCTATCAAATTTGATACCATATTAATTTACATGTTATTATTTGATGTAAATATTTATATATTATGTTATAAAATGATGTAAATAGTTGTAATTAAATAGGTCTTAAGCTTTTTCTCAGATTTGAAATGATGCTAGTGGGTGCATTTTAAAATCAGTGCATGTATGTGACAAGTTATTTTGATGAATGTTGGTTTTCACTTTTCACCTTCAAACTACAGAAAACCAAAATCAAGTAATTATGAAAACAATAACTTAATGCCCTGTTTGGTTAGAGTTTTATTTTTGATACTATATCAATTTTGATATTGATATTTCAAGATGATAAAATATCAATATCAAAATTGATAGTATCAATCATCTTTAAGTGTTTGTGAATACTGTATCAATATTAAAAATGATATTAGATGTTTGATAATACAATATTAATATCACACATTTTGGGCAATAGTTTGGAGCGGGGGAGGGGGGGGTCTGCGCGGAGGGGCTCCGGACGGGGAGGGGGGGGGGTCCGCGCGGAGGGGGACGCGCGGGGGGCTGCGCGGGGGCTCCGGACGGGGAGGGGGGACGCGCGGGGTGGCTCCGGGACGGGGAGGGGGGCTGCGCGGAGGGGCTCCGGCGGGGGGACGCCGGGGGGCTCCGGACGGGGAGGGGGGGGGCTGCGCGGAGGGGCTCCGGCGGGGGACGCCCGGGGGGCTCCGGACGGGGAGGGGGGGGGCTGCGCGGAGGGGCTCCGGCGGGGGACGCACGGGGCAGCTCCGGACGGGGAGGGGGGTCCGCGCGGAGGGGGACGCGCGGGGGCTCCGGCGGGGAGGGGCGGGGGGACGCGCGAGGAGGCGCTGCGCGGAGGGGGGGGGCTCCGGCGGGGAGGGGGGGAGTCGCCACCATATCTCTCTCTATCTTCCCCGGTGAAGCCCCGTCCCTCCATGGCGAGAGTCGCCGCGAGCAGAGAGGAAACCGGATAATATCAATTTTAATACAGGTACGTACCTGTATTGATTTTAAGTGATCTTTTCACTATTGATTTTAAAAATAAAAGTGTTATCCAAACACTTATTAACACACTGTATTAATATTAGTTTTGAAAGTAATAATGATACAAGTGCATAATACGGTTACCAAACAGGCCGTAAATTAATTAATCGATTACAATTCTCCGAACCATCCGTGATGGAAACATTCTCTTGATACCTCACAGCGCCATCCACTTGGAAAGGTGGACCACCGGCAATTTTGGTATTAATCGGATTATTAGCATAAAAGAGACTTATTTTAACTTAACTGATAAAAGAACACTCATGATTAAAATCTTAATCCAGCAATCAAAGTGCCCATGTGACTCAAAGTATTCTATTTTAAAACTTATGATCAGGTTCGGTAACACTATCGGACACTTATATCATTATCGGTTTTAAATTTGATACCGATAAGAATTACCAAGAAATGTTTGACTATTAATTTCAATTTTGAAATTTGTTGAACAAATTAAACATCTTATGTAATACAAGTGACATCTTGTATCAATTTTGAAATCACATGGTGCATTTTCTTTTTTCTCTATCACATCTCTCCGAACATCAACAATTTTATTATGTCATTGACTAGTACACAACTTATTTTAATACAACTTGCTATCATGAAAATGTATGCAAATTTATTGTGCAATCAAATACCTATGAGGGTTATTCAGTTTAGAAGATCTTATGTTATTTGGTTAGATTAACAAAATTGAACTATATCAGTTTTGGTATTAATATTTCAAGAGGACAGAGTATCAATGTTAAATAAATTATTTTATATTACAAATTTTAAAATTGATACTCTTAATCAAATATTGATATTAATTTTAGAATCGATAATGACAACAGTATCTAATATTGTTATCAAACAAGATTTTGAAAACATAAGAGAGAAGAAATAGCTCATTATTTCACAAGTATATTCGATTGGTATATATATTTTTAAAAATAATCAATCCTTGTGGTAACTACGTTTGCCTACCCCTATGGTCTTTTGCTTTTCAGTACAATTTGTTGAAAATTCCCAACCAGACGGGCCGTTGGCAACTCGGGGGTAATTTTAAAAATATACGAAGGTAAAATATAAAACATGAATACTATTTAGTGAAGAAGAAAAACAATATCAAAAAAAGATTTGTACTTTTTTAAACATCTAAGGAATTCTTTTATGTATTACATATTTATTCTAAATTAATCTGTTAAGTGAAACAATTCCAGGGTTTCTATATGTAATATATATACACACACATTAATAGGGAGTTTAGTTACTTTTTTCTCTCTTTTTGATCTAAATTTTAAAAATAAAAGAGATAAGGTATTTGGTTACAATTTTTAACTGTTGTCTCATTTTTAAAAGTAAGATACTCGATGTACATAATCTCTTTTAAAATAAAAATAAGATAGATCTTATTTTATTTTTGAGATAGATGCGGAGGGAAGACGAGACATTCGTACGTTCTCGGGGGGGGGGGGTTCGCTAGCTGATGACACCGTCGTAGGGGGGAGGGAGGCTTCGTGGAGCCGCATATACTCTCTGCGGACAGAGCCCATGGGAGTTTCGTAGAGCCACATGTCATAACCAAATATTACTGTATAATTTTTAAAATTATGATAATTTTGTCAAACACAAAGTAATTAGACTATTTTGAATTTAAAAATAAAATTGAGAAGTCGAATAATCTTGGTTTCAAAAACAAGGTTGTCTGAAAATTAAAAACGCTACCAAACACTTTATAAATTTTGCTAAAACCAAGTAGAAAGTAGAAATTTACAAAAGACTAGTTTCATTTATATTTCAATGCTCATAAACCTTATTTTATTAAATAAATGTATAAATTCTATGCGAAGTGTATATATTTTAGACATCTAGAATAACTCTCAATGCGGATTAAAGAGTAAGTATTCAAAATAGACAGTTATTTTCGTCTTTTCACAAAATGACAGTTTATAGGCAGGATATTTAGACACGAGACTAAAATAAATATTTATTAATCATTATGACGTTATAAATCGGAAAAAGGGAGGTAGGAAGGATCGGAGAAGATCGAGGAAAACTCGTTGAATCTCCGCCCGACATGCAAATCACCGCGAACTCCATCGCCACAAGCAACGCGCCGCCGCAGCTCCGGCGACAGACATGCCCGCCGAGCCTCGGAGAAGCTTGTCTGTGCTACACCACTGAGACGCCCCGATGCTCCCTCGCTTCCACGCCGGCATCACCAACGTTTTTCTCTCCTCCTCCTCTTCTTCCCCTTCTCCTCCCCCGTCCGAGGGCAACCCCGTCCTTCTGGCCGCCCTCTCCCTCCTCTTCCTCTTCCGCAATCTCTCCTCCTTTTCCGGCACGGCCGCTCGCCCTTCCCCCGCCTCGTTACGCTCCCTTCCGGTGTTGAGGATGCGAGGTCCGTCGGCTCCTCCGGCAGTCAAGGCTTCCTCCGCCGTCCGGCCTGCGGGGAGGGCTCTGGCCTTTTCCTCCCCGGAGTCTCTTTCCGATTGGCTACGCCACCGCCTCCCCTCCGATTCATTCGCTTCCTGGGGCGTCAAACCCGGCACTAAAACCGTCCATAATCTCTGGCTCGAGCTCTCCCTCGGCGAGACCTCGCTCCTCCTACACGACGCCGACGGCGATTCTCTCTTGCAGCACCAACAGAAGAGGGAAGAAGGACGACCTAGAGAACTATCGTTTCTCCGTACAGTTCATGTCACCACAATCAAGATCCGGAACGCCAGGGGAGAGATGCTCGTGGAGACGTATCAGCTCCTCTCAGATGGTACTAACCGTAGCCGGCACCGGCCGCCCTCCGAGAAGATGAAACCGGGGGAATCCGTGGAGGAGGCAGCCTCAAGGGCCGTCCGGGAGGAACTCGGCGGCGATGCGACGGTTAGGATTGTGCCAGGTAGTTATGAGTCATCGGTAGAGGACAAGGACTCGGCCTCATATCCCGGCTTGCCAGCGCAGTATGTTGTCCATTCGGTGGAAGCTGAGGTCGATGGCATACCTCAGGAGGGAGAGTTCTCGACAGAGGAGTCGGGGGATTTTCCGCCGGATGGGGAGAAGCTGTACCACAAGGCTGTGTTCGTAATTAAGCATTTCTGGAAATGGATCCGTGAAGACGATGGACGCTTGTCAGCCCTCTCGTCAGGTTAACTGGAAGAAACATGCTATGACTTTTCTTTTGTTTTTACTGCTTATATTAGCATAATTGAGTCAATTGATACCTGTGCCCTGTCAGTAGAATAAGGTGGCTTTGTAGACTTCCTTGGCTGATTCTCGTACCCTTTTGATGAACACTGAATTGTAACAGTACTGCCAATTTTTGTTCCATATGTTTTCTTGATGTGTTATTACACTGTTTACTTATTTGTCTACAATCTTTCTACTGGTGTGTCAATATTGATTTTTCTAGGGAAAGCAAGAGATTTCCGTACAAAGTAGCAATTTGTTACTCTCATTCTGATCCTAGATGAGATTTCTTATTTATCATTTGTGATTCAGGTTGATCTAGAACCACTATGTGCCACTCGAGAGTGATACCTTTTGAATGTGGTTTATTGCCCCCATTTTTTGTGGGCCCTTTATGCATCATAAATTCATTCTTGCTGCGACCATTTGGTGGTCGCTGGATCCACTTTTTACTCCATTTGTTCAGTTTCTCATATTATTGGCAAACATAGTGCATTGTTGCATTAAAACCAGCTATGCACATAATGGAAGTAAGTGTTGTTAAAGTACCTGTGCCATTATGAGGAGAAAATAGTTTTCCAGGTGCTATTTATAATTTACTTTTACACATGCCACGATTCATTTTCCAAAGAAACCATGGATTGCATAATCAGCCGATTCGGATCAGGATCGGCTGATTCTTGGATCGGGTAGGACCCCACCGATCTAAATCTGGCCGGAACTACCGATCTGGCTTGAACTTCTAGCTGGATCGGTCGGAATCGCTTGGATTGGTCGAGGATTGACCGATCCAGTATGATCAAATCGGGAATCGGTCAATCCCCCCGGAACTCAAAATATCTAGAATCAGATCGATTTCAAACCCAAATTTGTACCATTTTCTGGTCCAATCTCTCTCTTATTAGGGGAGGTCGGACTGATTCCCCTTTCCCACCTCCAATCCTCACCACACCCTCCCCCCTCCCCCCTCTCCTTCAACCTCTAAGGCTCCCCCTTCTGGCAATCCAACGCAAGGAGTGGCGATCTAGTTGTGGGAGGCGGCCGATCTCACCCTAAACAGGCAGCCGATCCCTCGATCTCTACTCCCCCTTCCCCCCCTTCTAGCTCCCCTTTAGTAGGGGTCACCCCTTCGGGGGTGCCTCTGTGTGTCCAAACACCCGCTCCGAAGGGGGTGGCTACTATGAGCACCCTTTCGAGGTCCCTTCTCCCCTTTGGCCCTTCTAGCTCCCCTGATACTACCATAAAAAAATTTCTTCAGAAGGCATTGCCCTAACCTTTGCGACTTGAACACATAGGTTGATCTATGACTACTCTATGCTCCATTTATGATAGTAAAAACATATTAATATATTTTACTATCACCTATTCTATCACACATATATAGTATTCATAATCATAAATATATTTTATGTACTTAAAATTTATAAAGATCTATTTAAATTCTCTTATCTCTTTTATATAATAGTTTGTACTTATACAACATTTTTCAAAATGAACTTACTTTGTATGGTATTGTTTGGTAGAATGTCATCCGTATTATTTTTTATTTCTTAATTTTTTTTACTTATTTCTATGGTTTTTTTGATTTTTTGAGAATTTTTTGATTTTAAAAAATAAACATTTTGGCCAATCCGGACATATTTGGAATTGCTCTTTCGTTCGGAGGATCGGCCGATCCAATCCAATCCGGATTAGATTAGTGATCACCGATCCCGATCCTGATCCCAATCCCGCAATCTTTGCAAGAAACTATGTTATCAAAAGCAATCACCTCACTTGCCTAGAAAACAAGGCAAGGCAAGGTGGTTATAAAACATCTCGCTTTGACGTAAATCTCCTAGGCAATCGACCCCATTAACTATAGTAGACAAGGCGACTTTTTCAGCCACCTCTACCACCATAAACAATCATAAAGAGGCTCAACGACTCACCATAGGTCTAATACACTCTCTGTTGACCGTGTAGAGTATTGGAGGTCCCCTATGTGGCAAAGCTCTTATTAGACGAAGAAGATAGGACCTGTCACGGGTCCCAAGATTCACTTGTCTCTATGTAGTCAGAGGTGAGGTGCCCGAGATGAGGGAGACCTTACCTCGCCTCAGGTGCTTAAGGTAGGTGCCCAAGGTGAGGTTTTTTTAATTATTATATAATATTATTAGTTATACATTTTAGGGTTATATAAAAGTGATAAAATAGAAAAATACACTTAAAATGCAGGAAATACATTTAAAAATATAAGAAAATAAATCTAAAAAAACAGGAAATACATTAAAAGTGTGGGAAATACATGTAAAAAAGCAGAAAATACATCTAAAAATATAAGAAATATATGTATGAAAGTAGGAAATACATCTATAAAAATAGGAAATACTTCTAAAAATGTAGGACATACACGTAAAAAACATGAAATACTTCTAAAAATGCTATAAAAATGTACCTTTTTTAATCAAATTTGAAACAAGTATGGAGCTAAATTAATCTATCAAGTGATGACAAAAAGCTACAATTCTAAAACATGCATGGAACTAAATTAACATGTAGAAGTTCATAACATCATTAAAAAGTAAAATAGACCAATATCTATGTATGAGTCATCATCAATAAGAGTCATAATCATCGTTGACATGTATTTTCCCATTGAAATCCAAGGAATCTTTATCAATAGCACCCTCTTCTCCTTGTCTAAGTCTTTACCTTTTAAAGGTCATTGCTTTGGTGGATAGACCTTCCTCTTCCTCAATGCCAACTACTAACTCAACGTCCCTCCATGTGATGTCCTCTCCTTCATGCACAAGATCCTCAACATCTCTAATAATTCACTTATTAGCCTCATCAATATCATCTAAATTGATATAATCAATGTTTAACTTCTCCATCTCAAATATCGATATTGAATTTTTGATTATATTGGTCGTAGACAAGATTGTTTAACATTTTTTATTCCTACGTTTTTTCTTCTGTATGCACATATAATAAATAGTTGAAAAATTGGATGGATGACTCATAAGTAATATTCCCTTAAATTTAAAAGTGAAATTTTTTGAAAAGAGGAATAATACTATTATACTAGTTCAAAAGTATTCCAGTTGCACTCACAACTAAATATATTACAAGTGAGACTCAATATCTTAATGGTCAACCTTTGCAATTGACTAACCTTACTCTCTCAATATTTCCACCAATTTACTACAAGGAAAAAGAAATTTAATCAAAATACAAAACACATGAAATGTCAAATTTTGAAATAAAATTAAAAGCTTACATGGAATGGATGTTTTCTTTTGTTTGATGGCCATATCTTTGCCAAAGAGCCCTTGAGCATCTTTATATATATTCAACTACTTCATAATCAAATCTTGCTCCTCCAAACTTTCAAATAGCTTTTCAATGAATCAAACAAATTTTTTTTTATCCATTGCTTTCAACATCAGGGTTCAAATAGTAAAATTTGTAATGGACATTGAAGTTGATTGCTCCATCTCTTATCAACAATGTCTCAAATGGGACCATAATTTTTCAACTTCTTATCCAATACTCTTAATGTCTTCCTTTGTATGGTCAATTACTTCATATATGTAATTCATAGCTGGCCTCTCAACATCAACTAGGCATAAGACAAGCACAAAAGGCTTGAAAATGGGCAGAGCATAGGTCACACTTCTCCATAAAATAGTTTTCACAATGATCTCATATGAGTTTTTCCCCTCACTTTGCTTAGCCCATGTATTGTTAGAAGCAATCCAATTTTTAAATGTGTGCATTCTTCTCAATTCATCATTTAGGTTGTTTAGACTCCATCAAAATTTGCAAGATCGGAATCGGCCACCGGATTGATGGATACAGATCCGATTCGGATCGGATTCGGATCGGTTTAATTCCAAGCGATCCACCGGAAGAAAAAACAATCCAGAATCACTCTGGATAGGTCCTTTAAAAGGTACTAAAACCTAAAAAAATATGAAAATAAAGCGCTAGATTGGATTCCGATCCGATTTAGGGCATTTTAGGGGTAAAATTGACTTGAAACCCCCCCAAAATGGCACCATTTTCGGCCGATTTCGGCATGGAATCATCGGAATTGTTCTGGAATCAACTGATTCAAACGATTCCAACCCTGATTCTATCCAAAAGTACCGATTCCAATGGATGTTTTCTCTGAATCGGTGATTCTGTCAAGAATCAGATCAACCATGGCCGATCCAATCCAAGAATTGGCCGATCTCAATCCAGATCAACCGATTTTGCAATCCATAGACTCCATAGGTTTAGGTAGTTTGATGCAAATCTTGTACAAATAAAAATAGAAATGTTATTAATGGTTAAAAACGCATTATAAATCAATATTAATATAAAAATGACATTTTAACTTGAGATTTACTTTGTGATTACTACCCTATACAAATTTTTCGGTATGTGAACTTCCTCATCATGATAATAACCTTTGTATGGGTATAAATAAATGTTTTGACATACTTAGCATGCCTAAGTGTGAACTTGATACTCGACAACTTAGAGATCTCCTTTAACATCAAATCAATACAGTGGGTTGCATATGGTGTTTAAAATAATCAAAGATTCATAGACATCAAAATTCTCCCTATGGCTACATAGCTAGTCTCATTATCTGTTGCAATTTGTACCACATTTTTTGGACCAACTTCAACCAATACTTTGTCTAGTAAGTTGGCCTAACAACCTTGAATCTTTAACTCGAAAAGATGCATTAACATATTTTAAAAAGACCATTCATGTAGGTCTGTTCACCAAAAAGTTAATCAACGTTCGTTCACTTCTATCTATTCAAGTATCGGACATGATAGTGCATCTATATTTCACTCTACTTACTTTCTCTTTTTTAACCAACTCATAGGTTATTTCAATTTCTTATACAAATTCTCACAAATTTCTTTGTACGAAGGGCACTTCAAACCCAATCCAAATTGTTTGATTGCTTCCACCATAGTTTAAAACCTATTCAAGTGTACAATATTAAAAGGTATACATTCTTGGTACATCCAGTGAGCACACATTTGTTTCTTCTCCTTTAAATGTTTCTCATCTTTGATACTTTTCTTCTTGGAGACTTTTGTATTTTATCTTACAAAACAGTCATGCCAAATCATAAAAAGGATGTGCTTCTTCGCCTTCGGTAGTTGCTTCCGAAGGAGTGGATAACAAACCCATAAGATCTCTTCCTTAATGACTCGATCTTCTCAAAACAAACATGCTTAGTGATGCGGGACGAACAAGATCGAGAGGTTTGGACATCAAATCGATACGCTCTTCAAGAATTTATGTTAAGATCTTCTAAGGTCAAGATAGGAAGTAAATTTAAAATCAGTTAAAAATTGTTATCATTAGAAATTGGACTAGAAAACTGTTACCATTTTTGAAAATTCAAAGATTTTTAAACAAACCGATTTTCTCGAAGGACCTCCTTGTTAGATTTAGGTTTCCAACCAATAACGAATTCGATTTTATTTAGCTTCAACTTGGTCTCTCTATAATGCCCTCTCTATGATCGCCAACTACCGCATTTTAATTGAGCTAGAACCTGATCACATTGAGCATGGCATTTGAGCGCATAATAGGGAAAGCCAGTAAACATTCAAGGAATTTTTGAGTTAGAACGTACCTCCACACCGGAGTGTGGGATGTCGGCTTGCCCGAACGCAGACACGATTCCTTTATACAAAATAGGGATTTAAATCGGCCTTTACATTACCAAAACGTGACCCACGCCTCACAGGGCGGTAATAGGTCGTAACAAAATAGTTCAGAACCGTGTCTGCATTCGGGTTGGCGAGCACTCCATGAGATGCCTGAACAATCATGTATCCCACCGGTTCAGGAAGTCAGAATTGAAGGGGAACACCCGGAGACCAGCAGCTCAGTTGAAGATAGTAAGTTTGGGATCAGTTGCCAATAGTGTTACTGGAGCCTTCCAGTTAATCCACTTCCGATTAAGTAGGCATCTCCGTAGAGCCACCAATACTTTAACCAAAAATTAACCGATCTAATCGGGAGAAAACTAGAATTGTCATAGCCTCTGACTGGGACATCTCGTGAATAGCTATTCACTGGAAGAGGACCAGTGTAAGTCAATGACGTTCTTACTTCAGCAGCCGATAAAGAAATATAGCTATTCACTAGAAGAGGACCAGTGTTGACTCATGACCACTCTTACTTCAACAACCCGGTGTAAAGAAGTATTCAAATAACTCATTTTGATAGGCATTCATCATCTCCCAATAACTGTGGACCATAAATCATCGATCTCATCCAGATCTCAACTGAACTGCTTCTTGACGTCATTGTTCAACGAACTAGTCAAGTCCAATTTTCAATACCAAACCATAATAGACGGAGTACTACGGGAAAAAGAGTGCAACAACCAACATAAGGACTAGTTCTGGAATGTGTCTCCAACATTGGGGCTAGGCCTCCAAGCGGACATTCTCAAATCTAGAGTAATGGAGGCAACCAGCACGGAATAAGCAGCAACCAGCACGGAATAAGCAGGAAGGAAACGGGACCAATTCATCGGCTGTCACCAACGACAAGGAAGATGCCGGATGAAGTGCCAGATCTGGAAGGAGCTCACGGGACAGGGAGGAAAAACCACATAATCCATCCAATGGATAGCATCAACGATACTTATCTGTTAGAAACTTGCTCAGCCCATTTTCTTTGCCATTGTATGGATCAGACCATTCGAACAGAGTGGAAGTAGAATAAGTCAGGTGGTTGACCTTCACTGGTTCGGCGAACCATTCAACCAGTAGAACGCACCGTCGGAATGCATACCGAAGCCACGAGCTCCATGGAACCTCTGTAGAAGTGGAAATGCGGGAGCACTAGACTAGTAGCTACTCTATCTACCGTAGGAAGAAGGGGCTAATGCAAGAGGAACAAACTTTGGCAGAGAGGATCCGCCGAGAGCTAGGGTGGGAAGAATAAGCTACTGGAAGAAGAGCCGAACCCCCTGGAGCCCTCAGAGGAACGGTGCATAAACCCTACGCATGAAGGAAAGAAAATCACGGGTGGGAGCTAAAAGAGCGTTTCCTTTCTTCATGTCCTCCGATCGGTGCCTCTAATCCCTCTTTAAAGGGACTGTATAGGAAAATGACCTAAAGGGGGAAAGCGTAATGGGCCAGCAAGAACAAAGATACCTGGCATGCCCATTTCTCCAGGGCCCTAAAGAAATACCCAAAAAGAAAATAAAACGTAATGGGCCAATATTCCACATCCGGCAGGCCCATTTCACCAAGTTTAAACGTAAAACCCAAAGAAATGTTTAAAAAAAACTGTTTTCAATTTCCTCCTATCCACAACTGTTAATCTCGACATCGTTGGCGGTAGTAAAATCTGCCGAACCGATTTCTGGCCCTAGTGTCCCCACCACTTAGTTTGTTCTATGTGTTGCTTGATCTCTTCCTTAGCATCTGGTGTAGTCTTCTTATAACTCGTTATATTTGTAGAAAGACCGGTTATGTGTTGCTTCAATATATAAATTCCACTTTTATAGTCCCTGTTGCACAAGGTACATCTAACATGATCTCTATTTTTGGGATTCACAAGTAGCACATACTTCGATCTAATGTCCATTGACTTAAGAGCACGTCTTGAAATTAAGAGACCCCCCATTGTACATGGGTTTTGGTGGACCCCATCTACAAGCCATGATCTTGCTCCATAGTTTGAAACATGCTCACAATCACAAGCAAAAAACCTAAAAAATAATAAACTATGTACATTAGTGTCTAATAATCAAACTTTGTTGAACCAAGTAAAAGAAACCCAAAATAGCACAAAAAACTGAAAATATACCTTTTCAATAAGGTGTGGCTTCGCAAGGCTCGAAAAATTTTAATTGGTGTGGTAATAAAAAAACTTTGTTGAACTAAGTAAAGGAAACCCAAAAACATCACAAGAAACTGAAAATATACCTTTTGATAAGTTGTGGTTTTGTCCGATTCGGAAAAACGAAATCGGTGTGTGCTAACAAACAAACTAAGTTGAACTAAACAACTAAACAAAAAAATAAATCTGAAATTAGAAAAGAAATAGAAAGTATACCTTTCTGACAACATCTAGCTTCTCTGGCAACTTTTCCCATATTTGATTACAGCAATGTCCGACATATCCGCCTCTTCGGTGTGCTAATAACATCTATATATTACATTAAGAATGCAAACCTAAAAAGATAGGAAATAAATAAAAAAGTATACCTTCTTTGGCTAAAAATAGTTCTCTGACAAACTACACCAAGAAAGAACAAATAAAACTCTGAAATATGGATGTTGTATTAGAAGAATGGTGAAGAATTAAAAAAAGTCAAGACAATATGAAAATAATGAAAAAGATTTTTAAAAAATTAATCAGCACATGTTTAACTTGTTGGAGAAGGGGAGAGAAGGTGGAGGCAGCTTCTTTGACGACTTGCAGTGGTGCCAACAACTTCTCCGGCAACAAGCGGTGGCAACTTGCCACTATTTGGTGATAGGGGGCAGGCAACATTGGGAGGAGGAGAGAGAAAAGCCCCTTGTGGCTTTAAGTCTATTGGATTCGGGTTTGGCCCAAATCCTTCGTGCTGAGGCGGGCACCTTAGTGTCTCACCCCGCCTTAGCTGGCTGAGGCGAAAAAGCGACCGCCCAAGGCAATCACGGGCAAGACGAGGCTGCATCTTTCCTGGCCTCAATGCCTAGGCACTTGAGGTGGTTGCCCAAGATAATGTAGGCTTGTCTATTTGTTTCAATATAGGCAAGATCTGCTTAAGCTACGTAAACTAAACAGTTCAATTTGAATGAAAGTTAAGTGAATCGCAGGACCCATTAAGGGTCCTGGATTCTCGTCTTTCTGGTCCTGTAAGAGCGATAATCTCTCAACAGTTTCTCTAGCATCTAGCAACCTTTTTTACCCTTGGCGAGTCCTAGGGCATTTGAGGTAAGGCAACCCCTCCCTCATGTCAAGCACCTTACATCTCTGATTTCATAACCGGAGGTCCTGGATTCTCGTCTTTCTGGTCCTGTAAGAGCGATAATCTCTTAACAGCTTCTCTAGCATCTAGCAACTTTTTTTAACCCTTGGCGAGTCCTAGGGCATTTGAGGTAAGGCAACTCCTCCCTCATGTCAAGCACCTTACATCTCTGATTTCATAACCGGGAGAAGTTTTCCCATTGGGCTTTTTCAATAGGTTGTTTCGTAGAGTGAGGTAGCAGAGAGCTCAAAAAGTATGGATATATGGTGATTGATACCTATTACTATCCGAATACTTCTTTAATCTTTAGAAGATAATCTTGTTGTTGCAGATCATCGGTAACATTTTTCTGAAGCTTGTTGTTTTATTTTCTTTAAGTGGTGGCCATGAAAAGGTCAAGCCTCCATCTTTATTGAAATATCTGAATTGGACAATAAATTTGTGCAGTGCAGGTTTTTTCCATACTTGAATAGCTGTAGTTCTTGCTAACTTGTTTATCTTGGACTTTGCATTTTTAGATGTTTTTAAATCTTCAACTTGTTAAGTTGCTATTTGATTGGAAGAGAAAAGGTAGACAATTGTAGATAAATTGAAAGAATAAAAATTGAGATAGTTTGGACATGTACGTAGATGTAAGGAAGTTCCAGTTAGCAAAGTAAAAATTATTAAAATAATAGAAATGAAAAAAAGACATGGTAGATCTATGTTAACTTGGAGGAAAGTAATTCAATATGATTTAGATGATTTAAATATCTTCGAAGAAATAACTCGAAATCGACGTGAGTGGAGAAAGAGAATCAACATAACTGATCCCAAATAATTTGGGATTAAGGCTCGAGTTGAGTTGAGTTTTTATTGCTTTCCTTCAGCAATGGAATGAGGGTAAAACATGGACCGTTGAACCATTGTTGTGGAAAATTTATTTGCTTGTGATGTTATGGCCCATTTGGAGAGCCAGGAACACGAGAATCCTTGAAGATCACCTCGCCAACCCTTCTTTCATTCTTCTTTCGATGTCATAATTTGTGAAGGTCTGGTTCATTACAACTAAGAGTTATCAACCAATTGTTGACATTTTTAAATAGCATTTTTATTTGTGGAAACATCTTTGTAATTAGTTTTTGATGTTCTTTTCACCGTGGTTTGATGCTGTTGATTATCATCTTGGTAGTTGGGGATGATTTCTTTTTTATCATTCTTCTTGGTTCCTACATTGTAATTTACCTTTACTATATGTTTTTTCTTTCAATGAATTATGACATATTGGTCACCTTTTAAAAAAAGTAGGCCTACCCACCACAAAACATCTCTTGAAACTTTATCATAATTATTTAGAGCATTATGTCAAAGCCTTTTTAGTCCCCTCAGTTAATTGTGGTGAGCAATAGTTGAAAGATCTGAGAGGTTAGGAGTTTGTATGGAGTATGGACTACGGACGGTTATACCATTGTTTTTTTATACCCGAGGAAGCTGGATTTCTCTAATTACTTGAGAGTGTTATGTCAAGGCCTCATTGCCTAACATCATATGCATAGTGTTTGCACTTGCATTGCTTGATGCCTTTTTGTGAATGAATTGGCATCAAAACCTTATATCTTGCTTTTGAGTCAAAGAAAGGACGAGCTTTGTTGAAATGTATGTCATCCTATATAGTATAGTCAAAGGCAAGAGGTGGATTATGAGAGAGACCCCTTGTTTCACCTATGATGACAGAGAGATGAAGTGTGGATGCTGGGAGCTGCTAGATGAGTGTTCGGCTGGTGAGGAGAGGAGGCAGGAGGAATGGGGGCAGCTTGGGGGAAGACAGATGCCAGTGGGGTGAGGGGAGCCCGGTGTATGGGGCGTCTGGCAGTGAGTCACGAGCCTGCAGCTCTTACTATGCCTTTCTTACTTTATGTCGGCAAGGGAAGATGAGGTATGCAGGTGCAGCAGGTTGCACAGGCAGACCATAAAGGTGGTCGACAACACCCTAGCTTCAAGCTGTCTGCTTCAGTTAGCAGATCCCTCCTTTAATGGGTCTGTGCCATCCAATTTACCAAATCCACAGGCCTCATCTAACAACAGTTTTTGCTTGTTATGTTTTGTGTGCCTCTTTAAAACTCTGTGCAAGTATGTGTTTGTATGTGTAGCTATGATTGCTCAATGACACCTCAAGAAAACAAACTACATGCCTTCGCTTTTGGAGGCTTCCTCTACCCAAATATGAGTAGACAGATTGAGCAAGTATTCTTTTGACAAGTGATGGGGACAATTTTTAGAAGTCACTTTAATTAGTGTTATTTTTTTTCATTCAGTCAATGTATGTAAATAAATTTTTTTTAGGGTCTTTTTTTGTAATTAGAGACCTCTACATAAAGAGGTGCTCCCGAAATAGTTCAACAGTGAATTGAAGGAATTTTTGGATCTATGTTTTGGGTCTTCCCGCATGCAAGGGCTTTGCCCTGTTATCTTCTTCCTCATCTTCCCCGATCTGCCAAGAGCCTTCCTTTCCCTCCCTTTCCAATCTTGGCAAGTGGCCGTTCTACCTTTCTCCTCTGCCTTCAGCCTCCGCGTCGTTCATCATCCCTTCCCCTTCTAGATTCTAGATTCTTCATCAACTTCAAGTAGATCCGGTTGATTGAGGGAAGCCAACACCTGTGAAGGGGAAGGGAGGATGAACGGCATAGAGGCCAGAGATAGAGGACGAAGGTAGATCGGCCACCTGCCAAGATTGGAAGGGGAGGGAAAGGAAGGTCCATGGCCGATCAAGGAAGACGAGGAAGACCCAAAATGTAGATCTAAAAATTTCTTTAATTCACTGTTGAACTGTTTCGGGAGCACCTCTTTATATAGAGGTCTCTCTAATTACAAAAAAGATCCTAAAATAAAATTATTTATAGGCATGGACTAAGTGAAGAAAATAACACTAATTAAAGTGACTCTTAAAAATCGTCTCTTCCTGCTTCACAAGTCCTTGTCTATGACATCAACAATATCTTCCCTCCTTCGACAACTTCATATGTTCTGCATTTGACAATTTGATCCGGTCAATCGAAGCAACAAGACTTTCGAAAAGCCCCTGAATGACATTGGCGGCATCAAATCTGGCAGTTCTCGGAGCCGTCCTCGTCCACACCACTCTTCTTCCTTTGACGACATCGCAGCGGAGCAAGTTCTCATTAAATCTGATCACTGGCTGTGTAAGAGAGTTTTAAAACGTTGTTCCACTCCAATCCTATCGAATCTAGTAGATCACGTCTAAAGAAACAGACTCCGGCAATCCCTGGAGCTTCATCCTCTTCTTGGTGTGCCATATCTCCCTTCATATCTATGTGGTGGTGGTCCAACCAGCAACTCCATTCCTCGTCGCTATCCTGCAGCGCTCACTTTGTTGCTGGCACACTTGGAGTCAGTCTCTTGTTCACATAACAGAGAGGTGAAGGTGAAGATGAAGGTCTGGTCCTCTCCTCCCAACGATGTTGAGCACAACCAGTTCGCATGATGCACTCCAGAAGCTTTCATGTTGCTGAAAGTCCACGATGCGACAAACTCCTCTCGCTAGTGAAGCGTCGTTGTGCTGGTCTTTATGAACCTTGTTCATTCGCTTCCACGAGAGATACTGCCGGCCCCTCTGGGCAGATGCCCGCCCAGCCCTCACCCCTTTCATGTGCGATGCCGTAAGCCCTCGCATAGTCAGCTCTGAGTGCGAGAGACCCATCTAGGTCTCCAGAATGTTCTCCTCGCATCCGCCCCTACGTGTGCATGCCTCCACGTCCACCCCCTGTGGTCATCCACACGAACTGCCAGGGTGCCACAACTCCGACGGGTTGACAATGGGTATGAATCCCACCCATCACTGCCTCACATGCTCGACTGTGTGAACCTCTAAGCTGCAACCACGACTCCTAAGGAAACATGTCTCATGCACAATTGAAGACGCTGCTTGCAAACTGTTTCCTGATCACCATTCGATGTTCACTAGAGTGACATGATCCCTGCGGGGTCAAGCTATGGTGGTTCACTTGTTGGATGTGTTGGCGGCCAATCACGGCCAATGAATCACGTGTTCGGCCCCTTATAGTGAGCAATGATTCTAGTAAGCTAAATAAATTGGATTTTAGACATTTAGATTTCAATTTATCTCTTTAAAAATTGATGACAATAATTGAGTTTGGTACTAGTCGGTCTCATCCCACATCAATTTGGTATCAAAGCCTGAGATCGACTCATTTTCGCGAGTTGACTATTGGGTGTTCCCGACCGTATATAAATAAACTGGAGTTAAAACTCGAGGTCAATTAGGATGTTTTATTTGGGGCCTCATGAGGACATGTATGTAAATAGTCATTTAGGATGTCTTATTTGTAATGGACTCCTCTATTTAAGAGGGTCACTTGATGGAATGAGAGAAGTTGTTGTGTTAGAATTTTTGTAGCCCTAGGGCAGTCCCCCCACCTTGTGTAGGGGCGCTACCCCTTTCTCCTTCACCCCCTCCTCGATGGAGGTCGTCCAGCTCTACCTCCGGTGAGGATCGGTCTCCTTTGCAACCTTCCGACATGGGCATCTTCTCCCCCTCCTCCTTCTAGCGGTCTCTAAGCTATTCCTTCCCCTTGCCCCTTCACCGGTTAGAGGTTACTGTTTCTGTCGACACCCTCGTTCTCCTCTGTCTCTACCTATTTCCACATCTCTGACTTCGTTGATCTCCACCATCTCCTTCCATCTCCACCTCCGGCGATCCTCAGAGTACTTCTACCCAATTGCCCTTGGTGTTTGGAATCCCCAACCCCCTATCAGACGTTGCAACTCCACCGCTAAACCTCCCCTTCCGGATGTGTCAAGGTGAACCCTTGCCCATAAACAACCCTTCCCTCACCCGGACAACACCCTAGCCTTGCAACCCCCAACCCACAACCCGGTTGGCCCTTCACAGAGCTCCTCGAGCCCATCCGGCTGCCGTCCCGCTCCCCCTTCCCATCTGTTCAATCCCTCCTTCCAGTAGATCCTCCCGGTAGTTGACACCGATGAAGACGAAGGGGAGGCAAGAGGAGGAAGAAGGAAACACCAACGTCGCCGACGGAGGACCCCCTTCCATCTGGTGACGGTGATGGTGACAGCGATGGCGTCGATCGGTGCCCCTTCAGCCCCCTCTGCCCGCCCGATCCTCCGTCGGGGGACGAAGCACATCCCCGAGCATGAAGGCCCCGCGCAACTGCCCACTCGCGGGCGAAGGCACCTTGGTGCGGGTACGTGGTGCCTAGTAAGGCTGCTACGACACCGTCTCCGCCCAGCCAATGGCGAGCAACCACAACCCCATTGTTTTAAGTGGCACCGGCCGAGCCGGAGCCGATTTGTCTTCGCTGAATGGCTCACGCAACGGTTTGCCCGTTAATCGGCCAACCCACCGGTTTAGTGCCCAGACTGAGTCCGACCGCCGGTTCACATTGGTTTCGAGCCAATTTGGTCCGATTTCGACCGGTTCAGGGCATAAACCGGCCAGTTCAGATCATTTGGGATCGGTTTAGACCAGTTCATCCACTTTCGGGGCTGGTATAGGCTCGTTTTGAGCATTTTGGGCCCGGTTTGACATGTTTTGGAGCCGTTTTGATGGTGTAAAACTGATTTTGCTTATTTCCTACATTTTTAGGTCTTTTGAGCCTTCCCGATGGCCTGTTGTAGCGCCACGTTGCCGGTCCATCCCACCTCGTCTCGCCATCAAAGAATACTGGGGCAATCATATATATAACACATATATACGAGGCATGATATGAAACATTCATAGGGTTTAGATTTCTTATGATTGAGATAGGAGCTTAACCTTCCCTTAAGTCCCGTACACATGCTGGTTAATGTAGAATTAGGCAATCTATTGAGCCTTAAATAAATCGAATTGAAATGGAAGACATTTAAAAGTTGCGTACATTAACTTCTAATGAGAAAATGTCATAATCAATAATCACTAATATTTTATTTTTAACAGAGCATCAAGCACATAACTCAGAGAAGTTTGTATGTCAAGTCCACACCTCTATTCATATAATCAAATTTATTATTTCTATTTGTCTTAGCTTCGCATTCTCTTGATGACTTATCACACTTTGAATTCTTCAACATTATTTATTTATTTAAAATTAATGATTTAATTGATGAAATGAAGATCACACCTTGAAGATTGTGGATGAAACAAACAATCTCAGAGAAAGGTGAAGTATTTTAGGAGCTGAATGTAGCATGATTAGGTTGCCTATGGTTTAGTTTGGCTTGCTTTGTGTTCAAAGGAACTTTTCACCAAAAGGCCCCAAAGTGAATCAATTTTGTTCACCTTGCCCCATGATAAGATCCATGGCAACTTCTTGTCTTCACTTTGGAATTTTCTTTTATTGCATCATCCCATTAGGTCCTTGATTTTCAACGAGCTATGACCATGGAATGACTCGCTATGACCCAACCCAGCTTGATTCCCGATTAATCCTTCTATGAGTCAGATAGACTGATCCAGCCCCTGGATCAGCTAGATCACCTGACCTGGCCTGACCCTACGATTCGGCTCGCCTCATGTCACCGAATGGCTATAACTTTTGGGGGCACTTAAGCGCCCCCATGGCCCCTTGGAGACCTCCCCCTTCCACTCACACATCCTCACTCTAAAATCTCTCTTTAGATCACTCTAAAACTTTTTCTCTTTAAAGTTCTCAAACAATTTGTAGGATCATTGTTCTCTTATTCTCTCTCAAAGATATATTTCTTCCCTCTGCACCAAACTCTTTTTGTATCTTCTTCGTTTTTATCAAGATTAGTTGAGCTGAGCCCTCGTTTGCTAGTGGAGTGGGAAGTGCAATGCAAAAGTTTTCTTGGGTGATTTAGTGTGGTGATATACAAAATATGTCTAGTTTAAAGAGAAGGAACATATCTTTGAGAGAGAATAATAGACTAATTATTTCACATAAATTATTTGATCCACGAAGGTGGCAAAAGTTCACCGATGAGAGTATTGTTGCAGCATAGTAGAGAAAACACAAGATATGGTATTGTATGTTTTATTCCTTTGTAATGTACTCAAACTAAATGTCTTGTGATGAATATATAAATAGTGTAGAATAAGATTTGAATGTAAGATTTGAAGAGAAATAAAATAATATTTTTATATTTTAAATTTTTAAATTTTTTCTAATTTTAAATTTGATCTGGCTCCAATTGGACCCGTATTGGATCTAGGGAGGGTCAGGTCATTTACCTAGTGCAATTCAGATCAGTTTTGCTGGCGCCCGACCCGCGATCCTTCCTTCCTTGGCTATGGCACTTCTTTAGAGCTTGTTTGGATAGACTATTAGCCATAAATATCATATTTTCTTTGACATTATTAAGTATGATTAAATTTAATGCTTATACATCTAAAAAATAAAAAAATATTATATTGGATTCTATTCTTTAACCAAATAGGCCTTTGGGTTTTGAAACCTTTTTTGTTGTTTTTACTTGAGTCAATGGAGAACATGAAATTACAAGCTTCTTGTAACAACTTTAGCTGCATTATGGGAAGAAAATAGGCTCATTCCTGACATAACATGGTGACATCAACATTAGAGCTGTTTTTTTTTAAGGTGGCAACACCAGCGCTGTTGAAGTAAAACTTTAAATCAATCCTCTAGATCTTAGGGTTGATTTTTTGAGTTGCTACTATTTGATCTCACAGCTTAAAACTTGTGCAATTACTAAAATGAGTTCTTTCTCGTGACTCAGCATGAATATTCAACTTGCACTTTGCTCACCACCAGTTGTCTTAAGGAGCATTTTTCTCAAGGTTTATACGGCATCAACTGTAGTGTTTTTCTCTATTGACTGATATTAAATCGTTATTTCAGTCTATAAACGCAGTGCAGTTCTAATGCCTCAGTGTTTATTTCTTCTTGCTGAAAATGTTATTAAGTTTCAATTGTCAGCTTGAGATGAAACACTCACCATATCAATAACGTCACTACTTTTGATGCATGAATTACTAATCCAAGTTGTGCATTGAATCTCTTTCCATATATTTTTTTTCTCTGTAAGTGTATGACGTCACTATTCCACCTTGTATTGATACCTGCTAAGCCTTTGGTTTGAAGCTTTTTTGCATCACGGATAGCTACTCCCCATTTATATGATAGGATAGAAAACTCACCTGGTCTAGTGAAGAATCATTGTTTGTACAGCTTCGGCATACAAATGGCGGGCTCTCGTTTTTCTAAACTCTAGAGCCATGTTAAATGAGCTCTTTGTGCGTGCTTCTCTACGAGGGGAGTATTTAAAGATGTCATCTATGTGAAAAACAAAGATATTTTTGAATATTTCTCTCTAACCAAGGTAGGTGGGGTCAGGGTCGGGACTGGGTTGCTTAAGTCCAAACCGACCTGGGTCGGCCGGGGTTGGATCTGGGTCGGGTCAGGGTCGGCCAAGGTCGCAATAAAAAAATAAAAAATAAAAAATTTAAAACAACTACAGGGTCGGGGTCACAAGGTCGGGACCGGGTTGTTTGGCCCAAAAATTGACCGAGTCGGGCCCGAGTTGCGACCCGGGTCGCGACCCCGCATTCCATGTCTCTAACTATTCATATTTCCAATATTGCGTCCCTTGATTCCAATTGATGGTAACTTGATCTGAAGCCAAATGTTGAGAAGGCTTTTGCGCTGGGCAAATAAACCTTCAGACGTATGGTTTAGTGTGGTAAACAATGCAGAGCGTCATTATTTTATTCTGACATAAGATTAATGCTTCTCGGTTATCTTCTGAGTCCTGTAATTTGCTTCTTGTAATTACCACCCATTTAACAATTTTAGGCCTAACTTTCATCGATCTGAACCAAAAGGAAACTTGGGTGGCATTTGATTGAGTTAATAGAATGTCTAAAGTCTTAATTTGATTTATAATTTCTTTTGTAAAACATAAAATCTTAGATATTCACTTTCGGAATATTATGGTAAACCACTTGAAATTAAGTAGTTTGTGGAAAAGTTACTGGTTGTTTTATTAAAGATTTCAATATCTAATTTTTGACCAATTTAGAGGTTATACATAAGTAAAGTTAAAACAAACTGGGTCTTGGTCTTTATTTGGTTGAAAATTGTGTGGAAAGAAATTGTGGAATGAGTTGGTTTGCTCTCTCATCTTGAAAAGTAGCTCTTGCAATGATCAATAATCTTCACATCTCACTTCTTAGGAGGGCTGTTCATGGTTATGTCTTGATCAGTTCTTGGCTTAATTTTGAAAATTGAAATCTAATCGAATCATATATCGAATTGAACCAAATCGGTTCAATTAAATCCCAACCCAAAAGTTCTGTTCAAACAGTTAGTTTTATATATATGTATATTATAAATAAATTCATGAATACTTAAATAAAAAAGTTTGAGAACAAGCCATGACTTTCTTTTTGAGCCTTACCTCAAGGGTTTCAGCCAGCGGCATCATCTTCATTTGAACATAGGAGAGCATGGACATTCTTTTAAATGATTCAAGGCGATGGGCGATGGGTATGGGCAGAGTCGCAAGGAGATGGAGAGGGCTGAGAGATGAATCAGGTGATGGATTGGCTTGTCTGATGGTGGGTGGGTGGTGAGGAGAAGAAGGCCTAGAGGACAAGATATCAGCTTGGCATTGGCTTCTCGTGGTGGTGTGGAGAGGAGGGCAGAGAGGCGATGGGCTGATGGCCGATGGTGGGTGTCACAACCTGAAATTTAAATAACATATCCACAAATATGCAGTGAAAAAACACAACGTCATGACAGTGAGATAAAATCCAACATTTGGATTCTGTAATCCAAACAAGCATGTAACAATTCTAATAGCCAAGTCCACACTTAATTTCACAAGATTTTAACATAACTTAAATATTTAATAACCAAACACTAATCCAAGTTCATTCACAAGTTCTAGTTGTTAAAGAAAACAACTAAATATAGTGCAACTACATGACAACCCACCAGTCCACAACAAGTCACCTAGTAAATGCAAAAGATCTCTATGCAACTCTAGGGGATGTTGGTTCTTCCATGGCTCCTCCTAAACCTCTATGTCATGCTCTTGATCTTCAATATTTATTGAAAAATTTATCCCACAACGGGGTGAGTCCGGAGACTCCGCAGGATTTACACTCATTTCTTGCCAATCGGATAACTAACATATAATCAAGCAATGATAGATAACTGTTGGCGCTTAAAATATTCAACATTCTCCAAAAAATAGAAAAAAAAAGGGAACAACAAATCTGTCTGTCGGAGCATCTCAGCGGGGATAGCACCCTTGAAGGACATTAACAGGCTCATCAAGAGCCAAATGTTGCCATTACCACGGCTAGATGAGGTCGCCGACGCCCATTGGTCCAAGTCTTGTAACGTCTCCATGAAGTTGGAAGATTAAATGGCATGTGCGCACGTTGTCAGCTCGGTAACAGCGAAAGTGGGCGATTCTCCCGGATGATCAATCATGGCCATAGGATAAGGGGTCGGCGACCAGCCTCAAGCAGAGGGGGGTTCGATTCTACAGAAGACAGAAGGAGAGAAAGAGGAAGAGAAGAAGGAGGAGAGGTAAGGTTCACCTTGGTTGAAGGTGGTCGTCTCCGGCTCCCTCCGCCGTCCACCGCGAATCTCCTTGCTCCGCCTGGAACCTTCCAAAAGAGCCAGCCGCAAAGCCTCCGCATTGCCTATCTCCTTCGCCGTCGCAGCCCCTTTCTTCTTCTCCTGTTAGCCGTCGCCGGGCGCACCTCCTCTCTATCCTCTTCTGTCGTCCCGTGCACCTCTGCTCGCAGCCGCGCGCGTCTCTCTCTCTCTCTCTCTCTCTCTCTCTCTCTCTCTCTCTCTCTCTCTCTCTCTCTCTCTGCATCCGCACCTCCGCCGTCGCCTCCGCCGTCGCCTCCGCCGGAGCCGCACGCGCACCTCCCTTTCTCTATCTTCGTCCGCCCGCAGAGGTGCTCCCCCGCGCCTCTCTCCTTCTCTCCGTCTGTCCGCGACTACACTTCCGCGCGCAGCCTCCCCCGGTTTTTCTCCCAGCCACATAAGCACCTCTCTCCGTCCGCTCGCACGCCTCTCTCTCTCTCTCTCTCTCTCTCTCTCTCTCTCTCTACGCGCAGCAGTGCTCCCACGCGCAACTCCTCCTCCCTCTCCTCTTCTGCCGTCGCCGTGCAGCTCCTCCTCCCTCTCTCTCGTTTCGTCTGTCCGTGGCCCCCCCTCCTTCTCTTCTTGTTCACCGTCGCCGCGCACACCGTTTCTTCCCTTCCTCTTTCCCTGCTACAATTAGCCGCAAAGGAAACAGAGGCCTGCTTCCCCTTCCCTGTTTGTGCCCGCGCAACCCGATTGGTCACACGTCCGACCAACAGCCCAACGATGAGTCCCTTTGTCAAGTTTGAATCGAGCCTTCTATGTCTCGAGCAGTCTAAACCGGCTAAAATCATTGTCCATACCACACCCTTCTATTTTATCCTCCTCTGGCAACAAATAAAAAGGGGGACGACATACCGATTGGAGAAGGATGATGGCGTTCGTTGATATGATGGTTCAAGTCAAATTTGACATTATGTATAAATCAAATAAAACTCACAATCAACTCGATTTGAGACTAATTGGGGGCTGGTCTAATCGGGCACGCTCTACGTCTCAGATTTAAATTTAAATAATAAAGCGATCCAAGACTAATTAGGGGCTGGTCCAATCGGGCACGTTCTACGTCTTTGGAAAAATAATCAAACAATCGAGGCTAATGGGGGCCGGTCCAATCGGGCACGCTCTGTGCTTCGGCATAACTTAAAAGAATAAATAAATAAATAAATATTTGATTAGCATATAAAGGTCAAAATAAAATGACCCCAATGCTATATCAATTTTCCCATCAAGGGATGATTATATCAATTTTATATGATGGCTAAATGTATATGCATATATGCATGAATGCCAAAATATAAAACCGATATGATAGTGATTATATCGATAGATAGCACCCACAAACCTTAACCAAAGGTCGGTGTGCTAGGCCCATTATCGATGTGATCCATTCCATAATGCCTATCAAAGGCTCAATGGATTCAAGCCGATCCGATTCATTGTGATCATGTCATTATTTTATGTCCCTCATATTTATAAGTTGTACATTTTTTCCAATTAATGGAAATTACATGTTGTGTATATTTTTGATGCTAATGAGAGATAAAATAGTTCCATAAGTCGTATGGAATGCAAATAAGAAAAGATTAATTAAAAAATTATATTAAAATGCTAATAATAAAAAAGGGAAGGAAAGTTAATTAATTAAATAATTTCAAAATTTCAAAATTAATCAAAGTTAATCAAACTAAACTTCTATAACTTAAAATTAATCTTAAGATAATTTTAAGGTTGAGAAACAAACAAACACATAAAATAAAACAAAACAAAACAAAATTTCTAACCTAAATCATCTATTAAGATTTAATATCAATTTAATCACAAAAATAAATAAGAAGACACACAAAATATACCTAATTAAGTCAAAACTAATTTTTACACCCTTAAATCAATCAAATTAAACAATCAAATCTCTTAAATTAAACTATTAACTAATTAATTGATGAATTCAATTAAATAACAAAAACACATATAAATCACAATTAATAAACAATAATAATAAAGAAAACAAACAAACATTACATCTTCAATTATAAAATGATATTCAAAATAAATTAAATTTCTAATCTAAATATCTCCAAACAATTACACAACATTTGAATTAAATAAATTTAACAAATTTAAAAATCAGTCAAATCAATTTTAATTTAAATATTTAATCAAATCTTAAATCAACCATAAAAGATATTAAACAACAAACCAATTGGATCAAAGTTTTAAATTAAATCAAATCAAATTCAATTTTAAATATAAAAAGTTTGCATTCCATCGAAGATATGGAGCCATTGCTCCTATTGTGTTCATTTCATTTGTGGATGTATGCTATCGTTTTCGAAATTGCTGTGGTGGCGAATCAAAGGGTATTCGAGTGTTCTCGATATAATTAACATCGGGTCTTCGCACCACCCGATGGGGAGAGGTCAAAACGAATTTTCAAAGAACCCAACCTCGAACTTAAATTTCTATGTATATCGTCTGATTAGTTATACTTCTATGGAATATCGATATTTTCATAGTTGTAAAACCGAAATTTGACGAAAAATTTTTGGATAAGATTTTTGAAAATTATTCTTTAATAATCAAAATCCTTTTCATGTTTAAAGTCTAAATCTAAAATGTATTTTCAATTTTTTTTGAAATACTCAATTTTTTAATTTTCATATACACATGTTTCGAAACACATACGCAGAACAAAAAATTCCAAATTTGATTTCGATCTCAAATTTTGAGGTTACATATACATATCTTCAACAATTTTCAAACCATCCAAATCATAATCACACCAATCACAAAATTTCAAATAATGAGATTTAAAATTTTTCGAGGTTTCACAAATGGCATACCCGGTGGGACTTCTCCTTCCTTTCATATCTCTGCCATAGCAATTCAAGAAAACGTACATCTTCAAATCAAATGTAATCCTTTACATCTAGCGTGCTCGTCTTGCCATTTGCAGGAAGATGACGTACGAAGAAAAAGTTAGCTACTCCGAGTATCATGTCAACCGAGCTATGGGCTTTGGCTCTCTGCCAAACCCGATTGTGTTCGGGGCATTCCCGGAGGTAGTTTAGCCCGTCGACTGCTTGGGTGTGACGCTATTGCACCCGATCGCCAATGATGATGATATTCATCCGAGGGAGCAGTTGCTTTTGGCCTCCATGGCCATGGATTGAGTCCTAGAAAAGGAAAACATGGCAGACACACAGATAGGATTGTCCCTCAACACAGTATCAAGCACTGAGCCAAAGCTTCGAAGGTTCCATCCGGGCAAATCCAGCCCGTCGCGCGGATCGCATCGTTCAATAGTAATGGGTTCCATGAGGGTTTATTGGGGAAAGTGCCATGCTGCCCCAATTTACACTCCTGCCGAGCTAAGACAGCAAAGGTCGAAGCTCACTATCTTATCACTCACCAATCGCTTTGCCACCTTGGCTCGGATTGATGAAAAGAATAAGGTTGTTTCTCAACTTTCCACCAACTTGCAGTCGTCTTCTTGGGGGAAGAAGAAATCCTCCACCCGTCAAGACACATCTGGCCGATCAACGGCTACAATTGTTAAGAAGAGGGAGCAGCCCTCTAGTTCCAAAATTTCTAACTTCGGTCGATCAGCGGCCCTTCATGTTACTCCTCAGAAAAGGGACCAGCCCTCGGCCCGTCATATCAACCGGGGGGACCGATCAGCAGTTCCGCTGTTTAATGCTACCAAACGAGATGGGAACCAATCCCATAGTCGTTATCTTGCCAAGGATGAAACTCGGGCTAGGAATATATCCAACGCCCGCTCTCAAAATTGCCCAGGTGGGGCACTTTCACCTTCAGCTCGGGTTCGGCATCAATCCGCTACTCAATATGCACCTCCTACTAGTCGATTTGTTAATCGATTACAAGAAGACTACATTCATCCGACTGGGGGCCACCCTCCAGGTTGTTTACCAACCATGCGGGCTAAGGAGCAACCGATTGCCCATCATGTTGACATGGGGTAGGGGAATCAATCCTATTCCCAAAGAAGCGAGCTTGGGTGCCTAAGATGGAGGCTCCAACCCAAGGACCTTTACCAAAGGCTGCCCTTTCTCATCATGCCGATCATTGCTCTTCCAGCACTCGGCCTAGCCATTCTACACAGTCGAAGGCCATAGCAGCTCGGCCTGCGGTCCAATTTGCACCCCCGTATAAACGGCAGTTTGCATCTCATTATTATGATGATGGGTCTATGGGTCCACGACTTTTGCCCGAAAGTGAGTTAGTTTTCACTCGACTCATGCCTGTTCACAGTGTCCCAAATAGGTATGTGATACCGGGGGCAGGGGGCAAGATGCATGTATTCACGTGTTATGCTTCAAGTTCTAATGACCGTCCAGATGATCTGGCAGTTCCAGGTCAATTGCATCCGGGACCCGTCACTCGGAGTCAGGACCATCTTATTGCAGCACTTCGTCAAGAAGTCCGTCCAATCCATCCAATCCCTACACCGCCTCCCCCGAGTCCTCATCGACCATGACAAGAAGAGCTGAACAGGGGGGACTTTCAAGAAGAAGAGGAAGAAGTTATTCCACAGGAGATGACTATGGAAGACTTGTGGAGGACAAATCAAGAACTTCGAGCAATAATCCAAAGTCTTACTTCTGCACAAGTAATTGCTCGACCCAACACTCCAGTGAATTTGGAAAATGTTCCCCGAGCAATGGAGGTTAATCAACCAGCACCGATACCTCCTAGAGTTCCTCCGTGTCGACCAGTATATCAGCCACAGATGCAGTTTGAAGCTCCAGTGGTTGAACCTCAACAATTAGTTCAAGAAACTAATGTGCCTTCTGAAGATGCTACAGTTACTCAAAGAATTCTGATTGAGAAAATTGTTGATGCTAAGCTTGCAGAGCATGATGATGGGGTGACGACAGTGGACTTGTACCGGGTTCCTTACCCCATCCACCATCAATTCAAAAAGTTGCCTGCCGACGTCACCAAAATTCCTAAGTGTCCAAGATTTGATGGGCGTGGCTCCCCAAAAGAACATTTAGCCCTTTATGTTACACATATGGGCGATCTTGCACTCGAGGAGTCTTATCTCCTTCAATATTTTGCTACCACTTTGACAGGGTCTGCCTTCGAGTGGTATTTTAAATTGAAAACAGGGTCAGTAACTGGATGGGATGATCTGCAAAAGAAGTTTATTGAACAGTTCAGGTTGACAGAAAGGCCGTTTACTCTTGTTGAGTTAGCATCATTGCGTCAACGCAGGGATGAGTCAGCTTTGGAGTATATCAAGAGGTGGCGAAATCTTTGCATGAAATGTTCCAACCCACCGGTAAATGAAGAAGCAGTGGGTTTATGCAAGAGAGGACTATGGCATGAGGTGTTGGAAAATCTATTGACCTTGCTCATCGAAGAAAGTGGATAAAAAATAACAGAAAAGTAAACAAAAGAAGGGCAAAACGCCAGGAAGAGAAGCTACAAGCAATGGAAGCTCGCTCAAAGAATCTCACTCCTTTGCAGAAGTTGCAGGCATTATTTGATCAACTCTAGGATTATGAACCAAAAGAACCTTCGGATCCGGTTCCCCTTGATTCTTATGTCCCTTGGGGTGAATGGGCAAAATATGTAAAATTTAAAGAATGGTTATGGGAATTCAGAAGGAGAGTGGTAGAGGGTGATGAACCATCGACAGTTGAAGTAGCAAACTTCTGGGGCAATGATGAAGATGAGCCAGATGTGCATGATGTCATGTCCCACTTTCAAAATTTATTTTGCAATATGGCGAGTATTCCGCCGCCGTCTGATTTGTATAATGGAACAAGAGGCCGGGGACAGAAACATCGACCTCTAATCACATATCAAAGGCGTACTGACAAGAATTCACGTGGAAGGTGTGGAGGCCGGGGTCAGGACCAACATAATGATAAGATCATTTATTTCAGGGATGAGGAACCTAGGACAGTGCTCCCGCCATTGGTGAAACAACCCCCTGGGCATGTTATCTGGTTCCAGTCTTCTTCAGATGATGAAGAGGATAATAATGTAGAAGGTGCTCCTTCTAAAGTTTGCCCAGAGTCAGAACCGATTCAAGAGAATACTATAGTGAACAAGAATGCTCAGGCAAGCACATCACAACAGCAACTTCGGACAAATACAGCACAAAGCTCAGTAGTTCCTGACTTGGTGGAGCAAATCATGCAACAGTTGGTTCCTCCTCCACCAGAAACTCTCCCTTCATTGAAAGAGATGAAAGAGAGGGTGGATAAGAAGGTTCTTTTGCAATTAAGGAGGCTTCCTGTGCGTCTCAGCCTATGGGAAGTTATATCCTAAAGTAAAGAGCTTCGTGAAGCTCTTATAGCAGTTTTGCAGGAGCCAGAAATTTATGAAGCACATTTGGCCGAGTTGGGGGAGTATAAAGCATATGCAGCGTCGGTTTCATTTACTGAGGATGATATGATATTACCCACCACATTTCATAACCGGCCTTTGTATATGAAGGGGTCAATCAATGGGCACGAGATAACTAGAATTATGGTTGACTCGGGATCGTTCGTGAATATACTCCCTTTTAAGACCTTTAAGTCTTTGTACTTAATGCCACATCTCCAGAAGGTCTCGGGAGTCACCATATCCTGGTTTAATCAAAATTCTGAAGAAGCACTGGGGAAAGTTGAAGTAGATATTGTCTTAGGCAACTTTGCGACTAAAGCTACATTTTATGTCATTGACTCGTTCACCACTTATAAAGCCTTGTTGGGACGCCCATGGTTGCATGCAAATTGGGTTGTGCCCTCTACACTGCACCAATGCATCAAATATAACAAAGAAGGAGTGCAATGCAAGATCGACGCTGATCAAGCCCCTTTTGAAGTTGCAGAATGTCATCTCTCAGATGCCCACTTGTATTTTGAAGCAGAAACTTCCAAAGTCAGCTCCAATCGGGGAAAACAGAAAGTGATCAACAATTTTTCAGATGAAGAGATATTCATTAATGAAGTCAAAGCAAAGATGCATAAGATGACGATAAGTGCACGTAAGTCCTATAACAAGGTCGACAGGAAAGAGTGGTGTCCGATTACTTTTGACGCTAATTCTGCCACTACAGTGTTCGATGCCAGTGTATTTATGCCCCCAGAATTGTTATGGTTAGCAGAGGAGCGTGAACTCCAGACTGTTGAGAAGCTAGAAACCTTCAAGGTCCCGCTCCTCAATCGACTGCTGGTGTATCATCGGGAAGGGTGGATTCCAAGACAAATTTCAGAAGACAATTTTGGATCCTAGATTCCTAATTCATGTACAGTGCCAGTGGAGCCAATAGCAAGCATGACATCTAAGACACTACAGTTGTGTCAAAAACATGAAATCCCTCAAAGGCAGTCCCGTGAAAGAGATAGAATGTTCAGGCAAATGTGGCACCTTCAAAGTGAGCAAGAAAAACAGAATAAAAATTATGGGCTGGGATATAGCGCAGACTATGAGCGCATTGTGCACTATACAACAAATATGGTCAGTATTCATGAAAAAGAGGGGGTTGCTTATGATATAGCCCCAATTTATGATCAATCATCCGAAGATGAAGTGGAGCAGGAGCTTATTCAACAAGAGGACGCTCGCCAATTCCAGAATGATCCAGTGCAAGGTCTAGAATCACTAAATCTACAGGATGATGACAGTCTTGTACAAGTGGAGGTTCATGAGAAGGTTCATGACATAGAAGATAAAGAAGAAAATGATGAAAAGTTTGTAGATCTACAGTCGACACCCGAAGAAATCGAAGACGGCGGACAAGCTACAATTGATGATCTTCTAGAAGTCAATCTGGGGTCGTCAGATGATCCAAAGCCCTGCTTTGTAAGTAGTCTCCTCGGTGAGGAAGAAAAATTGCAATATAAAGCATTGTTGCAGGAATTAAGAGACTGTTTTGCTTGGTCTTATGATGAAATGCCGGGGTTAGCCCCAGAGGTAGCAGTTCATAAGCTAGCTATTCTCCCTTCAGTGAAGCCAATCAAGCAAGCACAAAGGCGGATGCGGGCAGAGCTGGAATTGAAAGTGAATGCCGAAGTCGACAAGCTTAGAGAAGTAGACTTCATTGAACCCTGTATATACCCTGTATGGCTTGCTAATATTGTCCCAGTAAAAAAGAAAAATGGCCAAATCCGGGTATGTAATGATCATAGAGACTTGAATAAAGCTTGTCTTAAGGACGATTTTCCTGTGCCTATTCCCGAAAATATGGTAGATATAACCATGGGACATGAAACCTTGTCATTCATGGATGGTTCATCTGGGTATAATCAAATCTTGATGGTGCTAGAAGATAAGAATTTCACGGCATTCCGAACTCCTAAAGGCATATTTAATTACAAACGGATGCCGTTCGGGCTAAAGAACGCTGGAGCGACATATCAAAGGGCAATGACCAAGTTCTTTGATGAAATGCTGCATGATCTGGTCGAATGTTATATTGATGACCTAGTTGTCAAAACAAAGAGGCGGGAGGATCATTTAAATGATTCGAGAAAGGTTTTTGAGCGACTCCAACAGTATAAGTTGAAAATGAATCCTATGAAATGTGCCTTTGGTGTATCAAGTGGAAAATTTCTGGGATTTATAGTCAGATATCGGGGGATTGAGATAGACCCTGAAAGCTTCTGCCAATCCATTTGCTTGCGGGTTATAGACAGTGGACGTCCTACACTCAATATAAAATTTAGCAGCCATCTTGTAGACCACCTGGTTTTTGAATGGTGTACCATTATCTGATAAGATGCGACTTGGCACTCCGTATCTGTATATAATATGTTGCTGGACAAACCGAGCAACAACCTCACCAGTGACTTCCCTTGCTGGTATAGCCTCTGCCCATCTGGAGAAATAATCAGTAGTTGCGAGTATAAACTTGCACCATTTGGAAGATGGTTTGAAAAGACCCAAAATATCTATTCCCCATTCGGCGAAAGGTCAGGTTGGGGTAGTAGGATGTAACTGCGTTTGAGGATGCCTGGGGATAGGTCCAAAAGCTTGACATTCATGACATTCCTTTGAAAACTTTTCGCAATTGGCGAACATGGTAGGCCAATAATACCCCTTGAGTTTAATCGTTATCTTCATTTTGGGCCCGGATTGATGTGCTCCGCATAACCCACTATGAACTTCTTTCATCACTTGAGCCGCTTCCTTTTTGGACAAACATCTGGCTAGAATAGCCCTTTCTTTTTCTGGAACCAAACGGTATAATTCTTCACCAATCAACTGGTAGGAGGCCGCTCTTCGTGTCATTTGAATACGCTCAGCCCGTTGCTCAGGCAGAATCCCATTTTTAACATTAATGATCGGTTGCCGCCAATCAACTTCTTCTGAGTGATCATCTTCCCCTTCTTCAATGACATTAGCCTCCCAAGATGTGGGACCGCTATCATTTGTGATGGACTTTGGGAATAACCTCCTGTGTTTGACCACAATTTCTAGCATTCCAGCTGGTGGTAACTTAATCACCGAGGTTAGTTTTGTTAAGGCATCTGTTTGTGAATTATACCTTCTTTTGACATGTTGTATGCTAAAATTACAAAATCTTTCAACCAACCGAGTGGCCATTGCATGATATGCCATTAGCTCCTCCTTTCGGACTTCAAAAACCCCGAGCATTTGTTGCACGACCAGCATTGAATCCCCGAATGCCTGGAGGCATCGAATTCCCATTTTTAAAGCCATTTCTAGGCCGATGATAAGAGCTTCATATTCTGCTTCATTATTTGTGAGGGTCTCAGGCAGAGCACATGAATTGTGAAGTACACCTCCATCTGGAGTCAGGAATACTATGTCTGCACCAGCCCTTGGCTTTAATCTTCCATCAGGTCTTCTTTCTGTACTAGCAGCACCATCAAAGTAGAGCTACCAATACTTAACCTCAACCTGTTGGGCTTCTTATATTTATTCCCTCAAGGTCTCCTCATCAGGTAGTTGGAGATTGAGTGGAAAATTTTCAAGGATAGGATGAGCAGCGAGGAAGTCTGCCATTCATTGACCTTTAATTGCCTTCTGGGGCACATATTTAATGTCAAACTCCATCAACATTAAAGCCCACTTCCCCAGACGTCCCGTAGGGACGGGTTGTTTCAACATGTATTTCAGAGGATCAAATTTGGATATCAAATTGACTTCATGGGATAAGAGATAATGCCTCAATTTCTTTGCAGCAAATACTAAGGCTAAACATATTTTCTCCATGGGAGAATAATTGTGCTCGGGGCCCACTAATCTTCTGCTAAGAATCTAAGATAATACAATGGTTGTTCCTTGCCTTCGTTATTTAACTGCGCCAATATAGCACCCAGAGATGCATCCAATGCGGTGATATATAAAATGAGAGGCCTACCATTGATGGGTGCCCCTAGAACTGGTGGATTCAAGAGATATTGTTTCAACCCATCCAGGGCTGCCTGACAACTATCATCTCAAATAAATGGTGCTCCTTTCTTGGCTAATTTTGAGAATGGCTGGCATCGGCTAGATAAATTGGCGATAAAACACCGGATATATGCAATTTTGCCTTGAAGGAATCTCAACTACCGAATGTTGCGAGGAGGTGGGAGTTCTCTGATTGCCTTGATTTTATCAAGGTCTATCTCAATCCCCCGATATCTGACTATAAATCCCAAAAAATTTCCACTTGATACACCAAAGGCACATTTCATAGGATTCATTTTCAACTTATACTGTCGGAGTCGCTCAAAAACCTTTCTCAAATCATTTAAATGATCCTCCCGCCTCTTTGTTTTGACAACTAGGTCATCAATATAACATTCGACCAGATCATGCAGCACTTCATCAAAGATCTTGGTCATTGCCCTTTGATATGTCGCTCCAGCGTTCTTTAGCCTGAACGGCATCCGTTTGTAATTAAATATGCCTTTAGGAGTTCGGAATGCCGTGGAATCCTTATCTTCTGGTGCCATCAATATTTGATTATACCCAGATGAACCATCCATGAATGACAAGGTTTCATGTCCCATGGTTATATCTACCATATTTTCGGGAATAGGCACAGGAAAATCGTCCTTAGGACAAGTTTTATTCAAGTCTCTATAATCAATACATACCCGGATTTGGCCATTTTTCTATTTTACTGGGACAATATTAGCAAGCCATACAGGGTATATACAGGGTTCAATGAAGTCTACTTCTCTAAGCTTGTCGACTTCGGCATTCACTTTCAATTCCAGCTCTGCCCGCATCCGCCTTTGTGCTTGCTTGATTGGCTTCAACGAAGGGAGAATAGCTAGCTTATGAACTGCTACCTCTGGGGCTAACCCCGGCATTTCATCATAAGACCAAGCAAAACAGTCTCTGAATTCATGCAACAATGCTTTATATTGCAATTTTTCTTCCTCACCGAGGAGACTACTTACAAAGCAGGGCTTTGGATCATCTGACGACCCCAGATTGACTTCTAGAAGATCATCAACTGTAGCTTGTCCGCCGTCTTCGATTTCTTCGGGTGCCGGCTGTAGATCTACAAACTTTCCATCATTTTCTTCTTTATCTTCTATGTCATGAACCTCCTCATGAACCTCCACTTGTACAAGACTGTTATCATCCTGTAGATTTAGTGATTCTAGACCTTGCACTGGATCATTATGGAATTGGTGAGCATCCTCTTGTTGAATAAGCTCCTGCTCCACTTCATCTTCAGATGATTGACCATAAATTGGGGCTATATCATAAACAACCCCCTCTTTTTCATGAATACTGACCATATTTGCTGCATAGTGCACAATGGGTTCATAGTCTGCGCTATATCCCAGCCCATAATTTTTATTCTGCTTTTCTTGCTCACTTTGAAGGTGCCACATTTGCTTGAACATTCTATCTCTTTTAGAGACTGTCTTTGAGAGATTTCATGTTTTTGACACAACTGTAGTGTCTGAGATGTCATGCTTGCTATTGGCTCCACTGGCACTGTACATGAATTAGGGTCCATTGACCAATCAAAATTGTCTTCTAAATTTGTCTTGGAATCCACCCTTCCCAATGATACACCAACAGTCGATCGAGGAGCGGGACCTTGAAGGTTTCTAGCTTCTCAACAGTCTGGAGTTCACACTCCTCTTCTTACCATAACAATTCTGGGGGCATAAATACACTGGCATCGAACACTTTAGTGGCAGAATTAGCGTCAAAAGTAATCGGACGCCACTCTTTCCTGTTGACCTTGTTATAGGACTTACGTGCACTTATCGTCATCTTATGCATCTTTGCTTTGACTTCATTAATGAATATCTCTTCATCTGAAAAATTGTTGATCACTTTCTGTTTTCCCCGATTGGAGCTTACTTTGGAAGTTTCTGCTTCAAAATACAAGTGAGCATCTGAGAGATGACATTCTGCAACTTCAAAAGGGGCTTGATCAGCGTCGATCTTGTATTGCACTCCTTCTTTTTTATATTTGATGCATTGGTGCAGTGTAGAGGGCACGACCCAATTTGCATGCAACCATAGGCGTCCCAACAAGGCTTTATAAGTGGTGTCCGAGTCAATGACATAAAATGTAGCTTTAGTCCCAGTGCTTCTTCAGAATTTTGATTAAATCCGGATATGGTGACTCCCGAGACCTTCTGGAGATGTGGCCTTAAGTACAAAGACTTAAAGGTCTTAAAAGGGAGTATATTTACGAACGATCCCGAGTCAACCATAATTCTAGTTATCTTGTGCCCATTGATTGACCCCTTCATATACAAAGGCCGGTTATGAAATGTGGTGGGTAGCATTATATCATCCTCGGTAAATGAAACCGACGCTGCATATGCTTTATACTCCCCCAACTCGGCCAACTGTGCTTCATAAATTTCTGGCTCCTGCAGAACTGCTATAAGAGCTTCACGAAGCTCTTTACTTAAGGATATAACTTCTCATAGGCTGAGACGCACGGGAAGCCTCCTTAATTGCAAAAGAATCTTCTTATCCACCCTCTCTTTCATCTCTTTCAACGAAGGGAGAGTTTCTGTTGGAGGAGGAACCAACTGTTGCATGATTTGCTCCACCAAGTCAGTATCTACTGAGCTTTGTGTTGTATTTGTCCGAAGTTGCTGTTGTGATGTGCTTGCCTGAGCATTCTTGTTCACTACAGTATTCTCTTGAATCGGTTCTGACTCTGGGCAAACTTTAGAAGGAGCACCTTATACATTATTATCCTCTTCATCACCTGAAGAAGACTGGAACCGGATAACATGCCCAGGGGGTTGTTTCACCAATGGCGGGAGCACTGTCCTAGGTTCCTCATCCCTCAAATAAATGATCTTATTATTATGTTGGTCCTAACCCCGGCCTCCATGCCTTCCACGCGAATTCTTGTTAGTACGCCTTTGATATGTGATTAGAGGTCGATGTTTCTGTCCCCGGCCTCTTGTTCCATTATACAAATCAGACGGCGGCGGAATACTCGCCATATTGCAAGATAAATTTTGAAAGTGGGACATGACATCATGCACATTTGGCTCATCTTCATCATTGCCCCAGAAGTTTGCTACTTCAGCTGCCGATGGTTCATCACCCTCTGCCACTCTCTTTCTGAATTCCCATAACCATTCTTTAAGTTTTACATATTTTGCCCATTCACCCCAGGGGACATAAGCATCAATGGGAACCGGACCGGAAGGTTTTTTTGGTTCATTGGTTCATAATCCTCGAGTTGATCAATTAATGCCTGCAACTTCTGCAAAGGAGTGAGATCTTTGAGCGAGCTTCCATTGCTTGTAGTTTCTCTTCCTGGCATTTTGCCCTTCTTTTGTCTGCTTTCTTTTATTCTTTATCCACTTTCTTCGGTGAGCAAGGTCAACAGATTTTTTGGTTGATGCTGACTGTGGGGCTTCTTCAGCTTGAACAGCCTGTGAGGCCTGTGCTTCTACTTTCTCACGGGCTATCTCTGCCCTGGCTTGGACTCTTTCTTCTCGAGTAGGGATTCTCTGCCATGGTTGCTCTGACTCCTCGGGCACAACTTCTTCGGCCTTTTCTTGGTGGAATTTAGCAACCGCCTCAATTTTCTTATCAACCATCTCCCGTGGGAGTTTTTGATATGTAGAATAAGTCCTGGGACGTGCCTGTCTCTGAGTGCTGCTCCCTGGTTGATGCCTTCGCTGCATGCTAGCTTCTGAGGTGACATGTATGACATTAGCTGAAAAATTTTGTACATTGGCAACATGCAGTCTTGGTGGCCGAATCAAATGGTCACCTACATCAATATCCCCATCTCGTATAAGGAGTTCAATTTGCCCCTTGGCAGCTCTGCAATTTTCTAATGTATGCTCCATGGTAAGGTGGTACATACATCCTGCTCGGGGGAACACAAGATATGCCTCTTCAAATCGGGGGTGTAGGGTTATCAAACCCGCTCTAATGCAGCCTATATATATTGGACAGGTCATGTGCCGAGGGAATGAATTTGGACATAATGAGGGATACGTTGGCGCCTTTCTGCTTCCTGCTCCCCTAGCCCCAAATTGGGACTCTCTAATGATTGTGCACTGAACAGTCCTTGATTTCTATTGCCTCTTTCTGATGCTGCTCGCCACACTTCTGGTTGGCTTATTGTGTCTTCATCAGTCTGTGAATTTGATCCCACACTTAGTGGTCTTTGAGGTTGTTCGTAAGCTGGGCATACATATTCAAATGTCATTCTTCCTGCCAAAAGTTCTGGCAAATGAGACATGGTGAGCTCCAAGTCTCGTTCAAGAGACAAACACCTCTGTCGGAATCTTTCCAAAATGGAACATGTTCTGGTAGCCATATCATAAACCCTAGGACATTCAGGCCTAGCTTGGACATGCTGACGTTGTGGAGCTCGGGATGAACTAGCACTTGGAGCTGCTCACCGTTGATGTATCACATTGGCACTGAAATTAACTTGTGCCTTGCATGGGGTTGGGGTGGATGAACTATATGCTTCGACATGTCAATGGTCCCATCCCGAATAAGAGCTTCTGCCAAATCTTTAAAAAGATAACAATCTTCAAGAGGGTGACCAAGCATCCAATGAAATGGATAAAAGTTGGGATCTCCAGCTTTATTTGCATCCCCTGGTCGCTTAGGCTGTGGAAGGTTAACCAAATTCTCTTTCATACACATGTCAAACAACTTTTTAGTATGCTCATGGCTGAAAGAATATGGCTTCTTCAAGCGTTCGGCCAATGCGATCGTGGGACCAGATTGACTAACATTTTTGGGTGCTGTCACTGATGCTGATGTGTCTTTCTTGCCCCCATTATCATTTTTTGCGGGAGAAAAGTCTACCGTGAAAGTTTCCTTGACTGCCGGTTGCTTGTCCTTAGACATTCTTGGCTTGGCTACCAGCACTGTCGAGTTTTCTGCATAGAATAGCTCCAATTCAGAGACTATCCTATTAAGCACATCAAAGGTGCGAATGTTGGCAATCAACAACTTTTCCAACACCTCAGGCCGTAGTCCTCTCTTGCATAAACCCACTGCTTCTTCATTTACCGGTGGGTTGGAACATTTCATGCAAAGATTTCGCCACCTCTTGATATACTCCAAAGCTGACTCATCCCTGCGTTGACGCAATGATGCTAACTCAACAAGAGTAAACGGCCTTTCTGTCAACCTGAACTGTTCAATAAACTTCTTTTGCAGATCATCCCATCCAGTTACTGACCCTGTTTTCAATTTAAAATACCACTCGAAGGCAGACCCTGTCAAAGTGGTAGCAAAATATTGAAGGAGATAAGACTCCTCGAGTGCAAGATCACCCATATGTGTAACATAAAGGGCTAAATGTTCTTTTGGGGAGCCACGCCCATCAAGTCTCGGACACTTAGGAATTTTGGTGACGTCAGCAAACAACTTTTTGAATTGATGGTGGATGGGGTAAGGAACCCGGTACAAGTCCACTGTCGTCACCCCATCATCATGCTCTGCAAGCTTAGCATCAACAATTTTCTCAATTAGAATTCTTTGAGTGACTGTAGCATCTTCAGAAGGCACATTAGTTTCTTGAACTACTTGTTGAGGTTGAACCTCTGGAGCTTCAAACTGCACCTGTGGCTGATATACTGGTGGACACGGAGGAACTCTAGGAGGTATCGGTGCTGTTGATTAACCTCCATTGTTCGGGGAACATTTTCCAAATTCACTGGAGTGTTGGGTCGAGCAATTACTTGTGCAAAAGTAAGACTTTGGATTATTGCTCGAAGCTCTTGATTTGTCCTCCACAAGTCTTCCATAGTCATCTCCTGTGGAATAACTTCTTCCTCTTCTTCTTGAAAGTCCCCCCTGTTCAGCTCTTCTTGTCTTGGTCGATGAGGACTCGGGGGAGGCGGTGTAGGAATTGGATGGATTGGACGGACTTCTTGACGAAGTGCTGCAATAAGATGGTCCTGACTCCGAGTAACGGGTCCCGGACGCAATTGACCTGGAACTGCCAGATCATCTGGACGGTCATTAGAACTTGAAGCATAACACGTGAATATACGCATCTTGCCCCCTGCCCCCGGTATCACATATCTCTTTGGGACACTGTGAACAGGCATGAGTCGAGTGAAAACCGACTCGCTTTCGGGCAAGAGTCGTGGACCCATAGACCCATCATCATAATAATGAGATGCAAACTGCCGTTTATATGGGGGTGCAAATTGGACCGCAGGCCGAGTTGCTGTGGCCTTCGACTGTGTAGAATGGCTAGGCCGAGTGCTGGAAGAGCAATGATCGGCATGATGAGAAAGGGCAGCCTTTGGTAAAGGTCCTGGAGTTGGAGCCTCCACCATAGGCACCCAAGCTTGCTTCTTTGGGAAGAGGATTGATTCCCCTGCCCCATGTCAACATGACGTGCAATCGGTTGCTCCTTAGCCTGCATGGTTGGTAAATGACCTGGAGGGTGGCCCCCAGTCGGATGAATGTAGTCTTCTTATAGTCGATTAACAAATCGACTAGTTGGAGGTGCATATTGAGTAGCGGATTGATGCCGAACCCGAGCTGAAGGTGAAAGTGCCCCACCTGGGCAATTTTGAGAGCGGGCGTTGGATATATTCCTAGCCCGAGCTTCATCCTTGGCAAGATAACGACTATGGGATTGGTTCCCATCTCGTTTGGTAGCATTAAACAGCGGAACCGCTGATCGGTCCCCCCGGTTGATATGACGGGCCGAGGGCTGGTCCCTTTTCCGAGGAGTAACATGAAGGGCCGTTGATCGACCGAAGTTAGAAATCTTGGAACTAGAGGGCTGCTCCCTCTTCTTAACAATTGTAGCCGTTGATCGGCCAGATGTGTCTTTACGGGTGGAGGATTTCTTCTTCCCCCGAGAAGACGACTGCAAGTTGGTGGAAGGTTGAGAAACAACCTTATTCTTTTCATCAATCCGAGCCAAGGTGGCAAAGCGATTGGTGAGTGATAAGATGGTGAGCTTCGACCTTTGCTGTCTTAGCTCGGCAAGAGTGTAAATTAGGGCAGCATGGCACTTTCCCCAATAAACCCTCATGGAACCCATTACTATTGAACGATGTGATCCGCGCGACGCACTGGATTTGCCCGGATGGAACCTTCGAAGCTTTGGCTCAATGCTTGATACTGTGTTGACGGACAATCCTATCTGTTTGTCTGCCATGTTTTCCTTTTCTAGGACTGAATCCATGGCCATGGAGGCCAAAAGCAACTGCTCCCTCGGATGAATATCATCATCATTGGCGATCGGGTGCAATAGCTTCACACCTAAGCAGTCGACAGGCTGAACTACCTCCGGGAATGCCCCGAACACAATCGGGTTTGGCAGAGAGCCAAAGCCCATAGCTCGGTTAACATGATACTTGGAGTAGCTAACTTTTTCTTCATACGTCATCTTCCTGCAAATGGCAAGACGAGCACGTTAGATGTAAAGGATTACATTTGATTTGAAGATGTATGTTTTCTTGAATTTCTATGGCAGAGAGATGAAGGGAAGGAGAAGTCCCACCGGACATGCCATTTGTGAAACCTTGAAAAAATTTAAATCTCATTATTTGAAATTTTGTGATTGGTGTGATTATGATTTGGAAGGTTTGAAAAATTGTTGAAGATATGTATATGTAACCTCAAATTTTGAGATCGAAATCAAATTTGGAATTTTTTGTTCATGTGTATGTGTTTGGATACATGTGTATATGAAAATTGAAAAATTGAGTATTTCAATAACATATCTAAATTGGGAAGCAATACAAATGATAATAATATGTCACCCATAACCAAACCATTATTATATGTAAGGAAAAAGATTATGCCAATGCTATTAAATTTTAGACTAATGCACACAAGACCATATAAGTTAGACAAATCATCTAAATGACTTGAAGACTAAACTTAGCATGATCAAACTAAAATAAGACAAATCTGATTTTTCTATCATGGCATGATATAACATCTATACATGACACACAAGTAACATAATTTCATATTCTTCCCAAACACAGCCAAATAGCAAGGAATTGGTCGTCTTGCTTCATATGTACAAAACGCTTTCCCTCGCTGCTAGGTCGGGAGGGCGAGGGAGTTGGACCGACGGCTAGGCCGAGCGGTCGACCAGGGAGTGTCGACTCCAGAAAACGGGTTCCAGATCGGCACCTCAAGAGAAGGTGAAAGATAGAATGGGGGGAATGGGGGAGTGAATCGGAAAACACTTGGAAAGTGGTAAAATGTCATCACCTCGGTCCCACACTCACATTGATCCCCGAACTTTCATCTCACGGCGTCGCTCGAGCACCGGAGACGGCTCGGGTCATGTGGGAGGAGAGTGAGGAATAGAATAACTTAGAACATGATAAGAGAAATCGTGGTCACCAGGAGCCGCGGGCTCCGCTTTATGGAATATAAATCAAGAGATGAGTTGACCGTGTACCTTAGCGTGGGAGATGATATGTGAGTTAAACCTTCTTCCTCGTCGGTCGGCCGATGAGGGAGAGTCTAACCGATGCTAGCTTGATCAATCTGTGCAACTTAAGACAATAAAACAAATGAAGAGTTTGATTAGAACTATGGGAAGTGTAGAAACTATAGAAGAAGAGATGAAATAAAGAAGCAATTGGAATAGAACTCACCGGATTGGGGCGAGCCCTAACCATTTTTTGTGTTTTTGGTTATGTAAAATGATGCAAACTAAGTAAAATGTGCTATAACAATTAAATGAACTAAGTTAAAATAAACTTATAGAATGAAACGGCTTGAGTTGAAGCCGAGATGAGTGAAACAAGTCAGTTCGGGTAGCTTTGCACCCTTCTGGCGCGACTTTGGTGCAGAGAATGCTAGGGACGACCCCGTTGTCAGAATCGAGTGCCGTTTGTTTCTATGGATGGAGAACTCGGAGAGGAAGAGATCTTATGTTGATGACTTCTCCGGAATACAGAAGCTGATGAAGTCGGTTGATGCAGAACACACAGATCGGGCTTCTCCTTCGCCTCGGGATCGATCTCTCGACGCCGGATCGCCTTTGGACGTCGGGACAGCTTTGGGAGAGAGCTTGGACGACCTCAGGACGAGCTAGGCATCGAGGATTAACCTTGGGTCGTTGAGAATGGCCCTCAATTTATAGAGGATGGAAACCGGTGCAAAATATGGAAACTGGACCGACCGCGCCCCCGCCTTTCAAGGGAGGCGAGGGCGCGCCCTCGACCTGAGGGTGCGCAAGGCGCGCCCTCACCTTGGGGGCGCGGTCTGCGCGCCCCCTAGTTTCAAAGAAACCGGGGGCGCGTTACGCGTCTTATTGCTAAAATTCACCGGAATCTTTTGTAAATTGCTAAAAATTGACTTGACAAATGTAACGTGCCCCCGAACCGGGGGCGTGGTCAAAATAAGTGAAAATCAGCGCTGGAAACCTTCCAAAAAAACCGGTTTAGAAGGTGCTAATCGGGGTTATTTCCGGTTTCCAAAAATGTACCGTGCCCCTGCGTTTCAAAGAAAGTAGGGGCGCGCAGGGTGCGCCCTCGGTTTGAGGGCGCGCAGAGCGCCCTCCCCTTTCAAGGGGAGCGGGGGCGCGGTAGACTCTCTCTCCTGCGCGCGTGTTCCGCGAGCCGTAACTTGCAAACGGGATGTCCGATTCGGCTCCCGTTTGTTGCTTTGGAAAGAGGGCCTTCAACCGCACCTCCTCGAGTCGGTAAACCAGCTGGCATGACCCCCGAGGCATGTACACTAGAACTTCGTATGTAGGCGGTAGGGCAACCAACACTTGGCTCATTCAGGTCATGGAGCACCTCTCTTCATGAGTGCAAGAGGCACTATTAGGCCCTGTTGAGTTCATTTAGGGTGGGAGTTCCCAAGATCTTCACTTGAAGAGCGCCACCATATGTTGTATATGATTAAATACCATTCACATAAATAAAGCTAGACTGTTACGCCTTGGATTTTAACATGCACAACGAAATAATCTGACAATGCGACCGGAGAAATTAACCCCCCTCAAAAATATCGGTTTGGGAAAAGTGAAGATAAAATAGGTCCCAGTTTATAAATTTACACATTCTAATGAAAATACATTGCTAATGTTACAATCTAAACAAAACTATACACAAGTCTAAAACATAATGATCCTCTAATTGCCTTCTTAAGCATAAAAAAAACCATGCTTCTGTTGTAGTAAACTTGCTTACCTAAAAAAATTGATAATAATATTGGAATGAGTATGATGACTCAATAGATACTCCACCATCTGCCAGATCGGATAGCTAAATAGCCCTGAATGATAAATAAATAGGTGCCAGGTCCTACACCCATTATATATAAGCATAGCACTAAATAATACAATAAAAGTTTGATTTAACCACATATTTTAAATCACCAACCAGCCTCTAAAAACACACTAACCAGCACTTATAAGTAGACCAACCAGTACCTATAGACACCTATAAACAACCTAAATCAAAGGGATAAACATATGCATGAACACTTACTACATGTTCTATATGATGGTATTACTACAAATGAAACATGCCATGCATATACCATGCAATGCCACCTGATAATAAGAAAATAATACATGTCACCAAAACACCTTTACAATACCATGCAATAGATACACCTACCCTCTAGTAAGAGACCACATTTACAATCATGCAATAGATGTACCTATCCTCTAATAAGAGACCACATCTTTTCTTATTGGCTGGGAATGCGTCATCTTGCTATCTCAACTAGATAACACTAAATCTATCGTATATAGCAGTACCATATAGCTAAACGAAATCCCATAGTGCACCTAGGCAGTGATAGCACAATGATACACTAGACAGTTTTAACCTCCCGCTGCCCACATATCACAACTAACTAGTCTGATGTAGTTCAATCTCCTGTTTCAATTAATGCATCATGCATTCAAACAACACATGCCATGCTATGACCAAACATATGTAAGACTAATGAACATAGATAATAACATGACGTAACAAATAAATAACTAATGCAATTACCATAATCAACATCACCTAAACGGCCTATTCATGATGCTAGAACTCTAAAATGACATGTGTAAACAAGAGCTAACATGACATAACAACATAAACTCAACCTAATGGGATAAGACCATACCCGACCAAACCCTACCACCTAATTAAAGGATATAACATAGTTGAAAACTCAAATTAATTCAAGCTAGCTGATCATTGTCTAGTTTTATTAACCTACCTCCATACATGCATAATAATATTAACTCAAAAGGATAACAACAAACTAGCTAGAAATAGGATAACTAAAGGGACTAAAATCAGCCAAACCTATCAATAAACATGTTGAAGAAAACATAATAATCACCCTAACAAGATCCATATTACATACAAAAGAGAATAACACCGCGAATCATACTAGTTAACCACAACATGGCATGTTAACATGGTTAATTAACTTATTAAAAATCACTACAAGTCATGGAGGATTTAAACAAAAGAATTTAATGGTAGTAGACACGTCAAGGTTGCTTACTGGAATTGATAGAAATGTATACCCTACAAGCCAATCATATGTGATATGGTTTTACATTTCTTGTAATATCTTATTCAGAATTAATGACATTTTCTTTATTACTTGCACTATCTAAATACGTCTATTATAATGAAGTTCTAGCTTACATGCAATAATGATTGAATCATGATGAGATCATGATAATAAGATCAATCATCTAGAAGCATGTAATCTAAATGTTCCTAATCGTAGGATTCTTGATACGAGACATCAAGGATCCAGTAAGAATAGTATATATGATATCTTCTCATATGAAGAATGATCGATCTCAATGGTCATCAGTGTGGGGATAGTGAGATACATGTACAGGTGCTCATTAGAGGAATGAATTCACTAAATTGACTAACATAGAATCCCTGAACGATATTTTACCAAACTGTCGATCAGGGTATTCTGTCATCACGGTTGCACGGTTGGATCTTTGACCTGAGTCGCCAAAGATACCTTGCCAGGTGGACCATATACTTTGACCATTACTAATGGATCACTCGAGTTGTGATCCTGTACAGTTAATGGATTGGGTATGTGGACAACTCAGTGGAGGTAATTGAGCAGACAATAGCGGATCGTCCACTCTTGGTAGAAGAGAAAGAATATTCTATGGATACCACTCTAAATCCTTGGCCAAGGTAGATAGAATAATTGGAAAATGGTTTTCCAATTGATCAAATTCTGAGTACATGATTCTATAAAATCGAAAAAAACTAGGAGTTGACAGTTGATTCCGTACTCATATCCGATTGGGACATTGGATAGACGAGGATTTATATCCGTGTGGTAATCGATGATGGAAAGACTCTTTGGAGACGAGTTTATCCCCAAAGTCGTTTGGGATCATAGGATGTGGCTTGTACCCTACATGATCGGTAGGCCGTTAAATCTATTATGAGATAATAGATTTAATTTAAAAGAAGTTATTTTTTTAAATAGGCCTCAACCAAATGAGCTCTTGGGCCTAGTAGGTCACACACATAAGGGCTAATCCATAAGTTTAGATTCAAGGGTGTAAATATAGAGAAATGAGGGATTTTTGTGAAAAACTTTAAATTATCTATATAATAGTGAATTGAGCATGAGCCCCATTAAGCCAAGGCTGCAAAATTTGTCCTTACCTCTCTCCTTCACATTTTTATAAGTTGGAGGCCATCGAGAGTCAATGGATTTCATCTGGGGCGAGTCGGAAGGTCCGACGTGAAGGAGAGCCCGACTATGGAGGCGGCTCATGTGGATACGACTAGAGGCCGCACACTTGAGTAGCTGAATTAGCATGAGAATGCTCGATCTTCTTCGATATTTAGGAATTGTTTGAATCCCACAATGGTACGTGTTCGAAATCATTTTGAATATCGATTTTGGCAATGTCGTTTGGTTTTGATCGAGACCAAGACATTGATATACAACGAATCAAACTTTTTCCACTTCACCAATCTAATTGGACCGATTTCTTACAGGAATGATGTTGAAAAAGTCAAGGATCGGCGACCGGATATGATACCGGATGGCTGCAATGCATTGCACAAATCTAAGCCACCCAACAAGGTATCTCATTCCACTAAGATTGCTGGAAAAGAAATATAGAATAGAAGACATGCCATCGGATCAGGAGGGGGGAGAGAGAGAGAGAAATAAGAGGGATAAACCACAACTAATAGGGAGAGAAGAGAGATAGGAGAGAGATGGTGCTTACGATGCGGCGAAGAACACAAGTGCACAGAAAGGGATGGCACACGGTGGTTGGCAGGCTAGCACATAGTGGCTGGCAGGTTGGCACACAGTAGCTGCGCAGGGGCCATGACTACTGACAATGATCAACTCAGGAATGACGAGGCAAGCAATAGTGTCGCAAGACGGCGAGGAGGCAAGATACGCGCATGTGGCAGCTGGTCGGTCAACGAGGGAGGTGGCTCGAAAGCGATTGTGTGATGAGGAGAGAGAAAGGGGTGGTGAGGGTGAGATGGCGGGCTGGCAAGGGGCATTTCTCGTGGGCGGGCATATGCAAGGGAGTCAATGCATGATGACAATGGATGTGTGTAATAGATAATGCTTATGTTGAGATGTTCATTTGCTTAACAGCCCAATTATTTATCTTAATAGATCCTTATCATACCGTTGTAACAAATCTCTCAACCATCGTCACTTATCAATGATGGACTGCTTAATAGCCCCATTGTACACCATGTTATAAATAGTGCACCATAGGGATACACAAATAGTGTGTTGCGATCCCATATTTGAGTCTTTCTCTTCTTCTCTCGTCTACCTCTATCTTTCACCTCTTCATAGTATCAGAGCCATCATCGTTATCCGATGTCAACAACAGTGTTTATCCTTTTTTTCTCTACACTGCATCGTGAGGAGAGCTTCGCTAAGTGTTTTGTGAAGAACACACAATCTTCACCTGTACGCCGATCAACCGAAGGGAGGAGCGTTGCATCTGCATTACCATTTGTAGACATGCTATCTTCATGAGAATTATGCTGCTTTTTGATAGCCCCACTCATCCTCTTCTTCTACATGAAACCATCCGATGTTGACCCTTTGAAGAGAAGATTTGAACTTGCCCAAGAAGCAACACCTCTACGCACTGATGGCAAATTCCTTAAACTCTTCTCCAACTATTCAAAATAGCATCAGTACTAGTAAAACCTCTGATATTGCCTCAAATTTGACCTCATTTCCTACCACTTTACCCAATATTGCTCACTTTCTACCAGTCAAACTCACAAGAGAAAAATATGTCATTTGACGTACCCAATTTCTTTCTATTCTTAACACCTACAAACTCACTTGTTACATAGATAGTTCATGCCCTCCTCCTACACCACCCTCAACAATTCTACCACTATTACCTGGCACCAACATGACCAGCTAGTTCTTAGTTGGATCATCTCATCCTAGTCTGAATCTATGCTTCCTCAGATTGTTGGTTTGTCAACCTCCTTTGTAGTATGGAATACTCTTGCAACAATATACGGCTCTCCCTCCCAGTCTCGCATTCTCCAACTTCGCCTCCAACTTCAAACCCTCAAGAAAGGCTCCTCATCCATCACTGAATACATACAAAAGGCTAAGCACATTGGTAACTCTCTTGATGTTGTTGCTAAGCCTATCGCTCCTATGGATATGCTTCTATATATCCTAGGTGGGCTTGGCCCCAAATATGAGTCATTTGTCACCTCAATTATCACTAGAAAGGATAACTCACTTCCAACATTTGATGATGTACATGGCATGCTCATCAGTCATGAAATTTGGCTTCAACAACATACCTCTTCTACAGTCTTGGAACATGCAAATCCCACTGCCAACTTGGTTACTGCCAATGAGTCCTCCTCTAATCAACGTACTGACACTCACAACAGCCATCGAGGGGGAAGAGGACATGGATGAGGAAGCTTTAGAGGTCACTCTTCCTTTAATTCCTCCTCTCATTCTAATGATTTCCATCAAATATGCAGTCGTACAGGTCATATGGCACTTCAATGTTATCGCCGATTTCACATCAACTTTACCGTACGACAAGCTCCAAGGCAACCACAAGCTCATGAGGTTAATGTCTCTAGAACATCACTTGATCCAAATTGGTAGTCTGACACTAGAGCCACACACCACATGGCTTCGGACATTGGCCTTCTTCCGACACTGGTTCCCTTTGATGGCGTAGAACAAGTTCAGGTTGGCAATGGTGCTGGACTAGCCATTCATCACACTGCTAATGCATCTATATCCACTCTAACTCATCCATTTCTTCTTTCTAACCTTCTTCATGTACCCTCTCTCACCAAAAATCTCATCTCTATCTTCCAATTCACTCATAATAATGATGTTTTTCTAGAATTTCATCCATCTCAATTTTCAGTGAAGGATCTCAAAACCAGGAAGAAGGTTCTTCAAGGACCCCATACTAATGGCCTGTATAGCATACCTCTTTCTAATCAAGGCACCCCAGGCTGTCCTCCACAGGCTCTGCAAACTTCTGCAACCTTATGGCATGGTCGTCTTGGACATCCAGCCTTTCGCCTTGTTCATCAAGTCTTTTCGTCTATTGGCATGAATAAACATGAGTCAGTGCATTATCTATGTTCGTCTTGTCAACATGTTAAGAGTTGGCAACTTCCTTTCCCACAATCAAAGTATCACTCTATTGCTCCCTTAGAACTTATCTTGTTTGATGTTTTGGGACCTACCCTTGCTATTTCCTCTAATGGTTCTAAGTACTATGTCATTTTTATTAATCATTTTAGTTGGTTTACTTGGCTATATCCTCTTGTCTCCAAAAGTGGTGTTTATGCAGCATTTCAACATTTCAAAGCACATGCTAAAATTTTGTTTTCCAGTCATGTTAAAATGTTTCAAAGCAATTAGGGTGGAGAGTATCGCGTACTTTCAAAATTTCTTCAAACAAATGGTATCATCCATTGCCTTTCATGTCCTCATACGCATCAGCAAAATGGACTTACTGAACACAAACACCAACATATTTCTAAGACTGCTCTTACCCTCCTACATCAAGCTTGTCTTCCACTCTCTTTTTGAGAAGATGCTATCACTTGTGATGTTTATCTCATCAACCGTCTTCCCACAACTATCCTCTATAATAAATCACCTTTTAAGAAATTATTTCACAAACCACCTGATTACAGTCTCTTACGGACATTTGGGTGTGCCTGCTACCCTCTTCTTTGACCCTATAATTGCCACAAGTTTAGCTTTAGGTCCGCTTGTTGTATCTTCTTAGGTTATAGTCTATCACACAAGGGATATCGTTGTCGTTGTCTTTGACAAAAGGACATTCCCTTAATTACTTGCAACTATGTCAAACTTTTGCTTCTTCTCAACAGCATCATGGCACCACTCTCAATTGTCCTTTTCTTACTCCATCTATACAAGCTTCTAGTCCACTTAAGCCCATGTCTCATACTCCTCTTCCTACTTCTACTCCATCCACACCATTATCCCATAATACACCATCATTCTCACCGGCATCTTCTACCCCTCCACACAAAGTACTCCCTTTAGTGGATGTCCTAAATCGTGCACCTCTTGCATGTCCTCGCTATCCCTTGCCTCAAGATCTCCATACTGAGTAGTCCCAAATAGAAACAACTTGCTTCTCCACTGCTAATAAAGATCCAAAGTAGTGAATGGCTATGCAAGAAAAGTTCAATGCAATCCAGCACCAAGGCACCTGGACCCTTGTACCACTACCACCAAACTCCAATGTTGTTGGCTGCAAGTGGATTTTTAAGATCAAACAGCACTCCGATGGCTCCATTGTTCGCTACAAAGCTCCACTGGTCGCTAAAGGATATCATCAACAACATGGTTTTGATTATACTGACACCTTCAGTCTAGTAATCAAACCAACAACTATTAGGGTGGTATCAACCATTGCTATATCCAAGAACTGGCATGTTAAACAAATAGATATTAGCAATGCATTTCTTCGTGAAACACTATAGGAAGATGTTTATATGATGCAACCACCTAGTTTTGTGGATCCAACAACACCAAGCCATGTCTGCAAATTTCACAAAGCCCTCTATGGTTTTAAGTAAGCACCTCGAGCATGGTTTCTTAAGCTATTCCATTACCTTCTGCAGCTTGGGCTCACTGCCTCTACTTGTGATCCATCATTGTTTCTTTTTATAAAGAACAAAGTTACTCTTTATTTGCTTATATATGTCGATGATATCATCATCACTAGAAAGGACAACTCCAATCTGTCATCACCAATCTCTCTAAGGCGTTTACTGTCAAAGACCTTGGAGATCTTAGCTTCTTTTTAGGAGTTAATGTGCAATGCTTGTCAAGGTACATGCATTTGTCTCAATCAAAATATATCAAGGATATCTTAGTGCATGCTAACATGTTGGACACCAAACCTATCTCATCTCCTATGGCTACCTTGTGTCGCCATTCTGCAAAAGATAGTGATCCTTTCAAGGATGTTTTATTATACTACAGTATTGTTGGATCTCTACAATATGCCACTATCACCGGACCGGATATTTTTTTTTCATGAATAAGGTTTGTCAATTTCTTACTCAACATACGGTTAATCATGGGACAACAGTCAAATGCATATTAAGATATCTCAAGGGCACCATAACTTCTACTTGTTACTTCGGCCATCTAGTATTTTGCTCCAAGCACATAGTGATGTTGATTGGGCCGACTCGTAGGTCCACAACTGGGTTGGCCTTATTCCTAGGAACTAATCTCATCACTTGGAGAGTTAAAAAGCAACACACCATAGCACGATCTAGCACTAAAGTAGAATTTCGTGCCATTGCTGCTGCATCAACTGAAATCATTTGGACTAAGCGATTGCTTCAAAAACTTGGATTATCCATTCATTCACCAACAATTTGGTGTGATAACATCAGTGCCTTATATTTGGCTGTCAATCTAGCATTTGGGGCTCACACAAAACATATAGAGGTAGATTTTCATTTTGTTTGAGAATTGGTACAACAAAGAGCACTTATAGTCAAATACTTAGCATCGACTGATCAATTAACTGACATATTCACAAAACCATTGTCGATAAGTCAATTTCTCTCTCTCCGTAACAAGCTGTCCGTGGCAACCCCTACTCAGCTTGAGGGGGTGTGTAACATATAATACTTATCTTGTGATGTTTATCTATTTAACAGTCTCATTGCTTATCTTAATTGATCCTTATCATGTCGTTGTAACAAATCCCTCAACCATCGTCACTTATCAACGATGGACTGTTGTACACCATGTTATAAATAATACACCATGGGGATACACAAATAGTGTGCTGTGATCCCATATTTGAATCTTTCTTTCTTCTCTCGTCTACATCTCTCTTTCACCTCTTCAATGTGCAGGCGCGTGTAGCTCCAGATGGCTGGAGGTGTGGGAGAAAGAGGCGGCATACGTATAGATGTGCGGTCGGGCAAGGGGGCGAGGAGGGCGGCCATAGGGAGGTTGTCATGCGGGAAGACGGAGGCGCTGCGACGAAGACAGAGACTGTGGCGATGCTTGAGCGGCTGACGTTAGACGTAGGAAGGCGCGCGGCAACGACGGGGTGAAGTCAAACCGAGATCGCTGCATGTGCGATCGTGCTTGGGAGAGAGAGACTGCCCAAGCAACAGGCAAGCAAAGGCGAGGCGGCACCGAGCGGAAGAAGAAAAGGGACAGCGTGGTGGCCCTCGTAGGGGAAAAGGTAGCGGCTTTACGAGGAGAAAAATAGGAAAGATAAATGAGAGTGGATCCCCTCGGGTGCCCACCTAAGGAGATCCCCTCAGCCCCTCTCACAAGGGGCTGAGGTGACAGTGATCTGACGCCTATCAGATCACTCTCTTGTCCTATTCACCTCACTCTCCTTGTGAGAGAGGCTGAGGGGATCCCCTCAGGTGGGCACCTGAGGGGATCCGCCCTCAAGATAAATAGGAAGCGACGGTGCGCTTGGGGCACACGACATAGGAGAAAAATTAATCAAAGAAAGGTATTGGTAAGAAATGAGAAGAAAAAGAAGGGAGACTCAATAATTAATTAACACTTAATCTAAATAAAATATAATCATCTATTAAACTAATAAGACAATCTACTAAACTAATAAGACACAATATAAATAATTAAAAATAACACATGCTTACCTATATAGACATTTTAAAAATAATTTAAACACAATGTGTAGCTAATTAAAACAATATGATAATAGTCTAATTAGTGATATAAAAATAGAAAATATTACTTATATAACACAATTAGTGATAAAAAATAGAAAATATTACATATATAACACTTATTTTCTCAGTCCATATATTACTAACTTGTTTTATATATTATTGAGTATTACGTATATTACTAAGAAAATCTATATATCACCAATGGAGTATATATATTACTAAGATAATTTATATATTGCTAACAATTGCTATATTAATTTAAGTCTATGACACTATATATTATAAACCCTCTACTAATGGATGGTCAATGTTAGAATAATCCTATATTAGGGATTGCAAAAGAGTTTGTGCAAATATAATAAAGAAAGGTTCCTAGTTCCTATTATACCGGAAGTCTTAACATTTTCAGTTGGATGAGCTTTGTGTGCACAATACTCGGTATCAGCACCTAATAAAAAATGTACGTACATCTTAGAAAGCGTGTCAGAATAATTTAACATCAGATATTACAAAAGAGTTTGAACAAATAAATATAAGAAAAGTACCTAAAATCGACTGAATGAATGCGTATTTTACTTTTTATTATACAATTTCATTTTTGGAGTTACCTCAGGATGAAAGTCTTGAAATGTTATGATTTTTAGTACACGCGTTTCTCCCGATATCGGAGTCGATCTATATAAACAACAAAAGTATAAATCGGAGGTCAAAAATATTTTCACAGAACCCGAACCTTGGTTATATACTCTGGACTATGTAGTATTTTTTATGGTCTATCACCTATTTTGTTAGAAAATTCGGATGTCGATATTTCAAAACATACAAAAACAAAAATTGTTTTCGAAGAATCAAAATGATTCCCGAGGTTCCCACGGAATAGAATAGGGGGAGGGAGTGAATTGGAAAACACTCGGAAAGTAGTAAAAGGTCCTCACCTCGGTCCCACACTCACATTGATCCCCGAAATTTCATCTCACGGCGTCGCTCGAGCACCGGAGACGGTTCGGGTTATGTGGGAGGAGAGTGAGGAGGAGATGAACTTAGAACATGAATAAAAAGGTGGTCGCCAGGAGCCGCAGGCTCCGCTTTATGGAATAAAAGAGAAGACTAAGTTGAATTGGCCGTGTGTACCTTAGCATGGGAGATTGGGATGTGAGTTCAACCTTCTTCTTCTTCGGCAGGCCGATAAAGAAGAGTCCAACCGGTGCTACTTTGAATGATCTGTGCAACTAAAAGACAATGAAAACAAGTGAAAGAATGAATTACACTTGAGTGATGTGTAGTAACTAAAATAAGAAGATGTGAAATTAGTAATTGAAATCGAACTCATCGGCTTCGGGGTGAGCTTTAACCCCTTTTTTGTGATTTTAATTATGTAAAAATGATGCAAATTAAACTAAAAGATGTTTTAAAATAGTAAATAGATTGAATGAATTGGGTTGAGGAAGCTTATGGAGTGAATTGGCTTGAGTTGAAGCCGAAATGGTTGAAACAAGCCGGTTCGGGTAACCTTGCACCCTCCTAGCGCGACTTTGGTTCAGAGAATGCTATGGACGACCTTGATGTCGGAATCGAGTGTCGTTTGTTTCTATATAGAGAACTCTGAGAGGAAGAGATATTATGTTGATGACTTCCCCAAAATCCTCCCGTAGAAGTCTGTAAAAATTTTGAAAGTGGACGGATGTGGAAAAACAAAACCTGGATGCGCGCCCTCAGTAAAGCAATCGCCACGGACAGACGACAAGTCGAAATCGAGTGCCGCCAGTCGCAAATGAAAGAGGACGAAGAGAGGAACAACTCCTCTCTTGTACCTTTACAGTAGGAGCCCCAAATTTTATACAGAAGCTGATAAAGTATGGTTGCTGCAGAACGCACGGATCGGGCTTCTACTTCACTTCTGGATCGATCTCTCGACGTCAGATCAGCATTGGACGACCTTAGGACGAGCTAGGCATGGGGGATCGATCTTGGGTCGTTGAGAATGACCCTCAATTTATAAAGAATGGAAACCGGTGCAAAATATGAAAACTGGATCGACCGTGCCCTAGCGTTTCAAAGGAGGCGAGGGTGCACAGCGCGCGCCCTCAACCTGGGGGCACGCAGGGCGCACCCTCACCCCGGGGGCGTGGTCTGCGCTGTAGACACGCAATTTTGGCCTAGTTGGAGAGTTTAAATTCTTGTTTTCATGGAGAATATTTAAAACAAATCGTGTTTTCCGGACGGATCAAGTTTTTGGCACATTCCGAAGGGGATCAATAGAACAATCAGCTGGGCCGAACACCCTGTGTATGTGGGCACCTGGCGCCCTATATATAGGGCACCAGGCGCCTTATAAACAGGGCGCCTGGCACCAAATCAAATCGATTCAACCGGCTGATTTGACCCCCCGCAGTGACTCGTCTTGTCGACCTGACGGACCTCATGATGCTGGCGCCCTATATATAGGGCGCTATGCCGCGTGGCACTGCTTTTCGGAAATGACCAAAGTGCCCTCTTTTGAGCTATAAATAGACCTCCATTTGGAGCTTGGAGGAGGTTCCAACTTCGTGCCACCCTAGAACTCATCCAACACCACGTTTCTAAGCCATTTTCACCCCCCATAAGCCTTCAAACCGATTCAAAACTCTCTCCCAAAAACCCAAAAAACCTGCAGTTTCCTTCTTCAAAAATATGATTTTTCTCCGACTTTAAGAGCCTCTACCTTCCATTTCTCTCACATCTAGTGCCAAAACACTCTTCCATTAGCTTCACTTGAGTATTGGCTGCTTGAAACTCATCCTTCTTCCATCTCCGGGGCGACGCCGCGAAGAAGGGAAGAAAATCTGCTGAAACCAGTTCCTGGTGCCCTATAAATAGGGCGCTTTGACTTTGGTCAACGCGCCCCATTAAGGGGACACCTGCAGCTAGCGCCCTATATATAGGGCACTAGCAGGGGAAGACCCCGTTTTGCATTTTTTTTGAGTTTGTTTACCTTTCCGGTCGATCCGTTACTCCTTCCTTTCGTTCTAGCTTCCATTAACATGTCATTTAGTATGCATTAAGCCACATCTTTGCATCTTCATATCTCTTTAAAAACCTATCAAAAATAGGGGTTGGGATTTAGTCCCAATCCGATCAGTTCCTTTTTTTTTTGCATGTTTGAGTTTGAATTTGAGCATGATTCTACACTTTCACTAGAACTAATGATCTTTTCACTTGTTTCTATGTTTTCTTATGGACATTTTTAGGTAAATCCGGCCGAGGTGGAGCTTCAACCGGATCGAAGACAAATGACTCACTAAGCTCTCTTCTTTCGGCCGGACGAGAGAGGAGAAGTCGGAACCGAACAATCTCCCCGATTCCAAAGGTACGACGGTCATTTTTATTCTCCCTTTCATTTCTTTTCATTCTACCATATTTTGGAGCCTTTGGCTCCTGGCGACCACACCCACTAACATCTCATCCACCAAGTCCCCAAAGCAAGCGTAGGGGCTGGAAAAGAGGAGATCTACGGATATCCCGTTTCGGGTGCTTACATGCGCGCCCTCCTGTTTCAAAGGAAGCGGGGGTGCGTTATGCGTCTTACCGCTAAAAATCGTTGGAACCTTCTAGAAATTGCCAAAATTCGGACTTGATAAGATGAACGCGTCCCCGACCTGGGAGCGTGGTCAAAATGAACGATAATTAGCAGCGGAAACCTTCTAAAAATCCGGTTTAGAAGGTGTAAATCGGGGTAATTTCTGATTTTCGAAAACTGACTGCACCCCCGCATTTCAAAGGAAGCGGGGGCGCGTAGGGCATGCCCTCGAACTGAGGGCGCGTCCCCAGGGTGAGGGTGCTCAGGGCGCGCTCTACCCTTTCAAGGAGAGCGGGGGCGCGTTACACTCTTTCTCCTGTGCGCGTGTTCTGCAAGCCGTAACTTGCAAACGGGATGTCCGATTCGGCTCCCGTTTGTTGTGTTGGAAAGAGGGCCTTCAACTGCACCTCTTCAAGTTGGTAAACCCGCCGGCATGACCCTGAGATGTTCACATAGGGCTTTTTACCGGTTTACCCTCTCGCAAAAAACCAAAAACCGTGGCAAAGATCCGAAAGGGCACGGTTCCGATCGAGGAATCTCTGGTCAACTCGAGATGACTTAAAATGATGATCGAACAAGTCCGGTATGATTAAAAAACCCGAAATCATCGAAGAATCCGAGATTAACCCAGTAAATGTGAGCCGACGCTCGAAAAAGCTGGAAATAATCGAAAAACCCTAAAGTCGACCGAAATGGCCTTATGGCCCCAATTGATGAAAATATACGGCTAGGATCGATCCGGATGACTCAAAAAGACCCGATGATGACCGGAAAGGCCTATCGCGTGGTCTGGGATAGCCGTGTCAGTACAGATCGAAAAGCCATAACGAAGAAACCGTTATAGACTATCGCCTGCTGAAATGACTTGTCAGAAACCCCGAATGTCACGGAACACATGCGGGACTCCCGAGACATTCAAGTATGGACCATTCAAGGTTGGTCATCGAGCAGGCTTCTTGTTTTTATGGTTCACACATGGCTCTTGCTTGAAGGTTACGGCATTATTCTAGAAATCATCGGTCCATTCCCAACTCACAAGAGGCTCCACCAACGTCCTTAGCTCATCTCCACGAGGTAATCTGGATCCGATAATGGTCAAATAAAGGATATCGTCAATGGAATAGGAGTCTCAAGCTCCGAATCAAGCCAATTTGGCGTGTCTATAATTAGGACTAGGAAGTTTCTAGTATAAGTGAAATATTGATAGATGATATACGAAATTTGCATGATGACAATATAAACCAATTTAATCTTCATGCTTGTAAAATTTAACATGTCTGATAAAAAAAGTATGAAACTTTAATAAATACTCACAGAAGTATCAATATGATACAAATGACTTAATCTCTTCGTAAAACAATTTTAATCAAACTAATTATGATGCAAAAAAATTAGAAGATGTATATACAATGCATTATAAAATTTATAATTTAATATTATTTCAAATTTTCTACATAAGATATGAAAAGTTAATCCTTCTGCAATTAATGTTGATTAAAAATCACTCTAACTAATTCAATGCTATGGCAGCTCTTTAGTTCTCAGGATGTCAAGATTTTTTTTAAACAATTAAAAAGAACCTGAACTTCCTTTGCCTGAGAGAGGAGACTACTGATAGTTCAAGTGGTGGAGAGCAGTGGCCCGGCGACACTACAGCAACAGGTGGACACAGCGGCAGGTGGCTGAAGAACTTTAGGCGACGAAGGAGCTTAGTTGCAACAGGGTCATCGGGTACAGCGGTGGAGGTAGGGCATTCGATCTCGGTTGTCTGGTAGGCGCATTAGACACGACAGCAATGTAGGCGAGTGTGGCAGACGGCCGCGAGTGTGCAGTCATGCGCAGGTGAAGCCGCGGCAACGTACGGTGGCCGAGAACGTCGTTTCGCATGGAAGCAACGGCATGAGGGTTGGCGACGTGCTTAGCGCAGTGGCATCTAGAGGCGATGGCGACGATGTGGCTCTAATACCAGTGATGGATCTTCTCCGAGAGAGAGATCATCGAGCAAGAAAGAAAAAGGAACACAAGGAGATTCATTCCAGCGGCGTCTAGGGCTTCGATGGAGACCGAAAGATCAGTTATTCTTCTTCCGATTGTTTCCTTATTTTTAAGGTGTTTTCGCCTACACCTACGCTCGTAACCACCTCAACGTTCTCCTGAAAATGCCATCGGTGATTTCGGAACGACGTGACTCCTTATTTCCTTTGGGATGGTTGACCATGTACGCCACATAGACCAACAGGCCCTCCAGATATGATGCAGGCTTTCTTCACCATATTCAGTCATCCCATCCCGGGGAATGGCAACCGCTGCTAGTTCTGACTTCAACTAGAGTTGGCAAGCGGTCGCTAGCAGGGACATCATCTACCCCCTGGCATGAATTTAGAAGGACAAGGGCGGCAACTCTTCCTCATGGACGCAATCCACGCCAACATCACCTACAGCAAGCTCATCTCCAGCACCACCTGGGGCACCACAGCCACCATCTCGAAAAGGAACAACGTGTTGCCCACCTTCGCAAACCCATTCTGGGCAGAGGTGACAGTGAACTACTCCGTCACCTTCCTCTCCGGCATCGTTCTCCGTGCCATGATGGGGTTCATGGTGGTGGCGGCAATCCTAGCCTACTTCTTCCTCTGCAGTAGCTTCTTTATCACCAGGCAGAGGATCCTAGCGTGCTGGTTGTGGTTCCACTACCTCTTCACAGTGAAGTGCCCCCTACTAGGTGGCACTCCATGACGAAGTCCAGATCCCCTCAGTCCTCGGTAGAGAGAATAATCTCAGTTCTCAATCATAAATAACCACAACCTCCAAACCACTTAAGTTGCGGTTCAATAATAGTTTAGCGAACTGTTATATAAAAGGATTAATGAACAGTTAATGTCAGTAATGAGTTGTATTAAGTTCAATAATGAGTTAGTAAAACGTCGATAACGGTTCAGTCCTTTCGGTAATGAGTTAGTAAGGCGTTGGTATTGGTTCAACTCTTTTCGGTAACCGTTAGTAATAGTTTACTAACACATTAATTCGCTATCGAAAATGGCTGAAACATTAGCGATGTCTTACTAACTTGCTAACCAACACCTTACTAACACGCTACCGAGTCTAATACAACTCGTTATCGACGGTAACAGTTCAATCTTTTTCGGTAGCGATTCACTGAACTATTACTAAACTGCTACCTAACTGACTTGGGGATGTGACAATTTCTAGTTAGAGATTGAGGCTATTTCCTCCTCCTGAGGACTGAGCTGATCCATTTTCTCCATGATCAGTTGGATAACTTGAGCCGATGCTTCATCACTTGTCAAACACTGTTTTTATACTTTTTAAAAATTGTGACATTTTTATCAAAAAATATAAGAACTATATTTTTTAAATTTTAAAATTAAATTTGAAATTGAGTATGATATTAATTTTAAAATTAAGATTATGTCAAAATTAAAATCGTAACCAAACATCGTATTAGTATTTGATTTGCTTCGTGATAATCGGATTTTCTTTTAACGTATCATCAAACTATTCATGAATATTTCTCGTGATTTTATAAAGACTGGTTGAGCTAAACAACATTCAGTGTGGCGGTTCATCCATATATTTTAGAAACTTTTATTTTTCTGGTAGATTAACTAGTGCCCAACGTTAGTAATTGCTCTTGTGGTGACTACCATTCTAATTTATTTTTTCTAAAGTATATTTTTGGTCCACCGAATCAATCTAGTCGCAAAATTTGTAGAACACCATGGTTCTTCAATAATGACCTGGTTTTAGTGGAAAAAGGAAGACCAAATACAGCCCCGTCAGAGTATTTGTTAAAGAAAGCAGATTTATGGATCTGCATATATGATATACCCCAAGAGTTCCTGATTAAAGAAGTTGTTTTGCAAATGGCGGGTCAAGTGGGGGAAGCGATTCCCCCTGCCCAGGAGATCATAGACGCCTGGAGTTACTTTGCTAGAATTAAAGTTAGGTTCAATGTTGACGAACCTCTACCCATCAATATTTCAGTTCAAATGCCAGATGGAAAAATTAAACTATTTGAGCTAGCTTATGAGAGAATTGTCAGGTTTTGTAATTTCTGCAGAATGCTGGGCCATGAGCATGGAGACTATCTGATATTAAGCCAACTCTCAAGGATGATAGACCCAAATCTCCCGCCCCCAATCAAAGAAAGGTTGGAGGGACAGCTGTCCCATAAATGGGGGGTATGGATCACGGAGGTAGGTAGGGCTGCTAATGGTGGTGTCAGGCCTCCCCCATTCCGGGCAGTACAGGAGGAGTCAACTAGCAGTATGGGTCCTGGCTCTTCCCCAGAACACCCTGTCGACCCAAACCGTACCAACCAGTACATTGCCTTACCTTTGCTGAATTCACCTAGACACCCTCACCCGTACAGCCAAAGTCCTCAAACCCATGAGTATGAGGGGCTTGACAACCTTCCGCCTGGCCGAACTCTTAACTTTAACCAACCTACCCTGCAAAAGACCCCCATTACTAGCTTTCCAGAACCTCCACCATTTGCCTTTATACCTGGAGATGGGTTTAACCAGTTGTATGACCCTCAAACCTCTCCAAAGGAGGACAAACATTTTCTGGGCCCTCTCTGGGAAATTAAACCCATCTCCACTCTACCCATAGGGGATGACTTAACCGCAACCGGACCAAGTCAGACACATACGTTTCTACCACACCCGTTGCCATTACATCCGGGTCCCAGCCACAGCCCTTCCATTCCTATTACCAGCAGATCCTCCCCTAAGAGGCCTGTTCCTAAAGAGAAAGCCAAGAAGATATCACGAAGGAGAATTGTTATCCAAGACGGCACGGACAGGGATGATGACCAGTTCAGCTCCTCAAATCCTCCAACGTTGGGTTACATTGCAAAGCTATGGGCAGACGCAGCTGGCCCCAACAAGCTGCCGGGGGCCAAATGAAGATCATCTCGTGGAACTGTCGGGGTGGGAATGGGCACCCGACAGTCCAATTTATAGACAGAATATCCCATTCGGTTAATCCTGATATAGTCTTTTTGGCTGAAACCAAGTGTGTCTCAAGAACTAGTTCAAATTTCTTTAGAAGCAGAGATATTAGAAATCACCATTTTGTCCCTGCCAAGGGAAGGGCCGGGGGCCTTTGGCTCTGGTGGTTTGATCAGGTTTCGGCTGAGGTTATTTTTGCTTGTGACAATTGGATAGGCACTATTATCTCTGACAAAGTGCAGCACTCCAAATTTTTGCTGGTTACGGTTTATGCCCCTACGAAGCACCAGGACAGAATACACATGTGGAACAGCATATCAGATACCCTGAGATTTTGAGTTACCAGTCTGTATGGTTGGAGATTGGAATTGTATAAGGTTCAGACATGAGAAATGGGGAGGGGCTTCACCTATCAAAAGCCATATGGCCCAGTTTGAACATTTTATCCAGTCCAACCGGCTGGTTGATCTTAGGCAAGAGGGACCTGCTTTTACATGGACTAATAGAAGATGTTTGAAATTCAATATCAGGGAAAACTGGACAGATGTCTGGCCTCTATTGAGTGGGTTGCTCTTCACCCTAATGCTAGAGTACACACTTTGCCTACTTACTGCAGTGATCATACACCTATTCTTATCATCACTCACCCGAAGCCAGGGATCAGGGGTTCTGGATTCAAGATTGAATCTGCCTGGTTGGACCATCCGTTGTTTGAAGCTGAAGCCACCAGGGCTTGGGATTCAGGCCCGGGAATGACTGTTAACTACAAAGGGAAGATGTCAACCATTAGAACTAATTTGCTTAAATGGAAGAAGACAGTTTTTGGGAGCATTAAGAGGCAGATAGAGATAGTTAAGCATCAGCTGGAAAGCAGTAATGATATCCCAAGAGATCAGGAAGATATTGACAATCAAATAAACTTGGAAAAACAGTTGAGTTGGCTTGAAAATCTTGAAGAATCTTATTGGAGGCAAAGAGCTAAGGTTCACTGGCATAAACTTGGGGAGAGATGCACAAAGTTCTTCCATATGAAAGTTGTACAAAGAAGACGGTGGAACAGGATAGCTGGGGTCTTCACTCCTACAGGCCAGTGGTCTAGCAAGTGGTCCGACATTAAAAATGTTTTCAACGCTTTCTTCATGGAATTGTATGCTCCCCCTCAAGCTCCTTGTCCCTTGTCAGCTGTAAACCTCACCCTTCCAAAAATAACTAGCCACCAAGCGAAAAAGCTTCTCCTGATACCTAGTGCCAATGAGATCAAAGATGCTCTTTTCTCGATGAAGCCGGAGAAGGCATCGGGTCCAGACGGCATCCCACCCATTTTCCTGCAGAAGTTATGGCAGCATGTCCACCCAGACCTGATCTCATTCATCACTAATATCTTCTCTACTATTCGCATCCCCCAGGGCCTAAACCACACCATCATAACTCTCATCCCTAAGACTGAGCACCCTGTTTATCCTAGTCAGTACAGACCCATCAGCCTGTGCAACGTCATTTACAAAATCCTGACCAAGCTGATGGCTGGGAGAATTAAGGAATGCCTACCTGATTTAATCTCTGAGCAACAGTCTGCTTTTATTCCTGGCAGAGTTGGCCTTGACAACATTCTTGTAGTTCAGGAAATTTTAGATTCTTTCAAACATAAGCAGGGTAAACAAGGTTATTTCATGGCCAAGTTGGACATTGCAAAAGCTTATGATAGGATTAATTGGGACTTTGTCAGAATTATGCTCTCAAATTTTGGGTTTCCAATGAGAACGGTTGAGTTGATCATGGCATGTACTTCTTCAGTTTCTTACTCTTTATGCATTAATGGGCAGAGGTCGGATGTTTTAAAACCTACTAGGGGTATCCGCCAGGGATGCCCCCTATCTCCTTACTTGTACATCCTTTGTGCAGAGGCTCTATCATCTCTCTTCAAAAAGGCTAGTGAACAAGGGAATTTTTTGGGCTTCAAAGTGGGAAAAGAAGGGCCCAACATCACACACCTTATGTTTGCGGATGACATTATTGTGTGTGGTATTGCCAAAACCAGAGTAGTTAAAAGTATGATGGAGATACTCAATTACTACCAAACTCTGTCAGGCCAATCTGTTAATGCTTCAAAGTCTTGTATTAGATTCAGCAGAAATGTCTCCGAACAGCTCAAGGTTAAAATTTGTAAAATCACTGGGTTTCCTTTAGCCTCTGGGACTGATAAGTATTTGGGCATCCCTTTGGGAAAATCAGATAGGAGGATTGCTCATTATGAGGAACTAGTGGACAGCACCAAAAGAAAACTGGCTAGCTGGAAGTCTGGATTGCTCTCTACGGGAGGCAGAACCACTCTTATAAAGTCCACTCTAAGCAATATGCCCACCCATATTATGTCGGTGAGGAGGCTTCCTGTTGGGGTGGTCAAAAAGCTGGACAGAATTCAGAATACATTCTGGTGGGCTCACCATCTGGATGGTAAAGATAGAATACACTTTAGAAATTGGAAAGCAATCAAACAACCTAAGCAGTATGGGGGCTTGGGTATCCGGGACCATGGTGCTATGAATATTGCTCTCTTAATGAAATTAGCTTGGTCCTTTATTCAGGAAAAACACAAGCTCTGGGTTAGATTATTGCATTCAAAATACTTAAAGCATTGGAATTTTTGGGAGGCTAGGTCCAAGCCTTATCACTCAGACATATGGAAGAACATTATCTATGGGAGAAATGAACTTATTAAGGGCTGTTTGTGGAGAATCAGAGATGGCAGCAATGTTAATATATGGCATCACAGCTGGATTATTGACAGGAGGGGCCCTCCTATTCAGAAATATAATGCCATGGATCATCCAATTCGGGTCAGAGAGCTAATTACCAACGGCAGTTGGAATATTGATTTCTTGAAACAGTGTTTTGAGCCTAGTTCTGTTTGCAGAATCCTGCAGACTCCCATTAATCAGGATGATGGCCAGGATAGGATTATCTGGCCTTTCACTCGAGATGGCAAGCTAACATCGAAATCAGCTTACAAATTCATCATTGACAGAAGCATTCCCCCTGGCCCCTCGGAGGGTAAGTTATGGAGGCTCCTCTGGCATCCCAACATATCAAAATTATACCCACAAAAGTCATCTTGCTTATCTGGAAAGGGTTGACACAGATTATCCCAACCAATGTTGCAATATCCAAAAGGTGTCCCCAATTTGATAATGTCTGCAAGATATGTAACCAACAGCCGGAAAGCCTTGAACATCTTTTCTTCGGCTGCCCCCGTAGCAAGGCTGTCTGGTTTGGCTCCCAAATGGGGTTCAATGAAGAATGGATCACCAGGGGTTTCCAGTTCCCTATTACTATATGGCTGGAGTGGTCACACCAAAAAGATTCCAATCTGAAATATATGGGTGTTCTCGGTATATCAATAGTGTGGCAGATCTGGAAGTCCCGGTGTACTACCCAATTCAACCGGAAGGGGCTTAACCCTGTGGGAATCCTCAGACGTGCTGAGAAGGATGCTAGCTTTTACTGCTCACAAGCTAACCTGTTTGAATTACCATCTGATCACGCCTGGAAGCCTCCCCCTGCAGACGGCATCAAAATCAATGTAGACTGTGCTACAAGCAACTCTGGTGGAGCCATCGGAATTCTGGCAAGGGATGCTGCTGGTAAACCAGTGGCCTGGACGGCCCGTACTTCTGTCCACCAGGATCCTCTTATTTTGGAAGCAGAAGCTTTAGCCGAAGCATGCTCCTGGAAGTTAGTTCGGCAGAATCACACCATTTTGGAGAGCGACGCGAAGTCTGTGGTAGATGTAATCAACGGTGATGGCTCGCTCATTTGGCAAGCAGAAGATTTGGTCAACAGATGCCGCTATGCACTGAAGGTCTCGAATTGCAGGTTTGTTTTTAGCCGGAGGGAATCCAACCAAGCTGTGCACCTCCGGGATAGAGACGCCCTTAGGATGTCACAACCGGTCCTGGAATCGACCTCCTCTCTCCACATTCCCCCTGTTGTATTGAACCAGATATGTAATGATCGCGCTGTGTGTGCTGTTTGAATAGAGTTATCCTGTTTACCAAAAAAAGAGTCAATCTAGTCGCCTAATTAATACTCATGCGTACTTTGACATTAATGTGATAAGTTATATAAAGTTCGGTTGTACATTCGGGAAATGTGTATGACATCATATGTCAAACTTAGAATAATGTATAAATAATCAAAGTTACAATGTCTTCTCGAGAGGATGTTTGATAGCTCCTCTTTCTCCTCTTTTTTCTTCTTCTTCAAAAAAAAATATCATAAACATATATAAGTCATATTACTTGTGTCCTTTCTATCTTGTTCAGTCTTAAAACTAAATACGTAGGTCATGATGCAAGAATAAATTAGTACGAAAATAAAAATCAACAAAAAATGTGATAAATAGTATTAGAACGTGCCACGAAGGTAGAGTTGAAATTTGAATCGAAACTACCCAATTATCAATGCAAATAATTACGTGCAACAAAAAATTGAAGAATACAGTCATACTCCGAGGATGTTGTACAATGACATAATATCAAAAATGATATTACATCAGTATCATATTATTTTTTTATAAATTAAAATATTAATATGAAAATTAATATGAGTTAACATTTATATTATATTACATGTTTTATTTATACTACAAAATTTAAAATTAATATTATTAATAAAAAAATTTTAAAAATTTATTATCAATTTTAATATTAAAATTGAAAGTAATAAAAATGTTTAATAGTACTATTAAACAGGGGTTAAATTTGTGAAAATGAAAAAGATATGAATATAAGAGAAATGAAAAGAGAAACGCAAGTGACGAAGAGAAAATGATAGAAAACGAGGAGGGCGACATATCTTCGGAGAAGAGAAAAACTCGTTAAACTATAAAATTATAATATCGGTCAAACAATTTTTTAATAAATTTTGTTATAAACATATAAAATTATGATAAAATTTTAATTTATCGTGTATCCAAACACCCGTTAAAATATACAAAAGTTTAGAAACTACAATCGTGGTCTCCTTCAATTTAAAACGGACTCTTTCGGGCCCGCATGAATGTACTGTTTCTTGCCGAGCTGGCGATAGGCCAGATTTTTATGAACATTTGGACCGTCGTAGTCCTGATCTTCTCCCTCTTCCCCTTATCTTCTTCTTCTTTCGTCTTCTCTTGCACTTGCCGAGTGATACCAAAACCCTACTCTCCATATCCATTCCTTTTCTCGTCGTCGGAATTTTCGTGGCGAGATGTCGACTGTTGCTGCGGCCACCGCGTTCTGTCCTCAGCTCCACCACCACGCCTCGCCACCGTGCTCCTCCTCCTCCTCCTCTTCTTCTTTCTCTTCTGTTCCCACGATCAGCTGGAGAACGTCAGCCTCCGCTTCGTCCCTGAACTCCGACTTTCTTGGCCATGTCTCCATCCTCCCACTCTGCACATCTACCGCGGCCGGTCGGGGGCGCCTCGCCGGTGCCCGCATGTCGTGGGATGGCGCCCTCTCTTCTGTCCGCCTCATACTGCAGGGAAAGAATCTTGAGGTAAGCGGGCATTGGGGTAATCATCTGCTCTCTCTCTTTCTCCTCCCCTCCCCCCTGCGTGCCTAGTTGACTGCTGAGTTGGGGACATCGTGGTTTGGATCTGTGGTGTCGTTGAATGCCTCACCTCAGATGACGGAGACGGTGAGGAAGCACGTGGAGGACAAAGTGGGGAAGGCCGTGCAGAAGCACAGCCACCTTGTAAGGGAGGTCGACGTCCGACTGTCCATACGCGGCGGAGAGATTGGCGGGAAAGGGCCCAAGCTCCGCAGATGTGAGGTAGGCCTCAATTTTTCTGCCACATCGTTCATTTCTCCTGCTAAACGATCGGTTGGTAAAATTTTAAAACTATCTGCTTTGCAGATCACTCTGTTCTCGAAGAAGCACGGGGTTGTGCGGGCGGAGGAGGACGGAGAGACTCTTTACGCGAGCATTGATATGGCCTCATCGATCATACAGAGAAAGCTTAGAAAGATTAAGGAGAAGGAGACAGACCATGGGCGGCACATGAAAGGATTTAGCCGTCTCAAGGTGCGGGATATGGAGCCAGAAAGTGTGGTAGGTGTGGAGGAGGAAGATGAGGTGGTGGTAAATGTGCCCGAGGAAGGGGAAGAGGATATCTTGAACGAGGTATGTGCTTGTTTCCTTCCTTTCCCCTGGTTGAAATATTTAATTTACATGTCTTCTATTTTTTTACTGCAATCTGGGATTGTTGTGCTCAAGGGGTAAAACATGTTTTGATTCAACTGGGTTTTCCGGTATCTTTTTTTTTGCTCTGCTGTTTGATAAATAGAAATGTTCTTCATTCGTGGTACTGTTTCAATTGATTATCTGGAAAAAGTTGCCATATAAGATCTAACTTTTAGTTTTCTAGCTAAAATACTTTTCAATAACTGCTGTCTGTCTTTTATGTCTACTTAAGTACTTAGGCAGAATTACCCAATTTTACCTGCTTAAACATGCAATGTATGTTTCAGGAATTGCTTACCTTTTGAGGAGTGCATGTTATCATCTCATCATAAGCATTTTAGTTTCGGCATGATCTTATCATGAACAAAGAAAAAAATCCTATATCTGTAGAAGTAGAAGACTAAAAAATGTTGTCACTTGTTATGTCCCAAAAATAACTGATAAGGCTGCTCCAAACATGCATTGTGAGGTGCATAATGTGGCAAGGTGCCATCATTTTTTTGTTGGCAAGTATATATTTGTGTAGGATGTGTTACCTTTTCTTTTTCTTTTTTCTTGTGTGATTTCTACTTGGATCTGTTGCTCATTGCTACCTCCACAACCTGATCTCCATGTTATTGCAAATTTCTTGTACTATACAGAATTTTTTCATATTTCTGTTGTTTAGTTTATTGTATTTTTATTAGTATACATGAGTAGTGGCCAACCAAATAATTTGGGATTTAGGCTAGAGTTGAGTTTAGAATACATGATGAAGTATATATGTCGTATTAATGAAGACATTTGCCCAGAATTTACTCGCTTGATTCTATTGGTGTCAAAGAAGAGAGCATCAGTGTTCCTTCTGTTAGTGAGTGATTATAAACAGTTTTGATGTGGAGCATCTACATTGGAATAACTTTAATAAGGTCAAATCAAGATGAGATATGATATCGACATGCTTTTTTAGATATTATATTCTATGTATTTTTAAGTTTAGGAATATATAAGATTTTTCTATAATTTTAGAAAGTTCTAAGGTATATAGGCAAATAGACATCCATGAAGGTAATTTTGTTTTTGAAAAATTTTTACTGCACTTTTTATAAAGGGCCTATAGTGTATGATGAGGATCAATGATCATTGAAACAGAAGACTTCAAGGGGAAAAAGTTTCTTCTCTCCATGAGGGAGCAACTGGGTGTGAGGCCCTAGGCATGAGGCCCCTTACCCATTGTCTTCTTCCTTCCATCTTCTCTCCCTCCACATCTATGTTTTTATCATGATTGCCAAACCCCTTGACATTGATGGTCTCCTGCACTTGTGAACCAACGCAGGTAACTGCCTTCATTCCATGTGCTGCCGTCCTGGGATTGTCTGCTTGCTGCAGGTTCATGTACACCTGCTGAGACTTTTCTTCTTCCTCTCCTTCCTCTGTCGCATAAGGCTTGCCTACCACTCCTTCTTTACCAACTATAGTGACTTCGCAATCTGCAGGGCTTTGTCTGCCATGCCATCTGGGGGCACGTCGAGAGAGGGTTTCCCCCTCTCAGCTGTAGGCCAGCTGGTTTTTCTTCTTTTCTCTTGTTATGAGCAGGGCCTTCTTCTGATGTATTCTTCTCCAAGCAATGTCTGCCCACAATGTCCCTCCTAACTGGAGCAAGTCCAGTGTCTCCAAGATTTTCAGCTTCCTCCTTGATGACAATGGCAATTTGGTATCATGTCTCGAACTTTTGGACAACCGAATCCATAAGCTAATATCCTTCTGACTTGATTATTTCATGGGTTCACGGACTGGCAGCAGTAAGATGACAAGTGAATGAAAATAAAGAGTAAAAATCAATTTAATATTTTCATTAAATGATTTGAAACTCAAGGGCTAGTCCAATGGACTTGTTGTATGACCAATGGCAGGGTACTCTAGTGGGGCCTTCCCAGTGTTTGCTTCGGTTCTTGAAGACAGCTGGCGGCAGGTACCCCATGGGGGTCTTCTCACTGTTCAGTTTGGCGACTTGAAGACATGGCTGGCAGCGTGGTACTCCAAGGGGCCTTCCCACCATTCTGTTCAGCGCCTGAAGACATGACCAATGGCAGGGTGCCCTAGTGGGGGCCTTCCCACTCTTTGGTCTGGTGGCTTGAAGAGATGCCCAGCGGCAAGGTGCACCATTGAGGCCTTCCAACCGTTTGGTTGGGTGGCGTGAAGACATGGCCAATGGCAGGGCCCATTGGGGGCTTCCCGCAGTTTGCTCCGGTGGCTTGATGACTGGTGGCAGGGTATCCCCATTGGGGCCTTCCTACCTTTTGGTTCGAAGACTTACACATTGGAACTTGAGATATTTGGACTGAGCAGAAACTCCTTGGGCCGGCCCATTAACTAGAAACTTAATGTCATTAAAAGACTTCGGGGTCAACAGCACCACAGAACATCTTTATTGATTTGCATAGAACCTTTCTTCAATGTGAGCGTTCTTAACGAAAATAGGAGAAATTCTTTCACTTCTTTTTTATTGCTTCATTTTGTAGCCTTTCTTTTTTCTCCTCAGTTTAAACTTCTATGATTTTAACGTTTCAACGTTGTTCTTATCTAGTTTTCATGTCTCTTCTTGCTTCTGTTTACGATGTACTGATTACCAGTCTAGTTCAGATAAGGGCTACTTATTGAATATTGATACCTGCTTTTTAGCACCTCTTCATGTGGCTGTCACGGATATTTAGTAATCCTCTTGAGGGGTTTGGACTGTCAGACTGGATCTGCCCGAAGTGTCGAATGTCTGCCTGCTTTAGGCTTTATATTTTGGACATACATTGCCAAGATATTGCAGTCTGTTTGCGGCCGATGCCATGAAATTTTGGTAGTTGTTTCCCTGTAACAGGAAGCTAACACTATCCTTGTTAACCGTGCTTCGGCCTCAGGTTGTGCGTACAAAATACTTCGACATGCCGCCATTGACCCTATCAGAGGCTATGGAGCAACTGGAGAACGTAGACCACGACTTCTATGCCTTCAGAAACGATGAAACTGGTGGGTGACCTGCTCCTTTCTCTTCTGGTTTACCGTGTATGTTTCTGTGGTAAATATTTGCATAGATGAAGCATTGCATGTATTGCAGGTGAGATCAACATATTATACAGGAGAAGCGAGGGTGGGTACGGTTTGATCATTCCCAAGAAGGACGGCAAGGTGGAGAAGGTCGAAACTGTTGTGCCGGAACATGCAAGGGAAGGCTCTGTTGTTAATTAACAGGCTTTCCAGTTCGTTTCTGGAAACCTGGGACGGAGCTCTGTTGTACCGGCAATCAACCTTGCTTGAGCTATTTTGACTTCACAAATATAAATGCAGCCTCTCTCTCTCTCTCTCTCTCTCTCTCTCTCTCTCTGTGTGTGTGTGTGTGTAGTTTGGCATCAACGTGGAGTCCGTTTATGTAACAACTTTTCTCGAAAATCTGAACAAACTCGTTTGGTTGCATGTGAAACAGAATTTCCGTATGCTTCAAAAAAAAAGAAACAGAATTCCCGTAAATCAACTTAAAACTTTTTTCTTTCAAAAGAAAAAAAAAACTTGAACTGATACCTTCAAATCCTGATTTTGGCATCTTCCATTGTTGGGCGGATCCCCCTTCATGAGCACCACCCAGCAAGCATTTAATCACATTTAATTTTGTATCAAAGGTTTATCAAACTAAATAAAATAGATTTATTCAAGATATATATACTTGTAATTTCAATAATTTTTTTATTTGAAATTTTTTTTCTATTTAAGACATTTATTAAATAAAATATTATTATATTAAATAATAATTATTTTTAATATGAACTTGTTCAACATGCATAAGATTTTTCAACTTATATTCTTCAAATAACAAAATCATATAAAAATTCCCTATTTAATCTCTTTTAACACAATTTATTTTTACACATTATTAAATGGATTAAACGGGTATTTTAGTAACTAACTGTTTTATATCCAAGTATTATATTTTTGTTTAGAATTCAAGTTAGTAAGTATCAAACAACTTGTTTTATTGACTAAAATAATATTTTTAGTGAAGAATTATATAATTAAATAAATTATAATGTATTGTTTTCAAAACATAATTTATTCGTAACAAGTAAGAGAAATAGCTTTTTGAGAAGTTTTCTCAATGCAACCAAATGACACCATCAACATTTCAAATGCCCCGAAAACTATATCCCAATGTATTAAGTTTTGAATGATTTTAATTTGATCCAAATGAAGCCTTGGTTACGAATGACGCAGTTGTACATACTTATTTGTATATTTCTGTGAAGTTTTCTTGTATTTGAACTTGGTGTTTTTCAAAAGGCGATTGTTATGTATTTTGGATCAATATGTTCCATAACTTTTATCTTTTATGAATAAATAGTTATTATCTTTTGTTTGAAACTCAGTTCCTTAACAGTTGTTTGGTACGAGAATAACTTGGGGATAAACTTAAGTTATCCTCAAATTTTAGGGGATAACTCAGTTTTATCTCCAAAAAATTTTCGATACCAAACAACCCTTAAAAGTTTAAATAGCGATGATTATCTTTTTTGAATTAAGATGTTTTATTTATCTCTCTATCTAAAATTTTAGTTTAATAAATTATATATTTTTTAAACTTTTTTATCTGTATTTTTAAATTATTAATACATCATATTGTGCATATACATCATGCCGTGTCAAAATACTTCATCATTTTTAGGAGTTATTTGATACAAGATTAATTTGATGATTAATCTGATTTATCTTGTGCATTGGGCCTTTAGATTTTATACAAGAGTTATATTCCGATGTATTTTTGTAATATTATACTCAGACGCATATTAACCAACTATATATGCTTCTGACATATAGAGTTTGAACCCAGATAAAAACAATAAATAAATAAAAGATGAGCAGCATCTTGCCCCCACCAGAGCCCTAATTTTGCTTATATCTCCCTCTATGATCTCTCGCATTTTTTCGCTTGTCTTTTCCGGCTGCGAGCACATCAATAGAGATGCGTACGATTTATTTTTTTATCCCGACTACGGAAAGAAGCACGTTGTGATGCCCGGATAGTCATTGACCACTCTAGCTTGTTTTATAATTGTACAAATATTTCTTTTATCATCCTTACAATTTTCTATTCTATAAAATAAATTCTATCTTTGAATTTGGATACGTACACGGCTCAAGTTACCAGAGACAGTAGTGCTTTAGTTCTTCAGCTCTAATAAATTATATTCAAATATTATATATGTTAAGATTCTGTTTTTTTCCACAAATCTAACCAATATCAACATTACTAAACTTTCTTCGTATCACCGAGTGCAGATCATAATATTATAATTAAACTATGTTATTTAAACTTTCAAAGGATGGTAATTAATCATCCTTTGATGATGGAGAACAAGTGGGAGGCCTACAATATTCATAATTCAAATTCTTCTTGTTTTAGTATGTTAGATCTAAGAAAGACTGTGATTCAAGATCCTGTGGCTAGCCTTAGCAAGTCATCCAGCGAGAACAACAACGGAAGGTTGGAGTAGCTTTGGGAGGAATGTCAGTATTGTCCGGTGAGGAGGAAGAGCTATTTTGGGTAGTTTGGATCCGGGCGAGGCCTAAGCGGATTAGGTTTTCAGCAATATGAACTGGAGTATGGATGAACCAGCTCCCCCTCTTAGTTTTATGCGGTGTGTGGGCTGAGTGAAGAGGGTGAACCAGAGGTGGGTTTGTCTGATAAGGCTAGTCGGACTTCTCTACATCATCTTTCATCTTCTTTGGTGGCCTTCCGAGAAAAGAGCTCTGAATTGCACTCTCTTGCGGCCATGGTGACACCTCCTTAGTTGGTCAGGGCTATCCATTCGGAAAGGAGGCGTCGGAAGGCTACCTTCTGGATGTTGTTTGAAAGGCCAAGCCATTCTGTAGGTTTGTATGTCTATTGATTTGTATGTCTCTAGTATTGATGGTGAGCAATCTAGTAGGGGTAGGTGAGACCAGAAGGCCTTGGCACCTACTAGATGATGTAATTATAATTGTTGGAGAATCAATTGGATTGAGTTTTCTAGGTTGAGAATAGGAAGTCAAAGAATTTTTTGACAATCTCAGGCAAGGTGTCAATGCTTCAAAAGAAACTTCAATCAGCAAGAAACCTAATAATCAAAGAGTGGGATGCAAAGATATAAAACTTTTTATTGAACAATTGAGTAGTTTTGGAGGGAAAATGAAGTAGCCAATTGGGCATATCATATTTCCATAATTAACTTGGTCTCTTGGAATTGTAGAGACATTATGGGGAAGGAGAAGTATAGACAACTTCACAACATTGTTGTTCTACGTAGCCTGCATGTGGTCCTTTTGCATAAAATGAAGTGTGGATTTGACAACATGCAAGACGTGGCAACTCTTCAAATTGGAAAGTTGTCGGGCTTGCCTTATGCGTCATCGTCAGGAAGGACTGGAGGCTCAGCAACTCTTTGAGATGAAAAGAGATTCGATATGAGTGAATGACTTTTGACAAATATTTTCATGTTCTCAAATTCTATTCTACTTTTAAGCAAAATTGATTTTTATGTAATGTGTATGATCTTATGAATGAAGATGACAAACCTAAAATTTTCTCAGATCTAAAGAATATTATTAGCAATTTTATCAACGAAGCCTGTGTATATAAGGTGATTTCAATGTTGTACTCAAACTTGAAGAGAGATCAGGTAATGAGGTATGGACTTAAGACATGCCACTTTTAATGATCGTGTCAATGATTGTTGCCATGTTGAAGCCATAAGTATTGATTTCAATTTCACTTGATCTAACTTGAGATTGAAGTTTAAGTTGGATAGATTTTTTTTCCACTACTTGGATATAGGCTTTTGCTATTCCTAAAGGATGCTACAACCTAAGAGCAGTCTCTGACCATTTTACAATTGGCATAAGTTGTGGTTGTAAGTTGGAACAAAGAGGTGAATCCCGAAGAATTTTGTTTTGAGATAGCTTGGTGCAAGAAGCAAAATTTCAAGGAACTTGTTAGGGTGTGGTGGAATAAGTAGAGCTTGTCATGCAATAGGGCTTCTTAAGACTTTTGCAAAAGCAAGAGAGGAGTGGGTGGCCAAGATAGACTGTTATGAAAAGTTGAATGACAAAAGATTGATTAGTGATAGCTAGAGAATAGAGTGGGCTAAATTGAAGATGGATTACAAAGAATGGAACCTTAGAGAAAAAATAAAATGGAAGCAGGGATCAAAAGAGATCTGGTTGAGGGAATGGGACAAGAACACGATTTTTTCAAATGCTGGCCACTCTAAGGACAAAAAAGAGTAATTTTTAAAAGCTTAGGGTCATTGGTAATGATTGTGATGGAATTGAGTAGATTGGTCTCCATGCTACAAGTTTCTACAAAAATCACTTCATCGGGTGAAAGAAATGTATGTCCTATAAATTAATCATATTGATATGATTCAACATTTCTTGAAATATCTTATTCAATTAAATTGACATATCTTCATTACTATCTCTTAATTGATGCATATCTAGTAATAAAGTTCTTAATTGCATGTTATGATGATTAAAATCATGATGAGATTGTAATAATAAAATTAATCATTTAGAGATATATGATCTAAATATTCATAGTCATAATATTTTTGAGACGAGACATTAAAGATCTGAATAGACTAGTGTATATGATATCTTCTCATGTGATGGGAATGACTAGTCGTATTGGTTATTAGTGTGGAGACATTGAAATATACATACATGTGCTCATAAGTGGAATGATTTTACTGAACTAACCAAATTAGAAACCATGAATGTTATCTTACTTAATTGTCAATCAAGATATTCTATTATCATGGTTGCATGGTTAGACTTTTAACTTGAGTCATCAAGGATATCTTGTCGGGCATACTTTGTGCTTTGGCTACTGACTTATGGATCACCCAATTTGATGGTCCAATATAGTTAATAGATTGGGTACAAGGGAAACCCAATGAACACAATTGAGTGGACAACAAGATATTATTCACTTTTTGTAAATAAGAGATAATGTCGTATGAGATAGTATTTTAAATCCTTGAATATGGTAGAGTATAAGTAGAAAAAAAGGTTTCCAATTGATTTCATTCTTAGTACATCATCTTAAAGTGTTGGTATATTAAGGAGTTGATAGTCGATACCATACCTTTATCTAATTAGGAAATTTGATGAATGAGGTTTATATCTGTACGGTAATTGATGATGAAAATACTTAATAGAGATAAGATCATTCCCAAAGTTATTTGGGGTCAAGAGATGTGACTTGTACCCTTTATGATCATAAGATTGTTAAATATGTAATCGAATCATAGATTTAATTTAAGAAAAAAATTTAATTAGGCCTCAACCAAATGTACTATTGGGTCTAATGGGTTACACATAATAAAATAGATCCATTAGTATGAGGGCATAGACATAATTTATAGAAAAGTGTGAGTTTTTGTAATTTTTTTATTTCTATAAATATCAATGAAATGGGCAAAGACTCTATCAAGCCAAAAGTTCCCATTTTGACCATAGCCCTCTCTAGCACGTTTTCCAACCTTGGAGGTGCTAAGAGATCATAGAACTCCATCCAGGACAAGTTGGATGGTCTGGCATGCAAGGAGATTTGTTTACGGAGGAGGTTCATGTAGTACTGCTAGATATCGTGTTGTAAGGAATTGTTCTAAATAAAGTGGAAACATTGATTCATAAAAAAACCATAGTTTTTATCTCAATTAAAACTAAATGATGAAACTGATAATCGAACCAGAAGAACGACAATTGTACCTTCTTAAGATTTGAAAAATCTTTCAAGTTTCATGAAGGGAGGATGTTTCCAAGACCTCCAAACTATTCAAGTGCACTATCTCTAGCAATATCTACACAAACTTCCTCCAGAAATAAGTTCTCACTTGCAGCAGACTCGAGAACTCTTCTTGAACGAAACTCCACCATGCCAAGACATTCTTCAAAGGAAGGAAGAATAGGGGAGGAGGTTGAGGATGAAATTCTTACCATTGGCTTGATAGAGTTTTGCTAATATCACCATTGTTTATAGAAAAATTGATTTTTTTAAAAAACCCAAAATCTCCATATATTATGTCCATGCCCATATAATAATGGATAAGTTCTACTGTGTGTGACCCACTAGACCCCATATATAATAATAGATTTAATGACTCTTCGATCATGAAGGGTACAAGCCACATCTCATGATGTCAAAAGACTTTGGAGATATAAATATCTTCATCAGTCACAACATGGATATAAATTCTTGTTCATCCAATATCCTAGTTGGATAGGGGTACGTCACCGATTGTTAACCCCTTAATATTCCGACTCTATGGGATCTTGTACTTGGGATTGGATCATTTGAAAAATTCTTTTCCAATTATCTTCATTGTGCTTTTTCATCATCAGTTATCGCATGGATATAAATCATTGTTTATTCAATGTCTTGTTAAACCCTTAATATTATGACTCTATGGAATCCTGTACTCATGATTGAAACAATTGAAAAACTTCTTTTCCAATTAATCTATCTATCTTGATCAATAATTTAGAGTATTATCTCATAAGAAATTTTCTCTTACTTACTAAAAGTGAATGATCTCATATTGTCTACTCAATCACATCCATTGAGTTTCTCTTGCACTAAATCCATAAACTATACCAGACTATCATAATGATGATCCATAAGTCAATAGTCAAAGTATAAGATACGTCCCGTAAGATATCTTTGGCGACTCAGGTCAAAGATTGAACCATGTAGTCATGATAATAGAATACCGTGATAGACAGTTCGGTAAGATATCATTCAGAGTTTCTAAATCAATCACTTAAGTGAACTCATTCCACTAATGGACATATATATGTATCTCAGTGTCTCCACATTAATAATCAATAAGATTAGTCGTCCTTATCATATGATAAGATATCACATACACAAGTCTAACCGTATTCTTAATGTCCTATCTCATGGATCCTATGACTTGGAATATTTAGTTCAACTACTTAGAGATGATTTATCTCGTTACTATGATCTCATCATGATTCAATCATCATTGCATATGATCAAGGACTTCATTATGACATGTATATTTAAAAATGATAGTAATGAAAAAATGCAATTACATTGAATAAGATATTACAAGAAATGTTTAATTATATCACATATGATTGACTTGTAGGACATAAATGTTTATCATGTGTGCTTATATGGCTTGGGGAGCATGGATTGTTATATGCTCATTCTTCTAAGTCAGGTTAAGTCTCAATTGAAACCTACATTGATTCAACATCATTTCATGTGATTTCGTACTTTCCCAAAATTGAATAAACCACCGTATTGACGAGGCGCATGTGATATGTTTTTGAGATGGTTGGTTGTAGACGATTCTCGTGACATAGGGCTTTCCAATGTCTCTCTCTATTTGAATTTTGGATATCGTATTGTATGGTACAAAGCCATAAAGATGGAGTTTTAATCTATTTTATGCCACTTGGCCAAAATAGAAAGCTCCAACTATACTCCATACTTGTCAATGTTGGAGGCCATTTGATGGCTTAAGGATTTATAAAATTTGATTTCTTATCATTCCCCAAACCCTTCCAGCTTTGAATGGTGCAGGAGGTGGCGAATCTAGGCATTTGCTAGCGGCAGCAAACTCCATGATGGCAGTCCATTGTTTCTATATTTTGACAATTTTTGTCACTATTTTGGCTAAAAATAGAAAATTTTGATACCTAGATGTCCCAAGATTGATTTCCCATTTCATAGGATTTTTGTCAAGACGAGAAAGTTCAGTTTTAGAAGGGTTTTAAAACCCCTTTCATTTCATTGCTTCCTTCTCTTTGTTAGCGGAGAAGAAGAAGAAATGGGTCCATCAAGTATGTGGTTTGACTTGTCACCATTGTCGATATGATCGGGCCAAGGGGTGCTGGTCCGCGTCAACCTGCTTATTTGTCTGTTGGACTCAACTAATGGCCAGATCATATTCAAACAAAAAAAGAAACGAATCTGGCCTTTAGATCCTGTTAATGGGTCCATGGGAACCGGATAGGATCCGGAAGCCCTCCTTTTATTTTTATAATATCGTTAAATGGTTTAAAATCTTAGAAATTCATAAAAATAATAGATAAATACTAAAAAAAATTAGGATAAATTCTATAATATTATCTAATATATCATTAAAGTGTTTAATGATCTTTTAGGTGATATTAAGCCTTGTTGCCATAGAATCAATGATTACTAATTTTTAAAATTATTTTAAAATCTTAAAATTTTAAATTAATGTCTAATTAATTATGTAAAGTGTGATTTTGCAAAATGGTGATTAGGATATTAATTTTATACCATGTAAAATTTTGTGAATACATGAACTGTTTAAATTATTTAAATTTGCTTATTTAAAGCATATAAATTGTTTGTATGTTTATTTCATGTTAGTTAGTTTGTGAAAATTACAAAAACATAACATTGAGAATTTTGAAAATTATAAGTTATTAATTTATGGAATAAATGTTATATCTTATAATTATCACTTAATCTACTATATTCATGTGATTATTGATGCTACTTATGCATGGAGATCATGGACATTGTTTGAATGTCATGTGTTGTTGTTTAATTTTGTGTATGTGTATTTATTGGGCCTGTGTGCCTCCACCCCTCTCTTATGAATTTTGGTTTCAAGATATACCTCTCTTCAAGTTATGTACACTCCTTGATTAAAACTAAGGTTTCTTACATAGTTGATGTACATTTATAGGTTTGTACACCCTTAATTCTTTTGTCAATTCCGATTTCTTTAGGTGGAAAAGACAAGTGTTATCTATAAAAATGAGAGTTTTGGTCTCCTTGACTAGCCGAATTTGCGTGTCTACAATGGACATAAAAGAGAGATGAGTAAAAATAAATAAAAGTTTCTTTTTTGCCTTTTGACTTTTCCTTGTTTTTGGTTTTAAATTTTGGTTTTGAAAACAAGGATTACCTAAATCAAAATTTTCTTTTTTACTTTTGGGTATGTTCTTAAAGAACTCTTCTTTTGGTTGTTGTAAACAAATAAATATTACCTCAAGGAACAAGTTCTTTTGATGTTTTTTGCTCTTTTGAAAAGATTTTCCCTCTTTTTGGATTTTTATGTAGAAAAAAGTAAAAGTAAAGACTTGGAATGATTAGTGCATTTTTTTGTTTCAACCATGAAATGTCAAGTTCAGACCTGGGGCATGACCTGGGCCTGACCCAGTCAAAAAATGGGCTGGTCGGCCCGACCCAGCAAGGGTTGTGACCAGATTTCAAGGTCGCATGGCCTGGTAGTACCTCTTAAGCCCGTTGGGGGCAATGCTAGGGCCTCTTACGCCCCCCTTGTCCCTTGGGGGCCTTATCGGGATCGGGTTGGGCCCAAGTCGCATGACCCGGTTGGACAACATCCATTCCCACCTAACCCCTCACATCTATTATTTAGATCTCCAAGCACATTCCCACCCTTCACATTGCTTCAAGCTCTTACTTAAGTATTTTTCATTGCTTTCTTAGTTATTATTTAGTAATTAGTTATTTATTTAGTGCATTAGTAGTTGTCTTTTAATTATTCTTATCATTTCTAGTTGTTTAATTAAATTCTTGATAGTTTGATTAACTATGTCTTCTCCAAGCCATGGCACCCAAATTTTTGGGTCAGCCTAGAATGATCTGGCTTGAGTACATTTCACTTTGATCTCCATGGTAGTTAGGAAAGTGCAATGTAAATACTGTGATAAAATTATGCATGTTGTATTTTTAGATTAAAACACTACATTGTCGGAATGAAGAGCAATGTGCCCCTGTGCTACATCGGAGGTAAGAGCATAATTCCATAGGCATCTATTAGAATTAGAAGGGACAAAGAGAACTTTAAAGAGGCACAATGATACCTGTCGACTCCAGAAACGGGTTCCGGATCGGCACCTCAAGATAAGAAGGTGAAAGATGGAATTGAGAAAAAAAGGGGAGTGAATTGAAAGCACTCAGAAAGCAGTAAAGACTCCTCACCTCGATCCCACACTCACATTGATCCCCGAACTTTCATCTCACGGCGTCGCTCGAGCACCGGAGATGGTTCGGGTCATGTGGGAGGAGAGTGAGGAGGAGATGAATTTAGAACATGAATAAGAAGGGTGGTCGCCAGGAGCCGCGGGCTCCGCTTTATAGAATAACAACAAGATTGAGTTGTTTCGACCGTGTACCTTAGCGCGGGAGATCGGGATATGGGTTCAACCTTCTTCTTCTTCGGCCGGCCGATGAAGAAGAGTCTCCAATCAATGCTAGCTTGTTCAACCTGTGCAACTAGAAAAATAAACCAAGTGAAGAAAATAATTAGAACTATGGGAGGTGTATTAACTGTAGAGAGAATATGAGAAAGAAGCAATTGGAATCAAACTCACCGGATTGGGGTGAGCCTTAACCCCTTTTTTTGTATTTTTTTTAATATGTAAAAATGATGCAAATAAACTGAAATATGCTTTAAAACGGTAAATGAACTGAGTTAAATGAGTTGAGAAAGCTTATGGAATGGATCGGCTTGAGTTGAAGCCGAGTTGGTTGAGAAAAGGCCGGTTCGGGTAGCTTTGCACCCTTCTGGCGCGACTTCGGTGCAGAGGATGCTAAGGACGACCCCAATGTCAGAATCGAGTTCCGTTTGTAGGAGTAGACGGAGGACTCAGAGAGGAAGAGTTCCTATGTTGATGACTTCTCCGAAATCCTCCTGTATAAGTCAGTAAAAATTCTGAAAGTGGGCGGATATCAAAAACAGAACCTGGATGCGCGCCCTCAATGTGGCAATCGCCATGAACAAATGGCAAGTCAGAATTGAGTGCCGTCAGTTGGAGATGAAAGAGGACGAAGAGAGGAATAATTTGTATGTTGAAGACATTTGCAGAAGAAGCCTCGGATTTTCTGCAGAAGTCGATGAAGATGGTTGATGAAGAACACCCGGATCGAGCCTTCTCCTTCACCTCGGGATCGATTTGTTGACTTTTGATCGCCTTTGGACGTCGGGACGGCTTTGGAGAAGAGCTTGGACGACCTATGGATGAGCTAGGCACCGGGGGTTAACCTTGGGTCGTTGAGAATGACCCTCAATTTATAGGGGAATGGAGACGGTGCAAAATTTAAAAACTGGACAGACCGCGCCCCCTCGTTTCAAAGGAGACGAGGGCGCGCAGGGCGCGCCCTCAAACCAAGGGCACGCAGGGCGCGCCCCCAGTTCGGGGGCGCGGTCTGCGCGCCCCCCTGTTTCAAAGGGGGCGGGGGCGCGTTCGGCGTCTCACTACTAAAAATCGACGGAAACTTCCGGAAATTGCTAAAAATCGACTTGACATACGTAACGCGCCCCCGAACCGGGGGCGCGGTACAAATAAGTGAAAAATCCTCCCCGGAAACCTTCCAAAAAACCGGTTTAGAAGGTGCTAACCGGGGTAATTTGCGATTTAAAGCAACTAACCGCGCCCTTGCGTTTCAAAGGAGCCGGGGGCGCGCAGGACGCGCCCCCAGTTTGAGGGCGCGCAGGGCGCGCCCCCGGGTTGAGGGCGCGCAGGGCGCGCCCTCCCCTTTCAAGCGGAGCGGGGGCGCGGTACGCTCTCTCTCCTGCGCGCGTGTTCCGCGAGCCGTATCCTGCAAACCGGATGTCCGATTCGGCTCCCGTTTGTCGCATTGGAAAGAGGGCCTTCAACCGCACCTCCTCAATTCGGTAAACCAGCCGCATGACTCCCAAGATGTTCGTACGGGGCTTTCTACCGGTTTACCCTCTCGCGGAAAGTCGAAACCCGGGGCGAAGATCCGAAGGAGCATGGTTCCGGTCGAGAAATCTTGGGTCAACTCGGGATGGCTTGAAATGATGACCGAACAAGTCCGGTACGATCGGACAATCTGAAGTCATTGAAAAATCTGAGATTAACCCGGTAAACGTGAATCGAAAGCCGTAAAAGCCACGAAACCCTAAAATTGACCGAACCGGATGTATGGCCCCGGTTGATGAAAATATTCGTCTCGACCCGGATGACCTGAAAAGACCCGGTGATGACCGGAAAGGCCTAACATGTGGTCCGGGATAGCCGTGTCAGTACAGATCGAAAAAGCCGTAACAAAAAGCCGTCATTGATCGATGCGTACCGAAATGACTTCTCGGAAACCCTGAATGTTACGGAACACATGCGGGACTCCCGAGACCTTCAATTATGGACCATTCAAGGTCGGTCATCGAGCAGGCCTCGTGTTTTTATGGTTCACGCGCGGCTCTCGCTTGAAGGTTACGACATTATTCCGGAAATCTTCGGTCCATTCTCAACTTACAAGGGGCTCCACCAATGTCCTTAGCTTATGTCCACAAGGTAATCCAGATCAGATAACGGTCAAATAAAGGATATTGCCTATGAAATAAGAGTCTAGGGCTCCGAATCAAGCCAATTTGGCGTGTCTACAGCTTGCCTCGCCTTGATGTCGGCTTTGCAAGGGAATGGCTTGTAGCGGAACGGAGTGAAACGTAGAGAAAGCGTAGTGAAACGAGATGGATCGTAGTGGAATGTAGTGGAGTGAAATGGCGATGGACTGAAAAGGTGGCATCAAGGTGTAGATATAGACACGCTCAACGACCAGATTCGGCAAGATGAATCTCCTCAAGTCTCTTGGTTAACCGCCATGTTTCATCAAGTCCTCCTATGTTCGATTGGTAAAAGGTGTGCCATTGGCACGAGAGAAGGATAGCCAACCCCCAACGCGGTGGGGAGTCCCCGAAACATGGGTTCGTAGGTTCATCATCAGCCGGTAACCCGATCTTTGCGGTGTTCCTGTACTGTGACGGGCTAAGATTTAAAGAGATTTGTTTTGAAAAAGTAAAAGAATACCAATCGAGCAAATTCAGGCTCTCAGATTCATTTAAGTATTTCAAGAGACAAGATTCAATTCGGAATGGAATGATCTCAGATTCCGAAAGGCAAATGTTTAAGCATAGACCGTGAAGATAGTGACGGTGCAATAGAAGGCCCTTGGTGGTATGAATTGGCTGCCATGGTGGGATGAATAGCAAAGAAGTTGCAATGGCCATAGTGGTGAAAGATTTGAGGGCACAAAGTGGTTACCGAACACGGTGGGATTAATAGACACGGTGGGATATTAGAGAGGTTGGTGGGACTAGAGATCATGGTGGAATTAGAGAACACGATGGGATTAGAAAACACGGTGGGATTTAGAATGATCGAGAGAGTGAGAAGGTGAAGTTTGGGAAATGCTGTATTTAATGATAAAACAAAATATAATGCAATTAATGCTACATGATGCATGTTGGGCTCAAGAAAACAAAACAACACTTGTATAACAAATAGTTGAAGATATAGATTGTCTATGAGGTCAAGATACCCATTCGGGAACCATCGTCCCTCACAGCACAACTTCGGCTTATCCGTGAGCATTAGAGATGACCCGACCGTCGTAGATTTTGATGAAGGGGATCTCAGGTCAAGTCTTCTCCTTGCTCATGGTCTTCAACAAATAATGCATAAGATAATAACACATGACTAGCGACATATATGCTAGTCGGCAAGTTATGGGGGTTTCCCATGTCCATTCTTCCATTTCTGCGAGCATTTTCTTGGCCACTCTTTTGGAGCGTCACTGAAACGAGGCGGTTGCGGCGGTATGGTTTCCACGTGGTCATTCTCCTGGAATCAGTGGCAATCAGACACTGATATCTGTAGCAGGCTTAATCTTCTTCTAGTGTTGTAGCTGCTTTTCTTCCTTGTTATAGCACTTCTTGCTTCAGTGTTGTTTGACCTGTTGGCGAGATTCTCACCCCTCCTTGACTTGTGTTTCTTTCCTGAAATACTTAATATAAGGGTTAAATCTGCTCTATGGCTTACCCCCTTGCCTATTGTTGTCTTGCCTTGCTTATATGTCAAGGGGGGTAGCCTTATTAACAAGGTAATATGAACAAAATGACTAAAAATGAATAAGATAAGGGTTAAGAAAGCTTACCTGCTATGGTGAGAGTCACACCCTTCTTGATCTTAGCATCCTGAAACACTTGATAAAAGGGGATTAAATCTTCACCATGGCTCATCCCTTTGCCTATTATGGCCAACTTTGACTTAGGTCAAAGGGAGGAGCCCTCTTAACAAGGTGTAATAACCTAAATGACCGAAATGAAATGGTTAAGAGAACTTACACCGTTGAGAGAACCTTCTCCTCTTATTTTAAAGTCCCTGAAAACACTTGATAAAAAAGGATTAGATCTTCACAACGACTCATCCCTTTGCCTATTATGGCCAACTTTGACTTAGGTCAAAGGGAGGAGCCCTCTTAATAGGGTGATAATGAAGATAAATATGCAATGCGGAAATGAAACATGCAAGACATAAAGATAAACATGAATGCTAGCAAAGGCAAAAATCAAGGTTATGCCAAGCTAGTTGATGCATTTTTTTTTTAGATTTTTGGAAAGTATTCAAATTTTTTTTATTTTTTGAAGATATTCAAATATTTTTTTTTGGATTTTTTTTTTTTGAAAATATTCAATTTTTTTTATTTTTGAAAATACTTGATTTCTTTTTTGGATTTTTGAAAATATTCATTTTTTTTGGATTTTTGTGGAGAATGTGCCAGTATTGAAACAATTCAGCGATCTTTGAGTGTTAATCAAGATTTAAGTGATAAACACCATGTGAAAATAAGGTTCCATACCCAGAATCTTTCTTGCCCTCTTCTCTTGATCGGTTTGGATTCCCCCTGAGTTTGGACAGTTTACCCTACCCTAGGGGTTTTAAGATGGAAGAATAATAGAGGAAGTCTTTGATAGGATTTGGGGGTGTTGAGGAGGGTTTCTCTACTCATGCCCAAATTACCCGTTGGGGTTCGGCCTCTTCGGGTCTTTTCTACATGTGGCACTTATTTAGACAAGTCTTTGACCCGTGGGGTCATTGCCCATCTTTTGGTGCCTTCTTTTCATTTTCTATTCTTTCGAGTACTCATTCAGACAGGCCCATATTTTGTTTAAACCTGTGGGGTTCATTGCCCATCTTTTGGCACCCTTTTGCACCCTATGAGACGGCCTCCTACTAAGGCGGCGGGCATTTTCGATACTATCCTCCTCTAGTCCCCTTCACCTATCTTGGACCGAATAGAAGAGAATAAGGTAAGGTTTCCTTTCCGCCTTCAGGGTTCTGCCTTGCCTCTATTGAGTGTTGGGCTATCTAGATTCTGGGATCGGGAGGTGTTGTGTGTGCAAGGTGATGTCTACCCTTGACTTCTAGCTAACACCCTTGGATCGATGACTTAATATCATACTAGAAATTCTCCATTTTTTTCTAAGGAAAATATTTTTTGAGGTAAACGCCGTTCCATGGATGATTCAATTTTTCTCCATCGGCGTTGGTTAGCTCATATGCATTGGCTGGATATTTTTCAGTTATAACAAAAGGCCCTTCCCAGTTAGGTTGCAACTTGGAGCGGGGACCACCCGGCTTAACGAATATACGTTTAACTACCATCTCACCGATTTCGAACTTTCTCTCTACCACCCTCTTTGATAAAACCTTTTCAATCGGTTCTGATAAGTCCGGGCATGCTCAGAGGCAGCCAACCTTCTTTCATCTAGGAGTTCAAGTTGTGCAAGGAGAGATTCTAGTCTCTCATCGACAGGGATGTCCCTATCGAGTTGAACTCGGAGTGATGGAAGGAGTACTTCGTATGGGACCACCGCTTCCATCCCATATGCAAGAGCATACGGGGTTTGACCAGTGGGGGTCCGTACAGAAGTACGATAAGCCCATAGGGCATCTACAAGCTTATCCGGCGGTCTGCGAACTTGCTAGACTTACGAGTTTTCTTGATGATTTTAATCAAAGTTTTGTTGGTGGCTTCGCTTGACCATTGCCTTGCGGGTAATAAGGAGATGAATGATGCAATGCAATGCGGTACTGTTGCAAAGATCACGCGGATCTTGAGAGAGAAATTGCGGTCCGTTGTCGGTGACGATGTCGCCGGGTATCCCGAACTCCGGCGATGATGTTGCGTTTGATGAAGGAGCACGGTGTTGATGCCTTGATCTTCACGAACGCTTCCGCTCGCCCACTTGGTGAAGTACTCGTTGCCGTCGGGATGAACGATTTGGAGCAGATTTCGAGTTAAGATCACTTAGAGGGCCAATGATATCGAAAGCCCACATGGCGAAGGGCCATGGGGCATGAATCGGATGAAGGGAAGATGCGGGAGAATGGATCTTGTCGGCATGGAGTTGGCAAGAATGACGATGCCGGACAAAGATGGAGCAATCCTCTTCTAGGGTTGGCCAATAATACCCCGCCCGATGATTTTCTTGGCAAGAGCTTGAGCATTGACATGGCCCCCACGGACCCGGAATGTGCTTCCTTAAGCACCAATCGCCTCTTCTTCATCAACGCATCTCAATAAAATTCCGCTCAGGCTCCTCTTGTAGAACACCCCTCCTAGTATGGTATACCTCTGGGATACTCTCCTGATGGCCTTCTTTTCTTTTGCATTTGATCCAGGTGGATATGTTTGATCTTGACAATACCTTGCGATCTCATCAAACCAAGGCCTCTCACCCTCATCTAACTCTTCCAACTCGATTAGAGAAACTTCCTCTTTTTGCTCTAGATATTCCTTCCTGCCAAATCTCTCCTTAACTTTCAGAAATCGCCCATCCTTAATCGCTGGCATCGACCTTCTACGGACATGAATAGTCTGCACCTGTCTACCTAGCGGGACTGATAGAGATGAAGCTAAGGAGGCTAGGGCATCAGCAAGGATGTTCTGAGCTCGAGGAACATGGAAAAAAGTGAGTTTGGAAAAGAGCTTGATGTAGCAAGAGGTGAGTTCTTGGTAAGGTTTGAGGTTCGGATGAGAAGTTCGGTATTTGGTTAGGACTTGGCGAAGAATTAGTTGGCTATCACCTATCACCCTCAATTCCGTGGCACCATAGAAAGGAGGAGCCTCCTGCCCGGCCAGCAAGGCTTCATATTCAGCTATATTGTTGGTTCTTTGGGAAGTCAAGCCGAAATGCTGTGGAATGGTGACACCCTCGGGTGATAGAAGGACAATTCCTATTCCCTTACCGTGTGAATTCGAGCCCCGTCAAAATATAATGTCCAAAGGTGGGAAGATCGGATCAACATTAGTTCGTCATCCGGGAGCTCCGATTGGACCGGGTCAAAGAGGGGTATAGGGTGATGGGCTAGATGTTCGGCAATGGCATAGCCCTTAATCGCCTTCTGGGGGACATAGGTGATATCAAACTGAGAAAGGAAGCTCTGCCAACGACCTAACCGATCAGTTAGAACAGTTTTCTCCAGAAGGAATTTGATGGGATTGATGCGGGCAATGAGATTGACCTCATGAGCTAAGAAATAGTGTTTAAGCTTCTGAACTACCCAGACTAGTGCAGCACAGGTCTTTTCCACTACAGTATACTTCTACTCACATGGATCAAAGATCTTTGACAAATAGTAAGTTGCCCTCTCTTTCCCTTCTTCATCAACTTGTGCAAGGACTGCCCCAAGAGAATTCTCCAAAACCGAGATATATAAAACTAAGGGCTTGCCAGGGATTGGTGGTCTAAGCACGGGGGACTAGCCGGTATCTTTTCAAACCATCGAATGCATCCTGGCACTTCGAATCCCATTTGAACTCGGCCCCCGCCTTGGTCAACTCATAGAAAGGTTTACACCTTTGGGAGTGTTGTGAGATGAACCGGTGGACAAACTGTAGCCTCCCGATTAATCCTCGAAGTTCTTTCATATTTCTCGGAGGAGGCATACCAATGATTGCCTTGGCCTTGTTTGGGTCGATCTCTATGCCCCTTTTGCTCACTATGAACCCCAACAGTTTTCCTGAGGATACTCCAAACGTGCATTTCTTTGGGTTCATCTTCAATTTATATTCCCTAGCCCTTTGCAAGACCTTTCTTAACACTTTCGGGTGATCTTCTCGGCTTTTGGACTTAACGACCAGGTCGTCCACGTACACCTCTACAAGGGTATGCATCATGTCATGGAAGATAGCCATCATTGCCCTCTGATAGGTAGCACCGGCATTCTTCAGTCCAAAGGGCATGACGACATAGCAGTAGGTTCCCCAAGGTGTGGTGAACGAGGTCTTCTCCTGGTCCTCTTCGGCCAACCAAATTTGATTATATCCAGAATAGCCATCCATGAATGACAACATTTCGAATCCAGCAGTGTTATCAACCAATACATCAATATGAGGTAGAGGAAAGTCATCTTTAGGACACGCTCGGTTCAAGTCCCTGAAGTCTATACAGATCCAAACTCGGCCATCCTTCTTCATGACAGGGACTATGTTTGCCACCCATTGCGGATAAAGGACGACCTTAATGAATCTTGCTTGATGTAACTTGTCGACATCTTCTTTCATCTTAAGTGCAACATCTGGGTGGAATCTCCTTAATTTTTGTTTGACCGGGGTAACTCCAGGTTTCAAAGTTAGACGATGCTCAACTAACGAGTTGTCTAACCCCGGCATGTCCTCGTATGTCCATGCGAACGTGTCCTTATATTCTTCCAGAATTTTAATTAAACTCTGTTCCTCGGTGGGAGTGAGGTTTGCGCTTAGGAGGATTGTCTTGGGATCTTCCGGCGTTCCGAGATTCAATTCTTTTGTTGGTTCATCCACTGTGGCTAATGGTTCTTCAAACCTTTTAAGTCCAGATGCATACGCATCAGCCAAGTCCTCAATTCCATCCTCGAAATCAGGATCTTTTTCTGATAAGACCTCTTAAACTCGCAGTGTATGATCTACATTGAATTCATCCTCATATTGGATTTCATTAAGCTGGATAGCATTTTCCAAAAACCTTGGCAGCCTTGCACATTCCTTGCATTTTTGAGCTATTTGTTGGAGATATCTCTCTGGCACCCGTTTACCTCGAATTTTCTTCTTTCCAACCCTAACTACTCCTAAAGAAGACGGAATTGAAAAGGTGGTATTAACAATGGGTAAAGGATCGAGCAGATCGATCAGTGAGTTGGAGAAGAGGGGTCCCTGGTTGGGAGCACCCTCCGAGACAAGTAGCGACGTCTCCTCAATGGAAAACTGAGTTTGTGAGAGGACGTTTTTTTTTGGGTATTTTGGGTATTTTCAATAACAAAAAGGGAATGAGCCGATGGGGCTCGAGCAGAAATAGAAAGCTTAAGTAAATGGAAGAAAAATGGGCCCGCAGGCCCGATGATGACAAGAAATGGGCAGATAGGCCCAAAGCTGGTGAAAAGATCTAAGGGGCACGTGGGCCCAAATGGTGGGCACGCGGGCCCAAAGCAAGAAAATAAATCTAAAGGGCACGTGGGCCCGACTGGTGGGCACGCGGGCCCAAGTTTGTTGGATTGGAATGGGCATAGAAGCCCAGTGGAGTGAGAAGATTTGAATGGGCTCTCATGCCCATTGATCAGTTCAGGTGGCCATTATGGCCCAGAAGTGGGAATTGGGCTAGATAGCCCATCAAGTAAATCCAAGAGGGATAGAGTGAGGATTTTGAAATACGTGACCGTAGGATACGGCTCACGCGGGATGTTGTTTGGAGGTGGGTTCGAGTGGACAAGTAGTTTAGAGATGGACTTGCCCTTGACTGGTTCTTCCTCCTTTATGAAAAACCGAGCCAAAGATGAACTCAGGTTGTCCACTTCCTCCTCTTGCTCTGGTGCCTTCTTCCTCTTGACTGGTTCTTCTTCTTTATCCCCGGCCATCATCATGGTCTCCCCTTTGATAAAGAATTTTTGGAGTCCCATGGCATTTTTTGGCCGGTAGACCATCCGCGGAGTGAAACTGGGCTCATAGCCAAGCCCGTGTCTCTTTGGTCTTTGTATGGCTTCAATGGGGTGCACAACCCCCTGCAGCTCTTTTCCCAGCCCCTTTCCTGGCTGATAGCCCATCCCTTTCATCATTCGCCACGCAACTGAATCTGGAGGCGTCGTCAATACCATGACCTCAGGTAGCTCTGTAGTTGAAACCAACGGCTGGACAGATTTTGATATTGGTAGTGCAGAAGAGGGGTCATCCACGTCATTCAGAATGGGGATGTTGGTTACTTTGATCACCGGCCCTTGTATGGGAACTTCAGACACTGATGATTAGTGGAGGCAACAGCTCCTATTGCCTCAAGGTACGGGCGTCCCAAGATAGCTTTGAATGTAGGGTCTAATTCTAGAACGTGAAACTCGGCGGTGACAGCACACGGCACGAGCCCTACTTTCAATGTAATCACCCCTCGTGCCGGCTTCCGGGAGTTGTCATATGCGGTCACCGTGACGGCAGAAGGCTCGATCTCTTCATCAGAGATGCCGCAAAGTTGCAATGTTTCTAGCGGCATGACATTTATGGATGCTCTGGTGTCAATCAAGCAGGACTTGATCTCCATGCCTCGGATGACTACTGCAACGCGCAAGGCATACTTTCTTATCTCTGGCCGTGCCAACTCCTCCTACGTAAAGGTGAGTGCCAGATGTTCACTCCTCGGGGTCAGGACGGTAATGATCTTCTCAGGCGGGAGGTCCTCATTGACCATGACCCGCTGCAAATATTGTTGTAGGATGTCCTGATGGTTCTTTGACCTCTTTATTAGCTCCAGAATTGAAATCCGTGCCGGCATTTTGTCCAAGTGCTTCAATAGGTCATATGCCGTGCCGGGCAAGGGTTCTTCTTCCATCTCATCTTACGCTGTTCTGTGGTTGTATCCCGACACGGGGGAAGACCCTTTGGAACATCCTCCCGCTACGAAGTACCGGCGCCAGCGTGGTAGGGGGAAGTGGTGATGATGGTGATGGTAGGGTTGGTTGGTAGGTTGAGGAGCCCATGGTAGGTAGGGGTGGTGAGGATCGGATGATGAGGGGTCGTGGATTGGTGGAGGCCGGTATGTTGGGTGATAGTTGGGGTGTTGGTGGTGATGGTCTAATGATGAGGGGTCGTGGGGTGGCAGTGACTGGTAGGTTAGGTGATGTCTGGGGTGTTGGTGGCGGTCTAATGATTAGACGCCGTGGAGGATTAATGGTGGTTGGTGGGTTAGGTTGGGGTGCTGGTTGGGAGGCTGGTGGCGGTCTAATGATTAAGCGTCGTGGAGGGTTAATGGTTGGTGAGGGTAGTGGTGTTTGGATAGTTTGTGGGCTGGGGGCAGCTCTCGGTATGGAGAGTATGGTGCGGTTTGTAGGTGGGGTTGGTATGGCGGGGATGGAGGTGATTTGATCCTCGACCGCCAACCCTGGGAATGGTGGGTTGACTCCTCGATGGCGGAGTGGATGAGGCCGAGTCGTTGGTTTGGTGGTGCTGGTGCCGGTGCTTGTATGGGTGCATGTACCGGGAGCGGATCTTGGACTATGCCCAGGCCGGACTGCTATTGTACTTGCTGACGCCGAGGTTGATTCTGCCATGCCTTCATGGCTTGTATAGACTCTCCCATCCGTGCCCGGTCAATGTTCCCCGATCGTTGAGGTCATGAATGTAATCTTTAAACCGGAAACGGACATCCACCGTGTGCCCGGGATACCGATGGTAAGCGCGGTATTTTGTCATGTCAACATTTGCCGGCCATCCTTCTCTCTCCTTTGGAAGCTCTAGCCGCTGTTCGGCCATCAATGCGTTGAAGATATCGGTGAGGGGGAATGGCGGTTGAGGGTAGTATTCTCTCTTGGGTCCCCCTCCTAGGTCGGTTGGCTGGTGGTGGCACTTGGTTGTAGGCTTGTTGTGGTGGTGGTGGTCGGTTGTAGACGTGTTATTGTTGAGGCGCTCGGTTGTAGGCATTTGGTTGCTGGGGCGCTCGGTTGTAAGTGGGTTGCTGTGGTGGTGCTTGGTTGTATGCAAGTTGTTCTTTGTGGGCCGAGGAGCTGGTTGAGGGGCTGGGCGGTATTGTTGATTGGGTGGTGGGTTACGGTATTGGCTTTGACGGTACCCACCCTGGTTACCCATGTCATTGATGCTCTCATTATTTACTACCCCTTCGGTGGTGGGTCCTACAGGTGGAGGCTTTCTAGTATTACGGGGCTTGGTGTCGAACGGGTTGATCATGGATGCATCCTTAAAGTGGGCTTGGAGGTAGCGGGCGCTATCACACAACTCACTCATGGTTGTTGGACGGTGCATGATCATAAGGTTGCGAATGTTAGGCGTGGTGTTCCCAATGAGCATCCTCACCTGCTCCCCCTCTGAGATGGTATCCACAAGCCTCTCAGCCATTCCCCTCCACCGATCAGCAAATCTGGCAAAGTCCTCATCCGGCCTCATCTTTTCAGCAATTAAGTCAGTTATTGAGCAGGCCGGCCCCACCCTATCCTTGTACCTCTGTAGAAACTTCGTCTTGACAATGTCGAAATCCGCCGCCTCAATGGAATCAAGAGAATAGAACCAGTCCAGGGCGGATCCATCCAATGACCGACGGAATAGGAAGGCAAGGGCTTTGCGGTCATTTTTCCAGAATGAGGAGTCATAGAGAAAGCTCTTTAGACGGTTGAAAGGATTACCAGTCCCGTTGTAACATTGGAAGACTGGTATCTCTGAAGGAGGGAGGGGTAGAGCGGGAAGGATGGGACGAGAGATTTCGGGGATGGCTTTAGAATCGAGGCGGTGCCTCATCTCTTCGAAGCGCTCATCCATCCGGTTGATTTTGTTCATTAACACCTGGGTGAGGCTGGATTCTGAGCCGCGGGAGCAAAGTGTTTACTTGATTGGGTTGGAAGAGGTGGGTTGGAAACGAGAAGCTGGTGCATAATTGTGTGAATGCCCCACAATGGGGTGAGTAGAGACACGGCAAGGTTGCCCGGGAGAAGAGATGATCAAGGGCCCGATCGCCGGTTGGGGTGGTGAGGGGGCTTGATTTCCCTCGATCGGAGCTTGATTGGTGGGCATCTTGCCCTTAGTGGCATATTGGATAATTGCAAAGGCCTCGGGATCAAGGTGAAGAGATAGATCCTTGAGAGCTTGTTCTATAATATGTGAAGTGGATCGGTGAGCAGGATCTTGGACCTCAGGTTCCATCACGGCATTAACATGGCCATCTGGTTGGACCATGGGTTGCTGAAGCTCGTAGTGACCCGTCTTGTACTCCTCTTCTTGGCCGCAGTAGTCCGACATCCCGATGTGTCCTCCGGACCTTAGAGTGGGCATCCTGTCAAATTTCCTTACAAAATGGTTGAAAGAAAGCAAATGAAGGGTGTAAATGCAAAGAGAGTTTTTTTTTTTGTTATGGTTGTTTGTTTGATTTGATTTGGTTTCAATTTGGTTGTTTGGCAAGCAAGTTGAAAATTAAAGGAATTTTTTTTTTAGGTGTTTTGAAAGAGAATTTTTTTCTTTTCAATTGTTGTGAGCAAGCAAATTATGCAAACAAGGTTTTAAAATGACTACTCGATAATTATTGGGTTGAAACCTTAGATAAGATAGATTGTTAGAAATTGTTCACTCAAATGGGTATGGTTCCTATTGCTTCAATCTTCAAGACCTAAGGTTGTCACTCAATCACCACGAGTAGGTACTTGGGTTCTTCGGGTTTTGGGAAGTGGTACAACCGGCCCAATCGTGCGGAGAGGAATACTCCACGGATGGGGACTTACGGAGGTCTTGATGGAAACCACCAAATCAACTAGGAAGGAATATCCCAGAAGAGGTAAGAATCCACCAAGAAGGTGTTTGGAGGGTGAGGGTGTGTTGGGAGATAGAGCCCCCGCCTCGAATGCCCTACGGATCGGAGCAAGTCCGGTACCTGATGCAAAAAGCTAGTGCAAAAATAAAAATGGAGGGTAGGAGAAGAAGAAGCAATCAATATGCAAACATGAATGAAAGCTATTAAATAAACCAAGCAAGTGAATGCAAACAAGATAAGCAATGAGAAAGTAAAACAAGTAACTAGAAACTAGCAATTAAAAGGTGGTTCGCGCGGGAACCGGCTTGTGTTGGAGTGTCCAATTGGGGACAAATCTGAAGTAAAGGTAAAAGGATGGTCCACGCGGGGACCGAATTGAAAATAAAGTGGCTCACGCGGGAGCCGAGTTTTGGAAAAGTAGGTGGTTCACGCGGGAACCGGTTTTTGAAGGAAAAATGGGTGGTTCACGCGGGAACCGGTTTGTTTGATTGGAAAAAGGAAATGAGGGCCACGTGGGGCCAATCTAATTGGTTCAAAGGGGTGGTCCAAGCGGGGACCGATCTGAAAGTGAGTTGGTTCACGCGGGAACCGATTTAGAAAAGGGTTTGGTTCACGCGGGAACCGGTTTTAATGAAGAAAGGGGTGGTTCACGCGGGAACCGATGTAAGAGTTGACAAAATAGACGGAGGGCCACGTGGGGCCAATCTAAAGGTGTTGTAAAGAGGTGGTCCACGCGGGGACCGATATGAAAATAAGTTGGTTCACGCGGGAACCGAGTTGGAAAAGAAAGGTCGTTCACGCGGGAACCGGTTTATAAGAAGAAAAGTGGTTCACGCGGGAACCGGGTTGAAATGAAAGACAAGCAAATTAAGTCCACATGGGGGACAATCTTAAAGAAAGAGTAAATAGCAAGTTTAAAGGTAAATTGACATGGAAGATAAAAGATAAGCCGGTTCACGCGGGAACCAAGTTGGAAAACAACTAGTTGCACGGTTGAATCAAGCTAGCACGGTTGAAGACATTGGTTGTCCCACCGTGGTCGCCAAAAAGCTGTCGACTCCGAAAACGGGTTCCGGATCGGCACCTCAAGATAAGAAGGTAAAAGATGGAATTGGGAAAAAAAGGGGAGTGAATTGAAAGCACTCAGAAAGCAGTAAAGACTCCTCACCTCGATCCCACACTCACATTGATCCCCGAACTTTCATCTCACGGCGTCGCTCGAGCACCGGAGATGGTTCGGGTCATGTGGGAGGAGAGTGAGGAGGAGATGAATTTAGAACATGAATAAGAAGGGTGGTCGCCAGGAGCCGCGGGCTCCGCTTTATAGAATAACAACAAGATTGAGTTGTTTTGACCGTGTACCTTAGCGCGGGAGATCGGGATATGGGTTCAACCTTCTTCTTCTTCGGCCGGCCGATGAAGAAGAGTCTCCAATCAATGCTAGCTTGTTCAACCTGTGCAACTAGAAATATAAACCAAGTGAAGAAAATAATTAGAACTATGGGAGGTGTAGTAACTGTAGAGAGAATATGAGAAAGAAGCAATTGGAATCAAACTCACCGGATTGGGGTGAGCCTTAACCCCTTTTTTTGTATTTTTTTGATTATGTAAAAATGATAAAAATAAACTGAAATATGCTTTAAAACGGTAAATGAACTGAGTTAAATGAGTTGAGAAAGCTTATGGAATGGATCGGCTTGAGTTGAAGCCGAGTTGGTTGAGAAAAGGCCGGTTCGGGTAGCTTTGCACCCTTCTGGCGCGACTTCGGTGCAGAGGATGCTAAGGACGACCCCGATATCAGAATCGAGTTCCGTTTGTTGGAGTAGAGGGAGGACTCAGAGATTAAGAGTTCCTATGTTGATGACTTCTCCTAAATCCTCCTGTATAAGTCAGTAAAAATTCTGAAAGTGGGAGGATATCAAAAACAGAACCTGGATGCGCGCCCTCAATGTGGCAATCGCCACGAACAAACGGCAAGTCAGAATTGAGTGCCGTCAGTTGGAGATGTAAGAGGACGAAGAGAGGAATAATTTGTATGTTGAAGACTTTTGCAGCAGAAGCCTTGGATTTTCTGCAGAAGTCGATGAAGATGGTTGATGAAGAACACCTGGATCGAGCCTTCTCCTTCACCTCGGGATCGATTTCTTGACTTCGGATCGCCTTTGGACGTCGGGACGGCTTTGGAGAAGAGCTTGGACGACCTCTGGATGAGCTAGGCACCGGGGGTTAACCTTGGGTCGTTGAGAATGGCCCTCAATTTATAGGGGAAGGGAGACGGTGCAAAATTTAGAAACTGGACAGACCGCGCCCCCTCGTTTCAAAGGAGACGAGGGCGCGCAGGGCGCGCCCTCAAATCAAGGGCGCGCAGGGCGCGCCCCCAGTTCGGGGGCACGGTTTGCGCGCCCCCCTGTTTCAAAGGGGGCGGGGGCGCGTTCGGCGTCTCACTGCTAAAAATCGACAGAAACTTCCGGAAATTGCTAAAAATCGACTTGACATACGTAACGCGCCCCCGAACCGGGGGCGCGGTACAAATAGGTGAAAAATCCTCCCCGGAAACCTTCCAAAAAACCGGTTTAGAAGGTGCTAATCGGGGTAATTTGCGATTTAAAGCAACTGACCGCGCCCTTGCGTTTCAAAGGAACCGGGGGCGCGCAGGACGCGCCCCCAGTTTGAGGGCGCGCAGGGCGCGCCCCCGGGTTGAGGGCGCGCAGGGCGCGCCCTCCCCTTTCAAGCGCAGCAGGGGCGCGGTACACTCTCTCTCCTGTGCGCGTGTTCCGCGAGCCGTATCTTGCAAACCGGATGTCCGATTCGGCTCCCGTTTGTCGCGTTGGAAAGAGGGCCTTCAACCGCACCTCCTCAATTTGGTAAACCAGCCGCATGACTCCCAAGATGTTCGTACGGGGCTTTCTACCGGTTTACCCTCTCGCGGAAAGTCGAAACCCGGGGCGAAGATCCGAAAGAGCACGGTTCCGGTCGAGAAATCTCGGGTCAACTCGGGATGACTTGAAATGATGACCGAACAAGTCCGGTACGATCGGACAATCCGAAGTCATTGAAAAATCTGAGATTAACCCGGTAAACGTGAATTGAAAGCCGTAAAAGCCACGAAACCCTAAAATTGACCGAACCGGATGTATGGCCCCGGTTGATGAAAATATTCGGCTCGACCCGGATGACATGAAAAGACCCGGTGATGACCGGAAAGGCCTAACATGTGGTCCGGGATAGCCGTGTCAGCACAGATCGAAAAAGCTGTAACAAAAAGCCGTCATTGACCAATGCGTACCGAAATGACTTCTCGGAAACCCTGAATGTTACGGAACACATGCGGGACTCCCGAGACCTTCAATTATGGACCATTCAAGGTCGGTCATCGAGTAGGCCTCGTGTTTTTATGGTTCACGCGCGGCTCTCGTTTGAAGGTTACGGCATTATTCCGGAAATCTTCGGTCCATTCTCAACTTACAAGGGGCTCCACCAATGTCCTTAGCTTATGTCCACGAGGTAATCCAGATCAGATAACTGTCAAATAAAGGATATCGCCTATGAAATAAGAGTCTAGGGCACCGAATCAAGCCAATTTGGCGTGTCTACAATACCATTCAGGAAGAATTTCTGAATCGACGAGACATTCTATACATATATATGAGACCAGACAACAACATCCGGACATTCGCTGTGATATAGGCCTCGAAGATAGTATGTATCTCTTAGTCATAAACATACTTGTTTATCTTATTTACTTATCATCTATAAAACATAGAGTATCTTTGCCAAGCTATGGAGATAATTGCACTTTGATCTCTATGGCGGTTAGGAAAGTATAATGCAAATACTATGATAAAATTATGCATAGTGGGATTTTTAGAATAAAACACCACCTTGATAGAATGAAGGGAAATGTACTCCTGTGCTCCATTAGAGATAAGAGCACAATTCCATAGGCATCTATTAGAATTAGAAGGGACAAACGGAACTTCAAAGTGGCACAATGATAACATTCAGGAAGAATTGCTGAACCGGTGAGACATTCTGTACATATATACGGGACCAAACAATAGCGTTGGACGTTCACTGTGATATAGGCCTTGGAGGTAGTATGTATCTCTTAGTCATAAACATACTTGATTGTCTTATTTACTTATCATCTTTGAAAAATAGAGGATCTTTACTAGGCTATGGATGTAAGTCAGAAGTTGTTCATCGATGAAAACTTCTTGCGATGCACTAGTCAATAAATTGGTCAAGGAACAGGGAGTGGAGGGGAATCAAACTGATCGGAAGAGGAGGAGATCCATGATCTCACTTGAGATGATGACCCTAGAGTGGGTCCTATTGATCTCGTTGTCACCCGACCACGACAATGCCAATCATTAATAAAAATGGAATTGAAGAACTTGAAACTATGCCAAGATTTTTCGGATGAGCGACATCAAGGTGGTTCTTCCACCTAATGTACCGGCGAATGCCGCCAAGGGACCATACTATGAGAACATGATTGACACCATTGCTAATGTCAAATAAAGAGTGCCTAGACCTAACCCCAAAAAGATATACAATGTATATCTTTCAATGGAGGTGGAAGATACAAAGAAGTACGTTAAGTCCTTGAAAGGCTTTAAGATGAAAGAGGTTGTATGTTGATGACGGACGGCTAAAATGGTGAGCTTACTTTACAGTGTCTTACTTACCTTCTTATATGTTATACTTTATTTATTCCTAATCTTATTAACAGCTAAAATTAGAAAGACGATGATAAACTTTCTAGTATATTTTCAAGCAGTTACTGTCCTTTGAAAGTTGGTTGATGCATCGGGGAAAGTAAAGGACTCTGAATATCTTTTTGATTTGATAGATGGAGTTATCTAAGACATATGGGAGGACCGGGTTGTCCAAGTAGTCACAGATAATGCGACCTCATACAAAGCAGCCGGTTAAATGTTGATGGTCAAGAGACCTAACTTGTATTGGATATATGTTCCGAGAATTTCTTTGATTTAATGTTAGAGGATATCTACAAGGATCCTCAAATAGATCAGGTTGTGAAGTTAGCCTAATTTATCTCCTTATTCATCTACAACCACAACTTTCGTCTTAACCAAATAAGGGAACATATCTAAGGGAGAGAGCTTCTACAACCTGGTGCAACCCGCTTCGCCTCTCACTATAGCTCTTTATAGAGTCTAATAAATTAAATGAGAGCTTTATGCCACATGGTCATCTCAATGGGGTGGAGTACATGGTTGGCTAGATGTAACCTCACATATAAGTGAAAAGGGAGGAAAGTTGAGAAAGTAATGGAGAGTGGATACTTTTGGATGGTTGTGAAGAAGACATTGAGCATTGTGGGTCCTATAGTGAAGGTGCTAAGGATAGTGAATGGTGATAAAAAAGTGGACATGGGATATTTGTATGTTGCAATTGACAAAGCTAAGGACGAGATTGCAAAGACCATGTCCGACTTCAACAACTGGTGAGATGCTATTGACCATTAGTGAGAGCGAATATTACATCAACCAATATATTAATTTGATATATTTATTAGTCTTTTACTAACTACTTGCTGATGTTAAGAGCTTCATCACAAGGATGCTCGGTGATGACGATCGCTCAATTATCACTTGCAACAAGATGTATGACTACATGATGCAGTCTAATCATTTTGGTAAAACAAGAGTGGAGCGAGCCATCATGCTCCTAAGTTTGGGGACACATCTATCAGTGCCTACTATTAGAATTTATTACTGATCTTTAAATTTAATGATCTCTTAACACTTTGTTCTATTTCATATAGCTGATTGGTGAATGGACCATGTCAAAGCACTAGGTTATGAAGACTTGATCGATGTGGCTATAAGAGTGCTTAGCCAAACCACTTCATCATTCATCTATGAGAGGAATTGGTCGACATTAAGCTTGATCCATACACAACAGAGGAACAAGCTAACTTCTAAAAGACTTGAGCACGTTGTGTATTTCCACTACAACATGAAGCTCAAGCTGAAAATTTTAGATAGAATCAAGTAGAATCAAAAAGAAGAACAAAGGTGGAGAGTAGCCATTTCAGGAGGTCAAGCTAAGGAACCAATGCTCCAAGAGGATGACATTAACTTGGATCAAATATTTGATAAGAGAAATCCATTAGGAGCATGGGTGAATGACCGAGAAGGGATGGGCAAGCCGGAGTTCAACCTGGAAGATCAACAATGGGCTGAAGGAGTGCTCGAGCTCGATGACGTCCCTCTCACCCAAGAATTTCAGATTCCACCCTCTATGGCGAAGACACAAGACTAGTGAAGGATCTAATAAGGGTGCACAGAATAAGGAAAAGAGTAAGTAGGTTTTAACTGATCTTTTTGACATAGCAGATGCATAGACAATTGACAAGGATCAAGAAGACACTTCGGAGCCCAACAACCAAGTGCAGTATTAGAATTTAGAAGATTCTTCTTCAAAGAGTAGCAATGATGACAGAGTGGAACACTAAGGGCAGGGAGGCACTACTTTAGGCAAACAAAGATCCATAGATGTGGGGACAGCTCCTACAATGGCTGAACATTTCGCCAAACAAGAATAATACACCCACGCAACCCAAGACATGGACAATGGTGGGAGGCCGCAATGTGGAGAAGCATAACATACCCAATAGGGCAGAGATCAATACCATGGATATGAATAGTCCATCTATGGGTTTGATTCATCCCAAGGCTCTTGGTTCCCTACATATGACCAAGAGTAAAGTGGGATGAATTATGTTTCATCATTGGGCACTCTGATCCAGTCCTCCTTTGAGAGTTATTTTGGAGGTTTCTTGGGACCTAATTCCGATGTTAGGGCAATTGTATGAGTGACTCCTGAGTATAATATTTATGAAACTATGTAGTAGTTTATGTACACTACAATTTCATGGGAAGAGTAAAAAGCCCATATAGAAAAGGTAGAACGAGTAAACTTTCTGTAAAATGAATGCAAATATTCTTAGTACATGTCTTTTATTTTTTTAATATTTTTTTAAATTTATATTATTTGTTTATATATTTTTTGATTTTTTTTTAAAAAATAATAAAATTTTGGGTCTTACTGGCCATGACCCCGCCTTCCTTGGTTTAAACTTTAAATTAGTGGGTTTTAAGAGAATATTGTCGACTCTAAAATGGGTTGGATCGTATGCTCTCACAACACCAAGAAAATCTAAGGTAAACACTTTTCTTGTACGAGTAGGTAACAAGTAGCGCTAGGTTTTGGGATAAATGGGTACAATTAGCTAGATTTGTGAAGAGGGAATCCTTAACATTTGGGGACTTACAAAGGTGTTGGCTGAAACAACCTGGTTGATCTAAGAGAGAATCCTTGGATGAGGAGTTTGTAACCACCAAGGGGTGTTTGGATGTGAGTGGCTTTGGGATGAGAATGAGCCCCCTTTTAGGATGACCTACAGAGTTGGACAAGCTTATACCCTAATGCAAACTAATGCAAATAGAATGAGCAAGGATTAAGGAGCAAACAATGCTAAGTATGCAATACAAAAAAGTAAGATAATGATGATGATGATGATGATGATGATAGAAGAAAAAGTATTCAAAGCATGGAAGCAAACAAAGTGAAGATAAGTATAAACTTGAGATAACAAAAAACTCAAACTTAAACTCAAATTCAAAGCCTTAGTCCCAAATGAATGGGGTCATCTACATAGTTTCATCTTTTCCATTCTACACGATCCTCCTCTAGCTCATCCCGTATGACCAGATCCTCTAAATCACATTGGATTCACCTATGCCAAGTTAACTTGAGTCTACCTCTTTGCTTCTTCTACGTCGGCAACACCAAGGCCTCTATTTGTCTGGCTGGCACCTCAAGAGGACGTCACTTGATATGCTCAAGCCAACAAAATCTTTCCTCCTTAACTACATCCTCGATTCTCGCAACTCTCACTTTGTCCCTAATACACTTGTCACAAATTCTGTCTACCTGAGTGTGGCCACACATTTACTATGTCATGCACATTTCATCTATAGTTAATTTGGCAACATGCTTCTTTTTAGTTGTCCAACAGTCCCTACCGTAGAGCATGAAGGATCTTATAAGGGTGCGATAGAATTTTTCTTTCAATTTTTGAGAGATTTTGCGATTGCATAGAATCTCTATCATCTGTCCCCATTTTAGCCATCCCACTTTAATCCTATGGGTGACATCTTTGTCTCATTCCCTGTTCATATATAATATTGAACCGAAGTATTTAAATCAAGTACTTAGTGCGAGGATCTTTGCATCCAAGGTAACTTCAAACTCTTTAACTCCTGGGGTTTTGCTAAATCTAAAGTGCATATAATCTGTCTTCGTCCTACTAACTCGAGATAACAACTAGGTAAATGAAATGACTTGATTAAAGCGAGTAAAGGTCAAATTGGAATGTAAGGCAAGCAATGAAGTAGTTTTTGGAAATCTGAGTGCCTCACTCATGGGGTGCTAGGCACCATATAGACGGGGTGCTAAGGAGACAGAGAGAGGGAGCTTGAAAATGGGGTTAAAAGCGAGGCCTTGTGGAGACTAAAATAAAGTGTGATAAAAGAACTAAAATGAAATGATGCCACTGATGGAAAAATGAAGTGCAAATGTAAAGCAATGTTCCGTGAGGACTAAATTGGCAAGTGATTAAAAGAAGCAATGCTCGAAAGAAATGAAGTAGATCGATAATAAATGTTAAGGCCCCATTAGGACTTGAATGAGAGAAATCTTAGAAGATATATTGAAATAAAGCATCAGATAATGAGAAATCTTGGTAAAATCAAAGGGGCTCATGTGGGAACTAGTTGGATGGGAGCTCGTGGAGCTAAGAAGTTGGTATCCCATTAGGAGGGTGCTTGGCGCCCCCTAGTTGGGGTGCTTAAAAGAACATAACGTGTGATTTTTGAAGAAAATGCCAAATGGGAATGAAAAGACAACAAGTAAAGGATGCAATGACGATGAATAAATTAGAAGGAAAGTAAAAAAATGGCTCTTATAAGAATCGGAGTGAAAAAAGATATTACAAGTGGACATTAAAGGGAGGAATAAAGAAGAACTACTCAAGCATTGTTGGTCCCACTGTTGTCACCAAAGATGTGGATGCAATTTTAGAACCACCACACCTATTCCACACCCACCTTGGTCCCTGGATAATTGACCCTCGGTGTCACTCAAATGCCAGAGAACTAATTTGAGTCATGTGGAAGGAGTGAGTGAAAAGAAGAAAGAAAAGAGAATAGAAATGAAATGAAATAAAATAACAAGGAAATGGTGTAGATGGTGTTAGAACTGTGGAGTGTGCGTGCTTGTGATTTCTAGGAACTGTGGGTTCCAAAGGATAAGTAAAATAAAAACATTGACCAATGTACCTTAGTGAAAGATGTGTAGGTTCCAACTTTACCCCCTTTGGCCAGCCAAAGGTGAGGAGCTTTGAGTAGTTCCTTGTATTCCAATTAGTTGATGCAAATCGAGCTCACACTTCTTGTTGGAGATATTAGAATTTTGGAGAAAGTAGAGTATCTGAATGGTAAAAAGACATATAATGACAAAATAAAATAGACTAACTAGATTGGTTCTAACTACCAACCCCTTTTAGTATTTTATGAATAATAAAAAATAATATCTAGATGCTCTAATAAACATGAAATTATGCTAAATGCATAAAAACTTTGAAAGAAATTGAACAAAAAATGAAAGGGTAGAAGACAGGGGTTTTTGGTTCCCTTGGCACCCTATCTACGGGGCACCTAGCACCCTGTTGGTGAGGTGCTAAGGCCTAAGAAGTTGGTGTTGAGTCCAGTCATCTCCTCACTCAGTTCCGGGTGTTTTTGGCCAAATTGAGGATGCCTTGTGGGATCCCTTGGGCTATCTAAACACCTTGGGGCTTATAAAGATGGTAGAATAATGGTTAGTTGGTTAGTTGGAAAATAAGTCTGGTGAAGGTGGTGTGTGGAGATGAGTGAATAAATTTAGAGGGAATTCTTAGGTGTGGGTGAGTGTTGGGGGGAGGGGCGGTGTATGGGAGTTCAAGAATGTGTTAGGTTTGTGGAAGAACCGATTTTCCAACCCTTGGGGTGCTGAAAGTGTCTCCTTCTATAACCAAATAAAGGGGCAAATCAAGAAATTAGAAAAGCTATCGATAGGGAAAAGTGGCCCTATAGGTTGTGCTAGGCACCCTATAGGTGGGGCACTAGGCGCTCTATAAGGGTGCCTGTAACCCACATAAATGAGACATGTAAGAAAGCTACCCTATCGGGGCCAAAAACGGGTGGTGTCCTGACTAAACGCCCCCTAGCAGTGATTTGACCAAAGTGGCACAAGTAATGCTTGTGTGCATGCATCTAACTTGCGCAGTCTAGAGGTCAAATCCACTGCATTGGTCAAGTCAACTGACAAGAGCCCCCTTATGGGATGCTAAGAGCCTTGTTGGTGGGGTGCTTAGTGCCTTATTGGTAGGGCGCTAGTTTCCAACATGAGTTTTCTTGCAAAAACATTGGTTTGATTGGCATAAAATCATGTATCATCCATGAAAACATGGGTTTCTGATGCTTCACAATGTAAGCCAAATTTGTGTCTACAACAACCTCAAAAATATGATTCCCAAGAACTCTTAAAAGAAGTGTGCATGTTGTTGAGGTGCATTTATGGACTAAAATTAACTTCCCAAAGTTAGAATAAATGAAGAGGAGTCATGTGAGTACAAGAAAAAAAGTGAGAGTGTTATAACTTTCTTGGCATTTTATATGGATGACATACTACTTATTGGGAATGATGTAGGTATGTTATCATCTGTGAAAGCTTGATTATCAAATTAATTCTTCGTAATTGATCTAGGTGAGGCATACAAAACAATAAGGATTAAGATCTATGGAGATATATCTAAAAAAGATGCTTGGCTTAACCCAGTCGATGTATATTGATACCATAGTTAAAAGGTTTGACATAGAAACTACAAGATATGTTTCTTACCTGTATGACATGAAATTAATATTTTTAAAGAGGTGTCTTTTGAAAGATTCCTGAAGAAAGAAGGAGCACTTGAGTAGAGTTCTCTATGACTCAACCATAGGGTCTATCATGTATGCTATGCTATATACATAGTCCGATATGAAACATGCTCTAAGTGTTACGAAGTTAAGAAGTATATCTCAAGTACTTGAGAAGCACTAAGGATGTATTTCTACTATATGAAGGATAGGACTTAAAACTTTACGGTTGGACTCAAGCTTCTAGTTAGATAAGTATGATAGCAAGACAACACTGAAGTGTGAGTTTACCATGAATGGTGGTGTAGTGAGTTGGAAGAGTTCCAAGTAGAAGAACTCTGCGAATTCTACAACTGATGTAAAGTACATATTTATTGTAATATTTCTTAGGAAGTAGTCTGGATGAAGAAGTTTATCTCACATACGAGAGATGATCTTATTTCTTAGGAAGTAGTCTGGATGAAGAAGTTTATCTCACATATGAGAGATGATCTTGTGCCATTATTTTGCGAAAATAATGAACTACAACATATGCAATGGAGCCGATGTATCATCAAAAGTTTAAACACTTTTGTGACAATTGATTAGAGAGATTATAGTTTATAGAGATATAATCAAAGAAAGACTATCTTAGTTTAATAACATTATAGATCCACAAATTGAAGTGATGAATCAAAGTGTGTTTGAACATCACCTCGAGATGATGGAGATCAAACAGATGGGTGATTGGCTTTAGTGCAAGTGGGAGATTATTAAAAATATATGCCCCATAAGCCAATAATATTTGATATGATTTGACATTTCATGAAATATATTATCCAGTTAATTGGCAATTTTTTATTAATAGCTCTAATTAGAAGCGTATATCGTAATACAGTCCATGATCACATGAAATGATAATTAAATCATGATGAAATCATGATAATGATTTTAATCATTTAGAGGTATGTGATAAAAATATTTAGTCATAGGATTCTTGAGATATGACAATAAGGATTCATATAGATTAATGTATGTGATGTTTTCTCATCATATGAGTATGATTGATCTCATTGATCATTAGTGTAGAGACATTGAGATACATATATATATGTGTGCTCATTAAAGTAATGAGTTCACTAAAATGACCGAATTAGAAATCTTGAATGATATCTTACCTAGCTATTGTAGACACGCCAAATTGGCTTGATTCGGAGCCCTATACTCTTATTCCATAGGCGATATCCTTTATTTGACCATTATCTGATCTGGATTACCTCGTGGAGAAGAGCTAAGGACATAGGTGGAGCCCCTCGCAAGTTGAGAATGGACCAATGATTTCCGGAATATTGCTGTAACCTTCAAGCGAGAGCCGCACGTGAACTGTAAAAACACGAAGCCTGCTCGATGACCAACCTTGAATGGTCCATAATTGAAGGTCTCGGGAGTCCCGCATGTGTTCCGTAACATTCAGGGTTTCCGAGAAGTCATTTCGGTAAGCGTCGGTCAATGACGGCTTTCGTTATGGCTTTTTCGATCTGTGCTGACACGGCTATCCCAGACCATGTATTAGGCTTTTTCGGTCATCACCGGGTCTTTTCGGGTCATCCGGGTCGATTCTAGCCAAATATTTTCATCAACCGGGGCCATACATCCGGTTCGGTCAATTTTAGGGTTTCGCGGCTTTTACGGCTTTCGATTCACGCTTACCGGGTTAATCTCAGATTTTTCGATGACTTCGGATTGTCCGATTGTACTAGACTTGTTCGGTCATCATTTTAAGTCATCCCGAGTTGACCCGAGATTTCTCGACCGGAACCGTGCTCTTTCGGATCTTCGCCCCGGGTTTCGGCTTTCCGCGAGAGGGTAAACCGGTAGAAAGCCCCGTGCAAACATATCGGGATTTACACCGGCTGGTTTACAGATTTGAGGAGGTGCAGTTGAAGGCCCTCTTTCCAACGCAACAAACGGGAGCCGAATCGGACATCCCGTTTGCAAGATACGGCTCGTGGAACACGCGCGCAGGAGAGAGAGTGTACCGCGCCCCCGCTCCCTTTGAAAGAGGAGGGCGCGCCCTGCGCGCCCCCGGTTCCTTTGAAAAGCGGGGGCGCGGTCGGTTTCTTTAAATCGCAAATTACCCCGATAAGCACCTTCTAAACCGGATTTTTGGAAGGTTTCCGCGGAGGATTTTCGATCATTTGTACCGCACCCCCAGTTCGGGGGCGCGTTACGTATGTCAAGTCGATTTTTAGCAATTTCCGGAAGTTTCCGTCGATTTTTAGCAGTGAGACGCGTAACGCGCCCCCGCTTCCTTTGAAACAGGGGCGCGCAGACCGCGCCCCCGGGCGGGGCGCGCCCTGCGCGCCCCTATTTTGAGGGCGCGCCCTGCGCGCCCTCCTGCTCTTTGAAACACGGGGGCGCGGTAGGTCCAGTTTCTAAATTTTGCACCGGCTTCCTTCCCCTATAAATTGAGGGCCATTCTCAGCAACCCAAGGTTAATCCCCGGTGCCTAGCTCGTCCAGAGGTCGTCCAAGCTCTTCTCCAAAGCCGTCCCGACGTCCAAAGGCGATCCGAAGTCAAGAAATCGATCCCGAGGTGAAGGAGAAGGCTCGATCCGGGCATTCTACATCAACCATCTTCATCAACTTCTGCAGAAAATCCGGGGCTACTTCTGCAATAGTCTTCAACATAGAAGTCGTTCCCCTCTTCGTCCTCTTTCATCTCTAACTAACGGCACTTAATTCCGACTTGCCGTTTGTTCGTGGCGATTGCTGCATTGGGGGCGCGCATCCAGGTTCTGTTTTCGATATCCGCCCAATTTAAGAATTTTTACCGACTTATACATGAGGATTTCGGAGAAGTTATCAACATAGGAACTCTTCCTCTCTGAGTCCTCCGTCTACTCCAACAAACGGAACTCGATTCTGACATCTGGGTCGTCCTTAGCCTCCTCTGCACCGAAGTCGCGCCAGAAGGGTGCAAAGCTACCCGAACCGACCTTTTCTCAACCAACTCGGCTTCAACTCAAGCCGATCCGTTCCATAAGCTTTCTCAACTCACTTAACTCAGTTCATTTACTGTTTTAAAGCATATTTCAGTTTATTTGCATCACTTTTACATAATAAAAAAAGTACAAAAAAGGGGTTAAGGCTCACCCCAATCCGGTGAGTTCGATTCCGATTGCTTCTTTCTCATCTTTTTACTACAGTTACTACACCTCCCATAGTTCTAATTATTTTCTTCACTTGGTTTATTTTTCTAGTTGCACAGGTTGAACAAGCTAGCATTGATTGGAGACTCTTCTTCATCGGCCGGCCGAAGAAGAAGAAGGTTGAACCCATATCCCGATCTCCCACGCTAAGGTACATGGTCAATTCAACTCAACTTCTTAATTTACATCTAATAAATCGGAGCCCGCGGCTCCTGGCGACCACATTTCTCATGCTTTAATTTCATCTCCTCCTCACTCTCCTCCCACATGACCCGAACCATCTCCGGTGCTCGAGCGACGCCGTGAGATGAAAGTTCGGGGATCAATGTGAGTGTGGGACCGAGGTGAGGAGTCTTTACCACTTTCTGAGTGTTTTCTGATTCACTCCTTTTTTCCCCTATTCCATCTATCTTTTACCTTCTTATCTTGAGGTGCCGATCCGGAACCCGTTTCTGGAGTCGACAGCTATCACTCAAGATTTTATATTATCACGGTTGCATGGTTGGACCTTTGTCCTGAGTCACCAAAGATGTCCTACTGAGTGTAACTTATGTTTTGGCTATTGACTTATGGATCACTGATATGATGGTATAGTACACTTAATAGAATAGGTACAAGCAAAACTTAGTAGAGGTAATTGACCAGACAACAAGGGGATTTGTCCAAATTCACTGATATTTATGGAAATTAATTTTTTTTATAAAACTGCCCAAATTTCTATAAATTATGCCCAAGTCCCTATACTTACTGATCAATATTTATGTGTGAGACTCACTAAACCCAACAGTCTATTTGGTTGAGGCTTAATTAAAAGAATAAAAATTTTAAATTAAATATGTTATTGAATAATATATTTAATGGCTTTCTATTTATGAAGGGTACAAGCCACATCGTATGATCCAACTTTGAGGATAACCTCATATCTATTGAGTATTGTCATCATCTATTATCACATGGTCCATCCAATGCACTGGTCAGAAAGGGTATGGCATCGACTGTCAACCCTTTCGTATGCGGACACTTTGGGATCTTATACTCGAAATCGAATCAATTAGAAATCTCTTTTTTTAATTATCATCTCTACCTTGACCATAGATTTAAAGTACTATCTGGTAGACAATCTTTCTCACTTATTGAAAGTGAAAGGTCTCTTGTTGTTGGTTCATTTACCTCTTTTGGGTTTCTCTTGTTCCTAATCCATTAACTACACTAGACCATCTAATAAGATGATTTATAAGTCAATAATCAAAGCACAAGATATGCCTATTAAGACATCTTTGGTGACTCAGGTCAAAGGTTTAACCATGTAATAGTGATGATAGAAAATCCATGTCGACAGTTAGGTAAGATACTATTCGAAGTTTCTAATTCGGTTAGTTTAGTGAACTCATTTAACTAATAAACACATGTATGTGTATCTTATTGCCTCTACAGTAATGACCAACAAGATCGGTCATCCTCATCTTATGAGAAGACACCACATATACTAGTTCATCCACTCAATTGGATAGGGGTACAACATCGACTATCAACCCTTTAATATACTGACACTTTGGGATCATGTATTTAGAATTGGATCAATTAGAAATTTTTTCCAATTATCTTCTCTACTATGGCCAAAGATTTATAGTACTATACCATAGGGTATTCTCTCTCACTTATCGAGAGTGAACAATCCTTTGTTGTTCACTCCATTGCCTTTATCGGGTTTCCTTTGTACCTGATCTATTAATTGTACTAGACCATTACACTAGGTAATTCATAAGTCAATAGCCAATGCAAAAATTATGCCTATTAAGACATCTTTGGTGACTTAGATCAAAAGTTCAATCATGCAATCATTATAATACAACACCATAATCGACAATTAGGTAAGATACTATTCAAAGTTTCTAATTCGGTTAGTTCTGTGAATCTATTCCGCTAATGAGCACTTGTATGTGTATCTCTACACTGATGACTAATGAGATCGGTCACTCCATCATATGAGAAAATATCACATACATTAATCTATCTAGATCCTTGATGTTCAATCTCAAACATTGTACAACTAGAAACATCATATATCTTTAGATGATTTATGTCATTATCATGATTTTATTATAATTTATTTATCATTGCACATGATCAAGAACTTCATTATGATATATGTGTATAATAAGAGCTAGTAATTGTAGACATGCAATTTTGATTTAGGTGGAGAGCTTAAATTCTTGTTTTTATGAAGTATATTTAAGTATTCTTCCAAGGATACCAAGTCTTTTAGAAAATCAAAGCTTTTGACACATTCCGTGCTGGACTGGGGGGGGCTTTGACTGGGGTCAAAGTGCCCCATAAACAGGGCACTGAGCGCCCTGGTTATAGAGCACTAGGTGCCCTGTTGGTGGGACACCTGCTACCTGGTCAGATCGACTTGACAGGTTGATCTGACCTCTTTGATAGCCATCTTGTTGAGATGACACATCTCATGATGTTGGCGCCTCGCCAGGGGGATGCTTTTCCGTGTGGAACAACTTTTTGTATCTTCCAAAGGTACCCTTCTTTTGGCTATAAAAGGAGCCCATTTGGAGGGTTTAGGAGGTTCCAAGCCCGTCCCTCACTTCCTCTCATCCACCACTACGCATCCAAGGCCTCACAACACCTTCAAGCCCTTAAATCATCCCAAAATCCTTCCCCATAAACTTGAAAACCCACAGTTTTCTTCTTTAAAAATATAATTTTTCTCCGACTTTGAGAGCCTTTATGAGCTATTTCTCTTACATCTAGTACCAAAAAACCCGTTCCTTAACTTCTCTTGTGTATTGACTATTTGGAGAAACTCTCGTTGCATCTTGGAGGTCTTCCTACATTCCAGGACGACGCCATGAAGAATGGAAGAAAATCTGCCAGAACTAGTCCTTAGTGCCCCTTCAAGGGGGCACTTTAACTTTGGTCAATGTGCCCCACCAATAGGGCACCTGCAGTTAGTGCCCCGTCAGTGGGGCACTAGCTGGGGCATACCCTGTTTTGCATTTTTAAGTGTTTTTACCATTCCGATTGATCCTTTACTCTTCTATTTCATTCTAGCTTCTATTATCATGACATTTAATATGCATTAGGCTATACATTTGCATCTTCATAAACCTTTAAAAACCTATCAAAAATAGGGGTTGGGATTTAGTCCCAATATGTTTAGTTTCTTTCCTTTTGTATGTTTGAATTCAAATTTGAGCATGATGCTATGCTTTCACTATAACTAATGATGCTTTCACTTTTTATGTTTTCTTATGAACATTTTTAGGTAAATTCGGTTGAGGTGGAGCTTCAATTGGATCGAAGAAAAAGAACTCACTAAAGCTCTCTTCTTTTGGCTGGCCAAGAGAGGAGAAGTCAGAACCCAACAATCTCCCCGCTTCCAAAGTTATGTCGGTCATTTTTATCCTCCATTTCATTTTTTTTTCATTCTATTTTATTTTGGAGTCTTTGGCTTATGGTGACCACTAACATCCCATTCACCAAGTGTCCAAAGAAAACGTATCGCGAAAAAGGAGATCCAGATCCATTTCGGGTATCCACAGTAATGAAAATATGTCAATTTAATTGAATGAGATATTCAAGAAATGTCAAATCATATGAAACATAATTGGCTTATAGGATATACATTACTATCACAAGTCACATCCCATGATCCCAAATGATCTTGGAAATAATCTCATCCCTATTGAGCCTTTTCATCGTTAGTTGCTGCACATATATAAACTATTATTCATCCAATGCTTTGGTCAGATAGGGGTACAACACTGACTGCCAACCCTTTAGCATATCATCACTATAAGAACTTTACTTAGAATCAAATCAATTAGAAAACTAAAACTTGTTTTCCAATTATTCTTTCTATCGTGACTAATGATTTAGAGTACTATCTCTTATGTCACTCTCTCTCACTTACTGAAAATAAATGATCATTTGTTGTCTACTCAAACATCGCCACCAGATTTCCCTTCTTACCTAATCCATTAATTATACTGGACCATCGAACTGGGTGATACAAAGTCAATAGCCAAAGCATAATGTATGCCTAGAATGACATCTTTGGTGACTCAGGTTAAATGTTCAACTATGAAACCATGATGATAGAAAACCATGACAGATAGTTAAGTAAAATATCATTCAATATTTATATTTCTTTCAATTTAGTGAACTCATTCCACTAACGAGTACATTTATGTGTATCTTATAGGGTGTTTGGTTGCATGATAATTTTTTGTACACTTTCATGATAAAAAGTTGTATTAAAATAAAATATGAACTAACCAATGGCAAAAAATTATCATGCTTGGAGGGAAGTGATAACAAAAAAGAGTAACTACCATATATGACCAAAAAAAGTGGGGGACCACAAGATATAAAAAAGAGGTGAGACCCACTTTTTTGTCTAAGAAGGAAATCACTTAAAAAAATTAAAATTGTCATGGTTGCCAAACACTTCTTTTAACAAGTTTTATTTTAAACACGTAAATTGTAACAAAAACTCAAATTATCATGCAACCAAACACCCATTAGTGTCTCCACATAATGACCAATGAGATCCATCGTTATCATCTTATGAGAAGATACTACACACACTAGTTTATGTGGATCGTTAATATCATATCATTAGGATCTTATGACTATAAACATTTAGATCACATAACTTTAAATAATTGATCTTATTATCATGATCTCATTATGATTCAATCATCAGTGCATGTGATTAAGAAGTATTTGATGAGAGTTAATAATGAAGATATGCTAATTTAATTGAATTATATTTAATGTAATATCAAATCATATTGAATATGATTGGATTATAAAACATATATTTCTATTAAATTGTACCCTAATCGGTATTATGTGTAGTCTTATGCAACTTTTTTTCCCATAAAATATGCTTGAAAATTTTGTCGATAGTGACAAAAATAAAAATGATTTGCAACCATGTGAAATTACTATTCTATAGTATTTTTATACTAATATATCTATTTGAAATGATACACAATTCATATTGTGTTTCTCTAGTAGATGAGATCAAATTAAACATTTAGTGAAAAAATTAAGATCTTGAATAATCATTCTCATTGTTAACTATATCAAATGCAATATGAAATAAATTTTGTTTTACATCAACACCACATGCAACAGGTAATGTGTAACAATATATTTCATATAAGAATGTATCATCTACATTAATGAGTGAACAATAACAATGCTTTCCATTAATACTTGACTTGAAACTTCAAAAAAAATACATTAAATATGATGTTTTGTTCTCACATGCATAGTTGTATGCACAAGCTGATATATAACCTCTTGTTGCCTCCATATCTTAAAAGATGTTTGTATGAGCTCTCCCAGTGTCTAAAAACTTTTTAAAACGCTTTTGTACGGTCATTCCAAACTCTAATATAAGAAATTCTAATTGAATATTTGACTTCCACGAGATCAATGATATCCTTCAGTTGTATTAATAAACGAGAACAACTTATTAGAAGCATTAACCAATATATGGCAGATGATGTTAATTATTAGTGACTTTGATTTTGAATTGGCATACAACATGTATAAGTATTCTCTAAACAAATGATTATCTATAATCTAACTACTCATTTACTTACACATGTATGCAATATCTATTTACAACTCTTACCTTTTTGAAAAGTATGTTAATGTATGTTTTGATATTATAGACCTATCGGATCGATATTGGATATTGTGTTTTAAAGCCCATATAGAAACTGCATTTATAAGATTTGCTTTCAATGTAAAAACATCTCCATTTGAAATTTTGTCAACATTTTGACATTCATTTTTGATAACTAACCCATCCTCTTCAACTTCTTCATTTTCTTCATCATTCTTAATATAGTAATTGATGATCAATTCATATAGTGTTCTTATGTTTCTAAAAATTATTGACAACATCAATACTATTGAGTATTTTATTTTGATATTTTTTCATTATCACTTTTGAACTTATCAAAAATATCTTTGTTAATATATTCTTTATTTAAATCTAGTTGATGTTAGCTAGAACTTTGTGTTTCAACGTGATTTGATATATTACTCGGCTCAACATCAAAATTTTAAGATATATTTGAATGACGTTGACTTAATAGTTGCATGACACTATATGCATTATAATTCGTTGACAATTTCATTTACAAATTATAAGTTAAGTGTTAATCTTCTCATTGGCTCATTTTCAACTTATCGATGTTGCGCATCATTCATCACTCATCACACTTACTAAATATCCATAGCAATTATAAATTAATTTTAAAATAACTGTGTCCAAAATAGTGTTATATCATATATATACTATTCTTTAATCCTTCCAAAGAAGGGTGTCAAATGATACGCAAATATTACTCTAATATCTATTATCATAATGTGCAAAGTCATTTATCAATGAATTTAAGAAGTCAATCGTAACTAATTGTAATTGTCACTTGACTCATACACGATGAATAAAAAATTTAAATTATTTTAGAAGTATTTAAAATATTTTATATTAAATATTTAAATAAATAAGTACGATAAAGTAAAAAAATATCATCATAATTATAGATGTTTGCTAAACGAGTAAAAAAGAAATTCGTCGAAGGACTCAGATCACGTTTTTTCTGTTGTTGCACGTACTATTTTTTCTTTGTTATGAAAAATTAAATATATTGGAGAGATACAAGTAACTAAAGAGAGATACGGAGAAAAGGAATAAGCAACCAAAGGCAGAGACGCGGGTGCCCGGGGAAAAAGAGAGAGAGAATGACCCCGAGAGGAGGGGGAACGGTGTGGTCAAGAGATGGAGAGGAGAGAGAGGCGTGGTCAAGAGACAGAGGAGAGAGCAAGCGTGGCGTGGAAAGTTGGGAGAGATGGAGAGATTTAAAAAATGGATAGGAGAGAGAGCAGTGCTAGGTTGGGCGAGAGCCGAGAAGATAAATAACGAAATATGTGCACCTTTTTTACATATCATATGCACACCACTTCTTAAATTCATCTAATCATGTGATCAAATTAATTATTTTAATCATTTTTAAGACTGTGAATATAAATATATATTATGTATTGATAAAAAAGAAGTAATATTAATATTTTTTCAATTTATACTATTTTGTAAATTAATTATATTTTAAATTTAAATAAATATGTATAAAATATATTTAATGTTGATTTTCATAAAATATAACATCACATATTATATATGTATATTCACGGTCTTAAAAATGATTAAAATAACTAATTTGATCAAGCGTGGCGTGGAAAGTTGGGAGAGATAGAGAGATTTAAAAAATGGATAGAGAGAGAGCAGTGCTAGGTTGGGCGAGAAGAGAGACACCGGGTGGGAACGAAACGGCGACAAGAGCGAGGAAGAGCGTCGGGTAAGAATAGAGTTTTTTTTTAAATAACGTAATTTATTTTAAAAATTATAAGAATAACGTATCAAAACTTTTATTTGTAAAAATAACGTAATTTGACAAAAGTCAAAATTTAAAAGATCGACTTTTACGACGAAAAATGAAAATCAGAATCTAAAATTACGACTTTGATATACAGTCAGATAAAAAAAACATGACTTTTACAAGTCGTATATTCCTTATCCAACTTTCATGATAAAATTGTTAATTAATTTTTTTTAACGTCAAAACATCATGGATATCGGTAAATCTGAGACTCTTGAGATTGAATTTGAACAATACGTTCGGTTCAATAAGTTCAGAATGTTTGAAACTACAGGATCGTACTTTTAGATATCCGAATTTCGACTCAAAAAAATTAATAATTCGGAACAACCTCGATTGTCCATATAAAAAACTATCCCTTTCGAGAAGTTTAAAAGTTCAATTCTATAGTTTCAACTACTCCAAATTCACCGGTGGATCGGACAAATTCAAAACCGATAATCCGCAATTTAAGAATTTATACACATCATTTAATGCACGGTCAGAGATTTATTTATTTAATAAATTAAATAAATAAATAAACATCTAATGCTTAAATTATGGATTATCCACTTTGAATTTGTCCAATCCACTTGGACCGGTGAATTTGGAGCAGTTGAAACTATATGATTGAACTTTTAAACTTCTCGAGAGAGGTAATTTTTTATATTGGATGGTCGAGGTTACTCCGAATTATTAATTTTTTTGAGTCAAAATTCGAATATCTAAAAGTATAATCCTATAGTTTCAAACATTTTGAACTTATTGAACCGAACGGATTTGTTTAAATTCAATCTCAAGAGTCTCCGATTTATCGATATTCATGATCATTTAATGCTTTGACGTTAAAAAAATTTAATTAACAAATTTACGTCAAAGTCGAATAAGGAACATACGACTTGTACAAGTAGTGTTTTTTTTATTAGACTTTATATCAAAGTCATAATTTTGGATTCCGACTTTTATTTTTCGTCGTAAAGTCGGTGTTTCAAAGTCGGACTTTTGTCAAACTAGTTTTACAAATAAAATTTTGGTGCGTTATTTTTGTAATTTTTAAAATAAACTGGATTATTTTTTAAAAAAAAGTCGGTAAGAATAGGAGCGTGTGTGTTGTACAACAAAATTTTTTTTGTACGTTATACTTGAAAGTATTTTTTTAATTATATTGATTTAAAAATGTTTCCTGGAACTGAGCCGAAAATGAGCAGCCTTTCACTGGGAGCAGCCTTTCACCGGCCCGTTCCGGCCCGTTGCAGATGGTCTTGCAGCCCCGCGATTCACCGCCTTTGGGCGTCTGCTCTAAATCCCTGTTTCTTCGCCTTCCTCGCAGAGACCATTGCTTTGCAGTCGCTCAGGAGCTGATCCTTCATGGCACTCAACCTCCGCCAGAAGCAAACCAGTAAGCTCTCTCTCTCCCCTCTCTACCCTCCCTTCTCTCCATCCCGCCTCACCGTTCTTTTCTTTCCCCAGGTTGCATCGTTCGCATGCTCAACCTCAATCGACCCCCGGCTCTGACTGCGGCCGTTCCCGCCTCTGCGTCCGGCGACGAGGTTTACAAGATCCTGATCCTGGATCGTTTCTGCCGTGACGTCCTCTCGCCGCTGATCCACGTCAAGGACCTCCGCAAGCACGGCATCACCCTCTATTTTCTCATCGACAAGGATCGCCAGCCCGTGCCGGGTGTCCCCGCCGTGTTCTTCGTCCAGCCGACCCCCGCCAACGTCGCCCGCATCGCGGCCGACGCCACCCGCTCCCTCTACGAATCCTTCCATCTTAACTTCTCTTCCTCCATCCCTCGCCCGTTGCTCGAGAATCTTGCCGAGGGCGTCCTCCGATCTGATGCCGCTGACCGCATCGCCAAGGTGTTCGACCAGTACCTGGAGTTCGTCACCTTGGAGGATAAACTTTTCTCGCTGGCTCAGCGGGATACCTACGTGCAGATCAATGACCCGTCGGCGGGAGACCGAGAGATCGAAGGGATTGTAGAGAGGATCGCAGGGGGTTTGTTCTGCGTTCTGGCCACATTTGGTGTCGTGCCCGTAATTCGATGCGCACGTGGCGGGCCGGCAGAGATGGTGGCCGCGGCACTCGATTCACGCCTCCGAGACCATGTTATTGTCAAGAACAATCTCTTCTCTGAAGGACATATAGGGAGCACCTTCCAGCGACCTGTGCTCTGTTTATTCGATAAAAATTTTGAACTTGCGGTTGGAGTTCAGCATGACTGGAGTTATCGGGCACTGGTCCATGATTTGCTTGAGCTGAAGCTCAACAGAATTAACGTTCAGGGAGACAAATCAGGGAACAAATCTTATGAGCTAGATGATTCTGATCAGTTCTGGGTCTTGAACAGCTGGGCACCCTTTCCAAAGGTTGCTGAGGAGATTGAGACCCAATTGAGCAAGTACAAGCAAGATGTGGATGAGGTGAACCGTCGGACTGGTGGAAAAGATGGGGCTGAATTTGATGGCACAGATTTGATAGGAAACACCAAGCATTTGATGAGTGCTGTTAACTCGCTTCCAGAGCTGACTGAGCGAAAGAAGATGATTGACAAGCACACCAACATTGCAACTGTTCTTTTGGGTGAGATCAAAGAGAGGTCTTTGGATTCCTACTGCACTTTGGAGGATGATATGTTGACAAAAGGGAGTGCAGACAGAAATTCTTTAGTTAGCCTTTTAAAGGGGAAAGGCACGCATATGGACAAACTTCGGCTTGCAATAACTTACCTTCTTTCCACGGAAACAATGCCTCAATCAGAGGCGGAGCAGATAGAGGCAGCTCTGCGTGAATCAGGGGTGGATCCTTGTGCATTTCAATATGTCAAAAAGGTCAAATCATTGAACACATCGGTGGCATCTTCTGCATCATCAGCAAGCAAGAGCAATATTGTGGACTGGGCTGAGAAACTCTATGGGCAGTCAATCAGCGCTGTAACTGCAGGAATGAAGAATCTTTTGTCTGGTGGGAGACAATTAGCATTGACAAGAATTGTGGAAGCGTTGATGGAGGGGAAGCCAAACCCCGAAGTAGATTCTTACCTTACCTTTGATCCTCGATCTCCTAGGTCAGCAACTAGTTCTCATTTGAAGGGACCATTTAAGGAGGCAATAGTATTCATGATTGGTGGTGGCAATTATGTGGATTATAGGAGCCTGATGGAGCTGGCACAACGTTCACAGCAAGTGAAACATGTAATCTATGGGACAACAGAAATTCTGAACGGTGTGGAGTTTGTTGAGCAGCTAACTATTTTGGGGCAAAAGATGGGGTTAGGCAATGTGGCCGTGAAACCAGCCCAATAGAGATGTTTGCAGTATATTTTTTGTTTGAAGTCCTCTTTTGTGATTCTGTGGTGCTACTGAAAATTGACAACGATGCTAGCCATTCAATTCATTGTAGCTAGAATTTTGCTGCTGGAACAGAGTTGTTGACAAACTTTGTATGTGATCTTGCCTATATGTACTTTGTAAACATTACTAGCTTAACTCTTTCCGTATTTTACATGGTATAAAAAACATTGCATGCATGGTTCTCCTTTTTCCTTGAAAATTGTGAAATGGAAGAAAGGTGCATGAAGGCCATCATGGCAGTCATCTTAATGTTTATTTTGTTGAAATGCTCATTTAGAACATTAAATTGGTAAAATAATGGGAAAAATATCAAGTTACTTGTAGTATATAAAACTACAAATTTTACCCGTCAAACACTTGGATATCCAATTCACACAATATTTTAGCCTTCCTTCTGGGTAGGTATTATCTCTTTCAGAAGAAACCTATTTTCCAGCCACCCCAACCAAACATCATGATAGCCATGTGGATTAGGGTGAGCCCATAAAGTCAAATGAACATGGATCATGGAATGCGAGATCCTAGAAATCTCTTGATAACCTCTATCTCCTAAAGCCATTGAGAAAAGGGTTCTTTGATATCAACAATTAGCCTTGTTAAGCTTGCTCCACATGTTGATAATCTGTATGTACTCTCTTCTAAAATTTTATTCTTTTATTTACAAGGGTTTCTAAAAACTCAAGGTAGTGATAAGACATGTTGTCTAAGACTCATAAGGAGAGTAAGCATCAAAACTTTCCTGCAGCATCAAAACTTTCCTGCAGCATCAAAACTTTCCTGCAGCCTAAGTTTCTTAAAGTGTAAAAACTTGTAGGTCTAAGTCTATTAACAATTTGGCATCCAAATATCTTTTAATTTATGCCAACTTAAACTATAAAGATCTAACAACCAAAGTCTGATAGTTGTAAACAGATTAATAACTTCCTCTTAAATCCATATTATGAGATGTGACTTTGTTTTACTTTAATTGTCAAGATGATACATCTTGGTGTATGATGTTTGCAGATGCTATCATATTGATAGATGAGACACAGAATAAATATGAAGTTAGAACTATAGAAAACACTATCTTTTAGAATATAACCCAGTGGTTATTTTTCATTGAAAATAAGAGTGACTACAAAGCTTCTACCAAGGTAGTAGAAGTAGACAAAGAAAAGAAAACCTAAAGGAAGAACACATTGAATCTAAAGAATTACTCTTGAAAGAGGAAGTATCCAGATGCCCACGTGTCCCTACGAAGTGCCAGTCCTTGACAAAGTTTGCCATGTGAAAGAGAATAGCCAACGATTTTTAGATCTGGTCTTCAAAAATCATTTTGTTTTTACAATGCCAAATCACCCATAACATCTTAAAGAGTGTAATCCTCTACAACCTTGCTTCCGTTGTCCAAGGGTTCCATTCTAACCACTCTAATAAAAGCTCAGTAGTTCTACTAGGTTCCAATCAATTCAAATTCTAGCTCCTAAAAAGTGTTCTCCAAAGTGAGTGAATTATCCCACAACGTAAGAACAAATGATCAATGTCCTCTTTTAATACTCAGCAGAAGACACATGACAAGAGCTCAACTGGTAAGCTTTTGTGCAAGTACCATCTAGTAGGTAGTTTGTGTCCACCAATATTCCATAGAAACATTCTTATTTTAACTTGTAAAGCGATGACCACATCGCCCTATGCCACCTAATTTCTAGATCACCAAGATTCAGCTTTCAGATGGCTGATTTGACTGAAAAGATCAATTTATTCTTAAGTAGTCAGATGAGTTTATCCTCCATGTTCTCTGCATATTTGCTTCCCTTCAGAAGATCCAACATGCTACCTAAGTGAGAAATTTCTATCTTTTAGGTTTCTTCTGAAAGAAAAGTTCCACTCAGCTCTGACACTCCAATAGCTGCAAACTTTGACTTAAGGATCCCGATTGAGATTGTAAAGGGTCAGGTAAGCCTTGGTTAGTGGAACTTCACCAACCCGGTGATCTTCCCAGAAAAGTGTCCTACCATCACCCAATTTGATAGTTGTAGTGGAGTTTAACAAATCCCTGATATAAAGAATTCCTTTTCATAGACTAGAGATCTTGCCTCTATCCCCTAAATTAGTAATCTAGCTCCCTTCAATCCAAGGATTGCCGTCTCGGATCTCGGCTTCATCTCGGGGGGGAGGGGGGTGAAAGAGAAAAGATCTCGGAGAAATCTCGGAAAAATATCGGGATACTAGATTTCGGATTCTCGAATCAAAATGTATATATATGTATAAAACATAACATAGTATCTCATAAAGATGGAAGTATATCAATGAATTTACGTGAAAATATATAACACATTAGTGCCTCAACTGTGTGAATGAACAATTACAAAACATTCTCAATACCAAAAAGATGATCTTTGTGCTTCTAAAAGATTTAAACTTGTATATAATCTTATTGAAATATTAATATGGTATTAAGAACATTTTATGTTCTTGTTCTTGATTGTTTATTACAAATTCATGCTTAAATATTTATGAAATTGAATTGATGTAATTTTTTTATTACATAAGACATAATCTTTGTACAATAAATTGATGATTAATAACCAAATCTAAAATTTGAATACATTAAGAACATTATTTGGCTTAGGTTATAATTAAATATGTGTGTTTATTGGGAAGAGAAGAGATTTAAATAGATCTTTATAAAATTTAAGTATATAACATGTATTTATGATTATGAATTATATATATATGTGATTGTATAAGTAATAGTAAAATATATTAATATGTTTACACTATTATAAAGGGGACGCAAAGTAGTCGCGGATCGACATGGGGCAAGATCTCGGTGTTCTCGTTTCTCGTCCACTTGGAGAGACCGAGAATCTCGCGAGATCTCGACGAGATGGAAAACCATGCTTTAATCCCAACCAAGGATCGCAATATCAGAATTGGAATCGAGATCGGTGTGTATTGATCTGATCTAGATCGGATTGGGTTGGACCAATCCCAACCAATCCACTAGAACAAAACCAATACAAAATTGGAAAGTAAAAAAAAAATTGATTCCGATTTTAATCCGATCTAGACCGTTCCTGGCCGATCTTGACCGATCCTAGTTGATCCCAGCTGATTCGACTGGAATAGTAAACAAATCAAAAAAATGATTCAATTCCAATTCCGATCCAATCTTGACCGATCGGATTCCAATTCCGATCCGATTCTAACCGTTCCAGTCGATTCTATCAGAACTTTTTTCTAGATCAGTCCTTCGGTCGAGAATCGGATCGGCCATTCCAATCCAGGAATCGGCCGATTCCGCAATCTATGATTTCAACACTGTATTTGGGAACGCACTATTATGGCCCATTAAGTGTTGCTGCACAGGTTCAACTTCTAGAGCCACTTTGATAGAAGTGCATTGTTGATATCCTTAATAGGAGTGAGCCCCACTCTCCCCTCTTTAACTGGTTTGTTTACATGATTCCACTTGATCTTATGTAAACCATTTTTCTCTCCATAGCTCTGCCAAAAGAACTTAGCCCTTAGTGCTTCCAATCTATTTAAAATATCTTTGGGAGTCTAGGGAATAGAAAAGAAGTAAGCTGGGTTGGCTGGGGGTCAAAATAAAAATATTAAAAAATTAATTTAAAAACAACTATTGGTTTGGGGTCGCAAGGTCGGGATTAGGTCTGTCGGCCAACTTGGTCCAACTCGGTGGTGACCTGGTGAACCATGATACTACTTTGATGGGAAATATAATTCACAATATTTACCTATCTTATCTTATTTGACAAGTATTGTTTCAACTATGGAAAAATACTTTAGAGATTAATGGTTTTAATATAAATAAAATTAAAATAGAATATATGTATTGTAGCTTTAATGAAAACCAAAGAGAAGAAAGTGAAGGTGCTAGTTTGGATTGGGTAATATTATCTCAAAGAACTCATTTTAAGTATTTTGAATCAATTATTCAAAACGATGAAGAGTGTAATAATATTGTTAATTATAAAATGTAAGCAGGTTGGATGAGATGGAGATTGGCTACAAGGATTCCGTGCGATCATAAGATTCCATTAAAATTGAAAATGAAATTTTATGGTACAACTATAAGACTTACAATATTGTATGGTGGCGAATGTTGGATAATAAAATAAAAAACATACTTTTAAAATAAGTGTTGTTGAAATAAGAATGTTATGATAGACGAGTGATCATACTATATTAGATAGAATAAAGAATGAATATATTAGATAAAATGTAAGAAGAACGACAATTGTAGACATAGAAAGAGGGAAGATCGAGATGATTTGGGCATATTAAACGTAGAATAAAGGAAGTTCTAGCTAAAAAAGTAGAAAATGTTGAAATAACATAAATAAAAAAAGTGGTAGACCTTAGTTAACTTGGTGGATGATAATTCAACATGATTTTCATGATTTAAATATTTCTAAAAAAAGTAACTCAACATCTACGTGAGTGAAGATTGGAGCAAAATAATCTACATGGCTGACCCCAATTAATTTGGGACTAAGGCTCAAGTTGAGTTGAGATCAATAACCTCCATAGGCAAACAATTATACCTTTTCAGAATCAATTAAGGGCACCTCTGCCTAATCTTCTTAGGTAGATTACAATTAACGTAATCTATAATGTGATAGAACATAGAAACTTGACCAAATAGCCTTGTTTTATTCACTTAGGGCATGTTTGGTATGAGGATAACTTGGGGATAAACCTGGTTTATCCCCAAAAAATTTGGATGCCAAATAGGCCATTATGTGCTCCAACCCAAAATCTTGTTAGATGAGATAAGTGGACACAAATCGTCTCCTTTACAACACCAAAAAAACTATCTTCATTGAGCTTTATGGCAGTAAAATATTATGTGATCTTGATCATGGAATGCCATCTCGCCAAGATCTCGACGAGATCTTGCGAGATCTCGGTCTCGCCAAGGGGGCTGAGAAACGAGATCGTCGAGATCTCATCCCATGTTGCCGAGATCTCCGACTACTCTGCACCCCCTGTTTATGATAGTGTAAACATATTAATATATCTCACTATCACTTATACTATCACATAAAAAATGTGCTACAAGTTTAATACCATATTAATATTTAAATAAGATTGTATACAAGTTTTAATCTTTTAGAAACACAAAGATCATCTTTTTGGTATTGAGAGTGTTTTGTAATTGTTCATTCACACAGTTGATGTATAAATGTGTTATATCTTTTCATATAAATTCATTGATGTACTCCTATCTTTATAAGATATTATGTTATGTTTCATATATATATACATTTTGATCCGAGAATCCGAGATCCGATCTCTCGAGATTTTTTCGAGATCTCTCCGAGATCTCTTCTCTTTCACCCCCCTGAGACGAAGCCGAGATCCAAGACGGCAATCCTTGATCTTGATACTCAACTCAACATAAAAAGATTCTCTTTCTTCATTCATGTTAATTTTGTGTTATTTATTCATAGATATTTAACTTGTTTAAATCATATTGAATTATTCTCCTCTAGGTTAACTTAGGTATACCATGTTAGAAGTGTAAATAAGGATTACCTTATCGGATCTTAGTATCATCTCAAATAGGGGTATTCATGGTTCGGTTTTAGTCCAACTTGAACTGAACTGATAAGCGAACTGAACCAGTTTAGTTCCCCAAAAGCGATAGTGATCCGAACCAAGCCGAATACTTAGGTTCGATTCCCCAATTCAGCACAATTATTTATTTGTAAAATAAAAGTTAAATTAAAATAAAGTAATATAATATTTAATCAAAATAAATAACTAACTATAGTAAACTTTAAGTTTAGTATTTTAATTGTAGGAGAGAACTATCTTTTTTGATATTATTTTATATAAATTTATAATAATATACTTTTAAAAATAATATAATATAAAAAATAAACTGGTTTACCTATTTGGCTCGGGTTATATCGGGGCAAAACTAAATTGAACCATTTATGAGGGTTTGACTCAAGAAATTGAACCATCGAAGTTCTAATTGTTCGGTTTAGTCATAGTTGTCAAGGCGCTCGCCTAGGCGGCGCCTAGGCGGCAAGGCGCTTTTCCAATGGCGTCTTGCCAGGGCGCCTTGTCTGGGGTCAAAAAGGCGCCCGCCTAGGCGTCCAAGGCTTTAGCCTAGGCACCCAAGGCACCCAGGCAAGACGCCTTGGGTATTTTTACATCATTAAAAAAAATAATTTTGAAGGGTTTTTCCCTCTTGATACCCCTCACAAGGGACACTTATTTAATGATAGTTTGAATATATTAATATATTACATTATCACTTATACTATCATACATATTTAAGATTTATGATTATAAACATATATTATATACTTAACTAAGTTTCTTTTTAGCTCTTTCTTCACTCTCTCTCTGTCTCACTTATACTATTACATATTTTTTTGGGTTTGGGAGGCTTTGCCCCCTGACAACCTCCCACAAGGGGCACTGGCCCCGCGACCTGACCGCGCAGGTTGATCCGCAACTACTCTGCGCTCCTCCCATTTAATAATATTATAACAATATTTTACCATCACTTATACCATTGCACATATATAAATTTTATAATCATAAATGAGTTATATACTTAAATTTTATAAAAATTTATTTAACTTTTTTTTTTCACACACACATCATATTTACTTGTATGCATTGATAAAACACTCATATTCAATTATAACATAAAAATTATAATTATATTTATGCTCATTTTTATATATAACAACCTCCCGACTTAGCCTTCCTTGAATACCGCCTTGACCGCCTAGGCGACGCCTAAGCGGCCGCCTTGTCGCTTAAGCGGAATCGGTACCCTTCAACGCCTTGGGCGCCTTGTCGCATTGACAACTATGGGTTTAGTTCACTTTACCTAATTAGTGAACACCCTTAGTCTTGGGGAGGTGTCAAAGAGAAGAGATCTGAGGGGGATGTCAAAAAAATCTTGGGAAATCATTTCACTACATTTTGGTTCAAAATGTATGCATAAATGAAACATAACATAACATTTTCCATAACATTTTAAGAAGATGCAATGTATTAATGTATTTACATAAAAATATATAGTATATTTATAGTGAATGAAAAATTATTGAACACCCAAAATATCAAATAGATGATCAATGTACTTCTGTTGATCACTTTGTTGGCCACTACTATTGTTGTATTATAAAATCACCAACAAATTCACAATATTGATCCCATGATAGAAAGGGCAGATTGTCTCTCGCTCATGGTGAACTGGGTCAGTGTGAAACCTCGAAGATCTATATATATAAAAATATGAGAATATAAGTGTGTATGGCATGGTTTGAAAATTCATTTGATTTCCGTTTATTTGGAAAATGAACTTTCCTTATCATATCTTTGGCTACTATGAAAATATATGATATTTCATAGAAGATATTAGCCAAAATATGTGGTATGTATAAAAAAAATATATATGTCGAGGTTAGGGTTCATAAAACTTGTCTTTGGACCTCTCTCCATCGGAAGTTGCGAATTTTCGATGTTAATTACACCGAGACTCTCGGACACCCTTGATTAACTGTCGTAGCAATTTGTGTATAAAAGAAAAAAAAAACATTCATCCACAAAATGTCAACATTTGGGGATTATGACCCATAAAAGCAATGGAATGCAAGCTGATAATATAACGACCATATAAGGTCAAACTCAGTGCTTTGCAAGAGATTAGTTTCTCAACCCGATGTCTTATATTAAGACACGAGTTGGATTATTGAGGCTAACCAAGATCCGAGCATATCGATTTCATATAAGTCCCTTTATTTTGGACGAAGTGAAATCTGGCCATATGTACCAATTTTAAAATTGAACTTGATGATGAAAACGGTATATTACTTAAGTCTTTATTTCTTGACTTAGTAAAGGTTTGAGATGTGGCTTTACCCACAAAATTTGGAGGGTTCAAGCATAACATATGAAACCGGGCTTAGGACTTGGTATGTGTAGACATTATTTCCCTAACCTATATGGGGTCAGACGATGAGTTGAGGTATGGACCATGTATGAGGTAATATGACCTAAGTATGGGGTCGATGGCGGCTGGATATGTGACCTATTTATGGGTCAGTATATAATCGGTTGTAGGGCAAATATAGGCTGGATACATAACCAACTATGGGGGTTGATAGGCCTCTAAACAAAATGTCCTGTATATGGGTCGATAGGGATTGAATAGGTAACCGGTTGTAGAGTCACTATATGGCTGAAAGATGACCTGTATATGGGTCAAACAGGGGGCTGTCATGTGATTTGTATATGGGATGATGAGGGGGCAGGTATGTACCCTGAGTGTGGGGCCGATATGGGTTAATAGGGGCTGAACTTGTGACCTGTATATGGGTCAATAGGGGGGATAATATGTGACCTGTATATGGGTCAATAGAGGCTAGAAAATATGACCAATTATGGGATTAATATTGGCTAGATACATGACCAACTGTGGAGTTGATATATCTAAACCCAATGACCTGTATATAGGTCGACAGAGGCTGAATAGATGACCCATACATAGGTCGGATAGAAGGGACAACAGGTGACCTGTACATAGGTCGATGGAGGGTTGTTATGTAATGATGAGGGAGATTAATAGATGACTTATATATGGGTCGAGGGAGGGGTGGATGAGTGACCAATATTACCAGGCTCTGGACCTGAATATGATCCCAATACTGACCTTAGGCCGATTAGATACATGCACTGAAACCTGTCTCAAATCGAGACTAGCCCAGGCCTGAGATATCCATCTATTGTATTACCCAGATCCGGCCAAAAACCTGCCATATCAGACCCCTTTACATTGGCTAAAAGACATATGTCTTGGCCTCTATCACCATCCTTCAATAATTTGAATGTATATACTCAGAACCATGGCCGGAATCCTCTTTATTCTTTCCTCGGATGGAATGAAATAGAAGCTCACTAGTTCATTAGGTTCGATGGTAGGCTTGAAGCATTTCAAAGCCAAAGGGAATCATGCTAAGTTCAATATAAACCTCCGGAAAGGGGGGGTCTTAAAATTCAGAATTCTACACTCAACCATGTCTTAGGCTCTGTCCACTAATGGAGGCTATATCTACCCTTTACATAGCCTAAACTATGCCATATTCAGACCTAGAGTAAAATCAGTTAAGTCTTGATCATCATCCTACCATATGAAGCCTCTGTACAGTCTATGAAGTGATCTGATTATATTTAGATCCGAGACCAAACTTGGAATCAAACTCTAGAGGACTAAATCCTATGTTTATGTAGACCCCCGAAGCATCAAATTATGCATTGGAACCTCTGTCTTATGCCTGTATGGAGTATTTACTCTATCCTTCCACACAGACCTCCAAAAATCCGGCTATGTTCAGACCAAAAGTCAGAATTGAGCTCCTTTAATTGGAATCATAATGTGGGAGCCCTCGGATTTGAAATCCTATTATAAGGGTAATCCCTATCAGGCTAATATGAACCTGATACACATGACCTTGAGATGACTAGGTCCGATTATGGGTCTGCCATGTAAAACTTATATAAAATATCCCTCTCGGCCCTCTATACAATTCAAATCATAAACCCCTCCTTTGCCCTTGATTTAGGCAAGTTAGGACCAGGTCCGGAGACCCAATGTATTGATCTCCACACATTATAGCTCTCTGAATTCTAATTAGGACCTCAAGGTCTGAGATTCTCTCTCTATTCTGGTCGGGACTGCAAAGACATAGGCAGATCCTGGTCAGTCTTTTAACTGAAGGGGTGATTCTGCACCTAACCGTCCTAAATCAGGTTTATAAGCCTGAGCCCCGAGGGTTAAAACTCAGCCCATCTATTGTCGGACTGCACACAAGTCTCATTCATTCTTATGTTCAGATTTAACCTTCGATTGTCTTTACAGTTATCCTCAATTGTATGCATATGTGCATAAGATGATATTAAAAGGAATGGGCATATTGCCCTACCTTCTGTCCAAAACAGGTGGACTAGTCTGTGTCTCATCTTACTATGCCTCGGATTAGGAATTACAGGCTTCCCCGGCCTTGATCTCCACTGACTAGTATATCTATCAAATTTAGTGTACCTGCCTGTTTACCTTGTCCCCTTATATTAGGACTTAGCTCATTTTCTTGCGGATCACTCATATGTATAAGAGGATCCCCTGCTCACTATCATAGGCTCGGTTGAAACCATATAGGGTGTTGGTGGAGTTGGACTTCAATTTCATCATATTGAAGTTATCCCTCTTTTTTTATATGGGTCTGTCTTATGAGATGGCTTAAGACTTGGCCTAATATTAGGCACCCATAATGACTTGTTATGAGCATGTAATTCTCATCTTTCTATGAATATCATCATATGTTTATTAATCATGCCATATGGCAATTCACACATCCTCATATGGTGAGGTATACAAGTATCCACAGCCTCTTCATATCAAGGCTCTATGTCATGAAATCTGGCCCATACTTTGTTTTCTTCATTACAAGATAGACCCCAAAGACCATATATATATTTGATCTTGCCCGGGACATGTTCATGGAACTATGCCCAATATTGGGTCACCAATCAGTCCCTTGGCACCCTCGGATCATGGACTGTATACTTCCATGGTCGGATGCCATGTCTTCATCAAGGCCCGGTTGGCCATCTCTCCTCCAAGTCTTTGCTTAATGTAAGGCTACCCGGGGGATATTTGGTCCAGCATGTGGGTTCCAAATAGACCGGGTATAACCTCATTTTCAGCTTAACACTGCCGAATGCCCTTCATCTTCTGCTGTGACTGCAACATTCTGAAGCTTTATCTCCCACAGTTTCAAGGCCGAGGGAGACTCTTAATAGAAAGAGAGGGAATTGATAAGAGAATCAAACCTGGTTCCATTGTATTCTCATATACATATAAAGACTCCTTACATGACAGGACAGACATATATATATATATATCCGATGGAGGGGACAGAATGGACCCAATTATGAGAGTCAACCAGAAGATCAGGCTGTGAGTTACATGTGTCCGGGGCAGTGGCTATCACTTTGGTATATATCCTAACCAAATGAGTCTATGTAAGCCACTGATTTTGATCATCTCTTAATATCCGGGAGACGAGGATATGCCATGAACCTATATAGGAAGGTGAGAGTGAATTTCAGGTCAAAGGAGGCAACTCAATAGGCCTGCGAGACTTCATCATTTGTCTAACTCTTCCCAACCCAATCTAGGTGATATCCTAGCCAAGTTGAGAGGGGATTATGGGCATAAATCAGTCAAAGGATATAATATCTAGGAATGGTCGGATAGAGGGACAAATATTGGCATGTCTATGGGTATGATATTTAGAAGGGGACAGGTAGGGTGATGAACATGATATCCTACCTTATAGTCTTCGGAGCCTGCACCTATCTTGTGGTATGACAGTAGCCGCAAGCCCTTGAGTTGCTCCTCCTTCTTGATGCTCTGGAAAAACACACCCAATAACAGTACCTTCCTCTTCTTCTTCTTCTGCTCTTCCTTTCTCCGACCTCTTTTCATATGCGGGGGTGGTCTTATTTATAGGCCACAGATGGGTGCTGTTCACCCAGGGGAGAGTGGGAGATCATGGGGTATGCGTGCCATAGGGAGTGGAGAGAGTGGGAGATCATGGGGGGACAGGTGGCAGTCCCCCCTTCCTATATTCCCTCTCACGAGAGAGAGCATCCAATGAGGCATCTCTCATTGACTCTCGGCCCCTCATTTGATGGACATCTCTGATCAATCGATGCTTCATCCAATCATGGCCCTTGATCTTGTTATTGGACATTAATCCCACTAAGGATCGGTTGATCCATTGCATCATACCGCTGGCCATCCAGGAGATCTATGCTCCATTTGACTTGTTCAACCTTTGACCCCGGCCCTTGATCAAGTGTCTCTCCATTTAATCCAAGCCCTTGATCTCTTAATGGACATTAATCCTACTAAGGATCCACTTTGACCATCTTATCATACTGGACTGTATTGGGCATATGTATATCCCATCCGGTCGATGGGTATTCCATCAAATCTCAGCCATCCATCTCTTTAATGGATATTAACTTTGTTAAGGATCCAAGAAGGTCTTGACATCCGGTAGTCAATATTGCCTATAATCTGTCCATCGGATATCCATCATGGTGGATCCATTGGATCTTATCCCATTAAGGATCCAATTGGGTCATTTCGGTGGACCGGGAGGATTCATATCTTGTTGATTAATTGATCCTGTCCATTGGATTATCCCGGATCCTTTTGAATTGGGCAGACTGTTTTTTCTTCCCTCCTTCCCCCGCGGATCCTCCTCCATCTGTTTTTTTGTTAAGTCTCCTTACTGGAGACAAACTCTCCACCCGCGAGGTCTTCTTCTAGCTGGCCTTCTCTCTTGTCCCGTCGCATCCTTCAACAAGGTCTGCTGCAGCCTGCCAAGGGAGGTCTTGTCCCTGCTGATTGGAGCTTCCGGGTGCTGCCTCTTCCACTTGGGATCAAGCCGAGGAGGTGACCCTCCCCCTAGCTATTCCCGGGTAAGCAATGCCTCAATGATTTCAAATTCTGTTCATTCATGCCATGTTCCCCCATCTGTTTCCTGTCGGCAGCATCCCTATTGCTCCAATTGTTCCATACCATGCCATATATGCATGGCCGGTTGCATAGAGATGCATTTTTTTTCTCAATCTCCTATTTGTTTTGTGTTGATATGCATGTGAAGACTCATTTCTTCAATATATATTGGCTTGGGCCTTCTTCCAATTCCCGGGCCAAATGGTTGCCCTCTATATGTGTTTAGTCCATCGACAGTATGTCATTGAAGTGGTTACCGTCGGACCTACTATACAGGACCAGTTTAGTTTCTATTTGCTTTTTCCGCCCCTCCCTTCTTCAGATTTCTGTGGGGAACATGTCCCCTCATTTCTCACAAGCATATGTTTGTCAGTCTGGCTTCTTTATGGGCCATCATTGGTCGGAGTCTTCATTATATCCCCCCCCCCCCTTGACTAGACAGGACATATGTCCTTAAATATGTACATATGAAGATGAGGACCCGGCTCTTCAACATGCTGAATTGGGTCCTTTTGAGAAGGTCTATCGGCTGCTCTTTCTCTCTTTTCATATGTATATATATGTGGCTGAGAGCTTTCCCCATTTAGCCTTCTGTTTGCTATTTCCGGCCCTTCCCCCTTTTTCAGACTTTGTTAGGAGCATGTCCGGCTAGATATACATATTCGAGACCTTCAAACAGGAGTTGAATTAGCTCTTGTCAATTATATCTTCCCTGATCCAAATCCCCCTTGGCAGCATGCCTTGGGCATGGTGGGTTACATTGGGGAGGGGGTCCTGATTTAAGGGGGCTTCCCTTCTTCATATGCTATATCTGGCCGGTCTTGGGTATATGACCTTGGGCCCTTCTTAATTCACATATCGATGGTAGGCCATAGGGAATTAGATATTCTCATCCCCTATGTACATATGCTTGTATTTCATATAGAATTTTTTTGAGTGCCAACAGTCAGTCAACAACAATCAAAGATACTTGAGGAGTCTTATTGTTTTGTATGTCTATGATCATGGCCATAAGATCCATGATGGGATAATTGATGTGGATATCACATTGATATATTATTTGTCACTTTTTTGTCTCGAAGGATGTGAATGTAAAAATTTTATTTAAAGGGGTAAAATTGTCACAAATGGCTTTATTGTAATGACCCCATAATGTACACAAAAGATGTGTGATTTCGAAACTTTACTACGAAAAGGCTCAAGACAAAGTTAATTCAAATTGGAAGTTGGAACTGCCTAATCAGAGCTATGCAGTTGATGGGTTTCAGTCATTTTTGGATTAAATGGATCAATTGTTGTTTCAATTGCTAGATTTTCAGTGAGCATCATTGGGCATTCCTTTGGTCATTTTAATAGTTCACGTAGTCATATTTACCTTCTTTTGTTTGTTATTATTGGTTATGTGCTCAGGTCGATGTGGGAGAGCCAATTGGTTGATTGAAGGAATAATTGTGGGGGAGAGGAACCAAGTCCATATTTTCCACCTCCACTTCATGCAAGACACTGCTCTTTTCTTTGTGTTGGATGATAGAATGTGTTTGAACCTATCAATTATCTTATTAATGCTTGAAGCAGTTTCAGGCCTCAAGATAGACGAGCAAATGTGAGCTGTTGGGTATCAACGTGTCTTCTAAATTTCTAATTAACGTCAATATCTAGAAGACATGTTGGGTATGAGTTGAAAAGAGTTTCCAATATGGTATATGGATCTTCTTCTATCAGTTAGGGATTAGATTTGAAGATTGGCAACCATTTATTCACAACATGGAGAGGAAGGTTCAAGGCTGGAAAGAGACCATGTTTTCTGACGGAGATGGTAGATGTTGTCAAAACATGTTCTTCACAGCATCCCTCTCTATTTCTTCTCAATTTTGAGAGCTCCAAAAGGAATTTGCATAAAGTTGGAGACGGTCAGATCTAACTTCTTCAGACAGGGATCTCATGATAAACGAGGATTGCATCAGGTAGCTTGGTCTCAAATTTGCAGATTTAGAGGAGGGAGGGTTTGGCTCTTACCACTTGAAGTTATACTCTTTGGCTGACTCTAGGTGGTTAAGGTGTTTTCACCTTCAAGGGAGGATATCCATGATATAGGGAGATATTATGGAGAAGCTGTCATTTTTCAACCCTTCTTCAGCTATTGTTCTTGGCAATGGAGTATGTACCTCAGTTTAGAATGATGCTTAGCTGGGCTCTAACCTGCTAGAAGAGCAATTCCTTCGACTTTTCGAGATCACAAGCAACAAAGGTGAAACCGTGCATCACGATGGATTAATGAGGGTCAAGGTATCAGCTAGAAATTTAACTGAAGAAACATGAAAGAAGAGTAAAGGAGACGTTGAATAATATGGTACGAACTGTGGGAAAACACTGTTTTTTGTTCATTTGGCTGGTGCAAGGTTGGCTATTGGAGGGATCTGAGTAATGTGGTGGAAAAAAAAGTTTGGGCTCCTATCTTTCCATAGAAGATTTGATTATTCTTTTGAAAATTTTGCGTAGGCCATCTTCATACCTGGGGCTATCTACACAAACTTATCTCATTGGACCCCGATCTATCTTGCTTCTATGGTTTTAGTAGAGAAGATATCAATCACCTGTTCATAAATTGCAGAATCATTCACAATTTGTGGTGCACAAATTTCAGAAGTTGGGATAGTATCTGGAGCATGGATTGCTAAATTGGCCGATTCGGATTAGGATCGACCGATTATTGGATCTGATCGGCTATGATTGATTTGATTCTTAGTCGAACTACCAATCTAGAAGAAACATTTGGACAAATCTGTCTTTTTAGAAGGAATCGGGGCCGGACAGTCGATTCTAGATTGATTCTGGCGATTCCTTATCGGAATCGACCTATTGTGCCTCTGCGGCAGTCTTCCCCACCCTATCGGGTAGGGAAGACGTGGCTTCTAGGTCCATCGAGACCCAGTAGTCCCGATATGATATAAAGAAGGATCCGAGTCACCGAACTCTGGTCTTACTGGCCCTGATGGACCTGACAAGGCCGTCTTCCTTGCATGACAGGGTGGGGAGACGCTACGACGGCGAGTAGCTGCTGCAACAGCTATTTTGGGTTTGAAATCGCCTTAAAATGAGCTAGATTGGATCGGAATCTGGTTTAGCTCTTTGTTTTGTATTTTAGTTTCTTTTTAAGGGTTGATCCAGTTTGATTTTTTTATGACAGATCAGTCAGACTCGGATTGATTCGATCAGATCTGGAACGGATCAAACCTGGCCGATCTAATGCCTGATTCCGATCCCGTAAATCTTAGTTTGGAGTTAGCCCCAGGATGTCATTTGTTTAATCCTTGTTTGGAACAAAATGAAGTCTTGGATAGATAACAACAAGCTTTGGGACCTTAATGTACTAGTATTTCTTTAGGTGATATGGACAACAAGAAATAAAAGAGCACTAGAAGATTGTTTCAAGGATTTGGCTAATGTCTTTTTCAACATGACTTTCTTTGTTTGGGATTGACACTTTGCATCCTTTGGGTTTTACCCAGACCGATCAGTCTTTAGATCTGTCTTACGAGTGGAAGAAATTTATGCGATGAGCTTTTAGTGGGATCTTACTACCTATGTAATATCCCTTCCCTTTTTTACCTTCTCTCTTTTTTCTTTTGCTCTTTTATTTTGCTATTTTTTATAACTGTTTCTTTTTATTCAGCAATCAATGAATTGTGGCTTTTGTCACCAAAACATCATATGCCTAATAAAATCAATGAATAAAGTGGAATTTTTGGAAGGATTGGTTCGGTCCTATAAGGGCACTACCCCAGTCTTTCTTTTCTCTCTCCTTTCTGTTCAGCCCAAGGCCTTCCCTCTCCTTCCCTAGTTTTCACCCAAGTAGCTCTTTCCCTCCTCTCTTCTTCCCCTGGTCGGCCTCTACACCTTCATCCTCCTTTTCCCCTATCTTCTCTACTTAGTTTCTTTGTTCGACATTGGCTTATACATTGTTATGGAGTTGTTGACACCTGGAATTTCAAAAAAAAAAAAAAAGAGGGAGGAAAAGGAAGAGAAAACGACGAGGGATGGTGATTGACTGGCAGGCAAACGGAAAAATGGGAGGCAAAATGCAAATGGCAAGTCGACAGAGTGCTTTATCGTGGCCGACTTGTAGTTGGATGCGCAGGAGGGTGTGATCCCCTTGCGGGATCTCCGAAACAGGGGGCCAGCCCCTTTACCAGACCCCTACGACAGTGCCTTGCACCGACCGGGGGCTCATCCAGGCCCCACGGACAATCGGAGGAGCCGCATGCCCGGAGGACGGCTATAAGAGGAGGGCCGGAGGGTCCGCTAGTTAAGGGGTCACCGGGAGAGGGAGCGAGAGGAGGGAGAGAACTAGAGAGGCCGAGAGAGAGTCGGGAGCCGGGAAAAGGGGTTACCGGAGTTGCCTCTTCCCTCCGTCGGAGCCATTCGTCCATTGCGCCATAAGTCCCCTGCCGAGGCCTCCTCCTACCTACCAAGAGCTCCAAGCTTTCGCCGTCACCTCCTGGCTAGATCGATAGAGCCTTCTCCAAGCTCCTGTGGTCACCGAGCTCCCGTTCCCACTGCATCCGAGTGACGGCCGAAGGCGGAGGCTGTGTCGGGGCGGACATCGCCGCAAGGAAGAAGCCGTCGGGGGGGGGGGGAATAATGTCCGCCCCGACTTACGTCCACGGTGGAAAAACCCGTGGGGCCCACCGGGCCATGTTGTTAAAAAAAGAAAAGAAAAGAAAAGGGCGACCCAGTGAAGCTGGCCAACCCCGCAGGGTGGACCGCCAGTCCAGAAGAGAAGCTCGCCGGTCTAAACAATAGTGGATCCTCCCTTCGGAAGCACAGTGCCCGGCAGGGCCTCTTTCAGCAAAAAAAAAAGTAATTAAAACAAACCCTTAAGTGAAATTAAATAAAAAAATACATCTTTAATCGACAAATCGAGACTAGTTGGGGGTCGACTAACCATCCGTCCCTACGTCTCGACTTAACCTAAAAGAAATCAAAATTCGGACTAGTTGGGGGGTCGACTAACCATCCGCCCCTACGTCTTTAAGGTAGACATACAAAGGTCGATAAAAGACCCCAATATCTTACCATTTCTCATCAAGCTATGCAAGGTTAGAGCATAATCAATATGTCGTCATGCCAATCATATGCTAATGAAATCATCAAAAACATTGGGAAATACCCATAAGTCTATCAAGACCGGGTACATGCCGCCCATGAATTGAGATTCATCAAGGATTCAGGAGATCGAATTGTTGGTCAAGTTGTAAATCATGCCTCATATTGAGAGAGCAAATGAAAATTTATGTTCGATGCACAGATTTATACCATAAGAAGAGGACAGCCACATGAAATTTTTGGAAGGCAAGACAACCAAAAGAAAAATCTGAAAACAAAAATATGAAATTTAAGTAAGTCTGAAAAAATCTGAAATTGTAAAAATCTGAACTTGTAATAATTTGTAATCCATAAAAATCTGAAATTCAAGCAAACCCGTAAATCTGAAATAAAAAAATCTGAACCTATAAAAATCTGTAAAAGCCTGAAACATACAAAATCTGAAATCTAAAATCTGCAACTTGTATAAATAAGAACAACCTCAAACAAACCCAAATCGAATCACATGAATCTGAAACCTGTAAGTATTAAAAACAAATCTAAAAGTCAAATCAAATCTAACCCAATTCAATAACACAACCTTTAATTGAACAATTCAAATCATAAAATCTATGTTCCGACCAGGCATATTGGCAGTGTATGAGGTTTACAGAAATCTGGAAATTTAAAACTTGAAGCCAATCTGAAGAGTCTGAGATCTGCAAAATCCGTAAAAATTATAAAATCTGAAAGTTTGAAGTTCTGAAATTTAAAATAAATTAGAATTTACAAGGTGAAATCTGAATCCGTAACCACCATTAAAATTTTTGAAATTGGAATCTGTGATGTGCGAAATCATTATAAAAATATGAAGGCCGAAAGATTTAAAATATGAAAAATCTGGGAACTGAAAATCTGAAATCGGAATCTGCAATTGAAAATCCAGGATCTGTCATTTGAAGGAAGTCTGAAATCATAGCCTACAAACTGAAAGTTTGAAGCTCATAAACCTGCAGCCGAGGATTCTGAAATCTCGTATAAAAACCTGCAGTTTGTGAGTCCAAATATGAAGATCCGAAGCTGTAAAAATCTGCAAAGGGCCCCAAATCTGAAGATCTCTGAATTTAAAAATTATTGAAACACGCAGAATCTGGAAAATCTTAACTCTAAATTTCTGAAATCTGAAGGTTTAAAATCTTAACTCCAGAAAAGTTTGAAATCTGAACTTCATATCCGGAGATAAAGATTTTAAAAGGTTATAAGAGGATCAACAAACCAAGATAACAAATAAAATGTGAGATTTCTGAAATCAGAATTCAAATGTCCAAACTAAAACTGAAAACTGTAAAACTCCAACCTGTTTAAACTAAAATTTTCCAAACACAATCCATTAATTAAAACAGATCCTATTCAACTCCGGTAAGATTCAATGATAAATCACAATTCAACCGAATCTGCAAGTGAAAACCAAATTTTCAAATGAACCTTAAATAACTCATATTCAGCCAAATTTCAAGCTCAATCAAATTAGTAAACAGAATTTAAGTCAAATGAAATAAAACAAATCAAGTTCAAACGACTCATAGTTTAACCAGGACTTGAAACAATCCGATCTCATAACTAAAAGTTAAAATTTAACCAAACTTTAACCAAAAAGATTAAGTTTAAACAAACAAACTGAACTTAACGGTCAGTTTGTCAATATTAATTTTAGGATTAATAGTTAAAAAAACTATCAAAAAATAATACAGGTGAAGACCTGTATTAAAATCATCCTTCCGCGAGGCGTCCCCCCGCCGGAGTCCCCCGTGCCCCCTCTAATATTGATATAATTTTACCAAACACTTAAAAAATTTGATACTGTCAATTTTGATACTGATACTTCAATTTCAAAAAATATCAATATCAATATTAATACAATATCATTTGTAATACTCTAATCAAACAAGGCATAAATTAATGAATAGTTCATAAACAAAATCAAGACAACCGAACTCCAAATCAATTTATATAAATCTGAAACTTGTAAGTTACATAAAAGAAAAAAAACCCAGAGAATGTCAAATTCAGGAAATTCAAGAATTCCCCAGATTTAACTGAAATCTAATAAATCAAAGGAATCAAATGAGTTAAATTCAACTTAATTCAAATTAAACTTAAATCAAACCAATTAAATCTAATTCAACCAAATAAATCTATCAAATTAAATTGAAAAAATCAATTCCAAACAAATTCATTCCAAACAATACTTAAACCAATCAAATTCAACTTAAATTAAATCAAATCCAAACCAAATCAAACAAAATTCAAATCAATTTAATTCAAACTAAACTTAAAAACAAATTAAGTACTTGCATTCTATTAAGTTCATGGGGTTGTTTTCTCCTATGTGTATGTGAATGTTTATTTTTTGTGGATGCTTTGTCTTCTATTTAGTGAGTTGCTATGATGGATAATTATGGGTATTCGAGTAATCTCGATGTAATTAACGTCGGATCTTCGCACCATCCGACGGGGAGAGGTCAAAACAATTTTCAAAGAAGCTAACAACCTCAAACTATATTCTTATACATATCATGGCCTCTAGTTAATACTTTTATGGAATATTACCTATTTTTTTAAGAAGTCAATGCTAAGGTCAAATTAAATAAAAAATCAAATCCAAAATGAAAAATGAATTTCTAAAATCCTAAAAATGAGTTTTTGAGGTTACATCAGGAGTCTAACCAAATCTTGTGCAACACCTTTTTTTGGTCGTCGGCACCCTTGCTACACACCTACTAGTAGCTATAGATTAATCAGAGTGTAGATCCATCGATCCCCAAACTGAATTATGTTATCTGAGGTGCCCGCCTCAAGCGTATAGGCACCAAAAATGCCTTGTCTTAGTAGTTCTTACCTTACTCGAATACGGATCCAGTAAGGTCTGGTTTTGGTAACTTAAAATCCTCTTCTCCCATCCTGAAATCTCCAATGCCCAATCTTCCGCCATGAGGTTCGAACATCTTGATGCCTTGTAGGCCTTACAAGTGAGTTTTTTGTTTTTGTTTTCATGTTCTTCAAAAATTTTAATGTTTTATATAATTATATATTATTAAATATATTACAAAATGTATCTTGCCATGGTGCTTGAGACGAGGTGACTCTCTTCTTGCATCAGGTGCCTCACACCTAGGATAACATAGAAATTGACACCTCTAATGTTACATGCTGTTCCGTCCACACCATGAATCTAAAACTCCAGTTACATCATCAACACCTCTTTCCCTATGGGATTGTCTTGCACTTGTGCATTGGCTTCTTACAGTGTCTTTGTCTGGTGATCCCCAGGCATGAGTCTTCCATCATCTTCTTCTTCAACTCATTTGATAGCAATATCTCTATACATAGTTGTCTAGATGACAAAGTGACCAAGGATCCTTTTACCGCTTAAGTGACAAAATGCCTACTTAAGCTATAGCTAGTAAGACTAGTTCGGGTGAGCAGTCGGCCCATAAAATATAACAAAAAAATCTTTGCAATGAGACATATATAAACAAAAACTTGATATACAAATAGAAAAAGAGAAAATGATTTAAAAAATATTTTTGACATTTTTCTTTGATGAAATATGCAAACTGTTTATCCACAACATACAATATACAATCTATTTTTGCCAATATAGAAAATATAGCAATCAAATAACAATGACAAAAAACACATTTAATGGTACATAGAAACATAAACAGTGGGACTAATAACAAAAGAACAAAACAACAAACTAGTTTAACAAAATAGACGCAATAAGAAATATCCAGATTTGAGGCGTGTGGATCTGGTTGACTTAAGCTGCCCAAAGCGACCAAAGCAGACACTTTGGGCCACACTACAGCTTAAGTGGCCCAAAATGAGCGCTTTATTGCCTTAGAATATTTAGTGTTTAAGCTCTTTGGCAACAATGTCTCTAGAGCATCACACCAGATTGTGTTGTGGCATCCTTCACTGTCACCTTTGGACGCCTTGCCTCTGGACATGCTGGATACCACCAGCCCCATCGATTGTTTCTAGAGATCCTCTACAATGCTGATGTAACCTCAAATTTCTGAATTAAAATCTTATGGTTTTGACATAGCATCAATGACTAGGAAGTAGGAAAATAAGTGGTGTTCTATAGAAGTTGCGCTAATACAAGGTTACATATAAAATATGTATTGAGGTTGTCGGGTTCTTTGAAAATATTTTATTTTGACTTCTCTCCATCGGACTTGCGAAGTACCAATGTTAATTACATTGAGCAACGACTCGAACACACTTGATTAACCACCATAATGATTCGTGAATAGAAGACACATCTACAAAAATAAACATTCTGGAGTAACAACCCACCATGAACTTGATGTAATGGGTTTTAGTTTGACTTGATTTGAGTTTGTTTGACTTATTTTGGTTTGGGTTTGTCTTTAGAATTTAGTTTATTAAGATTTGGCTCCTTTCATCTTTGAATTGGTGTTGAATTTAATTTGGGTTCATGTGAGGTTTCATTATTATATTTTTTGGCTATATTTAATTTGAATTAGTTTTTCATTTTTTCTTGGGATTTAATATCTTTCGGATGGGTGATTTGTTTTGAATTTGGTTGAATATTATTATTTTAATTAACTTTTTTTTGCTTAAGTTGGCTTAGACCTTTGTTTGAGATATGTTTTATTTGGACTCTGATTTAATTATTTAGACTTTGGATTTGATTTGAGTTTTGATGAGCTTTTAGGTTTACAGAATTCTGAAATCTAGGTGTATTTCTAGGTTAAAGCTTTTTATTCAGTGGATTTTATGTTTTAAATTTGACATTCGACATCTGATTTTTTTGTTGGTATTGGTAAATGTGCCCTTGGATTTCAGATTTGGAGAAATTCAGGTTGGAGACTTTAAGATCAGTGAAATTTTTTGACGATTTCTGATTTTTAAACCTACCAGTTTAGTCTAATAATCATAAGATTCTTTTTCCCTCTTTTCTCTTTTATTAAAATTTAGGCTTAAGGATTTTCATATTAGGAATTTTTTATTAGTTTTTAGATCTGATTTTTTTTATTATACCCCTCATGTTCTGCTCTCTTTATTTGAGGTTCAAGAAGCAGATCACCATATTTTGGCACTCTGGACCTCCAGAATTAGGTGAATTTCAAGTTTTATTTTTTTTATCTAATCTCAAGGCTATCTTATTCTAGAGTTTGATATAGGGATTTGCTTTTGGATTCAGGGAGTCTGATTTATCTGATTGTTTTTGATCTGACAACCTGCAACCTTTGGGGGATTTCCGCAGGATTAAATTTGTTGGACCCTAGATTCATGTCTGAGGATATGTAATTTTTATTCTCCCTTTTTAATTTGCATGTCTTCAAGCTCATAGAGCTATTTAGATTCCCCTTTCACATATACACTATTGATGAACATCGGTTCTCATTTTTTTTACTCCAATTGGAGATAGATACAAATACATGGTAGGAGGCATGCATGCCACAAGTCCTTGATGAAATTAGGATAGAATTGCCTCAGTCTTTAATAGGCATTTAGGACAATCTTCCCACTGAGTTGACCTTAGGGTAGTAGTGAGGACACTAGACATTGGCCATGATTTAGCCAAGTTTATAGTCGGCGTAAGAAGAATTTGGGTTCTATATGGCTTGGAGACAGTTATCTATATTTTGTTTAGTCAGGTTATTTTTTTTAGAATTTTCTAAGGTGTCTACGTAATTTTTGGACATTTTAGAAATTTCTTATGCATTTTTCATTTGTTTAGTTTTATTTTTGAATTACTGATGTAAATAGGAGGGTCGAACCCTATTTAAAGGACCGGATCCCTCTCATTTAGCGCATGCAATACAATGAAATTTGAATCCCGTTGAATTTGTTTCCCATTATGCCCTTGAGTTCCCCGTTCTCTTAAACCCTCGCGAGAGGGTCTTCCTCTCTCTCCTGTTCATTTGGCGAGCAGCTGGCCCACTTCTTCTTCCCCGGCGGCGGATCTGCGCTCTGGCGTCCCCTCCAGCGGCCAACCCTAGCACAGGGGTTCTTCTTCCGGATCTCCTCCCTCCTTCAGTGAGCGGCTGGCTGCACTTCACGAGCTCCTCCGACAGCAGCCCTTGCGGAAGTTCTTTCTTCCGAATCTTCTTCCTCCGGTGGAGAAGATGAACAGCGCCTTTGGATAGTTCGTTTCTTCCCTTTCGGATCTACCGATTTGTCTTGAGTTTCCCCTCCGTTGGACCACTCTTCAGTACTATACGGATGTTCTCTTCTTCTCTACGTCCTGAGGACAGCTCGTCCTTCTTTCTCCCTTCTCCCTCTTGAAGATAGCTAGTCTTCTGCTTCTTCTATTGGATCTGGTTCCGACGTTTTCTTCTCTTCTTACGTCTGAACTTCTTTTTCCTTCCCTCTCTGATACGGCTGTCGGATCTATGAGATCGGCTGTGCTGGTAGCCGTAGTGTTCTTCTCCCATGCTGGATTCAGTTCTTTCGAAGTTGCCGTTTTGGCTGACTGAGTAGCGGTTGAGCTCCGACCGCAGAAGCTTCTGATTACCCTCTACTCCGAGGTCTACGACCTATGACGATGAGATCTATGTCTTGATATTGGTTAGACTTCCTTGATCTCTTGAATATGATTATGGGAAAGAATGGTGATATGACTGTGAGTACGTCCTCCCACTCACAGTAGTTCTGCATACGTTTCTATATCATGATAGATATAACTGAGTCGAACAGATACTCTCTTGGTCTTTGAACCTGATGGAGGATGAACCTGATGGAGGATATTGGTTGATATTCGGTTCTGAAATAGTTTTGCAAGATGCTATTTCCGGTATTTTCCGAATCATTGGCTTACTGTTGTCAAAAACTGAACAAAGTTCCATTGACGTCCTCTATTCCGATATTGCCTTCGTCTTCTGAGTGATTCAGTATTTTTCGTCTGAGTTGAGTTCTTGTTTCTATCAAATGTTGGAGATCGATAATGTCCAGATCGACTACTTGAACTGCTGTGGGATTTAAGTCCTGATGAGAACAGATCCTCTCTTCTAGTTCTCGATTACATATCTCCGAATTACTTAACTACAGTTTGATTTGCTGATTCTTTCCGGTTCAAGGAACTGGTCCTACTCCAGTCCAAGAACAGAGCTCTTCCGGATCTGGATATTGTTTACTGCTGCGATACATTTTGACAATTTATGAGAAGCGAGACTGGTCCTTGCTCCAGTCTGAATCCAGCATTTCTTTTATTTTGCTGATCTTTGTGGAATCACATGGGCAGACACTGTTGATGTTGTTTCTTTGTCCTACAATGACTGTTGAGACTGGTCCACTTCCAGTTACGTTATAGTCAACTGCTGATTCCTTGAAGTTTTCTGGTTCTGAGTTTGGTTCATTTCATTTAAGCCATATACAGTGGTTAGTTTAACTTCAGTTCAGCTGTTGGCAACAATTAGTCAGAGTAATTGGCAGAAAAGAGAATGAATCTGCCTACATTAATCGATGTTGAAAATGATGTGGACCAGTGATTCCCCTGATGCCTTGGTAGCTTTTTGAAGTTGCCGGCAGTGAGCTTAGTTCTCCACAGGGAGAGAATCAAATTAATCATGGTCTCCTGATTCCTAGGCTGTGAGGAGTTAGGCTGCGTTTGGGAACCACTCGGAAGCGCTTATTTTGGGCTTCTACTCCTGATCATAGTGTTTTCTATTTTTACGGAACCGTTTGGAGGAATTTGCGCCACTACTTCTCCTCTGCGCGGAAGGTGGAAGCCGGGAGGAGATAATTTCTCCTTCCCGAAACCGTAAAGCACTCCCGAGTATTCCCGACTCTCGACCTTCCGGCGAATATTTCCTCCCCCCCCCCCCCGCGGTCCGCCGTGCTCTCGCCGCGCACTCGCCGTTGCAGAAAACTTGCCGTCGCCCTTCGCCATCGTCCCGACTGGCATCCTCCGACTTCTTCCATCGTCAGGTTCGTATCTTTGTGCTCCATTTTTATGTCTGCTCGACGGAGGTCGCCGCAAACGATGCGGACATTGCAATGGATGGGAGTTCATGCGCGCAGATGGCTCGGAACGGAGGAGAGGGTGTGGATGCGTATGCGTCTACATGGAACGGAGGGCCATAGCTCTCGGTAGGGAGGGAGCTCGTGGGAGGGGGTGGCTGCGCGCAGTCTCCGCGGAACAGAAGGCCGGAGCTGGGGCGCGGGTGGCTCTTACACGCAGATGGCGCAGAGGGAGGGGGGTGTTCCTTCTCCCACGCAGGCCACGCGGAATGGAGCACAGATTGGGGGAGGGGGTCGTCGGAGGTCGGGGGAGGGGATGGTTGCGCGCAGACGGCGCTGAACAGAGGGCTGCGGGTGGCTCTTGCACGCAGACGGCGCGGAGGGAGAGGGGTGTTCCTTCGACTATGCAGGCCACGCGGGACGGAGGGAGCCTGGGGGAGGGGGTGGGTGCGCGCAGTCTCCGCTGAACAGAGGGAGGGAGCTCGTGGGAAGGGGTGGTTGCGCGCAGTCCCCGTGGAACAGAGGGAGGGAGAGGGGAGGGGGTGGCTGCGCGCAGTCTGCAGCTTGGGGGAGGGGGTGGCTGCGCGCAGTCTCCAGCTTGGGGGAGGTAGCTCGTGTGAAGGGGTGGCTGCGCGCAGTCTCCAGCTTGGGGGAGGGAGCTCGTGGGAGGTGGCTGCGCGCAGTCTCCGCGGAACAGAGGGAGGGAGCTCGTGGGAGGGGGTGGCTGCGCGCAGTCTCCGCGGAACAGAAGGCCGGAGCTGGGGAGCGGGTGGCTCTTACACGCAGATGGTGCAGAGGGAGGGGGGTGTTCCTTCTCCCACGCAGGCCACGCAGAATGGAGCACAGACGGGGGAGGGGGTCGTCGGACACAGGTCGGGGAGGGGGATGGTTGCGCGCAGACGGCACTGAACAGAGGGTTGCGGGTGGCTCTTGCACGCAGACGGCGTGGAGGGAGAGGGGGTGTTCCTTCTCGCACGCAGGCCACGGGGAACGGAGGGAGCTTGGGGGAGGGGGTCGTCGGACACAGGTCGGGGGAGGGGAAGGTTGCGCGCAGACGGCGCGGAACAATGGGCTGCGGGTGGCTCTTGTACGCAGACGGCGCAGAGGGAGGGGGGTGTTCCTTCTCGCACTCACGCCACGCGGAACGGAGGAGCTTGGGGTAGGGGGTGGTCGGACAGAGCTCGGGGGAGAAGATGGTTATCGCGCGGGGAGCTTCTACGTGCATTCGCGCAGGTGGAGGGAGCTCGGGGCAGGCGGCGCGGAACGGAGGGAGCTCGGGGGAGGGGGTGGTCGGATAGAGCTCGGGGGAGGGGATGGTTATCGCGCGGGAGCTTCTTGCGCGCATTCGCGACGTGGAGGGAGCTCGGGTGGGGCAGGCGGCGCGGAACGGAGGAAGCTCGGGGAGGGGGTGGTTGGAATGAGTACGAGGGAGGGGGGTCTTCAGCTCCTCCTGCTGCTGCGGCTGCTGTTTCCCCGCCCAGCTGCCCCGCCCCTAATGGACCCGGAGTCGGCATATAAAGGCGGTGAAGGCCTCGGGGTGCTTCCGGTTCCGCGAGAGTGCTGCCGCCGGGGTGCTTCGCGTACGGGGCGGATACGGGGGTCTCCCTAAGTGCAATTAGAGAGCGCACACGGAGATAGTGGGGATATCATTTTTTCGTAATTGGGGAGTGCATGAATCATGACAATTTTTGTTAAAAATTACATTTTTCCCTAATATATATCGAATGTTCCTACTTTATTTATGTCATACAAACTTTTATTCATCATAACTATACTAACATTGTCTCGTATGTTAGAGATTCTTTAAATTGGATGATAGAACGGACAAAGAAAAGACTCCGTTGAAGACAAAAGTTAGTTGGGATATGCAAAACTAACGAGACCTTCATATGGGCGCGTGTTACTCAGTTGATTTAAATGAAAAGAGTGGACATTCCTTATCTAAGTTAGACGGGCAAATGTTATAAAAGAACTTAATCTTAAGTCCGGTCAAGTGTTCGATAAGAAACAAGTGAAAAATCATTGGGATAAACTCAAACAACAAGATAAAGCGTGATGGTATTAACAACACAACCGGTCTTGGATGGGATGAGGTGAAAAACACGTAATGCAATAAGAATGGTGGAATGATTATCTCGTGTACGCATTTACGCTTATGTATTTATCTTTCGTATCACGCAACAAACTATTTCATTTTATTAATAGTGTTTAATTTTTCAGAGACATCCTACTAGTATTTTCAAAAGAAAGGGGTTAGAATATGAACATCTACTTCATAAACTCTTCAAGGAACTATCGAACGAGAAAATATTACCAATCCTTCAAGAAACTATCATGAAAATGTAGAGACACAAAATGAAGTGTCACCCGACGGTAGACCGTGATACTCAAAATACTCTCCACGTAATGAAGATATCTGGAAGTCAACCAGACGATCATACCGATGCAAATGACAGGATCGTAGAAGGCGTTTATCGGGTCCAATTTCTCCACTTAGAAATAAGAAAAAGAAATCTCCAATAAGCACGAATGGCATCACAAATCGATACCCTATCATAAATGCAGTAATCAAGTGGAAAGAGAAAGGTAAGAAGCTTACAAACACATACCAAGTATCAGCGATTTACAAGGATGCTAAAAGAAATACTCCGGATTAACTTGGTTGACGTCTACATACGCTGGGCGCTAACAAGGCTTGTTAAGAAAGATTATCGAGAACTTTTGCCGAGATGGATCCGCAGTATAGGCTTGCATGGCTACAGAGTGATTTTCGAGGATAGACATACATAATGTTGTATTAAGTTGTTAGTTTCTTTTGCGTATAAATTTAGATTACTATGTTTCATTGCTTTCAAAATGTAGTACTTGTTGTTTTGGGTGTTCTTAAACTTGTTATAATTTGTCTTTTAGTTGGTGTTAAAGTTCGTTAAATGATTTCCTGTGATTTATTACGTACAGAGCAATGCATCATTCTTACGATTCTATGTCTTCTCAAAACAATCAACTCGCATTATAACGATCAAGTGATTCGATGAGGAATATTACGAGGTTGCAACTGGCCAGAACAAGTCTTATCGTTTATAATGGATTATACATGTGTAAAGAGCCATGCCATACATCTTCTGATAGAGGGTTTCATAATGTTCGAGAATTATTAGGAGGACATTGGGAATGTTCGTATGATATGCTAAGAATGGAACCTCCAGTTTTCGCTTATTTTTGTGATGAGTTTAGAAAGCACAATCTTCTAACAGACACAAGATATGTTGTTGTTGAAGAGGCAATCGTATTATTTCTTATCATTATTGGCAAAAATTATTCAATTTGGGATATGCGCGAGCATTTTTAAAGATCTAGAGAAACTTATAGCCGCTATTTCAATCGTGTATTGAATGCTAAGCAGAATATGCCAGAATGAATATTGTTCCTCCACATTTCGATGAAATATCAGAGTACATTGCGAAGGATGAGAAATATATGCCCTATTTTAAAGATTGTATTGGAGCAATAGATGGAACTTATATAGATGCAATTGTACCAAGTGCACAAAAAATATCACATATAAGTGGAAGGAAGTCGAAATGCACACAGAATGTTTTAGTTGTTTGCGACTTTGATACGTTGTTTACATTCGTTTCGCCAAGGCGGCATGAAGGAACATGTCATGATGCCCAAATTCTATTAGATTGTATACGCGATGCGAATTCAGATTCCCAAAGCCACCACTAGGTAAATAACTTTATGTTACGAAGACTTATAATTTTTGGCGACAATCCAAATCTAACTTCTTCGTGTATTCTACGTAGGAAAAATTTTACTTGGTTGATGCAGGATTTACTAATACGCTTGGATATCTAGCACCATATCTTGGACATCGTTATCATTTCGCAAGATCGTCGTGGTCGTAGTGCTCGAATAAAGAAGTTGCTTTCAATTATGTTCATTCATCGTTACGAAATATCATCGAAAGATGTTTTGGCGTACTCAAGAAGCGTTGGCGAATTCTCAATGGGATGCCGTCTTATTCATTGAAAAAACAAGCAAAAATTGTTGTCACGCCGCAACGTACATAATTTTATACGAAGAATTGATTTAGTGAGACGAATTGTTTTTGTGAGAATTTCAAGAACTTGAAGTGGAGACAAATTCAACGTTACAAGCACCACCGGATCGTATTCCTCGCGAACAAGATCGACAAATAACGAGCACATCTAGAGATGTATTGTAACTCAAATATTCGAAAAATAGACTAGTTTGGAAAAAGTATATTTCACGTAAGATATAAATGTATTATTCGAGAGTCCTTTGTAGTCATTCATCGCTTGTTTAGAATGTATTATCCGTTCGGGATAATTTTATGTATAAATAAATATTTACTTGTAGAGAAGTACTTCTGTTATATGATAAGAAATTGATACCAAACTACTTTTACTTCTGTCGAACAAAAACACTTCTGATTGAAGCACCTTCTCATAGAAGGTACTTCTAAAAGAAGCACTTCGTTGAAGTTCCCAAACGCAGCCTTATTTTTCTGAGCCTACGTATCTGTCCGTAAACATTGTTGGAAAAATCCAGATTGCTGCCAAGTATCCAAGCAGGTGCAGAATATTGGTTTTCTGTCAACCTGAAGATTGGTATTCCTTTGGAACAATTTTTGTAGACCTTTTACCACCCTGTGAAGTGTGGGTCAGCATTTGGTTTTGTAGTTAGAAACCAATATAATCTCTCAGCCGAAGATTGTCTTCCCCACACTCCGGTGTGGAGGTACATTTCTGATAACTCTTCCTTGTATGGTTATAACTCCGTTTTTCTATTATCTACATCGAGATGCCATGCCTGGTACGACTTAGGTCCTAGCTATTAACAAAATTGCTGTTGGTCATTGGCGAGTACCTTAGAGTGGACCTAATCCAGATAACTAAAATCAGTTTCGTTAGCTGTAGAACCGAATTTCAAAATCTTACAAGATTTTCAAAACTGGCGTTTTCTCCTCTATTCTTCTTCCTCTTCTGATTAAATAAAAGAGAAAACAACTTAAGTGGAAAATTTCTTAATTAGATCACTTTAAAAATTGAAAGGCCTAGAACTAATTGTGGGAGTCAGAGTTTTTCTTTGTGGGTTAATAGCCTCAATTTTTAGTTTTCAATTCTGTCCCGCATCAGGTAGGGTTACCCTTAGCTTTTGATAAGCATTAGTGATCTCTCCCTTTGATTGACTCCCTCATTGACCTAAGGTAGGGTATTTTAGCATATTTTTATGTGTCGCCTTCCTATGGCTTGATGGGTTTGGACCTCCCTTAACTTTGTGAATTGATTCCATGCCATACGGGGTGAGGAAAGGCATGACATTGTGATTCTATTCCTTTGTTGAATTGACCTTTGAATGCCATCCTAAAATTTAATTTCTCATTCTTTCATGTTTAGCTAAAGTGTAGGACTCGCAAACCATAGGACCGATCCCCAATTAGCCATGGTTATTTTTCAATTTGGTGCATTCTTATTTAGGTTTAACTAGGACTAAAGGGCTTAGCATAAAGTTATTCCTGCACGCCCTCGTTGGGGTTGGATTTGTTTTAATTTTAGCTATGGCAAAAGGGTCTAGCACGAGACTATTCCCGCACACAACCTTAGTTAAGTTTATTGCATGCATATTTATTTATTTTTTTGAAGATCTGATCGGACATCTTTGGATCCAGAACTGAAATGTCGTTATGTTGCTGATCGACCCTTTGGTAGTGTTGGAAATCCCTTTTTCTTTTTTTAGACCCTTGATTTTGATGGGCCATGGGCCCCACCGAGATTAGTTATGAATATGATAGGGAGTGTCGTGGCAACTCATCCTTGACCTCACCTTACCCCCTCTCCCCCTAGTGACTTCAGAGGCAGTTGGACCTTCTTGTGCTTGGTGCCGATGAGATCAGGCAACTTAATGATCGACCGACCTTGGTGATTGAGGATGATTTTTGTGGAGTCCTTGCGATGTTCTGCCAGCTTCAATGACACCAGCACGTGATAGAAACAGTTGCGACTATGGTAGTCGAAGGGGGAGATAGACTCAAAAGTGTTGAAATGGGCTTGTGGAAACCCTCAATGGCGATGATCGGTAGAACAGGGGGCCTAGTCATCCTCGTTGGTAGTAGCGGTAGGAGGGGGATGAAGTCGATGTTTTTGATGGGCGAAGGCATCAACATTATTGATGGTGGAGGTTGGGGATGACTCTGACTGTTGTAAAAGGTGATGGCTAAGCCTTGACAAAGACTGTGGGAGACGGCTAGGTTGGCTCTAGTTGGGGTTAGATTGTGGTTTTACCGATGATGGATGAAGTGGTGAGAGTTGATAGCGATATCGATGAGCGCGAAAAGCCTTTGTGGCAGAAACAAGGGGGGGAGACTTTGGCCATGGCAGAAGAAAAACTTGTAGAGGTTGTTGACGTCTTCGACCTGTCTTCCTCGATCCTTCACCCTTTCTTTTTTTAACCCCCTTCTTCCACCAGCCTCTTTTTTATAATCTTTCAACTCTCGACGTGTATAGAATGACAAGCGGTGCCATTTACAGAAGCCACATAGTATTTAAATGTGTCTAAAAAGTTGCATCCTTAGCCATGGTAGGGATTTGAATTCTTCACGATTGAGGAGGGTGACAGCTAATGTCAGGTCCTCCATGTATTGAATACGGGAGCCTTGACACCTTCCACCCCTGCCTATTACCCCCGTGGGGCTCTGTGGATATCACGGGATGGCGACTTAGGTCCCTTGGCTTCAAAAGGATCTTTGGCAGCCTCATCTCTATTGGATAGTCAATATGGGATATCCGACTTGCTGCTAGACTCGTTGTGATTCTCCTTACCATCTTTTAAGCCTAATCCAGCTCTCCATAGTATTGAAGGGAGATTCTCTTGCCATTAAGGAGTTCCACCTAGATATGGGTGTGGTTGCAGAGGTTGCGGGAGTTGCAGAGCTGCCTTGATCGTCCTTCCTTCATCGTGATCCCATAGGGGACCCCACAAGAAGGTGTGGACATCGGATGGCAGTCGGGGAGGTTCCAGAAGCTTCCTTCCAATGAGGATGCATGGTTCTTGGCAAGATTAGCGATGGGTGTGTGCCGCAAGGAGAATTTATGTTAAGTGATGACTGGGTCTATTTTTTTCGACTTTAAATTCTCTCTTAAGCTTTGTCTTCCACCTTATTAAATTTATTCATTGGATTTTGGCACCGAGAACCTTACCCAACCTACTCCCTATGCTCCTTGGTTTGATTGTGGTGGCGTTGGTGAGTTTTCTTCATCGGGACTCCAAGGTTTTTATCGAAGCATCAAGATGAGATGATTTCTTTTATCACCTGGGTTCTTCTAGACCGGAGGGGCCTGAACTTTCAGTCTCTGATGCTGCTGCCCTCAGGTATTGTAAGAAAACTTCATCTTTTTCATCTCCCGTCGACAATCACCTGTAAGCAATAAGTGACAGGGAATTGCTTCAAGTTTTTGAGGGTTGATTTACATTTTCACCCTTAGAAAGGTTTGGCTGTAAATATTTTAATTTCTTTGAGTTATTTTCTTTAAAATTCTGTCCATAGAAGACATACATGAAAATAAAGTCTTTTGATGATTGTTTTGTATTTTGGCTCTTCTATAAGAGGAGGCCCTCCTTATATGAAGGTAATATGCATTGTGGAATTTTTGGGGAATCTTTCGGCTTGGTTCTCAATGTAGAGGGGCACTACCCCGTAGGTCCTCACAGATGGAGGCTTTCTTTCCACCTCCGGCAATGGTTGGCTCCTCTTTCACCTTTTGGCAGGTAGCCTTCTTCACCATCTCATCCTCTAGCCTCCGTGCCCTTCACCTCTCGTAGGTCCTCACCCCCCCTCTAGGATGGAGGCTTCCTTTCCACCTCCAACAGTGGTTGGCTCCTCTTTCACCTTTTGGCAGGTAGCCTTCTTCACCATCTCATCCTCTAGCCTCCGTGCCCTTCACCTCTCCTTCCCCTTCCTCTTGGTTTGACACCACTTCTATCGGTTCTACGACTTCCTCACACGATGAGCAACTCGTTGGCGTTGGGCATCTGCAAGGCCCTCCGGCGATCCCCAGAGCTTCTACCCTCCCGGCGGCCTACAGAAGCACAATACCCATAGTTGGCAATGTCTCTACTTCCACAGTCCTCATTTCTACCAACATCGATGGCACGCTCCTACAACCTACTCTCTCAACTTGCAACACCCCTATCCGGCTATCTCGTGATAGTGAGGGTGTCACCTTCGTTGATTTCTTCCAAGCAACGCCGCATCGTCATCTCGCTTCCTTCTCGTCATCGCCACCTTCCCCGCATCCACCACGATAGAGTAGCTTCGCTTCCCATCTCAATTCTCTCTTCCAGACCCGCAAGTACCCTGCCAACTCCGTCGTCAACTCCGTCGTTGCCCGTGTCACCCCTTCTCCGCATCCTTCTTTGTGCATTCCCCTCCGAAACCATCGGATGCCCCGTTCTCTACTGAGCATTGCCACACCATCGCCCCATGACCCCCACCCTGTTCCCTTCTTCCCAACGCTCCTCTCTACTCCAGTTGATGCCGTACGCCCAACCTTTCTCTACCATCTCCCCTTCCTACCCTTGCCACCATTGCGTCCCTCCACCATTCCTGCTGCCATCTCCTCGACACCACCTACTGGACAATGAAGAAAGGCGAAGAGAAGGAGACGAAGAAGGTGTCGGAGGAGGAGTTCCCATTGCCTCCTCGGTCGGTTGCAAGGGCATTGATGCTGCCCCTAGCACTGTCCGCCACCTCAATGCTGTGGCACCCTTCTCATGCTGCCGTCGCCGCTGCTCCACCCATTGGGACCACCCCTGACCATCACATCGCAAAGACGCCACCATGAAGCTGTGAAGCCCTAAGGGGAGTTCCTCCCCCACCTCGTGCGATCAGCAACACCACGATCCCCATGGGACGTGGCCCGCTCCGGACAAGCCACGACCCCCCCAGTTAAGTCGACAGCTTTCGCTGGTTCGCCCACCACCAGCTTATGCCTGCCTGGTCCACGGCCCAGACCGGCCCAAAGGCCGGTCCAGCTCAGTTCTCTGCTAGTTCAAGCCAGTTTAGCATGGTTTGGCACTTTAGAAACCACTTCAGGCCGGTTCAAGCCATTTCGAAACTAGTCCGGTCCGGTTCATGGTGTTTTGGGCCATCTTAAGCCTAGTTTAGCAAGGTTTGGGCCCGGTTCAATGTGGTTTGGGCCTATTTTGACCTGTTTAAGTCCGATTTTCTTATTTCCACCATCTTTTTGTTTATTTTAGCATTCTAATGATGTTTTGCAGCATTTTAGCACCGGTTCACCCATGCCGTCCCGCATCAATAGGCATCTACTTTCACTCTCTCCCTTTTTTGTATCTTTGGTTATAACTGAGCTAGAGCCCCTAGATTGCACACCCCTTGGGCTAACCTTTGCTGAGCATAGCTACGGAGATCAGTTCCCCCCTCTACCTCCTCCTATTGTCGGTGGCTGACACGTACATAATTCTGAATTTTTCTTTGCTAACAGTCTCAACAATCCCTTATTTGCCTGCTATTCTGCTTGTTGTCGATGGGGCACCCTATTTCCTATCTCCTTGCTATCTCTAGCTTATTCGAACATGACCAGATTTTGAACTCTTATTTTCTCGCCCTGATGCCCTTTGCCATGCAAAAAACAGAGGAATCGAATTCTTCTCCATCTTCAGGTAGTACCCTGTGCTTTCCTTTTTTGTTGACAATTTTGTCTTCTTTTATTTCTTGCATCTCTGGACATAACCAAGCTTGAATTTTGTGATTGCCAGGTCTTGGGTACCTTTGCTGAATGGATTGAGCTCTTCCTTTCTATCCCTCGCATCTTCAGTGACCGACAGGTATGGTCTTCACTTCCGCCTGGTAGCTCCTTTAATTGACTGTAATTGAACTGTTATTGGAGAGGAGTTCTCTTCATGTTTCCATATTCTAGATGTTGGTAATGGGATTCCTTTGTGGCAATCTTCTGATTTGGACATCAACATGAGACTTACCATTGGAGAGGGAAATAACCCCCCTATTGGCATTACTTTCAATAGTCTCTGGTTTAGCTTGCCATGTGTCTGTTAAGATTTCTCCATAAATCTGAATGCTCCTTCTTTGCCATGTGCCATGTTGGCCTCTGGACACTGCATTGTTTGTCCTTGTTTCTCCTTCTCGGATAAGGAACAAGGAACAATTTCTGTTCTCTTTGTGCTCCTTGTTACGTGTTTGACTAGCCCAAACCTTTCGTGCTTGCGATATTGCCACTCCTAGTTAAAATAGTCAACCCCCTCATCCTAAAGATGTGAACGGGCCCGTTGGACCTCTTCTTGCACTTGCAGTTACTATCCGTTACTATCCGGGCCATGTCACCGCAAAGTGCCCATGTGGCCCCGCCTCATGGCTTGATGGTCAGAGCCACCCAGACCACTTGGTCAACCATGTTTAGACCTGGCTTTAGTCTTTTTAGGTTGGTTCTGACCAGTCCAGACCCAATTCAAGTTAGTTCTGACCGGTTCAAACCATTCAAACCTGTCCAAATTCGGTTCAGGGCTGGTTTAAGCCCACTTAAGCTATTTTAGCTCACTTTTCCTCTTTATTTTAGTTTTTACTCTGGTTGTCCTGCACTAAACAATAATCACAAGGCATGTTCGAAAAAGCATGTTTTGTTGCATGCCCATATCCATACGAAGATTCATGTCCATCATGGTAATGTACATGTGTTGTTTCGTCCTATATTTATATTTATATTCATATCTATATTCATGTTTATATTGATGTGAAGAGGATGTTGATTTTTGAGATTGTTCATAATATCCATTGTCGAAGAAAACATTTCTAGAACTAAAAGTGTGGAAAGGATCATGTTCTTCAATGGCCATCATTCTTCTTCTTGCCTATATGTTTGTTTAGTTGGTTGTTGATGATAAACTTGCTCAATGACATGAGTAGGAATTGATTGGTTATGTTATCCTTGCATATCACCACCACTATCACCCCTATATTCATTACACCGTCACTATCATTATTATCACTTCCATAACTATTTAAATCGTCTGTAAGAGGTGGCATTATCATTATCGAAATGAGTAGACTTAGAAAAGGTATGCAACAATGTATTGTATAGTTGTGTTTACATCCATTTTAGCTTCATGAACTACACTAGCAATATAACCACTCAATATAAAGATTTTCTTGATCATCCAAATTATTTTCTCCTAAAAATGCAAAGTAATCAAGTGGATCACTTCCCTACCTATGTTCGACCTTCATTATCTTTATCTTTTACTTCATATTATAATCAGAGTAGATGTGTTTCTTCAACGTTGAATATGACAACATGTCTTCTGATTTTGTATATATTAACGAAAAATAATGCTCTAATTGTTTTCACATGAGGAAGTTGGTGTAGTCTGGAAAACTCTAATTGCACCTTGTCTTAAGATATTTAAAATTTAAAATATTTTAATACATATATTTTCTTTTTTTATTTCTAGAAATACTTTTTGTCCCTAAAGAAGCCAATATATCTTTGAACTTCACAATGTATTACATAAAAGTAAAATATTTAACTTTAGTTATTAACATAAAATTGTATGAAATTTACAAAGGTAAGAGGTTATTTATTACTTCATTTTTAAATTGAACTTTTTTTTGTATTTTGAGTGTAATTTCTCATGCACTTCCTGCACAATTTTAATGAATACTTGATTTTCTCCCAGGTGTTGCTTTTATCGGTAATGTTGAGAAAATATGCTAATACACAAACATCATTATTTAAGAGATAATTACAAGAATAAATTGTTATTTTTGTTTGAGTATAAAGATCATATCAATCTTATAATAGGTGTGTCCATAGATTTTGTCAATGTATCATCTGTGATCATATGCATCCATTTGTAATTGGAAGTTGTCTTTATCAAATACAATAATCATACTATGATATATGTTGCTCATGGTTAGATAATTTTCAACATCCATCACTCTCAAACTTTTATAAATAGTTTTCATAATTATTACGTAATTTCGTGAATAGTCCCACAATATGAGATTGTATGTAAGTTGTTTTGCATTTTTTCTAATATGAGTATTTTTGAAATCAAAATTAAACAATTTTCAACTAAGAAAGAAACATTTGAGTTATCTTTTTTATATAACAAAATTTGCAATGCAAAATAATTAGCCGCAAAACAAGTGACTCTATGTCAAACTAAATCATGTTGTGTAGCCTTCCTCAGTCAATCAATAATTCAATCATGATTATATATGAAACATAGGCAATTTCACCCGCATCTATATTTTTTTGTGTTATTTGTTTCACATATTTAAACATCAAATTTATACAATGAGCAGTATAGGAGATTAGAAAATGTTATATTTTACTCATGGTTTGCAAAATCAGCCCTTGACGATCTGATTCCCCCCGGAATAACCAATCTAGAATCAAGTTTTGGGGCAATTAGTAAGGATTGGATGGATCACCTGATCTATGAGGATCGATTTGAGAATCGACCAATCCAGTGGAACTAATACAGTTTCGAAATTGGATCTATTAAAGACCCGATTCTGGTCCAATCTCTCCCCCCCCCCACCTCGTCCATGATTCTCCTTTCCAACTATTTCCTCCCTTGTTTAGAGCCCCCCTTTGGGGAAGAAACTCCCCTTCGATGATCTCCTACTGCGAAGCCTCCTCCTCAAGGTCGATCTAGCCTAAGAAGGTACCGTTTCCCCCTCCCCTTCCCCCAATCCACCATTCCCCTCCCCTGATTCACCCTCCCCACTCCCACCCCTAAAAGGGGGGGGGGGTTTGCAATGCCTTTGGGGGTAACTATTACTTACCCTTGAAGAGGTGAGCAGTTCACCTTTTTTATTAAATTTGATTCAAAATTTCAATTATTATATTTGTAATATTGTATGTGTAGATAAAATGTTTGATAAGGAGTAAACTGCCATGGATAGAGGGACATTGGATGGCAACATGAGTGTTTGTTAGATGTGGGGAAGAAGAGTAAGATATAAATGGTGTCAGAAGGATATGAATGGAGGTGTTTTTCACCTCAAACAACACATAATTGGTGTGGGTGGAATGTGAAGAAGTGCGACAAAGTCTTGACTGAGTTGATGGAAGAAATGAGTGATTATCTAATTGAGAGAGTATCATTGAGAGAGATTAGAATTGAGCATAAAGCTAAGGTGCATAATAAGTTACTCGGACGGAGAGACACAAATCTCATGTATGGAAGGGGTAGGAATGGCAAAGCACAAATTCATGTGCAACTTAATTCATCATCTTTAGATAATGAAGAGGAGGCAGAGTTAAGGAGAGCCATGCTAGATGATTAGATGTGGAAGGCAGCTGGCCTACATAGGTGCCAAGGCAAGATAGTGAGTTTTATCGGTCGTAGTTAGTTCGGCCGACAAATACCACCATGTATAGGCAGAGTGACAGAAGGTAGAAGTCTATCAAGCAGGCCTCTTAGGGAGTGACGCTTAGGGAGTGACGACTACTATAGGGACTAAAAAGAAGGCAATCAAGTATATCTGCAAGTGGTTCTACATGTAAATATATGAAGGTTAAGTTTTTTAACTGTATGGCTTATATGTTTCTCGAATAAATATTAACATTGGTGAGATCATTTTCTTTCATGTAGGTGTCCCAAGACACCCAGTGACCAATCCATTTTTTCAAACAATGATAGATGCCATTGGTAAGACTAACCAAGGTAAAAGTCTCCATCTCCAAGTACATTTACGAGAAGGGGTTGGATGTAGAGGTCGATGAGTTGACTTTATAGATAGATAGATTTAAATCCATATGGAAGAAGAGAAATTGTACTATAATGTGTGATGGGTGGACAGGAATCACAAGGAGGCCACTTATCAACTTCCTTGTGTATTGTTACGAAGACTCTATTTTGTTGAAGTCTATTGATGCATCAGGTCAGGTGAAGAATGTAAATTACTTGTTTGGTTTGATGAACACTATGGTATATGATATTGGGGAGGAGAATATTGTGTAGTTTATCATTGAAAATGAGGTTTCATACAAGGCTATAGGCAAAAAGCAAATGGAGGCGAAACGTCGCTTTTTTTACGTGTCATGTGCTGCGCACTCAATTAACTTGATGTTGGAAGACATTGGGAAGGAACCAACTGTGAGATCCTTGGTGAGTCAAGGACAAGTTATTATATCTTTCATTTATGGGTACCCTAGGTTGCTATCCATCATGAGATGACACTAATGGTCATGATCTAGTTCAACTCGGTCTGACCAGATTTGTTACATAATTCATTGCATTAGAGAGCCTCTATAAATACATATATGATTTGAAAAGGTTCATAATCTCTATAGTCTATTAGGAGTACAAGGATACAATGTGAGCCACAATCAGGGGTGTCAAATGGACGAGTTGGGCTCGTTAGCCCGTCAAAAAATTTGCCATGGGCTGGGCTCAGGCCCCTAAAAAAACCCTAAGAGGGCCCATCGAAAAATCCATTTCTCATTTTATTGAAATGAGTAGGCCCGTTGATCTCGGCCCGACAACCCATCGAATGCCCATCAGTGGTGACCCGCGAGCCTCGACACTGCATCTTCGACTTCTTTTGCTCAGTGCTCACGCATGGTTTCCACCGATTGTCCACAAGGCACCGGGGAGGAGGCGAACTGGTCAAAGCTGGCAGCTACTGCTGCAAGCGTCCAAGTAGCCCCTACGACCTCGACCTCGACCCTTCGTATTTCTGCATCTCTGGTTGATATGCACCGCGTTGATCGTCGGGACTACGAGGTAAGCTTCGCTCTCTCTACCAAATCCTTTCGTGCGTCGTCCTCTTTGGTTATGTAATCTGGATGCTTACGAGAGCTGATGTCCTTTTGCGTAATCTGGAGGATCCGTGATTCAATGTCTGTTCCCGAGTATGTCATCTGCCATTGGTGAGGATTGTAGGCCTAAACCAGAGCATATACATTGGAGCACACCGCATGCCCCTTCCTCTCAGCGTATGCTGTAGATAGGGAATAAAACTGAGCTTCTCAGGATACCGGAGATTTGCAGCGGAGAGTGGCGCTTGCAAGATCCTCTTTTATGGTTCTGCTCGTTAAAGGAGAAGCTATTCGTGTAAGTTCCTCTTCCTCCCCTACACTCGACAGTGGACTCTCATGTATCCCATTGGTGCATCATTGGACAAAGATCTGTGATCTGAAATTATGGATGTGCTGCAACGAATTTGAGTTCATATGTATGTTTCTCCATTGATCTGGACAAAGGGGAAATTTAGGTCACCAAGAGAATTTCTTTACCCCCTTTCGCCTGGATGGCGGGATAACCAGGAACTCATACATCATGTATGTGAGTTGAGATTTCTCTGTGGTGATATGGATTTGAGTTGTTACTTGTTAATGTCTTATAACTTGAATACATAAATATGTTTATTGAATCTTTTTTCCCTCTAATTGCAATCTGGAGTGGTCTTTATAGTTGATCTTTAATAATGTTGCAAGATGTTGCCCTTTAATTCTAGATAGCAATCTATACTTTTTGTTGCACAACTACAATATAATTATAGAGAGAGATGGACTGGAACAGGAAATACTAGGAAGGTGATGATGTGTTTGGTTGCACAATAATTTGAATGCATTTTCACCGTAAAATTTTGTATTAAAATAAAATCTAAGATAGCTAAAGACCAAAATTTGTGTTTGGAAATCATGTTTATGTAGATGAGACTCCAAATTCAAATGTATGTGGTCACTTGTAGATTAGATGGGATTTTCGGATCATGGTAAGATTTGTTTGAACCACATCACCTCAGGCCAGATACCCATAAGTCATTTTTTGTAAAGAAGATTTCTCTATGTAAAGACTTGGGATTTGGGTTGTGTGATATTATTTTCTTCTAATTAGAACACACATGCACATGTACCTTTAGAATCTTTCTTATAACTTTCTATACGTTAGCATATTTATTTTATACTTGAGAATTAATTTTCTTTTTATGGTAGTGCTTATTTCTATCCCCTTTTTTGTGCCTATCTTTTTCTTCTTTGCTTTCTTTGCAATATTGCTCCTCCTTCCAACGTGTATGCCCTCTCGGATTAGGAGGGTAGCAAAAGAATCATTCCTGAAATAGAGGCCTTTTGTTAGGTGCTTGCTTGAAAATAAAATTGATATATTTTATATAATTATATATTAAAATAGAAGTTAATGTAATTAACAACATGCAAGTATCATGTTTGATGAGATATTATTTGAAAATGGTGGGAACTATGTATAACAAACGAAGAGGTGGAGGACCGCAAGGAAAAATAAAGTGGCCTCGCCTTATTCATCATAGAAAAAAATATCTATAGAAATACTTTCTTGACAGGTCAAACTCTAAGAGAGGGTGGTCTGTTGATGCAAAATTGTGGTGTATTTGTGCTCTTCACAATTTCTTGTCAAATTTCTACAACTTGACATGACAAATCTACAAAAATTTGACAAATTACTTACATACTAACATGTGGTCATATGTTACTAGATGAAGTGCAAGAAGGCAATGCCTTTTGCCATCGGGAAGGCAAAGGTTGTTCGCTCTGGCCAAGAGAGAAAGAAGCAACATCGATCTGGGAAACAATTTTGAGGAAGGAAAAGCTTGGAAATGATATATATTACATAGCAACTTTAGAATGAGAATTTTTGTTAGGTCTCACCAAATATAAAATGGTCGGCGATGGATGGTTTCGATCTTGCTTTATTCTGATATTTCACTTACTGTGTAGTTGAGAGGAATGCATGTTAAAATCGTTTTGGCCATGGATATATAAAATCGTCGATCATGGATGGATGGTCTTTATTTGTGAATGTGTTTTTTATGTAGTTTGTGAATGATTTATCTTTCATTAGATTTGTCTTTATGATGCGACATTTGTTAAATGTCACTTACACAATTTTTAGATATTTTATGATATACAGATTTCTTGTTAAGTTTTAGATTTAGTTTCTTTTGATTCTTATAATTTGGATTTTGGGGAATTACTAAATTGAGGTGTTGTGATGTTCTAATATTTTCATATTTTTTAGAATTTTTAGGTTATTTGATTAAATTTCCTATTAATTTAAGAGATACACTTCCGAGAATTATGAGTTTTTTAAAAATTCTAGAATTTTTTTTCTTTATTTCTCAGAATATGGCAATTTACAAATTCTCGAACTTAATAATTTTTTTAAAATTCTATATTTTGAAAAATTATAAAATTATAAAATTATAATTTTTTGTTTTTAAATTTTTTTTACTAATTTGACTAAGAATTTTTTTATTTATAGATAATTTTTAAGTTTGATATTATTTTACACAATCCAAGCCCATTGGACCAATGGGCTATGATGGGCTACAGTCTATTTACGCAACCCGTTGGGCTTTCTACATGGGCTTGGGCTTATGTATGTGGGCTAAAGTTGGCTTGGGTTGGGCTACCAAAGTCCGGCCCATTGACACTCTTAGCCACAATAGAGCAGCATGAGACTTCATTAAAAATGAAGAGTTTTATTGTGGACAATAGGTGGTGGAAAAAAATGTAATACTATTTGTCAGTCATAGAATCTCAAGTACAAGTGTTGAGATTGATTGACTTCAAAGACCAGGGCAAGATGAAGATCAAAAAGAAGCATCATAAGGGTTACAAAAAATAGTGAAAGATTATAGACTCTAGATAGGGCAAGGCACTTCACCACGATATTCAAGTTGTAGGTATAATTTTAATTATTTTGTATCATTTTATTGTTGTAGTAATTTGTTAATGTCTTAATGGTTGAATTGGGATCTATTTTGATAGGATATTTCTTAAACTCAATGATGTAAACTGGTGACCAAGTTTGTAATGATGTAGATGTGTTGTGAGGTACATTGTTAGTGAGCAAACATTTAGCCAATATTGCATGTGATAGAACAAAGGTTGAGATCATGAAATACCAGGTCAGTTTGGGGTCAGACTAGGTTGCCCAACCCAGTTAGTGTTTTGATCAACTAGTTTGATTTCGACTTGATCGAACTGACCCTATGAATGGCCATAACACCATTGGTAGCTGCATGGGGGAGACACCTAAGTAGGGGTGGGCACGGTTCGGTTTGGTCAGGTTTGGACCATTTTTTTTTCCAAACCGAACCAAACCGAATCACCCTCCCAAACCGAACCAAACCAAACCGAATCAATTCGGTTTGGTTCGGTTTGGTTCGGTTTAAACCGAAAATAAATAAAAATATTTAAATTAATTATTTTTTATATATATACACTAATTTTATGTTAAAATTAATGAAAATAAATATTGTTTTATTATAAAATTTATAAAAATATCATTTTTATTAATACTATAATAGTTTTTTTATTTTTTTTGATTAAATCGGTTTAAACGGTTTGGTTTGGTTTAAATCGGTTTGGAGATTTTTCAAACCGAACCAAACCGAAAGGGGGTCCAAACCGAACCAAACCGAACCGAATGGACTGGTTCGGTTTGGTTTCTCGGTTTGAACCGTTTTGTGCCCACCCCTACTCCTAAGAGTCCCCTCACCACTTGGTGGCCTATTTTATAGGCCCCCAAGGGGCTTCTCTCTCTCTCTCTCTCTCTCTCTCTCTCTCTCTCTCTCTCTCTCTCTCTCTCTCTCTCTCTTCCCCCCACCTCTCTCACTCTCTCTCATTCTCAAGTTATCTAAGTTTCATTGCTCTCTATTCTTTAGTTCAAGCTATGTTAATTATTCTTTTAGTGTTAATTAAGATATAGTTAATATTAATCATTTAATTAGTGATAATTATTTTTTTAGTTTTATTCATTTAATTAGTGTTGAAGTTTTTTTTAAGTTGTGTTGCTAATTCATTTTTTGTTTAATTGAGATGCTAACCCTATTTTTGAAGTATTTTTTTTTTGGTTTTTTAAGTGTTATTATTCAATACATCTTCTCCAAGTCTTGGGACTTCATGTACGACTCGAAACGATCTGGCTGAGCTTTATTGCACATTGCTTTCAATGGAGCAAAGAAATGTTCAATGTAAATATTGTGATAAAATTCTTCATGGTAGAATTTACCGGTTGAAATATCATCTTGTGGATATAAAGGGGGATATGGCATTGTGCACACAGACTCCACCTGAGGTAAGAGTACAATTTTGAACTCATTTACATGCTTTGGAAAAGTCAAAAAGAGTTTCAAAGAGATATTAGGACACTGTTCACAAAGAAATTATAGAACCAACAAAGCATTCAGTACATACATATGGTACCAAACAAGAGCGTCCAAACTTTTCTCGATACAAAGGTTTTGATGATGGTATGTTATCATTAATCTTTGATAATTTATATCAATATATGTATATAAAAATACTTAATTATTTTTTTATTACACACAAATGACTTAGTACAAGTGATAGAGGTAAGCTGCAAGTCGTTTGAGGAGGAAAACATGTATAAGCATACCATCAGATTTATAGGTATAGATATAGCCATACCCCCATGTTCACCTTCTTATCTCCATCTATTATTCTATGGAGTACTTATATAATACAATTGAACGGGCCAAGAAAGAAATATCGAAGAAGGTCTTAGGCTTCAATAAATGGTGGGAAATGATTGACCATCGATGGGAAAGAATATTGTATCATTCTATACATACAACAACTATGTTCCTTTTGATTAAGTCAAGTGATATATGTTAATTAAAATTCTTTTGTTTATGCTTTATCTTAATATTGATCCTTTTTATCACCAATTATCAAGTCACTTTTTTAACTCAAGATATTGTTACAGTCTAATATTCAAACTTATTAATGAACTCTTATACAATGCCAAAGAGGTAATTCATAAGATGCTTGGGGATGATGATCGCTTAATTATAACATGCAACAAGATGTATGACTATAGAATGGCGTCATTTTACTTTGAGATATCAAAGGTGCAACAAACAGTTATGATTCTTACTCTCGATACGTATAATGTAATTATTTTTTTACTTTAGATAATTAACTTATTTTAATTATCTTCTAACATACAATGATATAATGCAGCTAATTGGTGGATGGATTACAACAGAGCACCAGGATATGAAGACTTGGCTGATGTTGCAATCTAAGTCCTAAGCCAAACTGCACCAGCTTTGGGTTGCGAAAGAAATGGGTCAATGTTCAGTCTTATTCATACAAAATAGAGAAATAGGTTAACATTTAAGAGACTTGAGCAATTAGTCATTGTCACTATAACATGAGATTGAAGTTGAATAATTTACAGAAGATGAGAGACAACTAGAAGGAGGAACAAAAGTGGAGAAAAGAAGCAAGTGGAAGATGAAATGAGGCGGTGACAATACAAGAACCAAAGATCAATTTGGAGGAGGCATTCGATGAGCAAAATCTTTTGCAAGTTTGGGTCAATGATAAAAAAGGAATAGGTGAACTAGAGTTCAACCAAGATGATTGAGAATGGACTTAAGGAGAACTGGACAAAATTTCTCTATCCAAGGAATTTTGGATCCTTCCTTTAGCGACAAAGAGACAGAAGATCAAAGAATCTTCTCATCATGATAAGTAATCAAAGAGTCAATGTAAATAAGTTTTAATTGATCCCCTTGCATTGTAGATGTTGAATCGATTGACGAGAGTTAATAAAACACACCATAGTCGAACATCTGAGTGTAATACCAAACATTGGAGGATTCTGGAGATTCAAATATACAATATTCACATAACGAAGTTTCTCTGGGTGGGGTATTGCACATATCATATATGGTAAATATTCTTAGCTAAAAGTTTACTACCTTTATTAATCACTACACTGTTTGCATGGTTGTCAAGATAATAAGCACCTAAAATATTAAAGGGTGCCAACTCTACTTAGGCAATAAGGTGGCTGCTTAGGTGGTCAAGATGGTGTCCTTAGATGTTTATATATGTATATGTATATATATGTGTATATACATGTATACAAATATGTATAATTAGATGTTAATACTATATATATTTATGTATATATACAAACACATATACATGTATACATATTTATGTAAAAATAAATTTATTTTTGTAATTATGAATATATTGATATATATGTTATGGGAAAGAGTTGATATCAAAGTGAGAAGGAAAAAAGAATTAAGAGAGAACTTAAATTTCAAGTATCCAACATATATTATAATCACAAATCTTAACCCTATATAATAGTATAAGTGATAATGAAATTTGTTTACAATATTATTAAATGAGCACCCACGAATTGCAGATCAAGCCTTGGGTGGCTTGGTGGACATCATGGGCACCTTTTGGGACCACCATAAGGTGCCTTGTAAGGCACCTAGGTGGGTGCCTTGACAACTATGACTATTTACTTTTTTTTACAATTGATTAGTGGATCCAAGTGAACAACAGGAGTGGATGGAATCCACTCGCAAATATTGTAATTAAAGTAATGAGTCAGACAACTAGCTCTTCTCAATGTGAAAGGAATTGGTGCACCATCAACTTCATATACACAAAGAGAAGGAATAGGTTGAAAATTGAACGATTGGAGAAATTAATTTTCTGTCACTACAATATGAGATTGAGAATTAAAAACATTAAGAATAGGTACAAGATATCTGAAAGACTTGCACCAAGATGTTGACTTGGAATATCTCTTCCAAGAAGAATATTCACTTGCAGCAAAGATAAATGAGAGGACGCTAAGGGAAAACTAGATTTTGACCCGAATGATAGATCTTGGGTCGAATGTGAGGTGGACAATGTCATTAGTGTGGATGAATAGATGGAAGAAGGACAAAAAACTCAAGTTTCTTGCATAGCTCTAACTCCACAGCTAGCTCTAGTTTTACAAAGTACAGCTCTAGCCACAACTCTATCTCGTATTCTAGGTGCATGACCTACCTCTAAAAAGATTGGTGCCTTTGGAAGTTTCAAGGCCTTTAAGAGAGTACACCACAATGTTGATATTGATACACAATAAGAAGAAATAGGGAAGAGGAAGAAGATGAATACTAAATGAAGACATTTGATTTTTATAGACGGTACCTAGACACCTTCCTCAAATAATGATGTTAAGAAAAAATTTATTTCACCGATACAACAACAAGTGGAGCTGGTCTAGAAGATTTGAGTGAGAGACAACATTCTAGTGGAAAGAGTTAGATGGAATCAAATGAGTTTCTTTGATGAGTATGTTACAATATATTATTCAGAACCTATTTTAGATTTTGAGTTTTGTTATCCACCTTCATCTACAACCTTAGGAATAGATAATGTATATGATTTTAGTCAAATGACTTAGTCCCTATTTTTATATAGATATAGCCCGATCATGATTGATCATAGTCGGGGGAGCATCTAGGAGATTGAGAATGAGCAATAGGACAAAAATTATAAAGGGCAATTTCATCTTTCATGATGAAAAGGCATCTTTTTTATTATATTTGAGTTGTACTTGTATCATCTTGTCTATTGTATTTGAATTTTGATTTTTATTTGTATTATCTATTTTATTTAATAGAATGAATTTTAAATTGTTAATAGAATGAGAACCATAAGAGCTTGTTATTGCAAGAGACTGATCCGTCTTTTTTGATGTCATAACAATGTTTTAAAATTTTCTTGATTTTACATATTTTAAAGATTTTAATGATTTTATAAATTTTTTATTAAAAATATAAAATGGACCTATTTCAGATCGATTTTTGTTCTAACGGATCAGTCAAGATTGGATCGATCCTATTTGGATCGGATTGGTACCCGATGTTGTTGACTCCAATTCCAATCATACGTTGATTTTAGTGACAAGAGGAAGATCATGTCTTATTTTAACTACTAACATTATTTATTATAATTTGTACAACTGTACTTTTTCAAACTAATATATTCAGTTTTTTTCGATATACATGTTCTAAACTATACACCATAAAATTAATGATAAATAATTTTGTTTCTATCATTAGCTATTAACTTGAGTCTACTAAACTAATCATTTTTTCATTTCAATTATTTTGATTTTTTTAATTTTTTAATTAGATATTTTTGAGCTTATGCTTAATATGTCCAAATTATGCATAACTCATCTCTTTTAATTTGTCTACAATTTTTGCTACTCCATCTTATTTAATATATTCATTACATATTCTATCTAACTTAGGGTCCGTTTGGATCCATGTAATCATAAAATCAGTGAAAATATTTTTCATGGATGAAATTTTCAAAAGAAATTGGAAAAAGTACGTAATACTTGGTTGTTGGTAAATAGTTTTACGGGAAAACACAAGTTTCGATTTGATTGCCCATAAATCATTTTCTAGAAAATATTTTTGGTCATTTGGATATTTTTAATTATTTTTCTAAGTTCCATGTAAAGTTTTGCTATTGTATCATCATTTATTTACTTAAATTTTTAAAAATAATTATTAAACATTGAGTTTATATTTTCAAATTAAGTATTTGATAATTTTTTTAAACTAAAAAAGTTCATAAAAATTTATTTACCCAAAATTCATATTTTGGAAACTTAAAATGATAGTACAACATAAAAGTACCTATGAATTATATATAAAATAATTTAATTAACAACATAGTTCAAACACTTGCAAGCTCAAGTTTCAATTAAAATTGAATGAATAAATTTATTAAATAAATCATTAGTATGATAAATAGGTTTTCAATAAATATGTTTATCTTTTTCCATCGCATCAGTTTTTGAGAATATATATGTACTTTGAAATATTTTTGGTTATTCGATTGTTTTTAAGATATTATTAACAATTTTATACTTTAAAACTTGAAATACGAGAAATTGTAAAGTAATATATATTTTTAATTTAATTATTTTTTATAACTTTATCATGTTTATCATTCAAAAATATTATATAGTTAATATTTTCTTAAAATTAAATTTTCATAATTTTACTATTTTTAAAATTTAAAAATATTAATAAATAAAATCTTAAGTATTCCAAAAGTTCCTCGCGCTTTTCGGTCCGAAAATTGGCACCCAGAATGAAAATGAGGATGTCAAAATTTGTTTTTTTTGGTCACATGGCCAAGTTGGCCAGCTGCCCGCCGCGCCCGCGGGTCGACAAGGGATCGAGCGCCTGCGGCGCGATCCCCACCTGATGATCCCTCCCCCTCAGGGGATGGCCGGGCGTCTCCTGGTGCCCTCATACCCCCGCCCTCCATATTAGCAAAATATGGAGCCAACGATTTAAGTTTTCTTTAACTGTCAATTTTTCTAACATCCAAATATTCAACTAAGTTGTGTTTTCCCAAAAAGTTGGCCCGAGAGAATGTTTTACAAGCAAACAAACGGACCTTTAGTGCGGCACACATCCATCGCAACATTCTCATTGCAAGGGCACTTATTTAAGAAACATGTTCTTTCTTTATTGTCCAATATTCTATACCATACAACATCGCAAATCTATAGTTGTGTTGTAAAATTTTCCTTTCACTATTAGTGGAGTTTTACAATCGCATAGAAGTCTTAATGGTCAATCTTCACTTCATCCATCTTGATTTCATCAGATAGTTAACACCTTTATTGCATTTACCATCCTTTTAAATAATTGAACCAATATATTTAAACTAAGTATTTAAGCCTTTGAGGTAATATACTATATTCAAACCAACTACCCTCTTTTATCCCCTTTGATTTTCAACAAATTTAAAATAAATATTTTTGTATTAGTTTTATTTAGTTTGAATTTTAAAGTTTTTACTTTCTATTAACTCTTCGTGTCTCATCTATTAATATAATATTTTATACAAACATCACATAATATGGTATGCCAAGTTGTATTTTTTTTGTTAATTCTTTCATAACTAATGTAAAAGAATAGACTTATTGTAAACTTTGATGTAAGTCGATTGAAACAAAAAAATTCTTATTTCTTCTCAAAATATGTAGTTGTTTTATCATATATGTTTTTATCTCATTTGTGTATATATATAATGAGTACAATCATTCGCTTCAACACTCACCAAAACACATCTATTGGAACTTTATTATAAGCCTTTTTCTGAGTCAACAAACACCATAATTAATTTTTTTTCATATCTCAAGATTTTTCTATCAAACTTCTAATAAGAAAAATATCTCCAATTGTACATCGATCAAGTAAAAATCTAAATTGGTTGGTTGAAATATTTGTGCAATATTGTATTTGCTAATCCATGACTATTTTTCATAATTTTATGGTATGACTCATACACTTGATCCTTATATAATTTTAGCAATGTTATATCTTTTTTTTCTTAAAGTAGGATGATGCTCTTTATCTATTTATTCAACATTTTCTTAGAGTAAGATTTGTTAAAAAATGAGTTAACTAATCTATCCCTAAATCACCCAAAATTTTCTACATTTTAATAGGGATGCTATTGGAGTCACGCATCTTGTTTTCATCTTTTTCAATGCTTATTTACCTTTAAAAAATTTTATCATCTTAGTATAACTCATATTAAGCTTTGTTATGTTCTCTATATTTTCTATGTTTCTAATAAAGTTGTTGAAAAGAGTATCAAAATAACTTTTGCACATTTTTTTAATGCCATCATCTTTGATCAAATTTTTTTTATACAAGATACCCTGATAGGGGGAACCAAGATGATGTGTGTGCGACGTGCGTAAAGCTACTTGGACATGCACAAACACGATAGTGGTTGACTTTCATACATGATGCCCTTTTTATTGAGGCAATTTGACTAGGTGACAGAATAAATGCGCCATGCATGTGCCTGACGTAGTGCTTTATGCATTGTTTGAGTCAAATCAACCACAAAAGCACCCCGATGGGGGACGTCAGAGTTACTGTTCAAGTGTCAATGATCAAATGTGCTTTTATGGGATGAATCTAGGCGAAAAAATGATCAACGGGACCTAGCCACCATTACTAGGGCACCAGGCGCCCCTTCTGCAGGGGCACCAAGAGCCCCCTTTATTGGGGGCATCAAGTGACCCATATCACAGAACCTTGGCACCTTGATGAAGGAGGCACCTAGCACCCCCTATATCGGGGCATCATGTCAGTAGAGTCTGGAAGTGTGTGGTATGTTGAACTTTTTTGGAAAACTTGTTTTTTTGACAAAATATTTGAATATCGTTCATTGAAACTAGAGTTTTAGACTTTACAACTAGGTCAAATTTACATATTTATAGTTTGTCTAGCCTTAGCATTTACTTTGCAAGGGAGTAACTTGGAGTGAAGCATAAGTGAATGTAGTGGAGCATAATGAGACGTAGTGGAGTGTAATGATAATAGATGGAAAATGTGACGCTGATATATAGATTTAGACATGTTTGCAAAGGTCTAGTTAGTAAATGAACTTTACCTAGTCTCAAAATCACCTTTTTGTCTTATCTGAACTGTTTCCTTGGTTGATTAGATAAAAGATGTGCCATGGGCACAAAAGAAAGCTAAAAATAAAAGCCTGACCCCTCATGGCGAGAGTCTCCAAGTCTTGGCTTATGAGTTTATCTCGATTGGCATCATGCTTGTGCCGAGATGGGTTAAACCAATTAAAAAAACATTAACTAAAGTACATAGAATCTTTAATTTGCCAGGGTTGCATTCTTCAAGTTCATTAGGTCGTTGTGAGAATTACTGGCTTAATTCGGTAAATTCGAGTTTCATCTGAGGTATATAAGGAGCGAAGATAGAGATAGTCCATGAGTGGATTGGAAGAAAATGGCAGTCCATGCAGGGGCATAAGTGAAATGTGCCATGGTGGGAGTTGAAGATGTGATGGTTAGCGTGAGGGACAGATTTCAAAAGCACCACAATGGGAGTTAAAGATATAATATTCTATGGGGACGAAATAATATGGAGAGCCATGATGGGAATTGGAAGGGAGTTATCCATGTTGGGGCGGAAGCAAGGCATGCCATTGTTGGGTTAAAAGAAGGTTGTGGGCCCATGCCGGGATTGAGAATGAAGGCTATCGTGGTGGGAAGTGGGAGGGACGTCACCCACGTGAGTGTAGGAGAAGTGGAGGTCTATATGGGGACTGTAGACACACAAAATTGGGCATAGTCAAAAGGGCTAAGATTTATGTTTTCTTAGAAGGTGTCTAATTCTCCTGATAAACAAATTGATTTTCTGAAAAGACAAGTGAATTGGCTAATTGGAATGGCTAGCATCTCCACAGGCAGGATGTCTAACATCCCGACAAGCAGGACGTCAAGACGACGCACCCCTCAGGACGTTACATGTTCCCGCGCAAAGTCGATAACTTTGACTACAATAGGTTGTCATTTATTACTGGTCAGGTGCATAAATGTCCCATTGATCGAGACGTCAGATACTTTGGGGACTTACAGAGGTCTTGGTGAGAACAAGTTCGGTCAATTTGAGAGGAAATCCCCGATTGAGGAACTTGTAACCACCAAGAGGATATTTAGATGTGAGTGGCTTTGGGAGGAGGATGTAATACCCCGGTTATTTATGTAAAAAAATAGATTAATAAATATTTATTATTTTTTTATTCCCTTCTCCTCCCTATATATATCCTCCTCCCCGTACGCATCTCACCCTCCCGGCGCCGCTTTTCTTCCTCCCGGCGAAACCCTAATTTTCCCCCTCCGGGACGCGCAGCCCCCCCAGGTCGCCTTCCTCTCTCTCCGCGCGCGCACAGCCGCCCGCGCGCCTCCGCGCCTCCACGCCCTCGGTCTCCGCGTCGCGCCCGCCGCCTCGGGTGACCGCGCGCTCGCGCGTCAGCAACCGCCGCCTCGTCGTACCTCGTCCCGCGAGCCCGCGCGCCGTTGACGGCACGTCGCCGCCCGCCTCGGCCCCCACGTCGCCGTCTCCGCCCGCGCGCACGCGCGCGCGTCGCAGCCGCCGCCGCCCCGTTGACGCCGCCCGGCCGCTCGTGCGCGCCCGCCGCCCGCCGCCCGCCGGGTCGCCTCCCGCCGCCGAGTGACGCCGCATCGCCGCGTCACCGCCGGCGCCGCCCCGCGCCGTCTCCTCGTTGACCCGCCTCACCGACGCCGCCCAGCCGCGCACGCCGTGCGCCGCTCCTCTCTCTTCCGCGCGGTAACCCTCTCTCTCCTATTCTCTCTCTCTCCTATCACCTTCTATTTAACTCCATAATTCATGATTTTCCTTCTACCGACAGATTTTAAGAACACCTACCCGGCTCGATTTTTCGTCACCGACGCAACCGCGGCAGTTTCGTCGCCAAATTCAATTTTCTTGGAATTCCGTGCGCCGTTCGCCGTCGCCGTCAAAGTAGGCGTCTCGGCTATTCTTAGCACTCTATATATTTTATTAAATCGTAAAAATTATGTTTAGATCATCATGATTAATAGGTTAGAAATAATGGGTTGTTTTTGATTTATTTGCATATTTAGATAGAGTTAGATTAATTTGTTTAAACTATGCATGCTTAGATTAATTTGGTTATTCATGTACGTTAGACATCATGATAGGTTGAGTATGTGTAAATTTTAGCTAGTTTAGTATGTTTGCATCGCGATTAACCTTAATCATGTACATCTCGATTTGATAAAAAGCCGATGTAAGGTTTAGGCACAATGTTGTTAGAATTCAGTTTATTTTCTTTTATGTGATAGATAGTTCTGTTTAAGCATGTAATTGTCATGGTTAGGTTGTTTATTGCATGAACTTATTATATGCATTGGTTTGTGATAGACTGTGGTATGGTATGCAAATATGTGGTGCATAGAACCATGGGTGTTCATCTATGTATTTCATGTTTGATTTGCCAATTAATTGTTCATGTTTACTGTCTGAGTTAATTATATGCTTGCATGGTGTGGAATGTGGTTAGTGCAGTGAGCTGCATTGTGATGGAAATGCACTTCACCAGACTATAGTTCGGTCATGTGGGCAGCAGATGAATTAGAACAATCTGGAGTATCCTTCGATCCCAGATACCGCGGTTTATCCTAAGTACTCCCCTGCCTATGGGGTACTATGGGATTTAGCATACTATATGTTACTTCCTACTATATGGTAAATCTGGTGCTAGTTTTGTGATGTGACTACATTTTATCAGATGGAGCATGATATTTACTCAGACAGGTGTCTAGTTGTGTATGTTGGCATAGAGGTTAGTGTTCTAGATGTGTCATTGGTTTTATGTCAGGTTATGTGCATACCTAGAGTAGCCTAATGTGTAGGTTATGTCGGTTTTAATGCATTTAGAGTCATGTTATCATATGGGGTAGTAGAATGATCTTGTAATCACTTAATTGAAGATATATAATTAGTTAAATCCTATGTATTAAATCTGATTTTTAGGCTTAATATGTATTTTATACCACTAGAATCATTATTATAGTGCGGTAGTTCGGGTGTAAGTCCTACTGAGTCTGTGGTGACTCACCCCTTCCGTTGTTAATATTTTCAGGAGTGCAGGTTTAGCGCAGCAGAAGCGTAGTGGTGTTTTGGGAATCCGAGGAGCTAGTGGTGTACTCATTCAATGTTGGTATTTAATTTGTTTAGATAGGTGTTTGTTTATTATGTTATTAAGTTGTAAAGTTTGGAATTATGAATTTGAATTGTGATTTTAGTCGTATTTGGCTCCAGACCGATATCCTTCCCCGTTACGTCGCCGGATTATCTTCCGCTGTGCATGTTAAAAATCCGGGTCGTGACAGAGGGTGTGCCCCCTTCTTGGATGATCCATGGAGCCAAACGAACCTGATACCTCCATGCAAACTAATATAAGAGAAGTTGACAATGATAATGAGCAAAAAACAATCTAACTATGCAATATAAGTTCAAAGATTGACAAGATGAATAAATAAACCTAACTCAAACACGACATGGAGTGGAGAAAACAATGATAAACAAGCAAACAATGATAGTAGATGATATTAAACTAAGAATATATGCTTATGGAGTAGACAAGAAGATAGTGAAATAACTAAGAAAGAATATTAGAACGAAATGGAATGAACCGAAATAGAGCAAAGCTGCAAAGAGAATACCTCTCTATATGACTTGACTGACTAAGGGGGGCACTTGGTGGTCCCTTAGGGGGGTGCCAAGAATTCTAGAGACTACGTCTTTGGTTGCTTTATGAAAAGTGGTAAGGTGTGGGGGCAAGGATGGAGATGAAACATAGACAAACTTCAAGAACCTTATTAAAGTAGTAAAAGAGGTGAGAAATGGCGGTTGGTTCACTTGGGAACCATGGTGCAAATAAACATCTAAGGAAAGTAAATGAGAGTGCGAAAGGTGCAAATGACAATGCAAGCAAAGTAAAATGACAATGGAAGCAAAGTAAAATGAATTGCAATAGTAGTAAATAAAATTACAAGGAAGTAAATAGCTCGTGCGAGAGCCAGATGATGTCTGCTTGGGGGATGGAAAGTCAAACAAGTTCACATAGACTAGAAAGCACTTAAACAAAGACATAAAGTAAATGACAAGATTCTTTGGAATTTAAAGTGCAAGTAAAATAAAATGACAATGTAAATTACTAAAAGAAATGGAAAATAGACAACCACAAAAGAAAGCAACTATTGGGTACTAGTTGTCCCACTGTGGTTGCCAAGATTTTATTCCTTCGTTACTTACTACTCTTTCTTCTTTTCCCTTCCACACTCACTTTGGTCCCTAAACATTTGACTCTCGATGTCACTTAGGTGCTAGAGGAGTGGTTCGGGTAATGTGGAAGGAGATGTGGAAGGAAAGGGGAGATGATGGAGAACTCGAAAGGATAAGAATGTGTGGTCACCAGGAGCCAATGGCTATAAAGGTAAATGGAAATGACAATGCAAAGGATTTAAGTTTTGGCTGTGTACTTTGATGGGAGAGACGTGAATATGGGTTACAACTTCTTCTCCTTTGGCTAGCCAAAGGCAAAGAGTTCCAACTTGCTCTTTTTGTCGAAGATGTTGTTGATGTTACACAAAACAATGACAAGAAACAAGGTGAAAAAGAATTGGACCACAAAAGAAGTACAATATCCGTAAAAGAAATAAATATGAAAAACAATTGAAATGAAATGGACCAGATGTGGTTAGATCCTAAATCCTCTTTTTGGGTGATTTTTAGGGCACATGATGTTTGAAACAAGTACTTAGATGCATGAATAAATATTAAGTGCATGTATAACAAGCCTAGATGCAAATAGTGAGTGAATGGAGTGGGAAAAAGTCAAAAAACTTGTTGAAATAGGGTGCTAGAAATCCTAGCACCCAACATCAGGTCTTCATGTCCCTTGGGCAGGATGATGAAGGGACTGATTCCTTGCGCTACTCTAGGCTAGTGGGTGACCTCTAGTACGTTGGTGCAACACCTTGGGGCTCTCTTAATACCCATGAATGAGTAGAAGTGGACGGAAAACCTTGAGAAGGAAGGTTATAATGGGTAACTTTCAAGAGATGGCAAGATAATCAAGGTGGTAAGGAGAGGGTGCTCGTTTCTTGGCCTCTTGATAGGGTTCTTTGGAGAGTGTAGGGAGGTTGAAGAGGGTGAGGGCCATTTTGAACTTAATGAGGGATGTTAGAAGCAACTCTAGAACCCCTTCTCTATTGGAGAAGGGCCCCTTATATAGCCACATGGAGGACAATCTTGGAAGACATGAAAAAGCTATTCACAGATACAAAATGCCTTGATAGGGAGTGCCAAGACATGCGTGCGGTGTGCATAAAGTTGCTCGAAGATGCACAAATGCGACAATGGTTGACTTTCGGACATGACACCTCTTATTTGGGTTTTTTGATCAGGTGACAATAAATTCATCGTGCATGCACTTGACACAATGCCATTTGTGTCATCCAAGTCAAATCAACCACAAAACATTCCGATGGGGGATGTTAGGGTTAATGTTCAAGAGACAATGGTCAAATGTGCTGTGACAGGAAAAATCTAGGTGAAAAAGAACTATGCAAGGGACTTGGCACTCCTTTTACTTGTGTGTAAGGTACCCCAAATTATAGGGTCTTGGTGCCTTGACGAAGAGGGCGCTTGGCACCCCCTTTATCTGGGCATCATGTCGGCAAAGTATGAAAACACATAGGAAGTTATTGTTTTTTGGAAAATTTGGTGATAAAATACTTGAATGTCCTTGTATAGAAATAAGAGTTTTAGACTTTACAACTATGTCAAATTTGTGTGTATCATGCATGTTATTCACATTTGACTCGTTTATTTTACATAAGTTTTACTTCGAGGTTGAGCCCTCACAAGTATGCTCAACCTTTATTCAAACTTTGTTTGTTACTTAAATGAATCAAGCTTGAGCTTGAGCTCAAAGAACAACTTAACTCAAGTTTAGTCCAAATTCAAGCTAAACTCAATATGCGATCATTTATATAACTCAAAATCGGTTTAAACTCATTTGTGAAATTTTAACTTTGGTTCATTTATGAAATTGAATCTAGGTTTATATTCAAATGAAATTTTATTTTGACTTTATTATATATTTAAATGACAATATATAACTATTAATATTCATAATTTATAAATTTAAATAAATATTTAATGGAGTATTTAATCAATCACTTATGAGTTTATCAAGTCGAGCATTAGTCCCCTAAGCTCAGCTAGTCTAATATATTGAAATTTATTTTTGGTTCAAGCTTCTTCATTTAACATATTAATCAAGTCTCAAGTGAGAGTTTCAAGCTACTTGCCTAAAGGTATTGGTTCCTTTGAATCTAGTTAGCTCTCCAATTCCACAATGCTAACTGCTAACGTATTAACAACATTCATAGTTAAGTCAAATCATCTTAATTTATTTTGTTTAAATGTAGATTAGCTTTTATTTAAAGTTAATTATTTTATATTTGCACATAATAAATAAAAATCGATGAACTGAATCAAATGGAATCGAACTGTTCGGTTCAATTCATTCTCAGTTGAGGTTTAGCTAAACGATTAAGCTTGATTTAAATTTTTGTTTGATTTTTATTTTTAAAAAATCAGTCAAAAACGAAACTGTCCTTTACTCGCCAAGTTGAGTTAATAAATTGGGATAAAAAGTTGGAGCTCGACCAAATCTCTATACCGTGTAGGCTATTAGTAGAAGAATTACTAATTATTTAAATATTTATCACACCTATCATCAGTAGTTGTTGTTTGATTCTCACCATCATTAATGTATTCAATTACAAATTATATTATAAATCTGGGTGTGTGCTAATTGATTGTAAGACTACAATGCTTTATGTAATTTTATGATGTATTAGTCCATAAAATGTTAAGAATGAGTCAAGTGGGCCGACTTTAGTGGGACATTTATATATTTATGTATATATTAGCCCATCACAGACATTTTATGATAGGGACTTGAGCTAAACTTACATGGAGAAATGAAAAGTTGTACTTAAGGTGTGTTTTATTAAGATTATGAATGACATTTTAACCATTATTTTTCATGTAATCGCATCTAAACAAATCGGATTTTTTTAAATGAAGAGAGAGATAGAGAGGCTTGTATTATCTTCTCTCTAATTTTTAAAAAATATATCAAGAGATAAATTAAAGGAATATCAATTATTATAAATTCAAAATTTTTAAAAAGTGAAGTCGGATAAATATTTTCTCTTAATCTCTTTGTCCCTATAATCCCAATCAAACACACCATCATGGGGTGTTTGGTTGCATGATAATTTTTTGTACATTTTCATGATAAAAAATTATATTAAAATAAAAAATGAACCAACTCATGACATAAAATTATCATGTTTTTTGAGGTATGTGATAACAAAAAAGAGTTACTATCATTCATGACCAAATAAAGTGAGGGATCACAAGAAAAAGAAAGAGGTGAGACCCTCTTTTTTGTTTAAGAAGAAAATCACTTTCAAAACATAAAATGGTCAAGATTGCCAAACACCTTTTTTTAATAAGCTTTCTTATAATTTTTAAAAATTAAAATAAAAATCTCCGTCATCATGCAACCAAACACCCCATTAGGTCCCAATTTGGCCCTAGTCAGATCAGTTAATATTCTTAATAACTACATTATAGCTCCTGATTGAAAATAAAGATATAAATAAACATATTTTGATTTACATAAGGACAAAGATGAAGTTTCATCGTGCCTGTTATGTGTATTTTATGTATCAAATCTCCCACCACGAGTTATTCGGATGTGCTTAGGGAGTATATATGTGTTAATATTATTTTTTCTAATAAACGAGGTGACATTTTTAATCATAATTCAAAACATTACACCTAACAACACGTGAGTGAATTATGAGTTGTAAAATAGTCTTGATAAATTCGATTTATCCTCAAAATTTAAGAGATAAACTATGTTTATCTCCATAATTTTATGGTGTCAAATGGGTCCTTAGTTTTTAAGAATCTTTACACCATCGGTGTACGACAAATATATATATACACTCTTTTATACATTTTCAAGACAAATATAAATCGTAAGTAATTATACTAACCACACACTGAGATGAGGTATGACAACAAAAAGAGTATACGCTAGGTTGTAATTATAAAAGGTGGGTGGCCACGAGAAAAGAGAAAAATAAGTCTCACCTCTTGTATCTATCCAAGAAATAATGCACCATGAAAACATGATTGCCAAGCACTCAGTATTGTAACCAAACACCGGTTTGGTACGACTTCGGTTCGGAAGAGCATTGGGATTTCTAACTAGGGGCGGCAATGGGCCGGGTTTGCCCATGGACTCTCGGGCCGGGTTAGCGTCGGGCCTTGTTTCGGGCCAAGAGAAATAGCCCGCGGGCTGAAGTCGGGCCAGTTCTCGGGCCGACGGAAGAACCCAACTCGCGAGCTGCTTTCCCTCCCGTCTGGCGTGATGGCGGAGAGCGAAGCTTTTACCGTGGGCGGAGGAGTGCGCGGAAGGATGAGCTCCGAGGCTTCTGCAGCCGCCGGCGGCGCTGTTGCCTTTGGGCGAGGGTGGGGAAGGGTCCGGGAAGCCGGAGAGGGCGTCGAAGTCGGACCGAGAGGTCGTCCGGCGCGGCGGCGCGGCGGCGCGGCGGCGGGCCTCCTCCTTGAAGGCGACGAACTCGGAGATGATGGATCCTCCGCACATCTTTCTCGCCTCCCTGGCCGAGCTTCTTCTCCTGCACGGACGGCAAGCACCGGTGGTGATCGGAGAAGACGGAATGCACGGCGGTGGCGGGCAGCTCGCCTCCGTCCGCTCGGACGGATGCCGAATATATCAGAGGCGCCGCCGTCGGTGGTTCCGGCCCTCGGGCGTCGCGATCGGCTGGAGCCGGATTATATATAATTCCAGATTACCTTTTTTATCCATTACATTATCACATATTTATATCCATACATGCGCCGTAAAATAATTTACATTAATAATTTTAAAAGCTTGATGTGCATAGAATCCGAAAATAGAAGAGCGGCAATTTTTTACTCTAAAAATGGTTTTTTTCTGAAGTTGATATAGAACGTTGGAATTTTGATTGCGCACTCTAGAAATTATTTTATATGTCCAAAAATGTGTAAAATATATATATATAAGGTTTCTTCAGATTGCACCGTTGTTATATATAACGGGCTTTTATCAGGTTGATGGTGTGCGATTAATTCCTGTCAATTCATATTTATTATCTAATTTTGATTCTTATTTATTAATAATCACAAATTTATTAATTTATTAATTATCTAATTTTGATTCTGATTTATTAATAGATCATGTAGTTATTGATTTTTATCTAAATCAAATCAATATTTATATCTCTAGTCACTCAGTTGTTATAATAATTAAATAATTAAATTAATTTTACATTTTTTTAGTTGGTATTATTTTTTATCACAAATACAAAGATCACCATTAATAAGACACATCATTGGTAAGATCATAGAAGTTATTAAAGTTTTTTGGATTGATGTTTAAAAAATTAAAAAAATATAAAATATATCTTATAATAAGTTGAAAAGAACGGGCCGGGCAGGGCCAAACTTATATTTTTTCTGGGCCGGGCCGGGTCGGGCCGAAATGTAATACGGGCCGGGCCGGGCCGGCCCATTATATATTGGAGCAGGCTTTGTTGGGCCAGCTGCGGGCCGGGCCGGGCCCAACCCATTGACACCCCTATTTCTAACCTCACATGGAGGGAAGGAAAACAGTACTTATGGGTGTGTTTGGTTGGGATTATGAATAAAATTTTTATCATTAAATTTTTGCATGTAAATATGCAATCCTATCTAAACAATTATTTATTTTTTCTGAGGTTGAAAGTATAGAATTTGATTTTACATTTTTAAAGAGGACAGAGATAGACTGACTCATATTATCTTCTTTTCAACTTAAAAAAAACTATCAATCGATAAATTAGGAGAAAATTAGTTATTATGAAATCTATATTTTTAAAAAGTAAAATGTCGTAATTTCTTTTCCCAAGGATCCTAGTCGAGCACCCCTTAGGGCTCCAATCTGGCCCTAGTCAGATCCGCCCATACACCCAACAACTACATATTATAGTTCTTTTATGATTGAAACTAAAGATATAAATAATCATATTGTGTTTTTGATAAGCATATAGATGAAGTGTTTGACAATTCTGTTAGGTATATTTTGATATCAAATGCCCACATGCTATCTAGATGTGCCTAGGGAATATACATGTGTTATATTAATTTTTTTTTAAAATAAAATGGTGACAACTCTTATCATAAATCGCAATATTACCACCTAACAACATGGGAGTGAATTTGGAATTGTAAAGTAATCTTTCTTGAATATAAACCTCCTCTTAGTGGCTATAGAATTCTATACCGCCATTGTACATGAAATATTTACTCTTTCATACATTTTCATGATAAACATTTATATTAAAATTAAATATAAGTCAGCTAATGACATGATGAAATTAAATATGACAACAAAATGAGTGTAGACCATGTATAATTATAAAAAGGTGGAGGCCACAAGGAAAGAGAAAAACAATCTTGCCACTTTTTTTATCCAAGAAAAATAATTCTCTATGAAAATATTTTTGTTATAATTTTCAAACACCTGAATTGTAAGTCAAAACACTTGTTCGGTATGACTTCAATTTGGAAGCACATTGGGATTTCTAAAAAAAATTTACAATGTGATTTATAATTTCACATGGAGGAAAGGAAAGTTGTAACTAGGGTGAGTTTGGTTGGGATTATGAGTAAATTTTTAATCATTAATCATTTATTCACAATCCCATCTAAACAAATTGATTTTTTGACATTGACATTATAATAATTGAGTTTATATTTTTAAAGAGAGAGATAGAGAGACTCAAATTATCTTCTTTCAACTTTTAAAAACTCTGAAGAGATAAATTAAGAAAATATCAATGATTATAAAATATATGTTTTTAAAAAGAGAAGATGTCATAATCTTTTCTTCCTATAATCCTAGTCGAACACACACTTAGGGCACAATTTGGCCCCACTCAGATTCGTTGACACCTCTAACAACTACGTTATAGCTCATTGCCGATTGGAAATAACAATTTAAATATTCATATCAACTTTAGATAAGGATAAAGATGAAGTTTCCGTCCTATTTGTTTGGTATAATTCGATATCATATGTTCACAAGCCACAAGGATGAGGTTAGAGAGTATTCATGTGTCATATTAATGTTTTTTATATAAAAAAGTGACATCTCTTATCATATTTAACATGGGAGTGAATTACGAATTGTAAAGTAGTCTTTCTTCAATATTACTAGTTAAATCACGTGCTTCGCACGTGTATGACTAATATGTTATATAGTGATTAGATACAAATTAGTAAGATAGTTAAGATAGATTCTTATAATATATAGATATATATATATATATATGATAGATACATTATAAAAAAAGTAAGTTAAATTATAGATATTATATTTAACTTCTCAAATATACACAAATCAATAATCATATTCTTGGACAAATGAAAGATATATACCCTGCGTCAGAAGGGCAATCAACTCACTGCTTGATCGTCGGCCGCGCGTGGCGCGGTTGGCACGACGCCACCCCGGCGGGGGGGTGGCGAGGGTTCGAGCCCGGCTGTGATCAGCCAGGACCACCTCCCCATGGGGGGGAGGTGGCATCTAGTGGGGATCGAGCGTTGCACCCGGCAGCGCTCGATCCCTCGCCGGCGCGGAGCTGCGCCTTCGGTTTGGCCACCGGGCCATCGTGTCCAAAAAAAAAAAAAAACTCACTGCTTGATCATGTTGTGGACCACAATGTTGTTTAACAAGCCAATTTGGCTTACTACCTACTTGGACGCAAAAATACACATCTAAAGTTTGTTTCTAGGTGGCAGAAATATTTAGATGAAATTCTAGACTTGTTTTTCTTAATGTACTCCACTTAGATGGAGCCTAGAAGTCGAACTATTCATGATATGACATCAATCTAGATAGATCAGAAAAACTTCAAAGTTACAACTCACGCATCATAAAAGAGTACACAAGTTATAATAGAATATTATCGAGACATAGCCAAGTTTTCGAGACAATTTTTCATGCGCACAAGTGAGCGTACATTGTATAATATGCTCACGTAGTGAAGGTGAAGAATTTGGATCACAGTTTCAATGGATTGTAATAATGAAAGTATGCAGCTTAACTAAAAACTGATAAAATGCAATCAGTGAACATCAAATACTGAAAGGTGCAATTGATGCATGGCAAATAAAGATAGGTAAAATTCTAGAAATGCCTATAACTAACATAAATCTATACGTTTTATATAACTTTTGGAATCTTAAACCACATATCTCTATCTCTGACTAAAATCTAAATGATATTATTCAATAGTTTGGAAGAATCGGAGACAAAGAACTTGGTCCTCTGGAAGAAAAAATGCCACTTCAGAGACAATTAGCGAACTTATAGCAGTCATTGTGATGCTAAATTTGACAACTGGCTCTCTGTAAGAAGGAAAAGAGAATGATAAACCTTATTATGGTTTGCTTAAGTGAAATCATTTCAGAATTCTAAGGAATTTCGTCAATACCTAGTTTTAACCACATATGATAGCAAGTCTGTTCTTGCTTCAAAATCTATCTGTATGCATGGGAACTCCATGGTACAATGGACACCCATCATTGAAGATCGAGCAAAGATGAGTCATGCCCAAAAACCTTTCTTACTATCTTTGATGTTGCATGAGTAGATCTACGAGAACGAGTTTGGAAACATAATACCACACTCTCTCTTACTAATGTAGCATTCAAAGACCCTACACTACATCCCCGTGGACACAATTTAGAAAATAAATATTTTTAAAACTTATCAAATGAAATTTAGGAAAACAAACAATCATGTACGAGCTTGTGTTAGCACCTTGCATCATCATCCGTCATATCGAAGTAACGTCCATAGCATATACTAATCTCTCGGAACTTGTTGACACTCTTGCCCATAAATAATGATTGGCCCTGCAGGATAGATAAAGGTGATTTATGATAACGGATGTGTTGTAATGCTTTTTTACTTCTTGTTGGTACAATATTGTACGGCATGTGATGCTTTGTTTTTTGTTTTGTTTTTGTTTTTGCATTTAAGAGATGCTATTTTAACCAAGATAAACAACAAAGGAATTGTACTTCCTCTTCAAGTGTGTGACTCAAATTATATGAACGTAAGTCTTTGAGGCCCTTGCCTTTGAACAAATGCAGAAGAAGACTCTTTATTCGTAAATCCAATTCTTGATAAAATAAAATTGTCCTCATCTTAAAGTCCATTAAAAATTACATGTTTTAGTATGAAGACTTCTTTGCAATCATTAAAATAGAGCTAAATATTACTCCCTGTATCTTGAGTATCAATTTAATTTTGACCCTTGTACGTAGACATATCTTCAGCCAAAATTACGAAGGCATATTTTCACCTTGTATACTAACATTAACTTACAAATCGACATATGTATGGTATTATCTAATTTTTTTATTAAAACTCCAAACATGAAGCATGAACATACATCATTCACGTTGATGGATAAGTGAATCATTAAGAGTTTGAACAAAATATATACTAAGAGGTGTTCAAAGTGACAAGTTTCGCAAGATATTGTAGGGTTTAAAGTTGCACAAAAACAATGGTTAAAGTAAGGCCATTTCTACATCTAATATTGAAGATCATAATAGACCAATCAATAGTCATCGGGCATAGGAGGATGAAGGCGAGGGATGGGTCTCCTTGCCTCAAGATCACCAAAGAATCACCTCCACAACAAGGTGATTGCCTCAAATGTTGATTTACATGTATCATTTCGATATTATGCAATGATAAACGTGAAATTATGGACAATAAACCTAAAAATCATCACTTCAATAAAACATGTCCAATATAGTCATATTATAAGAAATCATTTTAAACATAAAAGTACAACTTTTTTGACGATGCTAAGAGCATTAAGTCTTATTATTTCAAACTTGGGTTATTTGATTTCAGTTTCAATTTTTTGTTCTCTCATATGTGGGTTTTGATTTGTCAGATTGAAACTCCGAAGGTTACATTCGAACCCTATTTGTGCTTTGAATTTTTGTTGTTTTGAACTCAAAATCAGATTTGATCAGTTTCAAGTTTGAGATCATGTAATTTTTAGTTTTGTATAACTTTCAAGTCCTTTTTGGTTTTTAGATTTCATGAAGATTTCAAGTGGAAGATAAACACTTAACTATCTTGTCTCTCATTTAATTTCTACTACCTATCTTAGCAGTGATGAGGAGTGGAGTGGGAGATAAATCTCAAATCGGTTAGACGATTATTTAAAATAGATATGGTGCTTATATGTTTGGGTACCTCAGGCATTAATGTCATGGTTTAAGGTTTGTAAAAGATGTTCACAACTTAGTTGATAGCATATTGTGAGACTACATTTACGCCTTGACCAACCCTTTTCCCGCCCATAGCCCCACCATCTTCCTTATGAGTTATTGTCATTTTTCTCATATAAGTAGTCCACTATCTTGGATGTTGAACTCCATTAGACCAGCCCTTATGCAATTGCATATCAATTCATGATCATATATTTTCACGGATAAGTACTAAATGACCTAACCTACACTCTACGGCACTACCAATGCAGATGTGATATAATTCTGCTAATACATTGAGTATACACGTATTTAAAAAAATAAGGTCAGTTACAAATAACATCTTGAAATAAAATGCACCTCCCAAAGCCATTTAAAAGAAAACCAGAATAAATAAAAAATATATTAGTTCTTGATAACAATTGTAGACAATTGATAGTCTTCAAGGTCAAAAGAAAAGAATTTTTAAACGTGATTTGATCTACTTATAAAGTTATCTTACCTTACACATAGCTAGGGGTGTTAATGGGCTCGGAGTGGCCTCGCGGGCCAATGGCCGGCCTTGGGCCTAAAATTAGGCCCGAAATTTAAGCCCGTGTGTTTAAACATGTGATTTTCGGGCCAAATCGGGAGCCACTATTGGCGGGACCAATGTGACACACGCACCGGTTGTTGTCGTGCCCCTAACTCAACCTAACATTTGGTAAGACGCTAAAGTCTGTAGTTTGCACACATGTTGGCATTTTATATTTTTATTTAACATTTACATAAATTATCCATAGACAAGGTATACTTCACTTCTCTTATTTTAATTATGTCTCAATATTTTTTTCAAGAATTTGTCGACGTACCCAACATTTCATGAAAGAACTCTTGAGTAAGATGATTTTTTTTTGTTCTATTTTTTACAAGTTTTGAATGTCATATCAAGAAGTTAACAAGGGAAGTTTTAAAAATTAAAAAGATGATATATATAAATTTGAAAAAATGGGAAGGGTTCCGCTAGGCTGGGTGAAATTTATATTTTATGCGGATCAGGTTGGTGGGACCAATGAAATAACATGGGTCGGTCTGGTCAACTCGTTATATATTGGAGAGGGCCTTGATTGAGTTGGCTACGGACTCGGCCTAACCCATTGACACCTCCGAATGAGGAGGAAGTTGCGGAGTGGCGCCATCTTGAACACACTTGTCTGTTTGTTTGGGAAGTCTTTTAGTCAATGTATAATACAACAATATTAGAGATAAAATGGTAAAATCACAAGACAAGATATAAATGTGATCGTATTGAAAGGGTTGCAATGGGCGGTGGCCAGCCTATGGGTCCACAGGCCGAGCCGACCACGGACAATTATATGAGACAAAGGTTTTTGCCCCCGGGTTTTAATTGGGAAGATATATAGGCCAAAGTAGGCCAAAATGGACCAAAGCAGGTCGAAACTTTTATCGCAACTTAATTAAAAGTATCATTTTTATTTATTAAAAAAATATTTTAATTAAGTTATTATCAATTTTATAATGTTATCTTAAATAATTAAATTTTCTATATCTGATGATTATATATTTATAAAATAAAAGTTGGGCCAAGCTTGCATGAACTGGGCCAAATTAATAATTTTTGCGGGCCGAGCCCGACCCATTGACATCCCTACACATAGCATAGACATTGTATAATCCTGTGCAACCAAAACATTAATGCATATTTCCCACGAGAAAATAAGTTGAAATGGATTAAAATCAGATGATAAAGTTGAGAGAACGTTTTTTCTTGTCTAAGCCTATCGCTCGCAAGCATAGCACAAGCATGAGTGCATATATAGTCTCAATAGTAACTCAAAAGCCTACGTCCTATTTAAAGATTATGACGGATAAAAAATGAATGTTCAAAAAACCTTCCATAAAGGGCCAAAATCCGCATAAATATAAAACAACATCAAAGACAAAAGAATGTGCAACAAGCCATAAATCTAAAAAAAAAATGTAGGTTGAGGCAAAAGCTTCCACATTCTAAAGAGGAGAATGAAATAAATGGTTTTAATTCATCAAATAGAACATAGTACACATAAAAGCATTTAATTTTTAGCAAAACCAAAAGCTCAGCGAGAACACAAAGTAAAGCATTGCTGAAGGTTTGATGATGCCTCCCCTCCATCTCGGCACCACAACCAACTGGTTGCACGGGCGAAAGTTGATGCCTCGAGCCACCACACACCGCAATCCCGGCTCTTGTCGTGAGACGCCTCCGAAATATGACCGTGTGTGGGGGGGATCGCCGCATATGTGCTACAACGGAGGGCGAGAGGCATCGGGAGCGCGTATGCGATGGGGTGGAAGGCGGTCGGCGGAACTGGCCCCTGGATTAGGTGGAACCAACGTGAGCTGCGCGTATGCGCTACGACGGAGTGCGGAGGGCGGAAGCGTCGGAGCCAACCTAACAATCGAGTTGGTGCCCAGAGCCACCGCATCGGCAATCCCAGCTCCTGCCAGGAGACACCTCTGAAATACGACTACGAGGGGGGGCGAAATTGCCAGCATATGTGCTACAACGGAGGGCGGAGGTCTCGGGAGCTGGCGTATGTGATGGGGCGGAGGGCGGAAGGCGGTCGGCAGAATTATCGATCAGATTAGGTGGAACCAACACGAGCTGCGCATTTGCGCTACGACGGAGGGCGGAAGCGTAGGAGCCAACGTAACAATCGAGCTGGTGCCCAGAGTCACCGCATCGGCAATCCCAGCTCATGCCAGGAGACGCCTCTGAAATACGACAGAGAGGGGGGCGAAATCGCCGGCATATGTGCTACAACGGAGGGCAGAGGCATCGGGAGCTGGCGTATGTGATGGGGGCAGAGGGCGATCGGTGGAACTATCGGCCGGATTAGGTGGAACCAACGCGAGCTGCACATATGCACTACGACGGAGCGCGGAGGGAGGAAGCGTTGGAGCCAACGTAACAATCGGGATGCATATCAATGGTCGTTATTAAGAAATGTACCTAGACTTCATATCGCCCAGGTGCTTGTCGACGAAACGGCAACTCCCGCTTCTAATAGATAGTAAGATTTGCTTTAGAATCTATGCTTTTACCATACAGGAATATGTACACTTGTATGCATTTTCATGATAAACATTTGTATTAGAACGAAATATAAGTTAGCTAACGACGCAATGAGATGAGATATGACAACAACAAAAAATGTGGACCGTGTGTAATTATAAAAGGTGAGGGCCATGACAAAGGAGAAAAAGAATTCTCACCTCTTCTTATCTAACAAAAAATTCTTTATGAAATTATTTTTGTTATAATTGTCAAACACCCGTATTGGAACCAAACACCCGTTTGGTACGGCTTCAATTTGAAAACACATTGGGATTTCTAACATGGCACAAAGGGAAAAAAAATGTACTTAGAGTGTGTTTGGTTGGGATCATAAATAAAATTTTAATCATTAAACTTTCGTATGTAATCCCATCTTTTTTTTTTGAAGAAAACAGTACCACTTCTATTCATAATAAGCTAGGAAGGATACAAAGTTTGTACATCCACATGGAGACAACTGCGAAGATACTTGACCGAGTGAACAAAAGAGTAATCTTGGAAAAATAAATTTCCAAGAGATGACCAAACCACCGCGAGATGACCAACACACACACGAGTGCGAACGTGGTCGGGTGGTAGATAAGAACTCCTTCATAGGAGTTTGATGTTTGTGTCAAGACCGGAAGATCACTCCAAAGGGGAGTGGATAAAGCCAGGACAAACGGTCTTGAGAGAAGTTTAGCGTCTAAAACGCTAAAAGGAGCGATTACGAGACATTCATAACTCGGTCGCAACACTACTAACATCGACAAACTAGAAGAAAAACAAGAAAAACTTAGATAATCCGGACTCCACAAATCCAACACCACAAAGAGATACAAAATGCCTAAAAATAATTTTAGGCAACGTGTTGGAGAAGGGAGATGGGGAGGGAGGGGAGGCCCCTCCCTAGACTAAAAACGACCTCAAAACGGCGATATGAAAAACCACAAAGAAAGATCCTCCGGAGGGAGCCGCCGGGGCAGAAATCACTCGGCGGGGGGGGGAGACCGCTGGGGGGAGGAGGGGTCGGGGGGGGGCCGGGGGGGGGGCCGCCGGAGCAGGAAGCCGCCGAGAGGGAAACCGCTTGCGAGGAGGCCGTCGGGCGAGGATGTCGGGCGAGGGGCCGCCGCGCGGTTGGAGGGTCGTCGGCGAGGGGTTCCGCGCGAGAGGGAAGGCTGCGACGAGGGGCCGCCGGGCTGCCGCGAGAGGGGTCCGCCGGGAGGGTTCCGCCGCGGAGGGGATCCGCCGGGAGGGGCCGCCGGGGCGAGATGCCGGGCGAGGGGTTCGCCGGGGCGAGGACGTCCGGCGAGGGGGCCGCCGCGCGATTGGAGGGTCGCCGGCGAGGGTTCCGCCCCGGAGGGGATCCGCGTGCGAGGGGGCCGCCGGGGCGAGATGCCGGGCGAGCGGTTCTGCCGGGGCGAGGACGTCCGGCGAGGGGGCCGCCGCGCGATTGGAGGGTCGCCATATGTAATCCCATCTACACAAGTTGATTTTTTAACTTTGAGATTGTAATAATGGAGTTAACATTTTTAAAGAAGAGAGAGAGAGAAAGAGACTCATGTTATTTTCTCTCTAATTTTAAAAACTATCGAGAGATGAATTAAGACAATATCAAATGTTATAAAATATAGATGTTTAGAGTTTAGACAGATAAGATGTCTTAATTTATTTTTCCTATAATTCCAATCCATCATACCCTTAGGAGCCAAGTTAGCCCCTGTAATCTCTCTGACACCCCTAACAATTATATTATGACTCCTTGATGAATGAAAATATAAATGATCACATTCTGTTTTAGATGAGGACAAAGATCGAGTTTTCGTCCTACCTATCAGGTATATTTCGATATCAAATGTCTACAAGCTATTAGGACGTGCTCAGAAACATATGTTATATTGTTTTTTTAATAAAAAGGTGACATCTCCTATCATAATTCAAAACTTTACCACCTGGGTGTGAAGTATGAATTGTAAAGTAATCTTTTTCAAATATGAACCCCTTAGCTATTTTAGAATCTATGCCTCTACTATACATGAAATATGTACTCTTTTAAACATTTTGATTATAAATATTTATATTTAAATAAAATATAAGTTAGCAACTACATGGTGAGATGAGATATGACAACAAAAATATAAGGTTTTGATAAAAAAATTTCTTTTATCCAAGAAAATTTCTCTACAAAAGTATTTTTGTCACGATTCAATCTCCGGTATTGTAACCAGATACCTATTTAGAATGACTAAAGCACATTGAGATTTCTAAAAAGTTTCACATTGGGATTTCTAACCTTACATAGAGGAAAGGAGCGTTGTACTTATGGTGTGTTTGGTTGGGATTATGAATACAATTTTAATCATTTAACTTTCATATGTAATACCATCTAAACAAGTTGATTTTGAGATTACAATAATTGAGTTTGCATTTTTTAGAGAAGATATAAATTATTTTAAAATCTATATTTTTAAAAAGAGAAGATGTCCTAATTTCTTCCCCCTCCAATCCCAATCAAACAAACCCATAGGCGTCGTTTGGTATCGGGATAAACTTAATGGGGATAGGGATAAACCAGTCCTTATGGTTAACCCTATCCTCATCATGTTTGGTTTAATTTAAGATAAGTTTAGAGATAACCCTATCCTATGTTTGGTATGTTAACAATAAATTCGAGGATAACCCTATATTTTTATATTTTTACCTTGTTTATATTATCTTATTTTATTATCCATAACATATTTATAAAAATCTTAACCAACTTATATATTTATATAATAAATATAAAATATAAATATAAATTTAAAGATATAAATAATTTGATTTTAAAAATATGACAATTAAAATAAAATTTGAATTTCATTTTTAAAATCTAATTAAATTAGAAACATTGCAACTAAATACTCTTCAAATCGATCTACATCTGGTACTTCAAATTTAATCCCAATCATATACAACCTATAGCTTTGATTAAAATATTTTCAAATTTTTCAACAAAAAGACAATAGAACATGAAATAATTTAAAATTAGCTAGACACCTACGTGAAAACGAAAAGTTGTCAGGAATGAGGAACCTGTCTTCTTGAGAAATCGAAAGTGGCCTACATGAAAAGGAAAAATTGAGTCACCACATCACAAGATGCGACTAATTAACATACACCAGATGCCTTGAAGATACCAAAGGAGATAAAAATCAATATATTATATAAAATATATCGTGTATATACATATCTAACTTAGTATATAGAAGTGGGAATGAGTTTTTTTCGTCCTCCCTCTTTTGACCGTCCGATATTTTTCTTTGTTTTTTTCAACCGTCCAACGATTGATCTAACGTTCAACTATCCGATTTTACCGTTTCGCGATTTTCGGCATGACCGCCGTATCTTTCGCTCCGCGTACTGCCACCGCCATGTCTTTCACCTCCAGACTCCCGATATTCCACCCTCGGCCGCCTCTCACCCAACGGTTTCGCCGCCTTCCGCCGTAATCTCCCTCGCCCTCCCAAAACTGCCGCGTCTTTCACCTCGCAACGCCTCCAGGCTCCTTCTGCCCTCGACCGCCCCTCACCCGACGGTTTCACCGCCCTCCGCCATAACCTCCCTCTCCCTCCCGGAAATGCCCTTTTTTCTCCTTCGAATCTGGTCTACATTTTGCCGCCACCTAGACGCCGATGTTTCTCCTTCTGCCCCCGCATCTCTCACTCTCCATGGCCTCCGCTCCGCGACCTCACGTCTCCTATTTTGCCGCCGCCTAAAGCGCCAACGTTTCTCCCTCTGCCCCACGTCTTTCACCGTCCATGGCCTCCGCTCCACGACCTCACGTCTCTTATTCTGTCGCCGCCTAAAGTTCCAACGCTTCTCCCTCTGCTCCACGTCTCTCACGCTTCATGGCGCCAGCTCTTTCGCCGCACCGCGATGCTGCCAGTTGCCATTTCGCCTTCCCGGTCGCGCCGTCGCCGCTTCCCATCCACTGTGAGTCTCCTGCAGCATGCCTTCTTCTTTCCTTGTCTATTTCGCACTACCTTGCCATGGCATCATCACCGCCTCCTTTCCTCACGAAGTGGTCGGACGCGTAGCAGGCGCAGGCCTTGGGCATCCAGACCTTGGCTTGCGTCCTCGTCGCAGGCAACGTCGTGGAGTTCGGCTCCACCGAGCTGATGTACCAGAACGCCGACATCAAGAACAAAGTCAATATGCTCTTCCATTTCAGCGGTGACGTCGCATGCCAGGTATTTTCTTCTCCGGCGACAGGGATGTGGATGGCTAGGCCTTCCATAGACACCGAAAATCAGGGGGGATAGCGACCCTGCTGCCCGCTAGATCTTGGATACGTCAGTTGTGGACTCTAGGAATTGGGGATTAGATTTTCAGAAGTGAGGGGTTGTCGTTTATTTTGTAGCATTAAATTCAATTTTTTTTCTTAAGATACTTTATTTGAACATCTGTGTTTCACTCCATGTTGGCATAAATTTTAAAAATGGCAAAATGTGTGGGTGATCTGCTTGGAATAGCCACCTGTCTTTAAAATTTTAGATTGTCCAGTTTGATATATTAAATTTTTCACTGTCTATTAACACCCTATTCGTGTAGAAGCTAACCTGATAAAAGCAAGATGAAGCAGATAACATAATAAAATACCCATTTATACTAAGATCAAGATTTTTAATTTGAATTTTTGAAAACATGTGAAATCAGAAGAATTCACTGTATCTTTATTATTTGTATTTGTTTTTCTGACCCCTACAAGTTTGTTTAAATCATAGATTGTATGACATAAATTTGATTTTGGGTTATTTACAAGGATTAAAACAGAAATAGCAAGATACAAGGAGTTATTTCTAACTCTAGATATTTTTAACACTTCAGAGAAAATCCTAAAATTAAGATATTGCATTAATGTTGGTAATGGCCTTCCCAACAGGGACCTAAATCTAATTCTTGTACGTATTGAGCATCCCTCAATGTATAATTTGTCTTTCTCAAATGTCTGTTCGTAATGCTGAAGCTCTAACATAAGCTGTTAAAAAGTGTATATAACCTATATTTTGTATTGTAGTTTAGTTGAACTTATTCTACATAACCCATATTTCCTAATGTCTAAAATTTCTGATTAGGGACTTGGAAACTATCAAGACATGGGAATTCTTGTTATTTATACATATTATCTGCCCTATTTATCAATGACCGAGGAAGGTGGAGAATTTATTCTGTCTTAGCTAAACAAACTGCTCCAAGTCTAAGTTCCAGCTTGGTTAGATGGTGCCCTCTTGTTGAGCTTTTCTTTGTTTGGACTGATTAACTGAACAAAGCCACATCAAGTTCAACTGTTGCTACTCAATGGGCTCATCATGCTTGATGCAACCTCGATTTTAACTCTTAACTTTTTTGTAAAAGAAAATTGTTTTTTATTTAGCTTTTGACTACTATGAAAATAGATGATAATCTATAGGAGTATTAGCTAATTTAGCATGGTATATACATATAGGAACTTACAATGTGTGTTCCTTTGTAAAAGAAATTTGCTTTTTGTTTAGCTTTTGACTACTATGAAAAATAGATGGTAATTCATAGGAGTATTAGCTAATTTGGCATGGTATATACATATAGGAACTTACAATGTGGGTTCCACAAATTTTTTAAGTGTTGACATAGAGATTACCCTACCATTTTAGATCATTTGAGCTACTTTTTCATTTGTTGAGGTTATTTGTCTCCCGTTCTCTTCCTTGTCGAGTATATGGATTCTTGTTCATCTCCTTTTTCCCTGACCAGGTGTGGTTTCCTAATGGAGATGTATCTCGATTTTCCCCTTCTTCTTCTTCATCTTCGTTCCCTATCGCTGCCACCGCTTCCTCCTCTTCTTCTTATGACAGATGCTTTGATTATTCAGGTACCAACAGGAGAGAAAGAACACAGAGTGCACCTTCCAAACCCCGGTCGCCGCTTATGAGTATATTTCAGATTTTTACTATTTCTGCTTTTTAGTTCACCCAGTTTTTCAGATTGTTAGACGTTCAGATGTTCAGATTTTTTTTAAATCCTTAGGTTTTAGACACTCAGATTTTCTGTTTTCTCTGGGATTTCCATGTTTTTTTGGAATTTCTTGGTTTCTGATTTTCATTGATTTCAAAACTTTCAAAGTTGCCTAAACTTTCAGAGTGCCCAGATTTTTTCTGTTTTAGAATTTTCAGAACTTGTCATACCTCTGATTGTTTTATTGCCAGATATTCTAACTTGCAACAATTTTGTGATTTTATGATTTTAGAGAACTATTGAAATATGTATAGACCTTTGATGTGAGGTTGTTGAGTTTTCTATTTATACAAAGAATGGATGAGCTAAGTATTTCAACATTGGATATGAAGAAGTTATGGAAACACAAGATAAAAGTTTTGTTTTATACATGCTGATAGTGTGCACATGCGGTTTAACGAAGGCAGATCTATATATATTGATGTTCTTGGAAGGGCTAGCAGATAGATATGCTAATGAGTCAACAAAGTTTGTAGGTTGTGTGGTGGGAGTTAGATAAATCTTTATTTCAACGTCATTAGAATTATGTGCTCGTTCTGTCATAGTTTAAAGGTTTGAGATTGCTTTGTTTCCACAAATACTAAAAATGTTATTTTGAATTTTCTTTGTTCTTATATTTGTGTTGGATTTATTAGTGTGCTTTGAATTATTTCTGAAGGTTTGAGCAATTGCTGACTCTAAATGGCAATGTTTTCTTGGCCTTAGTGAATTTATCACTGAAATGCAGGTGAGACAATCTACTTAAGAATTCCTTGAATCAATTGTCATTTCTTGATACTTGATTGGCAATAATCATAATTTTCAATTTACAGCTTGTCGGTCTAGCACAAGTTGGACATGGCATCACTTAAGAAATTCTTTCATCTGAAGGTAAACAAATAAAATAATACCTGAGTAGTTTCTTTGTTTTGAGTCTCACAGATTCAATTCTATATTTGGTAACCCATTCTGAGAATTACTACAGTCCACTTAAAGAATCTGAAACCACTTGTAATGGATGGATTGGACGTACTGTTACCTATAAGTTACCTTTGGTGTTATTTGAAATTCTGGTTTTCAATTCTTCATTGAAGGATTTTGTTTTCATTTTATGTTTCAGATTTCAAGTTTGGGATTTGTTGGGATTGAAAATTTGCATGAATTTGGGTTTAGTGTTTGAATATGTCAAACCCAGTTAAAGATTTTTTGCATTCCAATTTTCAGGTTTGAGTTTTTTTTTTTTTTGGGATTTCACATTTTAGATCTTTTTTGAATTAAATAATTAAGATTTGAGATTTGGTGTTTGAAATTTGAATGCCTCCTTTGATTTGGTTTGGATTTCACATTTGAGATTTGAAAATTTTAACCTTGATGTTTTAGCCTAAGAATATGAGATTGTTACCCCCTTACTTTTTTTGTAATTTAAGGTTTAAGATTTTGTATTTAGGAATTTGAGATTTCAAGTGTTTGATTTGAATTCTGGTTGTATCTAGGGGTGGGCACAAAACGGTTCAAACCGATAAACCAAACCGAACCAGCTCATTCGGTTCGGTTTGGTTCGGTTTGAACCTCCTTTCGGTTTGGTTCGGTTTGGAAAATCTGCAAACCGATTTAAACCAAACCAAACCGTTTAAACCGATTTAATCAAAAAATATAAAAACCTATTATAGTATTAATAAAAATGATATTTTTATAAATTTTATAATAAAATAATATTTATTTTCATTATTTTTAACATAAAAATTAGTATATATATGTAAAAAATAATTAGTTTAAATATTTTTATTTATTTTCGGTTTAAACCGAACCAAACCGAACCAAACCGAATTGATTCGGTTTGGTTCGCTTCGGTTTGGGAGGGTGATTCGGTTTGGTTCGGTTTGGAAAAAAAATGGTCCAAACCGGACCAAACCGAACCGTGCCCACCCCTAGTTGTATCTGATGGTACACTCAGATTTTTTTTCCTTTTACTTCTGCCAATCTTCCTTAGGTCTAAGTTAAATCATTGCTTAATTAATAGCATTTTCAAGTACATGGTTATGAATATTTTTGATATCTTGCAGCTACAGTTCTTATCTGATATTAGTTTTGGAGGAAGCAGGGAGAATGATCTCCTTTGAGATGAGTGACCAAAAAACTAATCATTTTATTATGTTTCATGGTTTATTTTTAATATTTTATTGATCTTATTGATGGAGATTATCTTCACTTTTCAACTTTAACAATTCGCTTCATAAAGAAATATTCTACGATCATGAAAATTGTTTTGTTAAGTTGGCTGGTTTAGGCCGCAAAATTTTCTTTTTAAACTACTTTAACTGACTTGGAAATGGTGGCAGGAAATATTGTAAACTGAGAGGGTTGGGACAAGGCAGCTACATCATTTGAGATGTCAATTACAGAGTTTCTGATTTTCAAAGTTCAAGTACGTAGGCAGAAGACAGGCTTCCTGTACTGCATTTTGGTAAGTAGCAGTAGCACAATCCCTTATTTGGTCTAGTTCTTGTGTTGTAAGTTGTAACGGCACCCTTAATTTCTTTTACTATGGGTCCTTTTGGATTCAAAGATGCAAAAAGGGGAACACCTTTTCTTTGCTCAAGCCGCTGCATGGTTTCTTCAAAAGTATGCACCTATAAAATATATCATATTACATACTTGTGTGATTAGCTACACCATCAATATCCAATCTTGCTCTACTTCTGTATGATCCTCAATTTCCCAAATCTCAGTGGCATGATCGTAGTGCCCGTCTTCCCTTTCTTGTTACCAATACCATGGGACTTGATGGTTCTACAAACAAGAAGACAACAATGACAGTGTCAAAAATTAATCTTCACTGGTAGTCAATTTTATCCTTATTGTTCCTTTCTAAGTCAAACTATTTGTTATGACAAAAATTTCATAAATTCTGATAGATTTTGTTTTCAGAATATTTTTATATAAATCACTCCTTGACCTCACCCAACTTTCTACGTACATCACAAGTAGACTGCTAAATGTTTCAAGTTCTAACTTGATAAATTATCTGATTCTTTTATCTTCATATTTTTTGGTTTTTGAAAATTTCTAATTAGCAGATTTGCATATCTTTTTTAAGTTTTAGCACATATTCTCTTCTGAGCTTTTCAACTTTGAGAGATCTTTTATTTGCAACATTTCAGGTTTATCTTACACTTTATATGACCTTCAGACATCTTTGGGACTTTAGAGCTCACTATAATTACCAGATTTAATTTGTAAGGATCTATCAGAAATTTTGGAGTTCCCTAGAATTAAAATTACCAACTCTGTATGGAAGTGGGGAATACGTCTTAATATATGAATTGTTGTGAGATTTGAAATTCCAATTTTATATTTCTCTGCAATGTAGTTTCAATATAATATATGTTATCCTTCTTTTCTTTTTTTTGGTCGGATGGCCGAGTGGCCGAAGCACGCACAACACAGTGCGTCAACGGACGATCGAGGCCCAGCGCTCGATCGTCACCTGATCGCCGGTCCCCCTGGGATAGACGGCATTCGAACGGCAGAAGAACGTTCGAGCTGCCGCTCGAACGCCAGAATGCTGCACCCCCATGCAGACGTCCATGCCAACCCACCTAAGGTGGGTCGGCATATGTTATCCTTCTTAACTATTAATATGTCATATCGTCTCCTACCTTACCTTATGACCAGTGGATGCGAGGTTGTAGTGTTACGCATTAGTCTACCTTACCTTATGACTAGTGGATGTGAGGTTGCAGTGTTACGCATTTTTCAATTGCACATTTTTTAATTACAATTTGATAATCTTGTCTTACAGTTTATTATAATTTAGATAAAATCTTTTCTTATGTTACCATGTTAAACAATATAATATTTAATACACGGTAGTCATTATTTATTACGTAACTTTTATAGTAATTTCTTTTTGTTCTGTTATAGAAAAATAGCTAATTCTGCATATTTAAAATACTTAATCCATTATAAGACACAAGTATCCAATAAACTTTGTTTGGGTTGAGAACTTGAGATAAATAATTTTTTTACTCAAATTTCCATTATATTACTACCATAAATAGCTAATTCTGACTTTAGAATTTAATAGGAAAATAATCAAATGTTAACTTTGACATACACGAAACATAACAAATCAACATTTTTTTATGAACCATAGTATCCAGTTTTAAAAATTGATTAAAATAGATAAGTTTATTATTATTAACAAACAGGTTACCAGGAATCAATGAACCATTGTGGAATGATGTGACGATGGTTGAATGAAACAAAAACCTAACAAATATATAATTTAGAACAACACAACAATTGGATGAAAGTTTTATAAACTAACTAATAGGTTGTTTGGTTTCCCGGACAAATTGATATTTTTTTAACAAAAGCTGCGTCCTTTCTCTGTGGTTCCTATTTTTTGTAGTTGTACATAGTTTTAACTTTTTATCATATCAAAAAAATGATATTTTTTTATTTACTCTATTTAAGATTTTTTTAATATAAAATTGATCTCAGTCTATAAAAATTTATTATGCACCCAAACACTAAATTTTTTCTCCCTGTGAAATATGACATTTGGCATCAAATATTTACTTCAATTGAGTCATTTATACAAATTTACACAAATTTATAAAATAACTATATTTTAGATAAAATAGTTATAACGTTTTCTATCTTTTATCGGTACACGTGCATAGCACATTTTTTTGACTAGTTGCTACAAATACATCATGCAAATGTACACTTAAAAAGGATTATATTATTGCTGCAAATACCCAAGATTACATAAATGCCCTTGTCGAACACTCATGTCCCTCTTGAGCCAAACCAAGACAGTTCTGCACATTGGTTGCCAGTTAAACTGGAGCCCTGACCCACTCCCTCTGAAGCGTGAACAGGCTAGGTGACCCAGGACCATCTGCGACCAAGCCATGTCAGCACTGTCAAGCCACTCGATTAGTAACCCTGGTTTGGTTAAGCAACAGGGCCAGTTGACTGGCCTGACCTGGCATGAATCAATCACCCAAACCAAGCTTCTTCAGCATAGTGTAGACGGCAAAATCCGGTTCAGTCAGGTTTTAGTAGTCAGCTGCGGATCCAGCACAATGCGATTCAGTCATGTCAGCCAGTCAATTTGGTATATCTAGTTATTTTTTACATATATAGATGCCATTTTCTTCCTTGTCCTGTACCACATCACCTATCTTCCTCTCACATAATCATTTTTTTCCATCCATCTAACCAGTACTCGGGTCGAAGTAGTTCTTAGGACTCCAGCAACTCCACTTCTAGACGGAAATGAAGTAGACCAAATAAGTAATTGAAAAGCATGCACCTACATAATGCCTAAGATGGAAGAAAGCATCTGTAATCAATTAACTTGATTAGCAATTAATATGTTGATGAGATTTGATCCCATGCTTTCCAGGTTGGAAGGATAAAAGGAAGCTGGCAACTGACGTTGATCAGAAATATATTGAAAATCTGAGATATGATCCCTCAGGTTGGAGGATCCAGAAAGCAAGAACAACATGTCACACTAAATGTCAGAATTTTATAATCATACACATCACTTCGCTTAGGAGGTAGTTCAGCCAGCGTAGGCGGCGGCAGCTCTTCCCGCATCTCTTCAATCTTGCAGTTAACGAAAAAGCCATCGGCCCATCATAGATGAACAGGAAGAAAAGAGCAGTTCATTCAAGTGAAGTTGGCAGTACAGAAAAGAATTCTTTCTGGACATGCACTGGAAAAATAGTTAATAAGAAAAGTAAACCCATGTCTCAATCAAACCGTTTAGATATTTTGACACAACTAACTACACCAAATAGCTCTTACCATACGTCTTTTGACAACCTTACTTTGAGCCTCTAACTTGGCTCGATGCCCAAGCCCATCTGTTGTATATATACTAGTTAAACGAAATTAGCAGCATGGCCAATTTAAAATATGTTCACAGCCTAACCACCTTCAAGAGTATAATTGAACGTAACTCAAAAAAAAATTAAAGGAGAGAGAGCAGCTGGTATCTCTTCCAAAAATCAAAAATTGTTTCTCTCATCCAACCTTTCACCATTCTACTTAATTGATTCCAAATGATCAATTTTTGTACATAGCCTTCATATTGATTCTTGTATATATATTAATAGATATGTATACCTTGGGTCAATAGCAATACACTGACTTTGCATACACCAAAAATGATAGAAAATTATGGCATCCTTGTCATCCTAAGAAAGACCCAACTTCTGTCTGAAAGAAAAGAACAAAACACACCAGACCAATCAGCTACTCGGTCTACCAATGCCCCTGCTAACAATTGCATAATGATGTTTTAAAAAATTGAGAATTTTACTTGCTTAAAATTGTTGACATCAACTTCTGTTCAATGTCCGGTCTCCTCCAAACTCACCCTCCTGCGCAGCCCAGACATGGCAGCAAGCAGAGCCCTTGGACGGAGCTTCCCTGCTGCCCCCTTTGCCACCATTGCAACTCCACCGGGCACGGGTCCAGTGCGGCCATACATTGTAGCTCCACCCGCGGGACGCCGTCCACCAGCCCGCCCACGTCGACTACCGGTTCCTCACCCTCGCCCACCTCGATGCCCGGGTCTATGCCATCAGCGCCCGCCTACAACTCGCCATTCACAGGGTGAAGAGGGCGGATCTGGTTCCCCCCGTTGAAGACGACGGCCTATACCGTCGGAGACTTCGCCACGGAGACCCTCTCCCCCTGGCGAGCGTAGATGGAGGAGCAGGGATGATGATGGAGCCATCTTACCGTCTAAGAAGAAGATGAGCGAGATCGCTGGATGCAATCATTGGCCGAAGGAGATTGGGGCTTTGATGGAGTCTCCACGGGAGAAAGCGCCGGAGGGTTCCTTCGTCGGAGCCCCAACCGCCGCGCGAGAGTCTGCTGCCAGATTCGTCGGAGCCCAGCCGCCGTGCACTGCGCGAGAGTCCGCTGCCAAATTCCTGCTGCCAGATTCGTCGGAGCCCAGCCGCCAGGCGAGAGTCCTCTACCGTCCTCGTCAAAGCCCAGCCGCCGTGAGAGCCCACCGCCGCACGAGAGTCTGCTGCCGTCCTCATCGGAGCCCAGCCGCCGCGAGAGCCCAGCGTCGCGCGAGAATCGTATCCCCGAAAGCATACCCTATCCCACTTAGAAGAGGGGATGGTTTATCCGTGACTTTAACATCATTTTCAAGGATAAACTGGATCAAATAAAATCAGGTTAAGATGAAATTTATTTACCTAACAAATAGAGGATTAGGGATAAACCAAGTTTATTCCTCTTTGTCCCCCTACCAAAGAGGGCCTTAGGTGCTGTTTGATAGGGGGATAACTTGGGGATAAACCTGGTTTATCCCCAAAATTTTATGGTGCCAAACATGCCCTTAGGTCACAATTTGGCCCTAGTTAGATCTGTTGACATCCCTAACAATTACGTTATAGCTCCTTGGCGATGGAAAATAATGATATAAGTATTCATATCTTTTTAGATAAGAACAAAGACGAAGTTTCCATGTGCTATACTAATTTTTTAATAAAAAAGGTGACATCACTTATCATAATTCAAAACATTACCTCTTAACAACATTGGAGTGAATTATGAACTGTAAACTAGCTTTTCTTGAATATTAGTTGTTTTAGAATCTATACTTTTACTATACGTGAAAATGTACACTTTTATGCATTTTCATGATAAATATTTATATTAGACTAAAATATTAGTTAACTAATGACATGCCGAGATGAGATGTGACAACAAAAAGAATATAGACCATGTATAATTATAAAAGGTGGGAGTCAAAAGGAAAGAGAAAAAGAAGTCTCACCTCTTGTTTTTTATGCAAGAAAAATTCTCTATGAAAATAATTATTTTATGATTGCCAAACACCCGTATTGGAACCAAACACTCATTTGGTACAACTTGAATTTGGAAACGTATTGAAATTTCTAACCTAGCACAAAGGAAAAATAAGTTGTACTTATAGAGTGTTTGGTTGTTGTTTTAATCATCGTATTTTTAAAATAAAGATCATATTATATCTTAGTATCATTTTTAAAATTACAAAAACATGTACTTTAGGCGTTTGGCAAAAATGATATAATTTTTAAAAATTGTAGAGTGGTGTTCGGTAGCATTTTTAAATTTAAAATTTACTCCAACATATTTATAAAATAAAAAATGTTGTATACCAACACAATGATAAATTACTAAATAAAATGTCAAATTGTTTACAAACATTAATTAACATCATTTATTTAGATATTAGTGGATGATGTAGAAAAAAATGCTAGAAAATAAATTACATAAGGTAATATGTGAATAACAAAATAAAACAATAATTTTAAAAACTCTAATTTTATAAAAACTAAATGAGTAAATATATATTTTTACATTCTTTAAAATGAATATTAGTTTTTTTCCTATGTTTTGTTTCGACACCGATCTTAATTATATAAAGATGGTTCAACTTGGTCAATGCCACAACAAAAAATATGTTAATGCAAATGCATGGTCTCATCGTCAAGAGGTTCAATGACTTGGAAATAAATCCATCCATGATAGAAGGTGCTCTGCAAGAGCGTAAGCTGAAGAGAGAGAAAAAGCAACGTATCAACGGAGCTTTTTGCGATAACGCGACAGGAAAAGTTATAGAAGTAAATGTCGAGATTGAATAGATGCGCTCTCGCATCTTTCTTGAGTGTAAAACATGTATCACCCAGTTTTTTTTTTCTGAGAGCAGTTACAAAGGGAGGCAGACACTATTTTTAAAAATAGGTCACAGCATCCAAACGTTATCCTTGGAAGCCACATTTTTATTTTTAAAATTTAGGAAGAAAAAGTGTAAAAAAGTCAAACCTGACACCCTATTAGGTGTGTTTGGTTGGGATCATAAAAATATTTTAATCAATAAACTTTCATATGTAATCCCATCTAAACAAGTTGATTTTTTGACTTTGAGATTATAACAATTAAGTCTACATTTTTAAAGAAAAGAGATATAGAGACTCATATTATCTTCATGCAATTTTTAAAAACTATTAAAAGATAAAATATAAATATAAATTATTATAAAAACTATTTTAAAAAGATAAGATGTCGTAATTTTCCCCCCTTAATCCCAATTGAACACACCCTTAGGGCCAAATTTGGCCCTAGGCAGATCTATTGACACCCCTAACGACTACATTCAATAACCCTAGCAACTACATTATAACTCCTTGATGGTTTAAAATCATGATCTAAATATTCATATTTGTAAGGAATCAATCCATCTAATATTATGCAACAAAAAATTTTGATTCCTCAAATATCTACGTTATAGTCTCGTTATGAACTGAACAATGTAATGAAATCAGTATTCAAAATGATTTCAAATACGTACCTTTGTGCGATTCAAATAATCACTATAGATAGGAGAATATCAAGCATTCCTATGCTCATTGAGCTCCCTAAGTGTGTAGCCTCTAGTGATATCCACACAAACCATGTTTGAAGTTGGGTTCTTCTTTGCATTGACGTCGACAACTTGTTCTGAATGAAGCTCCACCATCTTATGGCATTCTCCAAAGTGGGGAAGAGGTGTTGGAGAAGGCATGGATGAAATGTGGTTGTCCTTAGCTTGTAAGACATTTTGCCCACTCCATTGGTATTTATATATAGAAGGTGCATTTTTTTTGCAAAAACCCATCATTTTTTATAAATAACTCTTATACCCTCGTACTTATACATCAATTCTAATGTGTATGACCCACTAGGCACAATAGTCTATTTGGTAGAGGTTAAAATAAAAGAACAACTTCTTTTATATTAAATTTATTATCTCATAACCGATTTAATGGTCAATCCCGATCATGAAGGGTACAAGTCACATCCCATGATCATGAATGACTTTAAGGATAATATCATCTACAAAGAGTCTTTCCATCATCGGTTATCACACGAATGTGGACCTTCTTCTAAACCAGTGCTCTAGTCAAATAAGAGTACGATATCAACTATCAACTCTTTAGTTTACTAACTCTATGAGAACATGTACTCGGAATTAGATCAATTAGAAAACTTCTTTTTTAATCATCCTCTTTACCCTTGCCAGAAATTTATATTACCATCCCATCGGACATTCACTCTTACTTACCGAGAGTAGACGATTCTATGTTGTCTACACAATTGCCTCTATCGGTTTCTCATGTACCCAATCCATTAACCGTATTGAACCACATAACTGAATGATTTAGAAGTCAATAGTTAAAGTACAAGGTACACCTGGAAAGGCATCTTTGGAGACCCAAGTCAAAGATTCAATCGTGCAGTCATGATGAGATGATACCCTGATTGGCAGTTAGGTAAGATACCATTCGGGGATTCTATACCGGTTAGTTTAGAGAACTCATTTATCTAATGAGCACTTGTACATGTATTTTAAAGTCTTTATACTAATGATCAATGACATCGGTCATCCTTATCATATAAAAAGTATCACATACATTAATTTGTCTAGATTTTTGATGTTCTATCTCAAGGATCCTATGACTACGATCATTTTATATCACATACCTTTAAATGATTAATCTCATATCTGTAGACATGCAATTTTGGCTCAGCTGGAGAGTCTAAATTCTTGTTTTCATGGAAGATATTCAAAGCGGATCGTGTTTTCTGGACGGATCAAGTTTCTGGCACGTTCCGAAGGGAGGTCAATGGAGCGATCAGCCGCGCCAAGCACCCCGTGTATAGGGTACCTGGTGCCCTATATACAGGATACAGGGCGCCTGGCGCCGTATCAAATCGATTTGACAGGCTTATTTGACCCCCGCAGTGACTCGTCTTGTCGATCTGACAGACCTCATGATGCTAGCGCCCCATATATAGGGCACTATGCCACATGGCACTGTTTTTCGAAAATGGCCAAAGTGCCATCTTTTGGGCTATAAATAGCCCGCCATTTGGAGCTTGGAGGGGGTTCCAACCTCGTGCCACCATAGAGCTCATCCAACACCACGTTTCTAAGCCATTCTCATCCCCCACAAGCCTTCAAATCGATCCAAAATCGTCCACCAAAAACCCTAAAAACCTTCTGTTTCTGTCACCCAGAAACATGATTTTTCTCCAACTTTGAGAGCCTCTATCCGTCTCTCCTCTTACATCCAGCATCCAAACCACCTTTCATTAGCTTCATTTGCATATTGTCTACAAGGAGAAGTCCCTACTTCGTCCCGGAAGCCTCCCAGCACTCCGGAGCGGCGCCGCGAAGAGGAGAAGAAAATCTGTTCGGGCCAGACTTAGTGCCCCGTATACAGGGCGCTTTGACTTGGTCAACGCGCCCCATAAAGGGGGCACCTGCTCCTGGTGCCCTAGGAAGGGCAGGAGCTCGTTTTTATCATTTTCGAATTCCGATCGCCCATTTAATCGAGTTTTCGTCTTCCTCTTTCATCCTAGCATTGATCATCATGTTATTGGGCATGTTTTAGAACATTTTGCATCTCATATATGTTTAAAAACCTACCAAAAATAGGGGTTGAGATTCCGTCCCAATCCGGTTAGTCTCCTTCTATTTGCATGATCGAATTCAAATTTGAGCATGATACCATGCTTTCATTAGAGCTAATGAACCTTTCACTTGTTTCTATGTTTTCTTATGGACATTCTTAGGTAAATCTGATTGAGGCGGAGCTTCAGCCGGATCAAAGACGAAGGATTCACTAAGCTCTCTTCTTTCGGCCGGCCGAGAGAGGAGAAGTCGGAACCCAACAATCTCCCCACTTTCAAAGGTACGACGGTCATTTTCATTTCTCCATTTTATTTCTTTTCATTCTACTATATTTTGGAGCCTTTGGCTCCTGGCGACCACACCCACTAACATCCCACCCACCAAGTCACCAAAGCAAGTGTAGGGGCCGGGAGGGGGAGATCCGCGGATGTCCCGTTTCGGGTGCTTACAATATCATGATCTCATCATGATTCAATCATCATTTTATGCAACCTAGGATGTTATTATGATATATGCATCTAAATAGTATAAGTAATGAAGAAATTCTATTTATTTAAAATGAGATACAATATGAATGTTTGATCATATCATATGTGATTGGCTTGTAAGACATATATTTTTATCAATCTCTCACTTGTACTAAAGTCAATCACTCATCCCTTTGATCTCCATCAGCTTGAGATGATGCTCAAATAACCTTTGAGTTATTGCTTTAGCCAGTGGATATACAATGTTAATGGTTTAAGATACTCTATCTTTAAATATATCTTTCTGAGCTGCAACAACTTCGATCAAATAGTATTGTCATAGAAGTGTTTAAACTTTTGATGAGACAATGTCTCCATTACATATGTGATGGTCCATTGTTTTCACAAAACAATGATACACCATCAGAGATATCAAGGACAAATTCTTAATCTAAGATGAACTTTTTCATCTAAACCACTTCCTAAGTAGTTTGCAATAGTTATATACTTTATATACGTTGTAGAATTTATAGTGTTTACTACTTAAAAATTTTCAAGCTCACTACACCACCATCTAAAGTAAACATGTGCCCTTAAATTGTCATGCTATCAGTCTTATTTGATTTAAAGCTTGAGTCTAACTGCAAAGTTTCAAGTCTTATCCTTTATACACTAGGAATACATTCTTAGTGTTTCTCAAATACTTAAGGACACATTTCTTAGTTATCCAATGATTCTCACTTGGATCTGCTTGATGACTATTTATAACACTTAGAGCATGTGCCACATCAAGCTATGTATATATCATACATGATAGACCCTATGGCTGAAGCATAGGAGACTCTACTCATGTGCTTCTTATCTTTTCAAGAGAGATAAACTCCATATCTCATAGGCAAGAAACATAAATAGGAGTTTTCCATGTCAAACCCTTTGACTATGGTTTTTATATACATTGGGTCAAGCCAAGCATCTCTTTTAGGTCTATCTCCAAAATCCTAAATCCCTAAAACATGATGCTTCTTTCATATTAATCATAAAGGATCAATTCAATAATCATGCTTCACCAATGATAACATACTTATATCATTCTCAATGAGTAGTATGTCATCCACATAAAACATCAAGAAAATTATAGCACTCTCACTTACCTCTATGCACACAGAGGGCTCCTCATCATTCTCAAAAAAACTATAAGATTTAATTTTATCATATCTTGTATTCCAATTTTTAGAAGGTTTTTTCATTCCATGAATGGACATTAACAATCTGCACATTTTGTTTGGATATTTTAGCACTCATATCCATGAAGCTATATCATATACATCTCTTTCTCAATATCACCATTAAGGAATGCCATCTAAACATCTTAATTGACATATCTTACAATCATAGTGTGCATCAATAAAATCCGATTGGTTCAAACTATAGCAACATATAAAAGATCTCATTATAGCCAACTCCTTGACTTAAATGATATTTTTCAATCATTATTACCTTGAGGGTATTTACCTTCTAATCCACTCCAATATAATTTTTAAAGATCCATTTACACCTAATAGGTACTCTTCCTTTAGGTAGAGCTACCAAGTTCTAAACTTGACTATAATAGATAGAGCCTATTTTGGATTGTATTATCTCTTCCCATTTTAGAATTAATATCTCATATTGCCTTTTCATAGGTCTTTAGATCAATATCGCCACTTTATGATATCTCACTTCTTCCATTAAAGATATTATAAGGAATCATCCATAAAAATTTTGTACAATAGAAGCGATAATTTCTATGGGTTCCTTTATAATCTGTTTCAATTGAAACCGAACAATAAAAGTCAAAAACCGATTAAATCGGGTTCGAATATACCTGAAAGGGATTCATATAATCCCATGGAGAGAAATAAGATGAGCTTCTCAAGCTCTTCAAACCGTTCAAGTGTCCAGTCTCCAGCAGTATCCACATGAACTTCATCCACAGCAAGTTCTCCCTTCGTGTCGGCCTCGAGAACTGTTCCCGAATGGAGCTCCATTGCCCATGGACACCTTATAGAGAAAGGAGTTAGGGAGGAGGCTGAGGATGTGGTTAACACCCTTGACTTGATCGAGTTTGATTGAAACCATTAGTATTTATAGAGAATTTTAGAACTTTTCATAAAAACCCAAAATCTACATAAATTACATCCTTACCCCTGTACTTGTGAATAAGTCCTTATGTGTGTGACCCACTAAGCCCAATAGCCTATTTGGTGAGGCCTAAATAAAATAGAACAATTCTATTTAATTTAATTAAATCTGTTATCTGATAACAGATTAATCGGCCTACCGATCTTGAAGGGTACAAGTCATATTCCATGATCCTAAATGGCTATGGGGATAATCTCATCTCCATTGAGCCTTTCCATCATCAGTTACCGCATTGATATAAACCCTCATCCATCCAATGTCCCAGTCGGAAAGGAGTATGGTATCTATTGTCAACTCCTTAATATTTCGACTCTATAGAATCCTGTACTTGGAATTGGATCAATTGAAAAATTTCCTTATCAATCATCCTATCTACCCTGGCCAGGGATTTAGAGTACTATCTCATAGGGCATTCACTCTCACTTACCGAGAGTGGACGATCCCTTGTTGTCCGCTGAATTACCTCCATCAAGTTTTCATTGTACCTAATCCATCGCTATACTGAACCATCTATATGGTGATCCATAAGACAATAGTCAAAGCACAAGTTCCATCCAACAAGGTACCTTTGACGACTTAGGTCAAAGGTCCAACCATGCAACCGTGATGATAAAAACCCTAATTGACAGTTCAGTAAGATACTATTCATGGTTTCTAATTCGGTCAGTTCTGTGAACTCATTCAACTAATGAGCACTTATATGTATATCTCAGTGTCTCCACACTAATGACCAATGAGATCAGTCATCCTCATTATATGATAAGACATCACATACACTAGTTTATTTGAATCCTTGATGTCCCGTCTCAAAGATCCTATGACTAGGAACATTTAAATCACATACCTCTAGATGATCAATATCATTATCATGATCTCATCATGATTTAATTATCATTACATATAATCAAAGACTTCATTACGATATTCGCATCTAATAAGAGTTAGTAATGAAGATTTGTCTAATTATTTGAATGAGATATTTCTAGAAATGTTGAATCATACCATATATGATTGGCTTGTAGACATACATTTCTATCAGATATGTCTCACATATCTATAAGGTTGAATAAGCACAAGTGAAAATCTATGAGTTACCTGTGTAATTCTTAACTAGTACTTTAATGAAAAGTGTCATCGGGTTGTGGATCTAAAACCCATTCCAGAGATACCTAGCTCCCATTGTTTTTCTTAGGGAGTAACTCTTCCTTTAGAAATATAGTAAGTTAAGCAACATATATCCTATCCATAAGTGTGGTATATTTAAATATTCAAAAGCTTCCTGATGATATTCCACAAGCCTACAATTCCTATCTTATATTCTAATTATTCTAGGTTGTATAGCTTAATCCAAGTCGAATATTCCAAAATCTTAACTAGCTTAATGTCACTTTAACTCCTTTCCATATCCTATATCGAATAATCAGAATAGACTTAAAAGGTAACAATTTATATCGAGTGCTTCAACAAAAATAGACAAATAAGATTTTGCAAAGATTGTCATTGCTTGTATCATGTCCTACATAATACAAGATTCTATTATTTTTCAATTAATATGTGAATCTAGTATATAAGCATTCAACTCCTTGATATAATCAAAGAGTTCTAATAATCTTTCATTAGTATCTCTACTTCATTCTTAATCTTTGATAATCTTCTAAAGGTCTTAAATTTGTACTCCATAAAGTACATATATCCATACCTATAGAAATTATCTTTGCAAAAAATAAAATAAAAATATTTTTATTTAGCTTTAATAGACATGGGCCAACATACATTTAATGTATAAGTTCTAACAACTCATTAGCTTCTTTTTCGTGTCTAGTAAATAGAGAGTTGGTCATTTTTCAATGAGATAAGACTCACATTTGGTTATTGATTCAAAATCGTTTACTGTTATACTTTCATTTGTATGGAACTCCTTGAGTCTTTTTCTCATTAATGATCATGTATATATTAAGCTAAATAAATATATTGATCTATATTAACCTATTTCTTCTTACGAGGAGTATTCATATGTAACATGAGAGCTAACATATCTAATATGATTAAACAATTTATTAATTTTCCATTCACAAACACTTTACCACTCAAAGTCATAGAAAAATTATCATTTTTATAACTCAAAATAAATCACCAATTATTCAAACATGAAATATAAATAATGTTTTTATAAAAGGATAAATTTAGCAATATTTAAGATTAGGACATCTCCCGAAGGCTATTAATGATTTGTATCTCCCACTAGTAATTATGCAACTTTTACACCATTCTCATACGTAGGTTAATCTTTATTTATTAAATCTTCATTTACTTGTCATTATTTTTAACAATTTGTAGATATAACATGTATATTCAATATCTCATACTAAGAGATACATCTATAATATCTTATAGAAAATATGCACATCCAGTATCTAAAACCATTATACATTTGTCTAGTATTTTATACAATGATACACTCATAGAATCTAATACCATAATGTATCATGATGATATATAGTATCTTATGTTATGATATTCACAAAAGTATATCATACCATGATGTGTACACATATATGACAACTAAATCAATGATTGAGATGCTTGAAGCTTCTTAAACTTCACCTTTGCTATATATGTAACACACTTTGCACTTCCTCTTTCACCAATCATCATCATGATAGTAGAAAAACTATCCTATATCTAATTTGGGTTTTATAACCTTGACCACCTTCTTAACTTTTAACTAATGTCCTTATATTTTTCCATCTAATGATTTTACTTCTGTTCACTTGTCTCACCAGCAAGAAGTATTAAAGATGTATTGTTGTTTTAACTTACTCGAAATTAGCTCATCACTATGAGCCATGATGGATTGCATATCCATCTATCCATGTTACCTCTACAATTTATATCTTATAGAGTCTGATATCTGACAAAAGGTAAACAATGCATCTCTTATATATGATATTACAAAAATAAAGATCTTATCTTTTCTCATGTCATTAGATAGCCTAGGAGGCATCTACTTCTCAAATATGATAGTTATATGGTCAACCATGAGAATAATTCTCTTAGTTCTAAATAGGTTTAAGAAGTGTGGTCCATTAAGCCATTCAGTATCTGATATACCATTACAACTAGTGGTTAATAACTTAATCTACAATGAAGATATAAAATAAAACATAACATTATAGACATTTAGATAAATCAAGGCTGGGTCTTTATAATTATAATTTATGTTCTCACTAATTTATCAATGAATTTGCATAACCCTCATTATACAAAGATGTGATATCTCATTGACATCTAAGTGGGGACTAATACCCTATTAACCTTATGATGATGATCTTGTGGGAAACACAAGTCATCCCAAACATAATAGGTAGACAACCTTTGCCAGTTGCAACTCTTGCAATGCAACTCTTAGTCATTTAACCTCTAGGGTTATGACATTATGGGAAATATAGCAAGCCATATACCATAGTTAGGTTAAATCCACGTGTTACATTGTGGGCATGAATTCTCAACATAGCCCTTATGGGAAACACAACAAGATCATGCCAATAGTCTACCCAATATCCAACAAATGCCTTGGTCATGATCATCAATCTCTTGCTGAACAAATCTTATGAGAAACACAACAAACTTACCCAATATAAGATTGGCTCATCGATGACCATAACAATGGAAGGCTACGTAAGTTATTTTTAATGTCCTATGTTTATCAATCTAATTTAACGGTGGAGGGGGTTTTATTTTAGTCTCTTCATAATATATATATATATATGCATTTAAATATTATATATCTAAGGTATTTAAGATAGCACACTCACATATCGCATATGTAAATTTTAAATAGATATTGATCATGGATTTAATTCTAATAATGCATAATTGGAACCTAATTGGTATGCATTAAAAGATTCATCATCCTATGCCAGTGTTGACATATCATTAAGCCTTGAAGAACTCTCTTCCAAACGTCCCACCCTCTCCTCCTCCTTGATTGGTCTTCTTGTCATTACATGATTATTAAAGGTGTGCAAACCCATTAATGTACATTAATCAAATAAGAATTATTTTTCTTCTAATCCTAACTCACCCAAGAAGCAAGCGGAGGGCCACTTGTAGTTTTCTTACTTGCGTCTATCTTAGTTTTTGGATATTGGTAAGGGCGTATGGTGGGAGGTACAAAAGAGTTTCCTTCTTTTTGGAGGGAGGCAAGTGCTATTACAAAATGGTAAGTGACGGAACAAAGCCAACTACAGCTTGAAAATTGAAGTTGCAAGCGCCTTCTGTACCCTCCATAGATCGGACTTGAGTGTGCACATGGTTATCATCATTAATAATAGTACATATCTTGGATGAAGGTAGAAAATACAATTATATTTGACTAGAGAGAAATTAGGCATGCGAGCCCTTATAATACATGCCAACATTAAATCAATATCATCGCATGACATACATTCTATGTCTATGATCATCTAAGCAATCACACTATCAAACATCACATGAAGATAGTGCAATTACATGGTAATAACATGGTATAACTATTATATCATAATATTATGCATTATATGTTTTGAAATTCTCAACTATATGTTTGTTATATTTACATGAAGTAAATAACATGAAATGGCCATATAAATATTTTATGTGAAACATACAAGTAAATCTAAACAACTTAGACAATTCATGCTTTCTTAAAATTATGCAAGGACTAAAATTAAAGCACAAATAAATATTATGTAATCACAATTTTTCATTTACTAGTATAAGTAACTAAAACAATTTTAATTACTTGACTAACCTTAAATCTATGACAATAGGGCACAATACCTCATCATAAATCATCAAACATTTTAATAATATGTTGGGTATTATTCTAGATTTTTTTATATTTTTTGGAGTTTTTGGGTAATTTTATGCATTTATTTTGATTTAAAACAGATTTCAAAAAAATGTGCCTGCCATGCACCACCACACATGGCTACGCACGGCCTAGTGTGGCTCATCCGTGCACATGCTCGGTGTCCTGCATGCACAGCCATGTGGCATGTCCATTCGTGCAATGCACCTGACGTATTCTATCAAAGGTGGTGTGGATTTGATTTTCGGTCTCAAAAAAACCCCAAAAAATGGGAGATGATTCCTGGAACACTCAGGAATCTATTTGTTATTTTTTTACACAAAATGGTGACAAATATTGCCTTAATAAATAGAAACAATAAATCATTATCTAGGAGGTTGTCACCACTAGAAATTGCCTAAATTCGCTGCTTCCTTTGCCGTTCGATGCTAGGAAAGTTTGGGAAATGTAGGGAAATGAAATTTTCTACATATTTATGTCATCAAATGGCCTCCAACATTGACATGAATGGATAAAATAGGAGTTCCATTGTTTCAGCCTAGAGGCATGAATATGATTAAAACTTCATATTTTTTGCACTATTTTGGACAATCCAGAAGTACAAAATACAAATGAAAAGATGCATTGGAAAACTCTTTGTCATAAGATTTAAAATCAACCAACAACTTTTCAAAATTCATCACATAAAAATTATGGTGGCCCCATCTGTAGACACGCAATTTTGGCCCAGTTGGAGAGTTTAAATTCTTGTTTTCATGGAGAATATTTAAAGCGGATCGTGTTTTCCGGATGGATCAAGTTTCTGGCACGTTCCGAAGGGAATCAATAGAGAAATCGGCCGAGCCAAACACCCTGTGAATAGGGCACCAGGCGCCCTGTATATAGGGCACCTGGCGCCCTATTTATAGGGCACCAGACGCCCTATAAATAGGGCGCCTGGAACCAAATCAAATCGATTCGACCGGCTGATTTGACCCCCCGCAGTGACTCGTCTTGTCGACTTGACAGACCTCATGATGCTGGCGCCCCATATACAGGGCGCTATGCCGCGCGGCACTGTTTTTCGAAAATGGCCAAAGTGCCCTCTTTTGAGCTATAAATAGACCTCCATTTGGAGCTTGGAGGAGGTTCCAACTTCGTGCCACCCTAGAGCTCATCCAACACCACGTTTCTAAGCCATTTTTACTCCCCATAAGCCTTCAAACCGATTCAAAACTCTCTCCCAAAAACCTAAAAAAACCTGCAGTTTCCTTCTTCAGAAATATGATTTTTCTCCGACTTTGAGAGCCTCTACCCTCCATTTCCCTTACATATAGTGCCAAAACACTCTTCCATTAGCTTCACTTGAGTATTGGCTGCTTGAAGAAGTCCTTTTTCCGTCTTGGAGGTCTTCCTACACTCCGGGGCGATGCCGCGAAGAAGGGAAGAAAATATGCTGAAGCCAGTCTCTGGTGCCCCGTATATAGGGCGCTTTGACTTTGGTCAACGCGCCCCATCAAGGGGACACCTGCAGCAGGCGCCCCATATATGGGGCACTAGCAGGGGCAAACCCCATTTTGCATTTTTTTGAGTTTATTTACCTTTCCGGTCGATCTTTTACTCCCCCCTTTCATTTTAACTTTCATTAACATGTTATTTAGCATGCATTAAGCCACTCATTTGCATTTTCATGCATATTTTAACCTTCCAAATAGGGGTTGGGATTTAGTCCCAATCCGGTCAATTCCTTCCCTCTTTCATGTTTACATTTGAATTTGAGCATGATTCTACACTGTCACGAGAACTAATGATCTTTTCACTTGTTTCTATGTTTTCATATGGACATTTGTAGGTAAATTCGGCCGAGGCGGAGCTTCAACCGAATCGAAGACGAAGGACTCACTAAACTCTCTTCTTTCGGCCGGCCGAGAGAGGAGAAGTCGGAACCCAACAATCTCCCCGCTTCCAAAGGTACGACAGTCATTTCTCCATTTCATTTCTTTTCATTCTACTATATTTTGGAGCCTTAGGCTCCTGGCGACCACAACCACTAACATCCCATCCACCAAGTCCCCAAAACAAGCGTAGGGTCCGGAAGAGGAGAGATCTACGGATATCCCGTTTTGGGTGCTTACACCATCAACATAGATGTTTGCACAATTTTGGATCCACATGAAAACACATAAAATGATGTCAAAATGTCATTGGATTCGAATGAGATGTCAACCAGGGTCTAATACAGCTATAAGTAATCAGACCATCTAATATGGCATAGCAAAAAATTTTGATTTATCAAATTTCTACGTTATAGTCTTGTGCGGAACCTAACAACTTAGCCAAATTAGTATTCGAAATGATTTCAAATAAGTACATTTGTGAGATTCAAATAATTCCTATAAATCAAAGAAGATCAAGCATTTTTATGCTTGTTGAGCTACTTAAGTGTGTAACCTCTAATAATATCCACACGAATCGCTTCAAAGTCAAGTTCTTCTTTGCACTGGCGTTGACAACTTGCCCTAAATGAAGCTTGATTCACCATCTCATGACATTCCCTAGAGTGGGGAAGAGGTTCTGGAGAATGTAGGGAAGAAATGGGGTTATCCTTGGCTTGTAAGACATCTTGCCTGCTCTATTAGTATTTATAGAAGGTGTAATTTTTCACAAGAACTCATCATTTCATATAAATAACTCTTATACCTCCATACTTATGGATTGACCCTAATGTGTGTGACCTACTAGGTGCAAGAACTCATTTGGTGGAGGCCAACATAAAAGAACAACTTCTTTCATATTAGATCGATTATTTAATAATCGATTTAATGGTCAATACCGATCATAAAGGGTATAAGCCACATCCCATGATCTCAAATAGCTTTGCGGATAATCTTATTTCTAAAGAGCCTTTCTATCATTGGTTACTATATGGATATTGACCTTTGTCCAAACCAATGTCCTGGTCAGATCTTGACCTTCAACTGTCAACTCATTAGTATAATAACTCTACTAGATCTTGTACTTAGAATCTGATTAATTAAAAAACTTTTTTTCTAATTATTCTCTCTACCCTGACTAGTAATTTTGAGTACTATCCTAATGGTCATGCACTGTCACTTACCAAGAGTGGACAATCTCATGTTGTCTGCACAATTGTCTTCACTAGGCTTCCCATGTAGCCAATCTATTAATTATATTGAACCATAAAACTAAGTGATTTATAGGTTAATAGTTAAAATACAAAGTATGCCTGAGAAGATAACTTTGGTGACTCAAGTCAAAGATTCAACCGTACAATCATGATGATAGAATACCCTAATTGATAGTTAAGTAAGATACTTTTCAGGGATTCTATATCGGTCAGTTTAGTGAACTCATTCCTCTAATGAGCATATGTAAATGTATCTCAGTGTTTCCACACTAATGACTGATGAGATCGTTCATCCTCATCATATAAGAAAATATCATATACAATAGTCTATTTAGATCTTTGATGTCTCATCTTAAGGATCTTATGACTAAGAATATTTATATCACATGTCTCTAAATGATTGATCTCATTTTTATGATCTCATAATGATTCAATTATCATTATATGTAACCTAGGACTTCATTATGATATACGCATCTAAATAGTACAAGTAATGAAGAAATGTCATTTATTTAAAATGAGATATAACAAGAAATATTTGATCATATCGCATATGATTGATTTATAGGTCATATATTTCTATCAATATCTATTTTAGATAAGGACAAAGATGAAGCTTTCATCCTGCTTGTTAGGTATATTTCGATATCAAATGTTCACAAGCTACTAATATATGTTTTGGAAGAATTCATGTGTTATATTAAATTTTTTAAATAAAAGGTGACAACTTTTATCATATTTCAAAATATTTCCACCTCACAACATGCATGTGAAGTATGAATTGTAATGTTGTCTTTTTTGAATATCAACACCTTAGTTGTTTTAAAATTTATACCTCTACTATACATGAAATATGTATCCATTTATATAAGTTCATTATAAATATTTATATTAAAAATAAAATATAAGTCAGTTAATGACATGCTATGATGAGATATGACAACAAAATGAATGTAGACCTTGCATAATTATAAAAGTTAGGGCATCACAATGAAATAAAAAAGTTGCTTCACCTCCTGTTCTTTTATTCAAGAAAAAATTATCTATGAAAATATTTTGGTTATGAGGGTCAGTTCCCCTATTGTAAAAACATCAAACACTCATTTGGTATGAATTTGAAATCACATTGAGATTCCTAAAATGTTTCACTTTGGGATTTCTAACCTTACACAGAGGAAAGGAATGTTGTACTTGGGGTGTGTTTGGTTGGAATTATGAATACAATTTTATCCACTAAAATTTTTATATGTAATCCCATCTAAACAAATTGATTTTTTTACCTTTAGATTATAATAGTTGAGTTTACATTTTTAAAGAAGAGAGAGATATAGAAAAGAATATCAAGATGTAAATTAAAATAATATCAATTATTATAAAATTTATATTTTTAAAAAGAGAAGAAGTCATGATTTATTTCTCCCTAGATAGATGTATTAACATCCCTAACAAATACATTATAGCTCCTTGATGATTGAAACTAAAGATATGAATAATCTAATCATATTCTATTTTAAATAAGGATAAAGATGAAGTTTTCGTCCAACCTGTTAGGTATATTTCGATGTCTAATGTGCACAATTTATTTATAAGTGTTTAGGGAGTATACAAGTTATATTAATATTTTTCCATAAAAAATGACATTTATCATAATTCAAAACATTGCCACCTAACAACATGGGAGTGAACAATGAATTGTAAAATAGCTTTTGTTGAACATGAACCCCTTAGTTGTTTTAAAATCTATACATCTACTGCATATGATAATATGTACTCTTTTGTACATTTTTATGATAAATATTTAATCTAAATCACCTAACCAAAATATGAGATGACACATGAGATATGACAACAAAAATGGTGGGGACCATGTAAAATTATAAAAGTTGGGGCCACAAGAATAGAGAAAGAAGTTTCATCTCTTTGTTTTTTCTCGAAGAAAGAATCTTGTATGAAAATATTTTTGTTGTGATTGCCAAACACCAATAATGTAACCAGACATCCCATAAAATAGGGTTTGTGGTTCCTATGACTTAGATTTCAAAAAAAAAGTGTTTAGTATAATTTCAATTTGAGAGTACATCGTGATTACCAAAAAATTTCACTTTGAGATTTGTAACCTCACGTGGAGGAAAGGAAAGTTGTAGTTATGGTTTCTTTAGTTGAGATTATGAATTAAATTTCAATCATTAAAGTTTTACCTATCTAAACAAATCAATTTTTTTAACATTGGAATTATAATAATTGAGTTTACATCTTTAGAGGAGAAAGAGATATAGAGAACTAGTATTATATTTTCTCAACTTTTAAAATTCCATCAAGAGATGAATTAGGAGAATATAAATTATTATAAAATATAAATTTTAAAAAGTGATGAGAGAGAAAGATTAGCTCGTAATTTATTTCTTTATAATCCCAATCAAGCATACCCTTATGGATTATTTGGTACAATATTAATTTGGGGATAAATCTAATTTATCCTCAACTTTAGACGATAAACCTAGTTTATCCCAATTAATATTGCACTCTTGAGGATAGTTCTATATAAAATTATTTAGAGGAATTGACCTTATATCAAATAACCTCGTAGGGCCTATTTGGCACTAAATTTTTTTTGGGATAAACCAGGTTTATCTCCTAAATTTTGGGGATAAACCTGGTTTATTCCCAAGTTATTCTCATACCAGACATGGCCTTAGGGGCTGTTTGGTACAAGTTTAATTTGGGGATAAAACTAGTTTATCCCCTAAATAATTTTACACCAAACGTGCCCATAGAATCAAATTTGGCCCTAGTTAGATCCTTTATCCCCCCTAACAACTTCATCCTACCTATTAAATAATCCTATTCATTTAGATAAGGTCAAAGAGAAAGTTTCCATTATATGTTAGGTATATTTGTATATCAAAGGTGCACAAACTATTCTGATGTGCTTAGGGAGTATGCATACGTTATATTATTATTATTATTATTGATAAAAAGTGGCATCTTCTATCTTATTTAAAACATTGCCATATAACAACATGAGAGTAAACTATGAAGTGCAAAGTAGTCTTTCTTGGATATGACTTTAAATAGTGATTTTAGAATATATACCTCTTTTGTACATGATAATATGTAATCTTTTTACATTTTCACAATAAATACTTATATTAAAAATAAAATATAAGTAGCTAAAGACATGGTGAGATATGACAACACAAAAGAATGAGAGCCATGTACAATTATAAAAGGTGGAGGATCACCAAACAATAAAAATTGTCTCACCTCTTGTTCTTTATCCTAGAAAGAATTTAATATGAAAATATTTTCTGTTATGATTGCCAAACACTTGTAAGGTAACGGGTTGCAACTGTTATTGGTGATGGTTAAAATCAGTCTTAATAAATTATCAATGACAACTTAAAAAATGTACTTAGTACTCATTTTAGGTCGACTATGCTACAAGCCATCGTGAAGACCCTTGGTGATGTCTTTAGCCATCGCCAACATTTAATGACAACAATTTTGTGGTTATATAAAGTATTATGTCTATGTTGGGCTCCACTTCAATTTGGAAGCACTTTGAGATTTCTAAAAGTTTTTATAAGTCCTAAAAATTACCATCTCATATGGTTGTAGATTTGGCCCAAATTATATAAGATTCATCTCTAACTTTGTCCCTGGTTTTAAAATGTAGCAGTTGGAGGTAATTTATGGCCCGTTTGGTTAGAGTTTCAAATTTGATACTATATCAATATTGATATTGATAATTTTAGAGGTTGAAGTATCAATATCAAAATTGATACATGTTGACACTTGTATTACATAATGTGCTTTGTTTTCACTACCAATTTCAAAATTGATACTATCAACCAAACACTTTTTAGTGATTGCTAAGAATATCAATTTTAAAATTGATAGTGATAGATGTGTCAAATAGTGTTACCAAACAGGGCCTTAGTTTCTAAATCTATCTGATATAAAAGTTGCACTTGATTAGAATTGTGGTGGAGATTCTAATCGTTAAAATTCATAATAACACAATAATCTCAACAAATGTATCTCATTTGACGCTTAGAGTGTAACGAATGCGTTTAGATTTTATATTAAATCAAATACATTAATACATTCTTATATTTTATATACTTGATGTTTATATCAAATGTACCTCATTTAATTTGATGTATCTATTTATTATTTTTAGAAGTTGAGAGAGAAGAGAATAGATAAGTCTCTCTCTCTCTCTCTCTCTCTCTCTCTCTCTCTCTCTCTCTCAAAAATGCATGCTTAATCACTATTATCTAAAAGTCAAAAAAGAGATAAACTACATTTGGTGGGCTTATACAATATTAGATGTTTATAACTAAAACTTTTTCATAACTTAGATAAACAGGCTCTTAGAGAGAAAGCTAGAAGAGAAGTAATCTTTGCAAGTAAGGGTCCATTTGGATGCTTGTAAAATGTGCTGCATGGGCTAGTTTTCAGGAAATGCCCATCATTTTATCTATTTGGTTACAAGTAAAATGACAGTCAAAAGAAAATGTGTTACGTTGACTTGTCCAGCACCTGGATTTTGGCATCCGGGAAACTTCTCCAGACGCCATTTTCGGTGAAGACGCCATTTTCGGTGAACACCGCACATGTAAATCTATATGATATAAAGACTTGCTCCAACTTAATTATTTAAAAATAAAATATCTAATTTTAATTTATGATTATTTTTTATTAAAATTAAATCCTCTAAAAACTACTTTCATTGTTTCTTATTTTTATCACAACCAAATACATCATTGTCTTAATGGTATAATATATCTTACTTTATATTTTCATGTCTAAATAATTTTGTCAAATCTAATTAAAAATTAAATTAAATTAATATTTTGTATTTCAAAGAATAATCTTAAAAGTAAATCTCTTTCTAAAAATGTGACTCAAATATATTGTTTTATCACATAATAAATTTTGAATAATAATTACCATTAAAATTCAAGAGAATAAAAAATATGTCAACAATTTTCGTAGAGGGGCAAGTGTTGGATGAGATTGTTTTACAGGTTACCAAATAAGGTATCATGTATTCAGTTTTCGTGGAAAAGTGATTACATGTAAATTAATATCATAAAAATTTACATTTACATGAAACCAAACGGACACTAAGTCTTGCCAGAGCATGTCACGAACAATGAGAACTTTTCACTTCATTCTTAGATGTGGGTTAGGATAACCTTCACTGTGAGCATCTCCAAAGGGATTCATATCATACCATACGTCAGGTAAAGCAGCCAATAGCTTGTTTTCTGTCCTCTCTTGTGGTGAGAGAGAGCACTTTCCTAGGTTAATCGACCGTAGATCAGGTCCGTCCATTCTGACCCAACCGACGGTATCCACGGTAATAAACAGGGAGAACGACCTTGACTCATCTCTAGAAATTTGAAATTGTTAAGAACACGGAAAAACAGCGTCATCGATTTGCCCCCAGTCGACGAAATCTAGAAGATGTCAATTCTCACTTTTCTAGATAGACAGAGATGTTGTGGACACCAAGAGACCTTCGAGAAGATAATAACGAAGAGGATATTGGGTAACTGTTACACCGTTTACACCCATTTCATGATACACCAAAAAGTTTTGTTTTTTTTAATACATGGTTCTCGCCCGGGAATGCGGGGTGTCCGACCCCATCGATTTTTTGAGTTGACTGACCTAATCCTGGCCACGTGACTTCAACTTGATTAATATTTAATTTTTTTATTTTTTAATTTTTTATTGTGATCCATAGTCGATTTTTAGTTGTCTCGGATATCAACTTCGGCCGACCTAAGTCGGTTTAGATCCGACTAACCTATTTTCGACCCTCGATCTCACCTAACTTAGTTCTCACCCATTTTATGATACTCATCAAACATGAAAATTTTATATTTTAACTATTTCAATTTATTATAATATTTTACGATAAAAATACGTAAAAATAAAATTTCAATCAAACACCCTAGAACGTGTAAATTTATCAAATATATATAAATAAGACTTGTTTGCCTTATTGTATTTATCTTGTTTGAAAATTATTTATTCAAAACAAGTTTCGCATTAACTTGGTAAAAGAAAAAAAAGACAAAGTAGGAAAAAAACCCACACAAGTAAAATGACTTGACCAATTTAAGGTTTTTTTTTTGTTTTCATTTTTTTCATGTAATTTAAAATAAGAATATTTATTTTAAAATATAATATTTTTTATAATAATAATTAAAAAATACTATAAATGATATAAGAACACTAATTTATAGAGTTTACAAGCAACCAAATAAAGTCCTTAACAAACCACATCTTTAGGGGTCCAAAACAAACAAGTCCAGTCGAGTCGAGTAATTAAAACTTAGTTCATTTCTTTTAAACAAATTTAAATTTTAGCTCTTACAAGTTTAATTACTTACTTAATAATCTTACTTCCGAGTTCATCCCCCGGATGAAAAATATGTTAAAGTTCTGATCGTTTAATGTATACAGTTTTTTTTTGTTCAAATTTATTAATTTAACCTAATAATTGGACTAGTCTACTATCTATGGGATATAAATAGCCAATCCGGGAATCTTTTCTGCCGGCCGGCGACTGCAGGTCGCCGTCGAGCGTCCACCCTCCGACATACGGCTGGTCTTTGCGCCCGCTCGTCGACATTAATGAGATAAAGGTTTTTTAACCATTACGAACATTGGTTAGGCGCAATAGACCACGGAGTAGAACAATCTCACGTCGAGCACCGGTTTCTTGCTATTTATTGTTGGCGCTGTTTCTGGAGCGCCATCTTCGGCGCGGGCAGCGTCTCGTGCAGTGCTGTTCGTAGGGATCCATGGACGGTACGGTGCGGTGCTCTGCTAACTACGTCCCGTTGTCGCCTATCAGCTTCCTGGAGCGCGCGGCGATCGTGTATGCCGACCGACCTGCGGTCGTCTACGGTGCCAGGACCTACACCTGGAGGGAGACGCGGGAGCGGTGCCTGAGGCTCGCATCGGGCCTTGCACAGATGGGTGTCTCCCGCGGCGATATCGTGAGTATTCTTCCCCTGTGCTTGTGGTTTCCTTTTGTAGCTCGCTGGAAGTGGATCCCTGTTATCTTTTTTTTTCCCGATCCCATTTGTTTTGGTTGCCTGTAGTGTATGTACCCATTCAATTCGATTGTACAGCGCAAAATCCTAATGTCTGTCTTAGGTTTTATACACTTCCGTTGCGTGAAGCGGTCATCCTTTGCTCTTCAGTACCTGTCTCCCTATTTAATGTTTGGGGTTTTAAATTTCAGGTCCCATTAGGGACCTAAATTTTTTTTCTAATCCCATCACTATCAGAATTATTTAAAAGTCCCAATACCGTTAGAAATAAAATTTGATGGTCCCCTCCGTTATCTCCCTTACTCCACCTATCTAATTCCCCAAATTACCCCTCAAAAATAAACCGCACTCGATCATACCCAACGCAACTATAGCCGATGCTGCACTCATCATTTCCCTTTGCCGATGAAGGTGTTGTTTCGCAGTCATTGGCCGATTTCCTTTGTTGTCACTCTCATCTGGGGTTGTAAACGAATAAGGATAAAATTTGGATTCGTTTCGAATTCGTATCCATTTAGGCGGATAATATTCAATTTAAGATATCCGTCGGAGCAGATGTCTGAATACGAATATTATCCAAATATTAATCAGAGCGGACACTAAAATATCCGCTCTGTGTCGTTTTAAATCCGCTCTAAATCAATCTATGATAATATATGCATAATATATATAATTATATATTTAAAAACCTTATATTTAAAAATATGATTAAATATTCACAATTATATATTAGTATACTAAGTTAATTTCAATAAATATATGATAAATTTAATTTTTTATACTTTTTTTCTATGTATTTGTATATTATTAAATATATTAGTCAAAAAAATTTAAATAACATTCCGAAACAGATATTATCCGTATCCGCTGCGAATCCAAAGATTATCCAACTTATAATATTTGATCCATATTTGTATTCGACTTGGACCGGATACAAATTATCCAACTAACTAAACGGAGCGGACACGAAAACACCATATCCGCTCCGTATACGCTCTATTTACAACCCTACTCTCCTTCACTCAATATCTTTAACTGTCGTTCTCCTTCCCCAAAAGAGAAATAGCGTGACAGAGGGTCTTTTCTCTTTTCCCGTCGTTCTCCTTTGCCAAAGAACGAACAACACGATAGAGGGACTTCTTTTCGTTTGCCATCATTCTCCTTTGCCTAAGGAAAAATAGTGCGACTTGGGGATTGAATGAAATGTAATCAAATCTATTTACTCTGTTTCCTTAAGTGGATAAAAATAAATATAATAAAGTTTTCTTAATATTTATTTTTATGTATTTTAATTCAACTCAAACATTAATTCAATACAATAAACTCTAGAAAAAAGAAGTATCGGATGGTTTTAAAACCATTCTCAACATATCAGATGGTTACTACATTCTCAGGTCGACAATGAGGCTTGGCCATTATCAAATGGTTTTCGGACCATTCTGAGCAGGGTATATGGGGGAAGGGGTAAAGTTGGAAAGTGAAGGTGGCCGGTACGGTAGCTAATGACCGGAGTGTTGTATAGGGGCGGGTGTTACATAAATTTGAAACATGGGACCAAAAAATAACTTCTAAAATGGTGGGACAAAAAAATAAACCATACAAATATAGTGGGGGCGGATGTTAATTTTCTCTTAATGTTTTGGTTTTCCCGCTAACCGCTAATGGTCTGGGAGGTGTATGTTTCTCTGCTCTGCATGCAGAGGCCTGAAGTTAATTTTTCATCCGTTGTTGAATTACAGTTCTAAGGTTTGGTGATTCTGATTCTCTCCGTAAAGCAGGACTCTTGATCAAGTTCTTGCATCATTCAAAAATCCTGCTAAAGATTGATAGAACAATTATAGCAAACTCGAAGAATCACAATTTAGATCAATATATTTCAGTCTATATAGGTTTATCGTCTTTTCTTATTCAGACAGTGCCTAAGGCGATCAAGGTAATTAAGTATTGCCCTGCTGCTTTGGAAAAAAGCTGCCAAGCTGACGCCTGACATATTTACAATTGGCACATTTTTACCAGCTATCGCATGTATTTTCTGTAAAAGTGTTTATTTTAGTTGATTCAAAGCAATGAAGTATTGAATAATAGTTAATAATAATAATTCCAGTTAAGTAATAATATTGATAATTTTATTTATCAATTATATGGCAATGAAACATAAACTATGAAATTGATTTGACATACAAGAAATTGTATAAAATCTAATATTCAAGATTACCTGTATATAATTAAAGATAAGCTTGGATCAGAAATATTTGAAGATAGATCATAATTTGACATTAAAAGGCATAGAGTTACCTAGCCATCAATAAACTAAGATAAGCAATTGAACGTCCAAGCAATAGCTTTGCATATTTTTTTCTAGTAGTTGAATTCAAGGTAGGTAGGGTCGGGGCTTTGGAGTAGGTCGGTTGGGCCCAAACCGACTTGGGTCAGCCAGAGTCGGGACCCACATCGGGATCCAGGTCAGTCAGGGGCATAATAAAAAAATTATTTAAAAGCATTCATTGGGTAAGGGTCCCTGAGTTGGGACCGGGCTGGTCGGCCCAAAAACCAACCGAATCAAACAAGGGTTGTGACCCGAGTCCCGACATTCTTGGTTGTACTTTGCGGAAATAGGGGACGGCAAACATGTGGCAACGAGATGGAGTGGAGGCTAGCCGGTGGGGTGGATGTGGGACCTCCATCGGGAGGAAGAGGCTAAGAGCTGGACCTAACTCCGTAGGTGTGGACAAGGTTGTTGGCCTTGGTGGCGGTGAAGGAATGACAGGTCAGGGCGGAATCGGATCTGCTGGAACAGGTGATGACATCAGCCGGATGCGGGGAAAGAGAGGATGGTCATGGGCGTGCCATCTCATGTCATGAAGGGTATCCTGAATTGACACAAAGAGGCCTCTGAGATAGATGTTGGAGGGAGGTGGAGCTAAGGTGAGGGATGATGGTTGCGGGGTGATCGGAGAAGAAAACGGTAAACAGTGGAGGCAAACTGAGAGGTGGGGCTCTGATGGATTGGCAGGCGAAGGATTTGGATGTTGTCAATGGGATAGGGGTGATTGTTAGGGGCTATCTGCATCACCAATGATAGCTTGGATGAGGGCTTCTGGTAGCAAAGAATAGAGAAATCGGCTTGGTTTCCGGAGGTGAGAAAAGGAGGACTGGACATCTCCCAAAGGTGAAGGAGAAGGTTGGAGGGGTTTGGGGATGAAGGTTACGTATGGATGAGGGAGGTGGGGCACCGGACTGTCGGGCTTCCTTTGGGGATCATCCGGGATCTTCGCCATTGGCAACGGCATCGGGAAGGAAGAACTGCATGAGAGAGAGAGAGAGTGCCTGGAGAATTGGAGGAATCGGGAATCACTCTTTTCATTTCATTCCATTTTACTTTGTTGGGCTACAGTGTAAAGTTTATATGATAGCCTTTGGGAGAAATTACAAAAAGGATGTCTTCTAAGGTTTAAAATGTAAAGAAGCTAAATAAAAACTCCAAATACTAAAATAAAATTCAAGAAATTAATTCTTATGTTACTCATTAAGAAAATAAATGTGACGTCTCTTGGAAACTCGAACGGCGATGTTCTAGACTTTGTTGTCCATTGGATCCAACTCGCTCCTCATCAACTGTTCTTGTCTTAGGTGATGCTATCGGATGCTTCATGTTATATTTTTATGTTTTCCAGTCCAATTATGACTTGTCAAATGGTGATTGTCGAATGGTGACACCCTGGATCTTCTCGTCTGTTGGATCCAACTCGGTCCTCTTGTCTTAGATGATGTTGTGTGATGCCTCATGTTATATTTTGTGTTTTCCACTCCAATTATGCCGAAGGATATGGACCTATATATAAGGCTATTTTTGAGAGGGCAAATGCAGAAAATAATTGCATCTTATCATTTGGGCATTTGGAAGTGATGGAAAATTGTTCTTCATTTATTATTAGTCACTAATTAGGCTTCGTCAAAATGATATGAAGTCATCCCGTGTAGGTGGCTATTATCTGAAATATGTACTTTAAAAAATGGTTATCACTGGATGGATAATTTTAGAAATAATGGTTCAAGTGTCCATGATTTTGTAAGGTATTTTAAATAACTTTTCTAATGCCAGATTTAATTTGCTCTGGTACTGAGTTTTAAACCAAATTCTTACATGATAACTTGCTGGATCATCAGGCTCTGAAAGAGATTTGATTTAAACTTCAACTTTGATTGCCATGTTACAGAGTGGAGAGAGCACTACTACATCCTATTTTGGGCTTTTTTATTGTTTTACATGTGACTATGGGAGGTACTTAACTAATTCATTGAATCAATAGTCGTGGGATTGGAAACAGACCCGGATCGGTGGTGCTGATTCCAATCCGATCCTGATCGGATTGGTCAAACCAGCCGATTTTTTCGAAGAAAAGTCAATTTGGAATTGGTTCGATGCAGTTCTTCACAATACCCTAGATATAAAAATTTACAAAATAAGAAGTTAGATTAAATTCCGGTCTGATCTACATATTTTGGGGCTGGAATTGGCCCCAAATAGGCTGGAAATGACCACTGCAGCATCTTCCATGCCTGACAGCCTTACTGGTCCATCAATGGGTGCCTATCTGATCCGGAAATTGGCCTAGTCTGCAATCAATGCATGGAACTAACGTCACTTATGGATACTAGTAGATGCTAGGCGATGGATATGGAATGGGAATAGGGCTTTTATCAGTGAACTCTTTTGCTAAGAACCTCTCTTGGGAGCTTTCAAGGTGTTTGGGGAAAACACATTCGGAACCATACCTGATGCGGGACGGGAAGGGAGGTGCCGCCATCCCCGCGCGCGTCGGCGGGCCCGAGGAGGATGTACCGAGCTGATGGGGTGCTGTACCGGATCGAACCAAGCTGACCGACCCGGGACAGCGCTGAACCACGTCGAACCGGGCTGGAAACTGCTGAACGGGGCTTGAAATCCACCGAACTGGTCCCCACGGCCGCTGAACCGGGCCCACAACTGTTGAACCGGTCCCAAACGGCCCTGAACCGGTCTTAAAAGGGCTGAACCGGCCTTGAACCGGTATGAACCGGGTCCAGGAAGGCTGAACCGGCCCTGAACCGGCCTCGAACCGGCCCCGGAGCGTCGAACCGGTCTGAACCGGCGGCCGGCTCGAGTACGGACGCTGAACCCGTCGGGCGGACCGGTTGGGCGAAGGAAACCGGCGGACCGGGGCCGGCTGAGCCGGCGTGCGAACCGGCGGCCACTTAACCCGTCGGGGGAGACGTGGCCGCCCGGGGGCGGCGCCGCGCGACCGCGCGACTAACTCCCCGGGGGGGGGTCGTGGCCGAGGCTGCCGGGGGGCACGAGCGAGAGGAGAGAGAGAGGGAGAACGGGGGCGGGGCTCGTGGCATCTCTCCGGAGCCCCCGACGGCGCAGGCGGTCTTCGTCTCCACGCACGGCGGACCCGGCGGCCGCAGCGGCGGTGGGAACGGGGGGCGGAGGCCGCGGCAGCGGCGGCCGGAGGTCCCGACGGCGCCGCCTCTTCCTTCTCTTCTCTCCTCCTTCGTCGTCGTCGGCTAGGTTCGCCGGAAATGGGCTCGCTCGCGGGGTCTTCGACGGTCGACGGAAGCGGGGTTGGGGTCCGAGCTCGCGGCGGCTCAATAGGAGGGAAGGGGGGTCGGGAGGCTCGGTGGGAGGCCAAAGGCCCCGTGGAAGGGGTGGCGTCTAGAGGAGGTGAGGGTGGTCGGTTAGGGCACCCGCGGGTGCGGACGGGCCGGAACGGGGGGGGTGCGGCGCAGGGGCTTCCAGCGGGGGAAGGGGGACCGTAGGGGTGAAGGGGGGTGCTGAATGGGACGAGGGGAGGCGAGGGACTGAGGTGGGAGATCCGGGGACGGACGAGGCGGCGTCGACGGAGATGTCGACGCGGGTTGGAAAACCGAACGGGATAGGGGAAGAGGGGGTACCGGACCTAACTCCGGGAGGTGGGGAGGAACACCGGGAAGGGGAGGGGAGAACGGGAGCACCCGGAGGTGAGGGAACGACGCCGACATCGTCGGAGGGGAACAGGGGGGGAACGGGAGGAGCTTCTCCTTGACTTCAAACATCCATCTCTATCTTTCATTCAAAGACTTGGGCTCTTTAAATAGAGCTGAACATTACAAGATGGACCTCTAAAAACCCTAATTACATATATGTCCTCTAAAGGACTAAAATAAAAAAGAAGGACTCAAAGGACTCTAAATACTCAAATAAAATGCATAAAAATAAAAATCTAATACTACGAAATAAAAGAAATAAATACGTCGTCTCCTCAAGACCCGAAGACGCTATCTCCAAACAAACGGACGATCCGGTCCGTACCGGTCCCCATCGTTTCTCCCCGGTTGCGAAAAACTCGTCCCTCGAGTTTTCAGAGTGCCGTATGATCGATCACGCGTGGTCACTACCGGGAACCGAGGACGGCGGTAGGCAGCTCGGGTGATGATGAAGCGGGACCGGGAAGCTCGGGTGACCGCGAAGGTGACCCGGACGGTGTCGTAAGTGCCGTCAAGCTGTGTCCGGGTACTCTATCGAGTCAACTATGCGCGGATCCTCACGGGAACGACCTCGGTGGTCAGTGCACTGCTGGCTCCCATAACCTGTGCTGTCAACTCGGTCAGGATGGCTCGATCGGTCTCAGCCTCGACAAGGTGTCGCTGCTCTGTCGTCGGCCAAACGGTAACAAGCCGCTGCTCGGTCGGCCAACCTCGATGGCTCGTACGCCGGCATCGATGGTGCATCCGCTCGTACTCGCGGCAAGCTTCCGGCCTCATAAGCCTACCTCGATAAGCGTGTCGTCGCTCCTCGTACGCACGAAGCCACCGGGCATAAGTGTTGCCGATACGGATCGGCTCTCTCGGCTCGGCCTCCTTGGGCCGCAAGGTAAGCTCTCGAGCGAATGTGTCCGAAATCGCCGCCGATCGGCCCAACCACTCCGAACCCTGTGATGAGACGGGTGCCGTGGGGAACTATCTCGCACTGTGCATCTTCTACGTACCGCACTGTCCATGGTCTAAGTCGGCCTCTAACAATACGAGCAAACTGGATGTAAGCTAGACCATCCTCGACCACCTGATAATCTGGAGCGATCAACTCGAAAAGAGATCGCGAGATATTGTTGCGTGAAGAGCAGACGAAATGCCGTAGTGTGCACCTCCACCGTAATGTGATGTCGAAGGCCGAAATGTCGATGTCCCGCGCAATGTAAGGATCCCGACTCGTGGAAACAAGTCGGCGCCGGCTCGATACCAACCGACGCGGGACGGGGAAGGGAGGTGCCGCCATCCCCGCGCGCGTCGGCGGGCCCGAGGAGGATGTACCGAGCTGACGGGGTGTCGTACCGGATCGAACCAAGGCCGACCGACCCGGGACAGCGCTGAACCGCGTCGAACCGGGGCCGGAAGCTGGCGAACGGGGCTTGAAATCCACCGAACCGGTCCCCACGGCTGCCGAACCGGGCCCACAAATCGTTTGAACCGGTCCCAAACGGCCCCGAACCGGTCTTAAAAGGGCCGAACCGGCCCCGAACCGGTATGAACCGGGTCCCGAGAAGGCTGAACCGGCCCCGAACCGGCCCGAACCTCGCCTCTCGAGCGTCGAACCGGTCCCGAACCGGCGGCCGGCTCGAGTCGGACGCCGAACCCGTCGGGCGGACCGGTTGGGCGAAGGAAACCGGCGGACCGGGGCCGGGCCGAGCCGGCGTGCGAACCGGCGTCACTTAACCCGTCGGGGAGACGTGGCCGCCGGGCGGCGCGCGCGACCGCGCGACTAACTCCCCGGGGGGTCGTGCGAGGTTGTCGGGGCTCGATCGAGAAGAGAGAGAGAGGACGAACGGGGGCGGGGCTCGTGGCATCTCTCCGGAGCCCCCGACGAGCGCAGCGGTCTTCGTCTCCACGCACGGCGGACCCCGGCGGCCACGGCGGTGGGAACGGGGGCGGAGGCCGCGGCGGCGGCGGCCGGGAGGTCCCGACGGCGCCGCCTCTTCCTTCTCTTCTCTCCTCCTTCGTCGTCGTCGGCCAGGTTCGCCGGGAAATGTGCTCGCTCGCGGGGTCTTCGACGGTCGACGGAAGCGGGGTTGGGGTCCGAGCTCGCGGCGGCTCGATAGGAGGGAAGGGGGTTCGGGGAGGCTCCGTGGGAGGGCCAAAGGCCTGTGGAAGGGGTGGCGTCTAGAGGAGGTGGTGGTCGGTTAGGGCACCCGCGGGTGCGGACGGAACCGAGGAACGGGGGGGTCTCGTCGCAGGGCTTCCCGGCGGGGGAAGGGGGACCGTAGGGGTGAAGGGGAGACTGCTGAAGGGGTCGAGGGGAGGTGAGGGACCGAGGTGGGAGATCCGGACGGACCTGGGCAGCGTCGACGGAGATGTCGACGCCGGTTGGAAAACCGAACGGGATAGGGAAGAGGGGGTACCGGACCTAACTCCGGAGGTGAGGAGGATCACCGGGAAGGGAAGGGGAGAACCGGGAGCACCCGGAGGTGAGGGAACGACGCCGACATCGTCGGAGGGGAACAGGGGGGGAACGGGAGGAGCTTCTCCTTGACTTCAAACATCCATCTCTATCTTTCATTCAAAGACTTGGGCTCTTTAAATAGAGCTGAACATTACAAGATGGACCTCTAAAAACCCTAATTACATATATGTCCTCTAAAGGACTAAAATAAAAAGAAGGACTCAAAGGACTCTAAATACTCAAATAAAATGCATAAAAATAAAAATCTAATACTACGAAATAAAAGAAATAAATACGTCGTCTCCTCAAGACCCGGAAGACGCTATCTCCAAACAAACGGACGATCCGGTCCGTACCGGTCCCCATCAATACCTTTGAAGATCCAATTATTCGTTTGGAAGATTGTTTTGGGAAGACTCCCCACAGATAAATGATTGGATGGCAGCAAGAAGGTTAAATTTGTTTCCAATGGTAAGTTCAAAGAAGGATCATTTATTTTTTAGCCGTGCCATCATTCAGATGACTTGTAGGAAGTGAACTGGGATTTCTAGCAACAATATCAGATATCCTTCCAACATTACCAATGGAGTGGAGCTGAAAGTATTTGCTGGGGGGATGTTTTTTCCTGCTAATTGTTGTGGACATGGTTTGTTAGAAGCAAGAGAATTTTTTGAAATGAGTATCATCACAGTAAACCTAAAAATGTACTTAGGAAAGCTACAGGCTGTATCAGGGATTGGAACGTGGTTTTAGTGCCTGAAATCAGGGGAACATTGTTTTTGCCACTGTTTCCTTTTGTTCTTAGTTATTGGCTCCAATTTCTCTTTTGTCTGTGTTTGGGTGTTTTGTACAATCAAGTGGGACTCTAGCGTCTTGATAGGTGCTTTTGATGGTTGTCTTTTTCTGTCTTTCTTGGTCAGCTCCTGTGTTAGCAAAGGCCAAAGGTCTGGTCAATTAAAAAAAATGCAATATAAACGTTGAGTCAGCAATTGCTTATGGTACATGGCAACATGAAGGTGTGTAGCAGATCAACTGCTGTTCATGTTATGTATTAGTCCTGAAGTGTGAGGCAGTTGTATGCTTCAGAATAGTGGACTTTATTTCCAAGAATGATGTATCTATAGTTCTCTACTAAAATCAATATGATAAATTAGACTAAGAATACATCCAAATATGATTTATTTATTATTTTAAAAATAAGCATACACAAATTACTCTTAAGTTTTATTGTCTAACTGTTTTAGGATAATTTGAGAATTTCTTACGGCAATGCTCTCAAGAAGATCAGCTTGTGAGTGGTTGCCTTGCATCGGCTCAACAGCTGGGTGGTGGCCTCAATTTCTTTTTAGAATAGTTGTGAATTCGATATGTATCTTGGTCAGCAGTTCCAATTTCACATCAAACAAGTGTGGTCTGCTTGTCATTGTTCCCATGGTTGGTGGCACCATTAAAAGGTTTTAAACTTTTAATTAAGCTTACTGCTCTAGCAATGCAATTGGTTTCCTTCTATACAGAATATCAGTCATTTGACTTTCATAGAGTTTGAAAATTTGCAAACATTTTGTAAAATTTATGTAAATGTGGAGCTACGGGATATACAAGATTTCTGTAGCTTTTGCTATAATTTGACAAATAAACGTTTTTGGATGGCTAATGTTTTTTGAATGCCCTTGGAAAATAACCTAAATACTGTGGTTTTGTAGGATGATTTCTTCACTTTCCGTGGGGTACATGTTCTTTGGTTCCGATCAATTCCAACCATGGTGGGCCATGTTGGATCGGATGGTCTTGTAGTGGCCTATCCAATCAGATCTGGTCCAGCCTGATCCACTGATCTGTTGTAGCAGGTCGGGCAGAGCAGCCTGTCCTGGCTAGGTTGGTCTGTCTGGGCTGTTACAGAGCCCCAGGTCAGCCCAGCATCACCAGATCCAAGCAGTTTTTTATTTTTTATTTTAATCTTCTTATATTTAATTTTAATTTTATATTTAAAAGATATTCTCCCTCTTGCAATGTCTTCCTTTTGAGTTTGAAAACTTTAAAATTACCCATGTTAATTTAAAAACCCCTATAGTATAAGATAAACTAAAAATAGTTAATGGATCCTGAAAATTATAAAAAGACACTGAATGAAGAATATCTAGACCAATTAAACTTATAATCCCTTTTCTTTCTTTCTTTTTCACCTTCGCTCCAAAATTAAGTGGTTAGTGCTTTGTCTCTTTCATATATAGAAATTGCACAATGTATTTCATTTTAACTTTTTTTAGTTAAAAATGATCCAAGCAAGTTTTCTCTTTTCTTACAACAGTTTGATACTTTTTTGAGTCTATTTCATCAGAATAGTTTATTTGAGGTTGGATATGCTCTGTGGGGCCTGTATCGGATCTTATACACAGCTGATACCTGTCGGTCCAAATCTGCTCCTGGTATCCGATACTTCCTTTCTGGTTTCAATGCCTCTGTTTCACTAGATCCCTTTTGCTATTATGCTAGTTATTTGAAACTCTAAATTTTCATTTTGCACTTCATCACATATATTTTTTTCTCCTTAATCACAATCCCTTGTCTCCATTTCTTTTTTTATCCACAGATTTGAAAGTTGCTTCTCATGCTTGAATCGGACTGTTTTAACCAAAGATTTCTCTTTAATGTTACTGGAGGCTGGAGCCACGTAAAGAATGCCCTTTGTCACTTTTTCTCCTTTTCGTCACATCTTCATAACTTATCCAGTGCTTCAACCGTCCTTTTCTTCCTTTCAAATCTATTTTTTATACTTTATCCTGCTGTCTTAACTTCTCATTCAGGTAGCTGTATTGGCGCCAAATGTACCAGCCATTTATGAACTGCATTTTGGTGTTCCGATGGCTGGTGCTATTCTGTGCACCCTGAACACACGACATGATTCAGCCATGTTGTCGGTGCTACTTGCCCACTCGGAGGCTAAAGTGATCTTTGTCTACCATGAACTCCTTGAAATTGGCCAAGCAGCTCTCAGGATGCTCTCCAACAGCGGACATAAGCCACCGCGTTTGGTAGCCATCTCTGAACCCACAAACAAGCGAGGAGATCTTGATTACGAGGAGCTTCTCAAGACCGCATGCACAAATTTTTCGATAAGGTGGCCTGTGGACGAATGCGATCCTATCTCGTTGAACTACACATCTGGCACCACCTCCAGGCCCAAGGGAGTGATCTACAGCCACAGGGGTTCTTACCTGAACGCCATTGCCTCCGTACTCTTCAATGGTATCATGGCAATGCCCGTCTATTTGTGGACGGTACCAATGTTTCACTGCAACGGATGGTGTCTTCCATGGGGTATTGCCGCCCAGGGTGGCACCAACATCTGCCTCCGGCAGGTATCGTCCGAGGCCATATTTGATAACATCGTCAAGCATGGCATAACCCACATGGGCGGGGCACCCACCGTCCTCAACATGATTGTGAACGCCCCCGCGGCTGTCCAGAGGGCTCTCCCCGGTAAAGTGAGCGTGATGACTGGTGCTGCACCACCACCCCCAGAAGTTCTGTTCAAGATGGAAGAGCTGGGTTTCCATGTAACCCATGCCTACGGGCTTACGGAGACTTACGGGCCTGGAACTGTGTGCACATGGAAGCCCGAGTGGAATGCCCTGCCTGCCCAGGAGAGAGCCAAGTTGAAGGCACGCCAGGGTCTCCAGCACATGGGGATTGAAGAGCTGGACGTCAAGGATCCGACCACCATGAAGAGTGTTCCGGCAGATTCGAAGACCATGGGTGAAGTCATGTTCAGGGGGAACACCGTGATGAATGGATACTACAAGGATTTGAATGCGACCAGGGAAGCTTTCGCCGGTGGGTGGTTCCGAACGGGAGACCTCGGCATCAGGCATCCCGACGGCTACATACAGCTCAAGGACAGGTCCAAGGACATCATCATCTCCGGTGGGGAGAACATAAGCACGATCGAGGTGGAGGCGGTGCTGTTCAGCCATCCGGCGGTGCTCGAGGCTGCTGTCGTCGGGCGGCCGGATGAGTTCTGGGGGGAGACGCCCTGCGCGTTTGTGAAGCTGAAGGGTGGCATGCATGCCAGCGCGGAAGAGATCATCGGCTTCTGCCGCTCCCGGCTACCCCATTACATGGCTCCACGGACGGTTGCTTTCCAGGACCTCCCAAAGACGTCGACGGGCAAGGTACAGAAATACATCCTGAAGGAGAAGGCCAAAACCATGGGTAGCATCTACGGGAAGGCTGGAAGCAAGCTCTAGAATTCATCTGTACGCAGTAAAAGTGATTAATATAATCTAATATAAATTACATATTAAAAGTTGGAATATGTGCTTTTTCGTGCTCTGTGTGCCCTTGCTCCCGTCCATATATACATAGCTTTGCTGTTTGCTCATTAAGGCTTGTCTTCCGAACGAATGTCTTTTAGGTAGGGGTGCAAACGAGTCAAGCTGAGTTTGAGTAGCATGAAGTTCAAGTTCGACTTATTTATTTTACATAAATTTGAGTTCGAGTTTAAGTTTTAACGAGTATGTTGAATTTTTGTTCAAGTTTAGTTCGTTTATTAATCGAGTTGAGTCGAGTTCGAACTTGAGTAATAGTAGACTAAAATTTAATCTATTTAAATTTAAGTTATATATAAATTCGTTTATAAAATTTAAAATCGATGAAAAAATATTTGTAAAATTTTAGATTCAATTCATTTATAAAATTTGATCTAAATTTAAATTTAAAATTTAAATTATTTAATATATTTAAATAATAATAGATAATTATTAATATTTATCATTTAATTTTTAAAAATAAATATATAATAAAATATTTAATCAAGTTATTCGTCAATTTATTGAGTCGAATAAAAATTTATTTAAGCTTGATTTACGTAATGAGTCGAGTTTTATTTTTTTGTTCAAGTCTATTTATTTAACATAATAAATGAGTCGAGACTGCTCAATTTGATTCAAATCATGAGGTTTTTTTATTAAATATAAATTTAAAATATTATATTATATTATAAATAAAAATAATTTATATTTAAATATATTAAATTTATTAATAATGAGTCATTAAAAATAAATCAAACATCAATGTAAGTTAATTGTGAATTGCTCATTAGTATAGTTCTATATGCAAAGGTTACGCAAGTCATCGCTGCATGAACCAATGTGGGGCTAAAATCCTTACACAGACACCCCCATGGTCCTTACCCCTCCTCCAGGTGCCAGCGTGCAGCAGCAGCTGCTGCGTGACTAGCAGCCAGCATGGGTCAGCCAGGCGGTCAGCCCAGTTCTAAAAAGCTGCGCTACCAGGTTGCTGGAGCCGCAAGCTCTCCAGGCGGACCTGTCCCAAGCATACAGAACGTAGAAGGCTCTACAGGGTCAATGGGTTTACCCATTTGGGCCGATTCCGAGAGCTACCGAACATTGGTTCGGTTTGGTTCAAAAAACCTAACAATCAGTCTCCCGAGCCTAATGGAACTGGTTTATTAAGTTCGGTTCAGTTCAATCTACCGGTGCACTGATCGTTTTTTCCTACACTACCTATGATGCATCCCTCTGTCATACGTATCATTTTTGCCCTTTACCTGCATTTCATCTTTGGCTTCAATGCTCCCCTCATCTCCTATTCTTCGCAACGGCTGCCAGAGATTTCTCCCTTCTACACAAGCACAAGCATCCTCTCCCTTGTCCCTCAGTTTGGCTGATGGATCATCTTCCTCTGTCTCCACATGCAGCACAATGATTTGCAAACAAAGTTTGCAAGATTTTATGCCCTGTTTGGTTAGAGTTTCATATTTGATACTATATCAATATTGATATTAATATTTTCAAATATTGGAGTATCAATATCAAGATTAATACAAGTTGACATCTGTATTATATAATATGTTTTATTTGTATTACAAATTTTAAAATTGATACAATTAACCAAACATCTCTTAATGGTTCTTATTAGACCGGTCAATGGATTTGCATTACCCGAAACCTAAACTGTATCCGAGAAATTAATAGAACTTTGATTCACCTGCTAACCCGAAATTACAATACCTTTCGGGTTAAAGAGAACCCGATATGTAGATAGGCGGATTCGACCCTGCCTGACTGCCTCTGGATCAGGGCTTCACCCGATGAGGAAGACGCCGGCGTTGAGGCTGGTCCAGCTCCTCTTCTCGTAGACGAGGGCCTTCGCTGGCGGGGGGGAGCACCGTGGCGGGGGGCGCCGCCGCGGGGGGAGGGCCGCCGCCGGACAACGCGGGGGGGGGGGGGGGGGAGTTCGCGGCTGCTGCCGCCGGGTACCGCCGTTGCCACGTGATGCTCGGGGCGGTGCTCGGGGCGGCCGGGGGGCTTGGGGGAGCACCGCCGCGGGGGGGGGGGAGGGGGGAGGGCCGCCGTGGGGGGGGGGTGTTTGCGGGCCGCCGCCGCCGGGTACTGCCGTTGCCGCGTGATGCTCAGGGCAGCCGGGGGGGCTTGGGGGAGCACCGCCGCGGGGGGCACCGTGTGTGGGGGGGGGGCGTCGCGGGGCGCCGCCGCCGGGTGCGCCGTTGCCGCGTGATGCTCGGGGCGGCCGGGGGCTTGGGGGAGCACCGCCGCGGGGGCACCGCGCGGGGGGGGGGCCACCGTCGGGGGGGTGGTGTTTGCGGGCCGCCACCGCCGGGTACTTCCGTTGCCGCGTGATGCTCAGGGCGGCCATCCACTTTGCAGCTCTGCCCAGGGCCCAGGCCATGTGCGATGGATTGGAACAGATACGTGTTACAGGGAACCCGAATCCGGAAGGGCACCGCGTATTCAGGTCAGGTTTCGGATTTAGTAAGTTTTTGTAAATATATTTGGATTCGGGTTCAGGTTTCACTGGACAGAATCGGGTTCGGACCTGCTTAGGTCCGACCCATTTACATGTCTAGTTCTTATCAATATCAATTTTAAAATTGATAGTGATAGAGATACTTAATAGTGTTACCAAACAGGACGTTAAGTATTCTTGCTATCTGAACGTATACGAGTTGGGGTATAATTAAGGTTCATTCTCCACCTCCCTAATGTTCATCATCCATAGTCCATCACTTGCTATTTCTCCTGTTTACCTGCAAGTGGAGTTTGCCCGGAATCTGTGCCACGAAGATACTAATGGGGTGTTTGGTTACGTGATAATGGTCATTTTCTTTTTAATTTTTGAAAATTGTAATGAAAGTGCTCTGGAAATTTCGTTTGGCTCGTGTTTTCGTTTTTTATTTTAAAACCGCTTTTCATTGAAAGGGCAACGTAAAAAAAAAAGTGATCGAGACCACTTTTTTTTTTGAAAGTGAAACAGCATCTCGCGAACCCTCGGCGACCTCCCAACGCTTCCCAGCGGCACTCTCTCCTCCTCCCGGCGCTTCCTTCCCAGGCGCCCGCTCCTCCTCCCGGTGCTTCCCAACGGCGGCCTTCTCCTCCCGGCGCCCTCTTCACTCCTTCAAGAGCTCTTCTCGCGGTGGCTGCGGCGGCGACGGCGACGGCATCCTATCTGCCCTCTTCTTCAAGGTCAAGGGTTTTCGATCTTCCGGCGGAGGTAATAATTTGTTTGTCTGGCGAAAGTTCACACTATTTCCGGTGGGGGGTGTAGATTCGGGGAGATTTGCCGGCGGCCGTGCCCAATCGGCGATGGACAAAGTGGAAGGCGCACATGGTGGCCGGCGGTGGCGGGGGAAGGGTGTGTACGCCCGTCGGGTCGTTGCCGTTCGCGCTGTTCCTGCTGCAAGTGACGGTGGATGTGTTAAGGGAGCAGAGGAGAGGGGCTGCTGCTGCTGCCGCCCCTACCGGTGCAAGTGACGGTAGATGGGATAAGGGAGCAGGGGACGAGGGGGGGTGCCCCCGCGGCAGAGGAGGGGACGTCGCCTGCCGGAGGGGTGGGTGTCGCGATGCATGACGTTGGGGGTGGCGTTCCGGCGGCTTCGATCGGGCCGGAGGTCTCGGCCGCCGGGAGGACCATTTTCCTGTTTGTTCTCTGGTTAATGTCGGGGACGACTGTACCAGTGATTTTTTTCTTTTTTTTATTTGGTTGAATCTTTGCTGGTATATTTGGTTGCGTGTTATCTGTATATGGGATCAAGCAGCGAAGGTCCCTGCATTTGTGGGAGCGTTGTGCATTCCTTTCTTGTGGAAGGTTAGTGGACTGGAGGGGTGAGATTTTGTTCTAGATGCTATGGTTGAGCCATGGTTAGCTCATGTTCTAGATTTTGGCTCTTGTGCCAGTCACTGCAACTTCTGAAGCCTATTTGTAATAAGGTTCTAGCTCCTTATTACAAATAGGCAGCAGTAGGTGCTAGCTCCTGTCCAGAAAATGAATATGGGGATGCCTGTGGAGCTAGTGTTGCTGGATGTCCTGTCTGAGGTAGAAGGGTTTGAGACATCTGAGAAGATGGAGGAGCTGCTAGACCAGAATGGGGAAGGAAGTTCAAGGCGTCTGGCTGAACATTACCAGAATGTATAGCTTGGAAGGCTGGAGGATGTGCTGCAGATGAAAGACCAGTGTTTGGTTGAAAGTTTGCATGGGAGTGTGCCTTTGGGTTGTAATGTCGCCGTATCCGAAGGTAAAAAATCCATCCTTGGTGGGGAAGCATGATTATCCATATTAAGCATAGTGGCGTCAAAACCTTTGAAGGATTCTCGTTTGTAGTATTTGAGGCGGCGGAACTTCGGTAGTGCTACTAAAGCCGGTAGACAGTGGAAACGAACCGACTAAAGCAAAATTTGTATGCCGCAATGAAGCAAGATTGGCTTGCGGAATTGCCTTGAAAGGAGAGTCTCCGAATGGATCTTCAGTACTCTACATAGCAAATACCATGAATATGTCAGGTCAAGTAATGAAAATATAAAATCTATATATAAAAGGACTTGACAATGTGTTTCCGCTCAATGATTGGAGGTTTAATACAAATTGGTTAGAATTACAAGTGAATTGTAATAAAATCATGCATTACTTGTATCTTATGAAGGTGGTGCATTACTTGTATCTCATTTGGCTAGATCAGCAATGCACCCTCAAAGTTAGGACGCCTAAGTATTATCATTATATCTAAATAATTTAACTTCTATTCTAATATGATGACTTTAAATGTGCCAGTGCAATAAAGTGATGAGGCCTAGTATTAGAATTTGAGCCATTTGTGCATAGAATTTGAGCCATTTGTGCATACCTGATTAAAATCGTAAGATGATGATAGGTTTTTACTGAAATCTGCTTCCTTTGACAAATAGGCTTCAAAAGTTTCTTTTCTCTTCAAGGCTTCACCATCCGGTTAGCTCATTTTTTAGTCATACCAGATTTTAGAATAGTGCTGAACAAGTAGGTACATGCATGTGGGTTTCTACGAGACAGCAAGCTGGATACCAAGCTCAGTGCTACTGAGTACCATTCTCTGGTTCACTAAATTCTTCTTTCCCCAGACTTGAAAGGGGTTACCCATCCTTGATTCAATCAGGCTGATCTTGCATATAAGAACCAGAGCAAACATGGCGTTAACCCTTGGCATGACATGCTGATTATTGGTGCTGCAAGTGCAGTGGTATCAATTTCTGCTGCTGCACAGACTGTTAACATGGTCCATCAGACATGAGAAAGTGAGAAGAGGGAGCAAGGAGGCAGAAGCTGCTGCAAAGAAGGCAGAGGTATTGTAGAAAAAGAAGAATCATTCAAACATATGAGAAAGTGAGAAGAGGGCGTAAGGAGGCAGAAGCTGCTGCAAAGAAGGCAGAGGTATTGCAGAAAAAGAAGAATTTGGCCAGTTGGACTGGGTTGGTTTAGGTTTTGCAAAAACATGTGGGGATTTCTGGATAGGCAAATATGAGACCCATAACACACTCAATATGAATGACCTCCTTGGTTCTGCGCCTCGTGATCCAATATTTTTTTGTATACAGTTCATTAACTCGTCTTATAATAAGTGGATGATTGGTTTCTCAATTTTCACTTCTTTTGTAGTGTTTATTTGCCTGGAATGTACGATATAGATGTATAGTTTGAATATGCATGCAAAACTTCATTAACTTTGTTTTTTTATTATAATTTTTATATTTTATTTTTTAATACATAGAATTGTATATAGATGTCTCATATTGAGTCATTTTTTGCGGGTCATCTGCAATGGGATAAATCACGTCAAGAATATTTTACCGAGTTATTACTTGAGCAACAACATGCTGGCAAAAGGAAGATAATGGATGGAAACCAGAAGCATGGTCATCTATGCTTAATGCATTTCAAATAAAATTTAAGTTAACTACTTCTATCGATCAACTTAAAGCACGAGTTCAAGTGATGAAGAGAGAGTATGGAGTTCTTAAGGACATATTGAAACAAAGTGGGTTTGGTTGGAATCCAATAACAAATATGGTGGAAACGACAGATGATATTTGGGATACTTATATCAAGGTGATATCCTTTATTTCATTGTAATTATTTGATTTTCTAATTTGATATCTATTTTCAACATTTTTTTCTTGGATCAGCACAACAAGGAAGCAAAAAAGTGGAGAAATAAGCCAGCTTCACTATACAACCAATGGTTTGAACTCTTCGATGGTAAGCTATATTAAATTTTTTATTAAAAATATTTGAATTAAATATATTATTTAGTCACTTTTATTTATTTTAGGTTCAAAGGCATATGGAAGAAGACAAATAACCACACTCTCTCGACCTGATTCATCAAGTAAAAGTAAAGAGCTTCATTCTAGTCCTCCACATTCTATGCAATTAATTTCAGATGAAGAAGATAGTGTAGCATCTAGTCCTACTGCTCCTAAAAGAAGTTCAAGCAAAGAAAAGGGCAAGTCACGGAGCAAGAAGAGTAGGACAACTGATGAGACTAGTATTGCTGAGGCCATCCATGTTGCTATAGAGGAATATAAGAAAATGCCTGTTCCAGCTAGTATTGCTATGATACAAGAAGCTATGGAAATTGTTATGATGATGCCACAATTATCTGCTGCTGAAAAAGCAAAAGTTAGCAATATTATTAGGAATGGATCAACATTTGCAACATTTTTAAAGATGGACGAGGAGACACGACTTGAGTGGATTAAGTTAGAATTAGGAAAATAGTATTATAGTACTTGTAACTTTTTTTAATGGACTTGTTTTTCTTAAATGATGTTGTAAACTCTATGTCGTTGGTTACTTATGTTGGTACATTTTAAACTCTATGTTACTCTGTCTTTTTTTAATGGACTTGTTTTTCTTAAATGATGTTGTAAACTCTATGTTACTTTATGTCTTGTATTGATGACATTGTGTTTTAGATAGCATGGACAACAAGTCATTTGATCACGATGATTTTGAAAAATTGGATCATGAAGAAGAATATTGCATTACACGTAGAAGTGTATTATATAATTCAACCTTAAATTTGGTTGAATCATATATGGAAAGAAGATTTGAGACTCCACAAGGACGGATCAGAAATTCAGTTCTCACAGGAAAAGAATTCATCAAAGAGTTGATAAATGGTTCTCCAGTTGTTTTTCGACAATATTGTCGAATGGATCAAAATATTTTTAAAGAGTTATGCAATCATCTAAGAGAAGCAAATTTACTTAAAGAAAGTATGAATGTTTATGTTGAGGAGATTGTTATCACATGCTTATATATTATCGGCACAGGAGCTTCTAATCGAATTGTTCAAGGTAGATTTCAACATTCAGGAGAAACAATCAGTCGATATTTTAACAAAGTTCTTGATGCATTTACTACAATGGCACCTCGTTATATATGTTTACCTCCTCCAGAAACTCCAAGTTACATTGTTCATCGACGCTATTTTCGATTTTTCAAGGTAAAAGTGATATCTTGTTAATTTGTAGTTAAGTTTTATTTATTCTACTGTTAACATAATTTTTAATATTTTAGGATTGTATTGGAGCTATAGATGGATCTCATATAAATGTGGAAGTGCCTAATGAAGACAAACCTCGTTATAGAAATCGCAAAGGCAATTTATCTCAAAATATCATGGATGTATGCTCTTTCGATATGAAATTTCTTTATTTAAATGCCGGTTGGGAAGGATCTGCACCTGATTCTATTGTTTTGATGAATGCATTACACGAAGGATTTTATGTCCCAGAAGGTATAAATTTTTTTACACTATCATTGTTTATTAATTTTTGTTTCATGCATTAATATTTATTTATTTATGCTAGGAAAATATTATCTTGTGGATGCTGGGTATGCAAATACAAATCAATTTTTGGCTCCTTATCGTGGAGTACGGTATCATCTTAAAGAATTTGGGCCAAACCATATTGCTCCACAAGATTATAAAGAATTATTCAATTTACGTCATTCATCACTTAGAAATGTTATTGAGCAAATGTTTGGTGTTCTAAAAGAGCGCTTCAGAAATTTTCAAAGTCCCTTGCAATATCCATTAGATGTACAACCAAAATTAGTTGTTGCTGCTTGCATGCTACATAATTTTATCAGAGATTTTACAGGTGGAAAAGACACATTGTGGATTGATATTAAGAATGAGCAAGGGATTGAAATTGATGGAGATATAGAACAAAGAAGACAAGAAAGAATTAGGAATGAAGATAATGTTAGAAGCAATTCAAGCACAAATGAGCAAAAGCGTATTGGAAAGCTTCTTCGAGATAATATAGCAAAAGAAATGTGGGAAGATTATGTTAGACGCCGTAAATTGTAATTATATATTTTTAGTTGATTGAATTCTTGTATGAGATGAATATTTTGTCATTTTTTTGATCTTCTGAATTTCTAAATTTGTATGGCATGAAATGCTTGTTTTTCGATGTTTACGAAGTTGATGAAAATTGAATTTAAAATGCTATAAAACACCTCATTATCATTTTTAAAAATTAAAATGTTTTACCAAACACATTCAATGTCATGTTTTCATTTTTAAAAATTATCTTGTTTGGCATTATATTTTAATTTTTTATCATGAAACCTTTTTAAAAATTAAAATGCAACCAAATACCCCATATAATCTTCTTATTCAAGCATTTGCGAAAAAGAATTCATCGTCTCACAATATGTGTGCGTTCCACCTTTTCTATGCTTTAGAATAATTCAGAGTAAAGAGTTCTTTTTTCTGTGATGATACATAAAAAACATCTTATATTTGTTACTTAATGTCCTGTTTGGTAACACTATTAGATATTTATATCATTATCAATTTTAAAATTGACATTGATAAGAACCATTAAGAGGTGGTGTTTGGTTAATTGTATCAATCTTAAAATTTGTAATACATATAAAATATATTATGTAATACAAATGTCAACTTGTATTATTTTTGATATTGATATTCCAACATTTGAAAATATTAATATCAATATTAATATAGTACCAAAAATAGAATTCTAACCAAACAGGGCATACAGTTTCGACAGTCATTAGCGAGATATACCCATTCAAGTTTACGTGTAGTATTGTAACAATTCATCTTCATTGACCTACGATTCACTTGTCACTATATTCATCTCCGTTGTCGTCTGCAATTGACCAAGTCATATCATGAAGTACTGGGATGAGTTTCACCTTTTTTGCTCCTTAGTATCTTGTTTGGTCAATATGTCTAGGTTCATTGTCAAAGTGTGATCAAATCATAGTTTCGTTTTGCGCACTTAACTACGATAATTTCTTTTGCTTTCTAAAAATTATGGAGCTAACATATATTAAACTCCATTTATTCAATTACTAACAAGACCCAGTTTAAGTGGTTGTGAAGGACAGAGAGAGAGGATAATGTTATGTGGGTATCTATTGGCAAATAAATTTTTTTGATCAATTTAATGCATATTATGTCACGACCCGGATTTCAACCTGCACAACGGAAAACAATCCGGCGACGTAACCGGGGAAACAACCCCAAAATCTCATCGGTTTGGAAAAACTCGAAGACAGGGGTCCCAATTCACAATTCTAACACTAATCATTTATCACAAATCACGTAATAAAAATTCAATCTAAGCATTTATATACTGGTCTAAATTGCACAATAACCGCTCTATTTATTCTTTGGAGTCCATACCACCAAGTTTCTACTGCGCTAAACCTGATATCCTGAAAAAAATATAATAAAGGATTGGAGTGAGTCATAACGACTCAGTAGACATCCCATCATCCACCAAATTGGATAGCCAAAGGCCCTAACATGATACATATACATTACCCAACTCCGCACTTGATACATACCATATAAAACTAAACAATATATATATGAAAGTTGGCATTCCACAAATTTTTTTAAGACATACAACCAACCTACCAACCACTAGGACCAAAAAGGGCTTCTCACAAATATATAAAGTATGAGGAAGAGGTTATGCAATGCAACACTAACTAAAAGACTTACCATGCATATCATACAAAACATGTATGCTTAAATGAACTAATGATCACTACATAAATACTAACACCAATACCACTCTACAATGCATCTATCCACTACATGAAACATCAACATTTTCATTTTTCGCAAGGAAAACGTCGTCTTGCGATCTCGACGAGCTATGACCAGATCTACCATATATAGAGTAATTGTATAGCTAAGCTAAATCCCGTAGTGCACCTAGGCAGGGGTGGCACTTAGGATAACCGGCGGGATCTGGGATCGAAGGATGCACTAAACGGTTCTAAGCTCCGCTGCCCAGGGTCACGACTACTTGGTCAGTCTAGCTCGGTCTCATTAAATTTCTTTAATGCACACATGCATCACAATGCATCTCATACTATGCAATGATCAATCTCATACAATATGAAACAAATTTGCGATGACAAACTATCACATTTAAATTGAAGACCCTACCACCATGATAGCCAATAGACAAGCTAGTAAACCATGCATTTTCACAATCTAACAAAAGACACACGTAGACATGATACTTGACGCTCATGCTACTAGCACGCTATCTATCATGATTAAACAAAACGACATTCTATACATAAGCATGCTATGCCAACATCGACATGACGTAGACCCCTAAAATAACCACAATATGAAAGATTGATAGTGTTGCAAAAAAATTCAGATTTAATAATTAAATCGGATTCTCTCTAATTTGATTAACCTACCACATTAAGCACGATATAAATCAAGGACTAAGAGAACTAATCATAATCCATAGGGTTGACAATTAATAATCAAGGTTTACCACATATCGTGCAAGAATAAAATCAATTAACTATGATAGAGCTAATTATACGATCATCACTAATTGACTTACAATTACATACTAAATAAATCAAAATAGACAACTAAAGATAACTTCACTCTTCTAAATCACACATCTATCTATTTCATTATTATCTACAAGTCATGTAAATATTTTCAATAAAAATTTAGTGATAATAGACATGTCCGGGATGCCTACCGGAATGACGTCGACAAATCGATCCGGAGCTGATACAAGGCTTGGACAGGCTAAACAAGGATTTCTCCCTCAATCGACGCTAGCTGCAAGCATACAAATGTAGATAGGTATAGCATCGCTAGAGCACAAGAGAATAGATGTGGGGGAGTGAAAAATAAAATAAAAGGCATACCGTAGCACTCTCGACGGTGGGAAGGTGCATTGGCACCTAGAGGCGCACCGGCGCTGGCATAGGCAGGAGGAAGGGGGCGGTGCACAGTGGGGTCCAAGGGGGAGCTGGAGGGCCGCGGCCACGGCTGCGCACGCATGTGTGGGTGAAAGGCGTTGGACAACGCCATGACAGAGGAGGGGCGCACAGGGCTGGGGGATGCTGCGGATGAGCGCGCTAGAGGGGGGGGAAGAGAGCCGCGCACGCTGTGTGGGGAATGGAGGGGGCACGGCTGGCCGCTGGCCGCAAGTGCGGCCGGGAGCCGGGTGGCCGGGGGTGGTCGAGGGCGTAGGGGACAGCTGGCTGCTACGTGCCGGGCGGCAGGTGGGGCTGCGCGCCGTGTGGCAGGGGACCGGCGGGCCACCGGGCTGGGCGTAGGGGGCTGGGCACCGGCTGGTGGAGGCAGAACCGAGGGAGGGGGGGGAGCTGCTGCGCCGCCGCGGCTGCGGGCGCCCGCGCGGGCGGCCGAGCGAGCAGGGGGGCGGGGTGCTGCGGGTCCACGCGGGTGGCCAAGCGAGCTGGGGGGCGGGGTGGGACAGCGTCGGCGCGAAGGGGGGGGGGGGCGTCGGCGACAGAGGGGCAGCCGGCCATTGGCCGCTGCGCACTGGGCAGCAGGGAGGGTTGGGTGCTGGGGTTCGCACGCAGGGGGGGGAACGGCGCCGATCGCACAAGGGGGCCTGGGCTTCCGCAGGCATGCGGAAGGGAGGTGCCACGAGGGAGAATCGAGAGAGGGAGGGAGGAAATGGAGCGGCTAGGGCACAGTAAAGGCGGTTTCGATGGGGGGGGGGTAAAAAGGGGAAAAACAGGGAGGGTGATATATAATATAAAAGAAATCAGATATTACATTTTATGTATTTGGACAATTAAATTCTGTAGGCCCCCACCCATTCTGCCTCTATCATACTCTTCTACACCTTCTCTTCTGTATCATTCATTGTTAGTAGCAACAATGTTTGTTTCTTCTTCTTTACACCATCCATGACTTCTATAGTCAATAGATATATGGCCTACACTACCTTCTTCTGTGTGTCTATAAATAAAATGATGGCTTTAAAACTAGTACATTTGGTTTTGCATCGGTTAATTCATCGTATAAATTAATAAATTTATTTATATAAAAATGAAATGTCATAGAAAATTTGAAAACAGGCATGATGAGTATTTCTTAGAGATGATTTCTCACAAATATGATTCTGGCACATGACTGTATTGTCCCATTATGCATAAAAATCACCATTTCTGTAACCTACATCAAAAGAAAAGAAAAAGAAGGAACAATTATTTAGAGACCCAGTTATCAAAATGAGTTTTAATAAAAATCAATTGGCCAAATACTGTTTATAAAATACCTAGTCATCATAAAAATTTTAACGAAAGGCCCATTTTGTGAAGGCGGTTAACAAACTGTTATTTTGTGTTTTTTGCTTTTTCATTTTTACCCCCCCCATTAAAGAACCTCCCATCTCACTTTCCCCTTTCTGTGTATCGAAGCCTACGGTACATCTAGTATTCTCTCATCATCACAGTGGCACATGCCACTGGAGGTCGTCTTAACCAGAGATCCCGATGGACTAGACATTGAGCTTATTCCCTGCCACCTAGAGCACTGTCACTATGAGCACATTGTTATCGATTCCGGCCTTCACCACTTCCACCACGATGCCCTCTGGCAACTAGAAAATCCTAACTTCCCACTACTCCACGCCCTGCTATCATGACCAGGAATGTAAGCAACATAAAACCACAACTATGCAGTGGAAAACATAACATTGTGACAGTGAGAGAAATCTATCATTCGGATTGCATAACCCATACAAGCATGTAGATCAACAAAATTAATCAAGTCTATGTAATTCCACAAGATTTTCAAACACGGAGTCAACAACTTAAAACCAAACCAACTTCATCTAGTTCAACTCCAACCAAAACTTAAACATTCAAAACAACTAAATTCCAAACCAAGTTCATTCATATGTTCCAACTCTAAATCAAAACCACTAAAACATCCTAAAAGTCCAAAACAAGGAACCTGATGAAAATAAAATATCACTCTACTCCAACTCCAGGGAATTCTGGTTCTTCCACGGCCTCTTCTTGAGCTTCCAAGCCAATCTCCTGATCTTCAAAACCTGCTGAAAAATATTAACTCACAACGGGGTGAGTCTGGGAACTCCGTAGGATTTACACCCTTCACCCATCAATCGGGTAACTAACATATAATCAAGCAATGGTATGTAACATATCTAAATTCAGATGTAATCCAAAAGTATAGAATGCCTTCTATATTAATCTCACAACCCATATCCAAACATAATTATCTTCAAAGAAAAGGTTATGTCAAAGCCAATTAATTCTAGACCAATGCATACAAGACCATAAAACTAAACAAAAATCAACTAAATGACCTCCAGACTTAACTTAACATGACCAATCTAAAATGGGACATATCTGAATTTTCTAACTTATCATGCTTTAACATCTAAACATAACATGCAATGAGCATAATTTCATGTTCTTTCTAAACTCGTAGTCATATAGCAAGAAATTGGTCGTCTTACCTTTTCACATCGATTTTAAGTTAACAGGTTATACATATAGTGATTGGGTAGGCTCTTTAGATGATAAAAAGAGCATTAATAGTTATAATTTTCTTTTGAGTTCATAAACTGTTTCTTAGATATTAAAGAAACAAGCTACGATGGTATTGTCATCAATTGAAGTAGAATATGTAGCACCTATATCAACAACTTGTCTGGTTATGTCGATTAAACATATTTATGAGGATTTGCAACAAGTTCAGGGTAAAGCAATTGAAATATTTTGTGATAACAAATCTGCAATTTTAATGACAAAAAAATCCTATTTTCATGGACATACAAAACACATAGAGATACGTCATCATTTTATTCAAGAAGTAATTTCAGATGGAACAATTAAGATGATACATTTCGAAATTGAAAATCAATTGCCAGATATTATGACATTCTGAGTTATGAGAAATTCTACAAATTGAAGAAATTACTTGGTGTAAATAATTTTGCATGAAGGAAAAATGTTAGATAATGATGTAAAATCTTCTATGCTTATCCTTTTCTTGTTATTATGATATATTAAGTTTATGAAGGCTATCAAGTTGTTTAAGAGATAAATATTTCTTATCTCATTTTATCTTTGTTTTGTATCTTCTTATAAATACTTGGTTCCTGGATTAGAGGCACATGTAAGCTTTAGGCCACGTTTGATAACACTTAGTGACATCTTAAGTTTGATTCGGTTAGATGATGCTAGGTTCAGATCGTTTGATAATTTTTTTTTACTCATATCTTTTCTCATCAAAAAGAGACGATTTACGTCTGACTCATTAAGTGGATACTGTCGACTCTGAAATTCGACGGGGTCCTCTCCTTTTCAGGGAAGTTCGTGAATCAAGATCATCACCTCAAGAGGGGATGATAAAAGAAAGGAATAAAACTCGGAAAGCAAATCTCACCTCGGTCCCACACTCACATTGATCCCCGAACTTTCATCCCTTGGCGTCGCTCGATCACCAAAGAGACGGTTCGGGTCATGTGGGAGGAGAGTGAGAAGAAGGAAATTAAGACATGTGGTCGCTAGGAACCGTGGGTTTCGATTTATAGAATTAAAATGACCGTGTGTACCTTAGCGTGAAGAGTGTGGGTTAAAGCTTCTCCTTCTTCAGCCGGCCGATGAAGAAGAGTCCTCAACACGTGGGTTCTTGATTTTTTGTGCAACTAAACCAAACAAACAAGTGAAAAGGATAATTAGAACTAAAAAAGTAGAGTATATGTAAAGAGAATAACATGAAACACACAATTGACTAGAAATTGACCGGATTCGGGTTATCTCTAACCCCTATTTTTTATTTTCAGAATAACAGACTAAAATTAATGCAAAAAAAATGTAAAAAAATGATAGGAGGATGGAGAATCACGAAACAAAGAGATAGTAAAAAGAACAGAAAGATTCTGAGTTGAATAGAGAAAGATATAGCCAAATCTGGGTTGTCGAAAAATCCGAGCAGCAGTCCAGGATCTGCCAGGCGCGACTTTGCTTCTGCACTCATCACGACCATTACCGACCTTAGAATCAAGTGCCTTACGTTTTAAACTCAAGAAGACTTGTAGATGAAGAACTTTTATGAAGAGATCTTGGACAGAAGACGTCCACACACTGCTGTAGAAGCCAAAGAAGAGAGACCTGGCTGGTCACCTGCAGAACAACCTTCCTCTCTCTTGAACCAACTTTTTTCTCTCTAAAAAATTGAAATTCTCTCTCTAAAAATCACAAAATTAATGCAGGAGGGAGGTTGGACGTCTTGAGATGCCTGGGGGGTCGTGCTCATGCCCTTGGAACGACCAGAATCAGAGTCAATTTATAAGAGAACGAACGGCGCGATCAAGACTAAAAAATAGGGCTCCTTGCGCCCCACTGAGGGGCGCATGTGCCTCCCAGTGGGGCTGCGTGGCACTGTTCCCGAAAAATTTGACCTTATCCGGTCGATCGGTTCAGTGGTAGAGTCTCGGTGAAAAACTGGTTCCCTCGTGCCTCAAGGGTAGGGCGCATGTGCCCTCAAGTGAGGGCACGAGGTCACGTGCCTCACTGGCAGGGCGCATGGGCACGTGTCCTGGGCCTCGGGCGCATGTGACCAGGGACCTGGGCGCATGGGACTATTTTTTGCGCGTCCTTCTTCCGGAAGCCATTGCGAACACTCCCGAACTCGGAATTCGACGCCGTTTGTTGCGTTGGAAAGATAACAAGCCGAAGAAGCTTTATATAGCATTGGATCAGCCATAACACCCTCCAAAACTTCAGTATTTAGTTTGGAAGTTAGGGAAGTGAACAGAAGATCCGATACTGGTCAAAATGACTCCGACGGCAAACCAAAAAGGCACGGCATGCAACAAAACTTGTCCGGAGTGTGAATATGACCATAAACTTCAATGAATGATCATTAGTCATTGGTCATTCAGCTAATTTTCATGTTTACATGATTTAAGTGTGGCTTTCGCTCGAAAATTACGGCTTTTTGCAAAAAATTTCGGAAAGCATCCGATTTCGTTCGGCGAAGCTCCAAATCAACTTTAAAAGGACCCGGCATCATTATAAGGTCAATCACATTGTTACACTATAAAATATGAGTTTTATGCTCTGAATTAGGCGAATTTGGCGTGTCTACAGCTTGCCTCGCCTTGATGTCGGCTTTGTAAGGGAGTGGCATGTAATGAAGCGGAGTGATTCGGAGTGAACTTTAATGGAATGCAAGTGAGCGTAGATGAATGTAGCAGAATGGAATGATGGTGGACTGAAAAGGTGGCATCAAGGTGTAGATATAGACACGCTTATCTACCCGATCCAGCAAAATAAATCTTACTAAGTATTCTAGATCGCTTTCATGTTATATCAAAACCTCATATAATTGACTGGTAAAATACATGCCCTTGGCGTGAGAGATGAAAAGTAAAGGATAAAGGATAAATGATGTAGCCAACCCTCAGCGTGGTGAGGAGTCCTCGAATTCGTAGGTTCTTCATCAGCCAGCAACCCGAACTTTGCAGTGTTCTTGTACTGTGATCGGCTAAAGTTTTAAAAGAGAAATTGGTTTTTAAATGAAAAGAATACCAATCCATCATATTTGGAGTCTCAAGTTTATTCAAGTTTTACCAAAATACTCAGTTTAATTCTGAGTGGAATAATCTCAAATTCTAAAAGGGTTCGTTTATGCATAACAAAATTGCTCGGGTATCGGGAAAACCATGAATCATGCTTTGGCAGAAAACCCGATATTCGGAAAACGACAAAACAGACTTAAGCCATAATGGGATTGAAAGATAATGGTGGGACTAACATAGAATGACGAGAAAGAAGAAACAATGGCATGACAATTTCCATGACACGGTGGGATAAAATAAAAGACACGGTGGGATAAAAGAAAGGAAAGAATAAAACATGGTGGAATAAAAAGAAAGGAATAAAACATGAAGGGATAAAATTAGTAATGATGAAGAATGAAAAGGAGATGGATGTGAAAACATAGAAAATCATGTAGAAAATAGTTGAAGATATAGATTGTTTATTGGAGGTCAAGACACCCGATTAGGAACCATCGTCCCTCCAATGTTCAATTTTGGCTTATCCATGATTGTGAAGAAATGACCAGGCCGTCGTAGATTTTGTTGAAGGGGATCTCAGGCCCAGTCATTTTCACTCTCAAGGTCTTCAACATTAATGCATATAATATGTATCAAATGGATCTAACATAACTAAATGACAAATGATAAGAGTGATGTGAAGTGCAAAAATAAAGTGATGGTGATGATGTGAGATTTATGAGAATGTGGATTTGAGTGAAGTCTTCAGGCATGATTTATCAACTTGCATCATCCGCCTGATTCATCAGCATCTCTGGTCCATCCTTGTCTTGCCTTCTAATGGAATACAGCACCACGATAGGTAGTGCTTCCTCTCTTTTCGCCACAAGGTTGGTATGATGTTCCTTGGGGAATACTGATCTCACCAATTCACCTATTGGACTTAAAAGGTTGCCTGATGGCCCTTCTCTTTTGCTTCTTTAGCTTCTGAAATCACTTAACAAAGATGATTAAATTTTCATCATGACTCATCCCTTTGCCTGTATACCATTTGTCTTAATTTTGAGTCAAAGGGAGGAGCCTTCTTAACAAGGTGGAATAAAACAAATGACTGAAATGAAATGGAGGTAAGGGTTGAGAGAACTTACCTACCATGGTGTGAATCCTCTCCTCTCCTATATTGAAATGCCTGAAACACTTGATAAAAGAGGATTAGACCTTCACTGTGACTCATCCCTTTGCCTATTACGGTCAACTTTGACTTAGGTCAGAGGGAAGAGCCTTCTTAACAAGGTAGTTAAAGCAAAAAGGATATGCAATGCAGGAATGGAAATATGCATGACAGTCAAATAAACATGGATGTAACTAAGGCAATGATCATGACTGAGCATTTTTTTGGTTTTTCTTAGAAATTTTCATTTTTTTGGATTTTCAAAAATATTTAATTTTTTTAGATTTTTTTTGAAATATGCATTTTTTTGGTTTTTTTGGGTTTTTGAAATATTCATTTTTTTGGATTTTGAAAATATTCACTTTTTGTGGAGAAAATGCTGGTATTTGAGACAATTCATCGGTCTTTGGGGTTTGTCAAGACTCAAGTGGTAGATGCCACGTGCAAAAATAAAGTTCCCTACCTAGAATCCTTCTAACCTTCTTCCTTTGATCAGCTTGGATTCCACTTGGACTTGGTCGGTTTACCTTACCCAAGGGGTTTAAGGAGGAAGAGTATAGAGGAAGTCCTTGATAGGGTTTGAAGATGTTGAGAGGGATTTCTCTACTCTCACTCAAATTACCCATTGTGCTTCGGCCTCTTTGGGTTTTTCCTATTTTTTTGCTCTTTTCTATGTGGCACATATTAATACAGGTTTTTGACCCGTGGGGACATTGCCCATCTTTTAGTGCCTTTTGCCTTGACTATCATTCTGGGTACTCATTCAGACAGGTTGATCATTCTTCCTTTTCTAACCTGAGGGGTTCATTGCCCATCTTTTGGCACCCTTTTGCACCCTCTGAGACGGCCTCCTACTAGGGTGGCGAGTATTTTCGATACTACCCTTCTCTAATCTTCTTTCCCTATCTTGGACCGAGTAGAAGAGAATAGGGTAAGGGTACTCCTTCCATTTCTAGATTTCTGCCTTGCCTTTCTCTAGTGTCGGGTTGTCTGGATTCTAGGATCAGGAAGTGTGGTATGTGTAGGATGGTACCTACCCTTGACTTCTCACGAACAACCTAGGATCGATGACTTGAGATTATACCAGTGGTTTCTCCATTTTTATGGAAAGTACTTTTTGAGGTAAACTCCATTCCAAGGATGATTCAATTTTTCTCCATCTGCATTAGTCAATTCATATGCATTATCTGGATACTTTTCAGTGATTACAAAAGGCCCTTCCCAGTTAGGTTGCAACTTGGAGCGGGGACCCCCTGGCTTAACGAATATGCGTTTGACTACCATCTCACCGATCTCGAATTTTCTCTCGACCACCTTCTTTTGATAAAACCTTTTGAGTCTATTCTGATAAGTTCGGGCATGCTCGGCGGCGGCTAGCCTTCTTTCATCCAAGAGTTCAAGCTGTGCAAGGAGAGATTCTCATCTCTCATCAACAGGAATATCCCTATTGAGCTGAACTCGAAGAGATGGAAGTAATACTTCGTAGGAAACCACTGCTTCCATCCCATATGCCAAAGCATACGGGGTTTGTCCAGTGGGAGTCCTTACAGAAGTACGATAAGCCCACAGAGCATCTACAAGCTTATCAGGCCAGTCGGAAAACTTGCTAGACTTACAAGATTTCTTGATGATTTTGATTAAGGTTTTATTGGTGGCTTCTGCTTGACCATTGCCTTGAGGATAGTATGGTGATGAATGATGCAATGAAACAATGAAATGTGATACCTGTTGCAAAGATCACGCAGATCTTGAGAAAGAAATTGTGGCCCATTATCGGTGACGATGTCGCTGGGGATCCCGAACCTTGCCAGGATGTTGCGCTTGATGAAGGAGCAGACTGTTGACACTTTAATCTCCATGAATGCTTACACTTCATCCCACTTTGTGAAGTACTCCGTTGCCGTCAGAATGAATGATTTTGAGCATATTTCAGAGTTGAGGTCACTCAAGGGGCCAATGATATCAAAAGCCCACATGGCGAAAGGCCATGGGCCATGAATTGGATGAAGGGAAGATGCGGGAGTATGAATCTTGTAGGCATGGAGTTGACATGAATGACAATGACGGACAAAGATGGAGCAGTCTTTTTCTAGAGTTGGCCAATAATACCCTTGTCGGATGATTTTCTTAGCAAGGGCTTGGGCATTCACATGACCACCACAAACTCTGGAATGTGCTTCCTTTAGCACCAACTCAGCTTCTTCTTCATCAAGACATCTGAGTAAGATTCCACTTAGGCTTCTCTTATAGAGCACTCCTCCTAGGATTGTATACCTCTGGGATACTCTTCTGATTGCCTTCTTTTCTTTGGTGGTTGATCCTGGTGGGTATGACTGATCTTGGCAATACCTCGCAATCTCGTCATACCAAGGTCTCTCACATTCTTCTAATTCTTCCAACTCAATTAAGGAGATTTCTTCTTTATGTTCCAAGTATTCCTTTTTGTTGAACCTCTCCTTAACCTTCAGAAAACGTCCATCCTCAATTGCTGGAATTGTCCTCTTACAAATGTGGATAGTTCGCACTTGCCTGCCTAGCGGGATAGATAGAGATGAAGCTAGTGAAGCTAAGGCATCGGCGAGGATATTCTGAGAGCGGGGGACATGGACAAAGGTGAGTTTGAAAAATAGCTTGATGTAGCAGGTGGTGAGCTCCTGGTAGGGTTTGAGGTTTGGATGAGAAGTTCGGTACTTGGATAAGACTTGGCGTAGGATCAATTGACTATCACCTATCACCCTCAGTTCGGTGGCACCATGGAAATGAGCAGCCTCTAGCCCGGCCAACAAGGCTTCATACTCAACTATGTCGTTGGTTGCTGGAAAGTTAAGCTGAAAAGCCTGTGGAATGGTGACACCTTCAGGTGACAGAAGGACAATACCTATCCCTCTACCATGAGAGTTCAGAGCCCCGTCAAAATATAATGTCCAAAGATTGGAAGATCAGACTAACATTAGTTCGTCATCCGGGAACTCTGACCGGACTAGGTCAAAGACGGGTATGGGATGATGGGCAAGGTGTTCAGCAATAGCATAGCCCTTGATTGCCTTCTGTGGGACATAAGTGATATCAAATTGGGATAAAAAACTCTGCCATCACCCTAACCGATCAGTCAAGATTGTCTTCTCTAATAGAAACTTAATGGGATTGATACGAGCAATGAGCTTGACTTGGTGAGCAAGGAAATAATGTTTGAGTTTCTGAACCACCTAAACAAGAGCAGCACAGGTCTTTTCTACCACAGTATACTTCAGCTCACAAATATCAAACATCTTAGACAAGTAATAAGTAGCTCGTTCTTTCCCCTCTTCATCAACTTGTGCAAGGACTGCCCCAAGAGAATTCTCAAGAACCGAAATGTAGAGGACCAAGGGCTTGTCGGGAATTGGTGGTCTAAGTATATGGGGACTTGCCAGGTATGTTTTTAGCCCATCAAATGCCTCCTGGCACTTCGAATCCCATTTAAATTTGGCCCCCGCCTTGGTTAACTCATATAAAGGTTTACACCTTTGGGAATGTTGTGAGATAAACCGGCGGACAAATTGTAGCCTCCCAATCAATCCTCGAAGCTCTTTCATATTCTTCGGAGGAGGCATACCAATAATTGCTTTGGCCTTGTTTGGGTCGATCTCTATGCCCCTTTTGCTTACTATGAACCCTAGTAGCTTTCCTGATGAAACTCTAAATGTACACTTCTTAGGGTTCATTTTCAGCTTGTATTCTCTAGCTCGTTGCAAAACTTTCTTTAGCACTTCAGAATGATCTTCCTGACTCTAGGACTTGATAAACAAATCATCCACATACACCTCTACAAGGGTGTGCATCATGTCGTGAAAGATAGCCATCATAGCCCTCTGATATGTAGCACCAGCATTCTTTAACCCAAAGGGCATGACAACATAGCAATATGTTCCCCAAGGTGTAGTGAACGCGGTCTTCTCTTGGTCCTCCTCAGCTAACCGGATCTGATTGTATCCAGAATAGTCATCCATGAATGAAAGCATTTCAAATCCAGCTGTGTTATCAACCAAAACATCGATATGAGGTAAAGGAAAATCATCCTTAGGACACGCTCGGTTCAAGTCCCTGAAATCTATACAAATCCAAATTCGTCCATCCTTCTTCATAACAGGGACTATGTTAGCCACCCATTGCAGATATAGGACAACTTTAATGAATTTTGCTTGGTGTAGTTTGTCGACCTCCTCTTTCATTTTGAGTGCAATATCAGGGTGGAATCTCTTGAGCTTTTGTTTAACCGGGGTAGTTCCAGGTTTCAAGGTTAATCTATGCTCAACCAATGAATTATCTAATCCCGGCATGTCTTCATATGTCCATGCGAACGTGTCCTTATATTCTTCCAAAACTTTGATCAAATGTTGTTCTTCTAAGGGAGTGAGGTTTGCACTGATGAAGATAGTCTTGGGATCTTCTAGGGTTCCTAAATTCAGTTCCTTGGTCGGTTCATTCCCTGTGGCTGATGGTTCTTCAAATCTTCTAAGTCCAGATGCATACGCATCAGCCAAATCCTCAATTTCATCCTCAGATTCAGGATCCTTCTCTGATACCACCTCATATACTCCCAAAGTATGATCTATGTTATGCTCATCCTCATATCGGATTTCATCTAGCTGGATGGTATTCTCTAAAAAGTTTGGCAGCCTTGTACACTCTACGCATTTCTGTGCCAATTGTTGCAGATACCAATTTGGAACTCGCTTACCTCTGACTTTCCTATTTCCTAACCTAACTTGACCTACTGAAGATAAAGCTGGAAAGGTGGTATTTACAATGGAGGGAGGATCGAGTAAATCGATCAATGATTCAAAAAAGAGGGATCCCTGATTGGGAGCGCCCTCTGGGATGAGTAGAGACGTCTCCTCGATGGAAATGTGAGTTTCAGAGAAGACGTTTTTTTTTTGGAAATTTCAAGTAAAAAGATAGAATGAGTCAGCATGACTCGAGGTTTGCTGGAAGATGACTGAATTAATAGAAAGAAAACTTTAAGGATAAAGGGAAAAAAGGGGCTTGTGGGCCCAATGGTAACAGAAAGTGGACACATGGGTCCAAAACTGATGAAAAAAGTAAACGGGTATGTGGACCCGATCTTAGAAATATATGGGCATGTGAGCCCATGTTGGGAAAAGCCCTCAGTTCTGAAGTTGATGAGGGAAGTAAATGGGTAGGCTGGCCCGGTAAGAGTGGAATGTTGAAGAGGGCACATGGGCCCAAAGTGGGTAAGTGGGCTCTGAAGCCCATCCAAAAGATCTAGAAAAATGGTACGAGGTTTAAACATGTGATTGTTGTATTTGGGCCTCGTGGAATGGTTTTGACTTGGGTAACATGCTTAACTAGATGATCCAAGATTGGTCTTCCCTTGAGTGGTTCCTGGTGCTCTTCCCCACTTGAGAACAGACGAGTCAAAGATAAGCACAGGTCCTCCAAGTCTTCTTCTTCATCTGGAGCTTTCCTTCTCTTAACAACTGTAACGAAACTCTTGTCATCTTCAGCCATCATCATGGTCTTCCCTTTGATAAAGAAGGTGTGGAGTCCCATGGCATATCCTGGCTGGAAGATTATCCTTGGGATGGAATCCTCTTCATATCCCAACCCCTGCCTACGTAGCCTTTTCATAGTTTGAATCGGCTGAGTTATTCCTTGAAGATCCTTACCTAAACCTCTTCCAGGCTGATAGCCTAGTTTCATCATCATCCGCCATTCCACTGTGTCGGGTAGAGAGGCTGTCATACATCTGACTTCTGGTAAATCTCCCATTGAGATCTGGGGTTGTATTGACAAACCAAGGGGTGTAAAAGTAGGATCATTCATCTCGTCCTTATAGGCATGCTAGTCACTTTGACCACTTGTCCTTTAAAAGGAAACTTTATGCACTGGTGGTTTGTTGAAGCCATAGCTCCTATTGCTTCCAAGTATGGCCTCCCAAGTATAGCCCGAAAAGTTGGATCTAATTCTAGAACATGAAAATCCGTTGTGACCGTACATGGTCCAAGTTTAACTTCTAGAGTGACCACCCCACGTGCAGACTTCTTGGAGTTGTCGTAGGCCGTCACCATGGCACAGGATGGCGACATAACATTGATAGAAGCTCCAGTTGATAGAAATGCCACACAACTGCAAAGTTTCTGGCGACATAACGTTGATAGAAGCTCCAGTGTCAACCAAACATGATTTCACTTCGACATTGCAGATGATAACTGCCACATGCAAAGCATATCTCCTAACCTCTGGATCTGCTAATTCTTCCTGAGAGAAAGTGATTGTTGGGTGCTCACTTCTAGGGGCTAACACTGTAGTGATCTTCTCAGGTGGGAGATCTTCACTCACCATGACTCTTTGCAAATACTGCTATAGAATCTCTTGGTGCACCTTTGATCTTTTGATCAACTCAAGTATGGAAATACGGGATGGTGTTTTATCCAAATGTTTTAACAGATCATAGGCTGTGTCTGGCAATGGTTCTTCCACTTGTTCCTCCTCCACTGGATCCTGCGGTTGAGTACTGGCTTGGGGAAAGAGCCGCTGGAACATCCTCCCACTCCAAAGCACCGGGGCTATTTGGCGGATGGGTAGAGGTGATGGGTTAACTGGGGTGGACTATGGTGGAACAGGTGGTGTAGGTGCAGGTATGGTAGGCAATGGGATTGGTGGTTCTAGGATGATTGGGTTAGTGGGTAGAGGGGTAGGATTTGGAGGTGGTAGTGATGGTGATACTGGTGGCCTGATAAGAAGAGGCCGGGGTGCAGGAGTGGTTGATGGGTTGAATGAAGGTATTGGTAATGTGGTAGGTTGTGGGGTTGGTTGTATGATGGGTTGAGGTTTTGAAGTGACTGAGCTCATAGGCTGGGGGTTTAGGTTTGGTGGTGATTGTGGTGGTCGGATGAGCAAGGGCTGGTGTGTAGCAATAGTTGAAGGAGGTGTAGTTAATGAGGGGGCTGGCCTAATGATGAGTCAGTGTGAAGAAGTGGCGGCCAGTGGTTGGGTTATTGAACTAGGTAGTGGTTGTGGGGTAGCAGGTGCACAAATTATTTGTCTAGGAGGATTCCTAGCAGGAGACCTAGCTAGATTGACTGGCATGGTTGGATTTTGGTTTTCTAGTTGCCAACCTTGAGCACAGCTGGCATCTCCCTGGACATTGGTGTGTACTAGACCAATTTCTGGGTTTGGATGTGCTGGTGCCGGTGCTGGAGCGGGAGCATGTAGTGGGAGCGGGTTCTGAACAATCCCCAAGCCAGGTTGTTGTTGAGGTTGAGCCGCTGGACGTTGCCACTGCTGCTGCCTAGCCTTCATAGCCTGTATGCATTCCCCCATTTGAGCCCAATCAATGCTGCCTTGGTCATTTAGATCGTGGATGTAATCATTGAATTGAAAACACACTTCTACAGTGTGACCAGGACACCGGTGGTAAGCACAGTATCAGGACATATCTACATTTGTTGGCCAAACCTCTCTTTCCTTGGGCAATTACAACTGTTTTTCAGCCATGAGTACATTGAAGATGTCAGTCAAGGAGTAAGGTGGTTGTTGGTAATTCTCTCTCCTAGGACCTCCCCTTCATAGTGCCTGATTGGGTGGTGGCGGTGCCCTATTGTAGGTAGGTTGACGAGGTTGCTGGGGTTGTGTTGCTGGCTGAGGGGGTTGTTGTGGTTGTCGTGGTTGTGGTGGCCTAACCTGTTGTTGAGGGGGGTAATAGAAATGGTTTTGTGGTGGGTTTCTGAACTAGTTTTGATGGTTCCCTCCCTGGTTCCCCACAATGTTTATAGCTTCGTTGTTGACCACTCATTCGATTGTAGGACCAACTGGTGCAGAGGTGGTTTTCTTGAAGTTTCTAGGTTTGGGATCAAAAGGGTTTATCACTGTGGCATCTTTAAAGTGGGCTTGCAAGTATCGGGCACTGTCATAGAGTTCATTCATGGTGGTAGGACGGTGTATGATCAATACATTCCTCAAGGCAGGTGTAGTGTTGCCGATAAGCATCTTTACTTGTTCCCCTTCAGAAATCACTTCTGTCAATTTCTCTGCCATTCCCCTCCAGCGATCAGCAAACTTTATGAAGTCCTCTTCGGGCTTCATCTTTTCAGCAATCAAGTCTGTAATGGAGCATGCTGGTGCCACCCGGTCTCTGTATCTCTGCAAGAATTTGGTCTTGACAATGTCGAAGTCTCCTGCCTCAAAGGAGTTGAGCGAGTAGAACCATTCTGATGCAGACCCTTCTAGTGATCGACGGAACAAGAAGGCAAGAACCCTACGATCATTTTTCCAGAATGAAGATTCATAGAGAAAATCTTTAAGGTGGAGAAAAGGGTTGCCAGTACCATTGTAGCGGCGATAAACTGGTAGCTCAGAAGGTGGCAAGTGGAGAACTGGTAAAGAAGGAATAGAAATCTCAGGAACCGACTTGGAGTCCAGGCGACATCTCAGCTCTTCATAACGTTCATTCATCTGGGTGAGCTGATCCATGATTGCCTGGGTGAGAGCAGGTTCTTGGTTTACTAGTGGGGGTATGTGGTTAGAGACATGATTTTGGAATTGAGGAGCATGACTTGGTAAATTTACTAAAGATTGTCCCATGACTTGATGGGACAACGGAGCAACATGGTTGAAATAAGATGGTTGAACAAATGAGGGTTGGACCACAGACGGTTGAACTATAGATGGTTGAACTATAGATGATTGTGCTAGTGCCAATGATGGTTGAATCACAGATTGTTGAACAATAGGTGGTTGAATGAGTGGTGGTCGAACCAGAGGACAAGGAGATGAGGCAACTTGGTTAACTTCAGCCTGATCTGAGGCCAATTTGCCCTTCACCATGGATTGTATGTGGGCATAGGTTTCTGGGTCAGTATAGAGAGACAACTCCCTAAAGAGTTGTTCAACATCACGAGGAGCAGATGGTTGAGGGACCTCTTGCGCTTCTGACTCAAACAACGGATTAACAAGACCGTCTGATGGAATTGATTGGTGACCCATCTCGCGCTCTCGATGTTCAGCTTGTTCTGTCATTCCAACGTGCCTTCCAGACCTTAGTTGCATTGAAATTCAAGGATAAAACAAACAAATTGACAAAGTAAACAAAGAACTTTTTTTACTTTTTTAGTATTTTGCAAAAGCTTAGAGGTTTGAATTTTTGTTTGACAAACAAGTGATGCAAAGACTTGAAAGTAAAATTACGCAATGATTTTGATTAAACCTTAGGTTTATGAATTTGTTAAGAATTGTTCTCTCAACAAATGGGTTAGGATCCTAACTCCAATCTCCAATGACCTAGGTTTCACACAATCTCACCACGTGTAGGTAACATAGGATGCTTCGGGTTTTGGGGAGTGGTACAACCAACCCGATTGTGAAGAGGAATACTCCACGTATGAGGAATTACGGAGGCTTTGATGAAAGCCAACCAAGCCAACTAGGAAGGAATATCCCAGAAGAGAGGTCAGAATCCACCAAGAGGGTGTTTTGGATGGGAGGGATAAATGGGATAGTGAGCTCCCACCTCAAAAAAGTGTAAAAGAAGGAGGTAGAGAGAAGGATAAGAGAATGCAATCAAGTAGTAAAACAAGTAATGAGCAAAACATAAACTTAAATAAACAAGCAATGACACAAGACAAGCAATTAGAAACTAGACAAGCAACTAGAAACTAGAATCTAGACCTTGTTTCTTATGTGAGCCAAATGGAGATAGTGAAAAGGTGATGGAAAGAAGAGGGTTCAGATCTAATAGCCAAGTAAAAGGGTGGTCCACGTGAGGACCAATGTAAGAATAAGCTGGTTCACGTGGGAACCGGGGTAAAAAGTAAAGGTGGTTCACGTGGGAACCGGTTTTGGGTAAAAAAGGGTGGTTCACGTGGGAACCGGTTTGAATGGTAAAAAGAGGGCCACATGGGGCCAATTAAAGGTGAATAAAGATCTGATCCAAGTTGGGATAGATCTGGAAAAAAAGGGTTTGGTTCACGTGGGAACCGAAGTAAAGAAAGAGATTGGTTCATGTGGGAACCGGTTTAAAAGGAAAAGGGTGGTTCACGTGGGAATCGGTTTAAATAAAATGCAAAAATTAAATGGCATACTTGGCACTTCAGATCTGATGAAAGATGGGTGAAATCAGAAATTTTGTGATGGCATGAAGTTTAAGAAAGGTGGAAGGAAGGAAAGGCTCACGTGGGAACCGGTCTAGAACTAGAACTAGTTGCAAACAAAACACTAAGCACCCACGGTTGAAGACATTGCTTGTCCCACCGTGGTTGCCACAAAGCTGTCGACTCTGAAAATTCGACGGGGTCCTCTCCTTTTCAGGGAAGTCCATGAATCCAGATCGTCACCTCAAGAGGGGATGATAAAAGAAAGGAATAAAACTCGGAAAGCAAATCTCACCTCGGTCCCACACTCACATTGATCCCCGAACTTTCATCCCATGGCGTCGCTCGATCACCAAAGAGATGGTTCGGGTCATGTGGGAGGAGAGTGAGAAGAAGGAAATTAAGACATGTGGTCTCCAGGAACCGTGGGTTCCGATTTATAGAATTAAAATGACCATGTGTACCTTAGCGTGAAGAGTGTGGGTTAAAGCTTCTCCTTCTTCGGCCGGCCGATGAAGAAGAGTCCTCAACGCATGGGTGCTTGATTTTCTGTGCAACTAGACCAAAAAAACAAGTGAAAAGGATAATTAGAACTAAACAAAGTGGAGTATATGTAAAGAGAATAACATGAAACACACAATTGACAAGAAATTGACCTGATTCAGGTTATCTCTAACCCCTATTTTTTATTATCAGAATAATAGACTAAAATTAATGCAAAAAATGTAAAAAAATGATAGGAGGATGGAGAATCACGAAACAAAGAGATAGAAAAAATAAAATAAAGATTCTGAGTTGAATAGAGAAAGATATAGCCAAATCTAGGTTGTCGAAAAAGCCGAGCAGCAGTCCAGGATGTGCCACGCGTGACTTTACTTCTGCGCTCGTCACGACCAGCCCCGACATCAGAATCAAGTTCCATCGATTGTAAACTCAAGAATACTTTGAGATGAAGAACTTTGATGAAGAGATCTTGGACAGAAGACGTCCACACACTGCTGTAGAGGCCGAAGAAGAGAGACCTGGCTGATCACCTGCAGAACAGCCTTCCTCTCTCTTGAACGGACTTTTCTCTCTCTAAAACTCGAAATTCTCTCTCTAAAAATCGCAAAATCAATGCAGGAGGGAGGTTGGACGTCTTGAGATGCCTGGGGGTCATGCTCATGCCCTTGGAACGACCAGAATCAGAGTCAATTTATAGGAGAACGAACGGCGCGATCAAGACTAAAAAATATGGTTCCTTGCACCCTACCCCAGGGCGCATGCGCCGTGGTGCAGGGCGCATGCGCCCCACTGAGGGGCGCATGTGCCTCCCAGTGGGGCTGCATGGCACTGTTCTCGAAAAATTTGACCTTATTCGGTCGATCGGTTCAGTGGTAGAGTCCCGGTGAAAAACTGGTTCCCTCGTGCCTCAAGGGTAGGGCGCATGTGCCCTCAAGGGAGGGCACGAGGTCACGTGCCTCACTGGCAGGGCGCATGGGCATGTGTCCTGGGCCCTAGGCGCATGTGACTAGGGACCTGGGCGCATGAGACTATTTTTTGCGCGTCCTTCTTCCGGAAGCCATTGCGAACACTCCCGAACTCGGAACTCGATGCCGTTTGTTGTGTTGGAAAGATAACAGGCCGAAGAAGCTTTCTATAGCATTCGATCATAAATCACACCCTTCAAAAATTCATAATTTTGTCCGGAAGTTAGGGAAGTGAACAGAAGATCCGATACAAGTCAAAATGACTCCGACGGCAAACCGGAAAGGCACGACATGCAACAAAACTTGTCCGGAGTGTGAATCTGACCATAACCTTCAATGCATGATCATTAGGCATTGGTCATTCAGCTAATTTCCGTGTTTACACGATTTACGTGTGGCTTTCGCTCGAAAATTATGGCTTTTTGCGGATAACTTCGGAAAGCATCCGATTTTGTTCAGTGAAGCTCCAAATCAACTTTAAAAGGATCCAGAATCATTATAAGGTCAATCACAATGTTACCCTATAAAATATGAGTTTTATGCTCTGAATTAGGTGAATTTGGCGTGTCTACAGATACACTCCACTTAACGATGAACTGCAGAGTAGTCGCCCCGATAGCTTCTCAACGCGCATAAAAGTGCTATATCGTGGTGGTGCTTGCCCATCGTCGTCACCGGGAGGTCGCGCTTGCCCACTGCCGTGTTGTGACAGTATTGTTGGATGAGGTGCTCTGCAAAGTCATCATCGCCATCGCCAAGCTTTGGGAGTCCTCTTCCTAGAAGCCTTGTTTCGTCATCGCGGAAGCCTTCTACCAGGTATTTTCTCAACCAATGAAGGAAACGAGAGTTGCGGAGGAGCAGAGGGAGGGGGGCGAGGAAAAGGGCATTGGCGGATGGTCACGGCGGAGGTGCCGCTCGCCGTCACCGTGTCGTCCCCCTCGATCTCTATGTCTATCAGCATGTGAGACTCGGACCTCACCGTGGCAAGCCCGGCATCCCGGTGCGTAGTCACCCCCGATTCTGTAGTCCTTGTAGAACACCGATTGGCGGCGCTTGCATTCACTCTCCCTAGGCTGCTGGCCGTGATCCTGACCACTGTTGTTGCTATCGGATGAGGGGCGCTGTCTTATTGCCTCATCATCCTGGATGGATTGGAGGATGGGCGACATTGGCTGTGGCGGCCGGAGGAGTGGGTGGTCGGGAAGCGAAGGGGGGCTGCTGTTGGCGGTGTGACCGCGCGGATGGTTGCCCAGCCTGTGCTCCACCACTGTGCCGTGCCAACAACGCAGTGCCACCGGTGTGCCTCGCCGACCTCTACTTCTGGCACCATCTTTGCGGCGTGCAAGACAGAGAGATGGGAAAAAGGGGTAGCACGGCTCCTTCTTCAAAATGCATTATTCAATGTAATTTATTTTTATTTGACATCCATAAGGACCATGCATCATCATACATGCCATTTGATATATTGAAAACCAAACTAAAATATATATATTGAAGATCGTAATCTTTTTACTGTTTACAATTTTTTTTTTGAACGTTAACTTCATTCTTTTGATGGTTACACATGCCTTCACATAAAAATAAATGGTTACACATGAATAGATGGGGTGATTTATTAAATAGATAACTCTTTCTAATCATACTATAATTGGTAATAATTGGTTCACCTTCTATTTGTTACTGTTCACCTTCATCTATGCATCATATGTATTTATTAATATTTTGTTTTATTTACTTAATGTGCCTATTAAAAAGGTTTAATTGTCGTAAGAATGTCTGATATAGAAGGTTCAAGTGGAATGAAGAACGTCACTAGATTTAGTCAGAGAGATCTAGATCGGGTCAAATATTTCTTAGATATTTGTATTGAATAAGTCAAAACTTACGGAAGAATGGGGACTTATTTGAAAAAGGACTCCTGGGACAGAGTTAGAAAGAAAATAAAAGAAAGTTTCAGAGTGCTTTAAACACAAAAACAAATGAAAAATCAATATGACTACCTTCGAAGCCAATACGTTGAATGGACAAATTTAATTACCAAGAATACATGTCATGGTTATAATCCATCTACAAAAACAATGGATTAGTCAAGTGAAAAGTGGGAGTACTTAAAGGTAAGAGTTAGATGTTAAATTTTGTTTCTAATTTGATTACAATGTTTTATAAAAATTTTATTTTATATAGGCTCATCCAAAAGCATCGGCATTTTGGATTGGGGTCCACAAGTCTCGGTCCAACTAGTCTCGGTCCAACTAGTCATCGGCATTTTACAAATGGGAGGACGAAGGAAGAGTTTTATTTGAAGGAGTGTCAGCAATAGGGAATTTGGATTGGGGTCCAACTAGTCTCGGTCCACAACCTACGATAGAAATAATTGATGCTTCTTATACACCTGACAAAGATGGCGTTGATGACAATGTTAATTTTGAAAAAGAAGCACACATCAATGTTGATAATGATGATGAAGTGGAGTTGCTTGAAAAGCCTACGAAGAAGAGAAGGTCAACTGATATTGATAGGAAAGTTGAATTACTTATAGACCAGCTGTTAGAAGAGAAAAAAGATATGCAAGCACCCACAAGTGAACAATTGTCATCTTCCTCTATGGTCACTCCAAATCTCATTGATTGTTGCAAATTTTTAGATGACTTGATGTTGTCACCATATGATAAGATCTACATATATGCAACAGTCTTATTCGCAGACGAAAAAATGAGAGAACAATGGATACAATGGTGTTCAGTCACAACTTATAGTTCAGCAAGGATAGAGTGGTTGAGAGCTATGTTGTAGTTTAAAATTTTTACTTAGTCATATTGTTGTCTGTTGTAGTACTATGTTAAGTTAATTTTCTTCGTCAGTTAATGTTATATACTTTGTTGTCACACTAGTTGATAATAAGGTTATTGCACTATTGTTCTATAAATTACTTTTTTACTATATTTTCTATTTGTTGTGATTTTTTTTGAAAAATATATTATACAGGTGAAACTATGATCACAAATCAAAGTGGAAGATGGTTAAAGATATTTCTTGTTATTTACTATTGTTGTAAGTTACGAAAAAGTCGAAATAGGAGGAATAAAGACTTAAGTTCATCTTGCTCAAGAGCAACACATACATTTGATCTACTAACCGGAAATGACACACAATGTCAAGAGCTTTTGAGAATGCCTAGAGCTACTTTTATCAATCTCTGCAAACTCTTTAAAGATAAAGGTTGGCTTAAGGATAGCCGATATATATCAGTAGAAGAGAAGATAGCCATGTTCTTAATGATAGTAAGCCATGAGTTATGTGTAAGATTGATAAAAAGAAGATTACAACACTCGACACAAACATTACATTATTATTTTCTTGAGGTGTTACATGCAATAATGACATTTGCCAAAGATTTTATTGTTCCTAATGAAGATCCAAACGTGCTACATCATCATAAACATCTCCATCAAAATTTTAAGGTAATAAAGATACTTTTTTATTTGAGTTCTGTGAATATCATAACACTCAAATATTTTTAACTTTATAGGGTGCTATTGGTGATTTAGATGGAACTTTTATTCATGCAAATTTTCCAATAGAAAAATAAGCAACTTATAGGGGAAGAGGGAGGAACACATGTTACCAAAATGTAATAGGAGTATGTGACTTTAATATGATTTTTACATTTGTGTTTGCCGGACGGGAAGGAATTGTACTTGATTCTAGAGTACTACAAGAGGTAGCATTTGATGTAAACCATGGATTTCCTTTTCCCACTACATGTAAGTAGATATTTGTGTTCAATTTATTATAAAAAATGTATGTTGTATTACATTTTAATTATGATGTTCTTAACTATGTGATGCAGATAAATATTATCTTTCTGATGTAGCCTATGTCAATACTAGATACTTTATGTCTCCATATCGAAACACAAGATATTGGATCAATGATTTTTATCATCAAAGGAGTGTTCAAAGTAAAGAAGAAGCTTTTAATCAAGATCATGCGAAATTAAGAAATGTTATTGAGAGGACATTTTGTGTTTTAAAAGCTCGATATAAAATGTTGAAGAGTATGCCACCATATACATTAGAAGCACAATGTGACATTGTTATTGCTTATCGTGCACTACATAATTTTTTGAGAAAATAAAAAGTCAAAGATGATCTGTTTGAGATATATGAAAATCCATATGCAAATATTGAGCAAGGAGCAAATGAAGTGGAAGACCAACCAATTACAATTAGAAGTCAACAAGAAGAACAACAATTTATGATCAACTTACGTGACAATATTGCAAATACATTATTTGCAAATCGAAGGACACATGCAGAACGACGTGGACTGTGATGAGTTTTCTATTTGTTATCATGTTATATTTGTGATTGTTGTTCATGTATTTTATGAAATAGTCTTATGTATTCAGTTTTCAGATTTAGATGTGCTATCAAACAGTCTTACTTATTCAGTCTTCAGATTCATATGTTTTATCAAACTGTCTTATTTATTCAGTATTCAGATTCAGACGTTTTATCAAATAGTCTTAATGATTAAATTTTCAGATATCTGTACGACATATTCAGATGTAAGACATGATTCTCAGACTTCAGCGATATCAAACACCACCTTAGTCTTGGCATCTCTCTCTTAATGTGGTGTTTAACTATCTTTCTTTTTGCACCGCGAGGTTATCAGAGAGTAAAGGACCGATATGAAGAAAACTTGGCATGCCGGGGATGTATATGAAGATGGTGCAGCAGGAACATAACAATAGATCGATCTTATCCCATCTTCTGTAGATAGCCATGGCCATCCGGTAGGTTTCAACTTAATATAAGAGGCCGCAATAGTGCTATCTTTTCCTGAGAAGCTCAGGCGGCCTTCTCAACCTTGGCCAGTGTGCACTGACCTGATGGCGCGACGACAATGGAAGGAACGATGCAATGCTCCGCCAACTACGTCCCCTTGTCGGGGGAAGCGGTCGCATACCCCGATCGTCCGGCTATCGTCCATGGCTCCAAGACCTATACATGGAGGGAAACGCGCAACCAGTGCCTGAGGCTGGCCTCCGGCCTCTCCCAGATGCAGGTCGACTGTGGTGACGTTGTGTGTCTTCTTCTCTCTCGGTTCCCGACTGGTTCGTCTACTTGGGTCCGTTTGTTTACTTGTAAAAGTGACTTCATGCAAGTAATTTTCGGGAAAACCATCTACACAAAATTATCTGGTCGCATGTAATCGTGCATCCACAGATGAATATTTTCGGAAGATAGCTAAAATCAATCATTTTGGCATCCGCCGTACGCCATTTTTTTGTATGTTCCAAAGAAAGCTAAGATGTATATTATATAGTCATATAAAAACAGTAGACGTGTTTAACATTGTCAATTTAAATAAAAATCATTTTTCTAATCTATTTTTAGAATGAATCTAATTGTTCAAATAAAAATAATGCATACAAACTATTTATCATAATAGTAAAACTAAAGTTAATTAATTAACTAAATTTTTTTATTTAAAATAATGTAGTCAAGTTGACAATCTTATGTAAAAAAATATTTGTTTTAAAAAGGTAATATCGTAGGAAAAAACTATCTTTTGTAGATTTCTTGTAGATGATGCAGTAAACAACAAAGTCATACAAGATTAAAATAATAAAATTTTCAAGTTTAAGTTAAATTTATTTTTTATACTACATGTATAATCAGTTAAATTAATTTTAATCAAAATAATTGTCAAGTTGAAATGATAATGTTATGAACAAAAATATTGATTTGAAAATATTTAATATGATGGAAAAATTCACTTTGCTTGTAAATTTTTTTGACAACTCAAGCATATTTTTAGAGCTTAAAATTATTTAATAATATTTACTTGTAAATGATGCAATAAATAATATAAAATAATAAATTTTAAATAAATATAAAATTATTTCCAATAAAATATTCTGAATAAAAACCAATAATTAATGTAACTTTCAATCTCGTTGAAAAGTGTACCAAACAAAAAATTTGTATTTTCATTTTCTTGGAAAAAATGTTACCCGTAAATTATTTTCATCCATTTCTTGTTTTACGTTCAACCAAATGGGCCTTTAGTTCTACACAAGGAAACATCTTTTACTCATATAAAAATATATGAGATTCATAGTGATAAACTTTTTGACTTGTGATCCGCGTGTGATAGAGATAATTTCACGGTTTTTTGGTCTATAATGAAGAGTGTTCTTCGAACAGTGAGAGAACCGCACTCGATTAGTAATAGATTATAATAAATTAAAAAGTGAATTTGAATGATATATAATATAAGTTAACAACATGTAACATTAGAGGTCGAGCTTATCTCGATTGACATCTCTCTCGTGACTTTTAGTGAGAGGGCGAGATTTCAGAGTAGCTACGAGTGTCTGACTCTCCGCTTGGGAGAGGATTTTCCGGTGAGGACCGAGCCACAGGAGTTCGAAACCCCGTTATCTGTGCAAACGGTGAGTTCTCGGCCATTTGAGTCATAACGTGTAAAAAAATATGTAACATTGGAAATAAATAATTTATATTAATAAAAAATAAAAATTTAGTAACATAACATTTTTATTTGTTCGTCTTTTATTTTGAGTCGTTTCATTTTATTTGACCTTTCTTTTTATTCTGTTTGTTCTCGCTCTGCAGGTTGCCGTACTGGCCCCAAATGTTCCAGCCACGTACGAGAGCAGCATTTTGGAGCTCCCATGACGGGTGCAGTGCTCTACGTGCCGAATACCCACCACTGCTCGGCGACCTTGAGAATGCTACTGGAGCAGCTGGAGGCTGAGGTCTATCTTCATCGATCGCCACCATCTTGAAAACTGCCGAGCAGCTGTGCCGGCCCTGTACGGAAAAGGACGGCACAGACCACCGCGTCTCATGATCATATCCGAGCATGATGATGAAGTTATTACTGCAGCGACGCCGGAAGATATGGAGTCGTACGAGCGTCTCCTCCGAGATGCAAGTCCCGATTTTGCTATCAGATGGTTAGGGTGCAATCTAGCAGAGTCGAGTTGAGTGGGATACTGTTCGAATTTGACTTGTTCGATTATTTAGTTGTTCGAGTTTGATTTGTCGAGTCACTCGTTTACGTAAACGAACTAACTTAACTTGAACTCGATTTGAACTCATATTGGAATTCATTTTTGAACTCGAGATTGAACTCGTTTATTCAAAATTAAAATTTAAATATTTTTTTAAAAAATTTAAACTACTATTTAAACATAAAAAATATAATTTTATATAATAAAAAATATAAATATATAATGAATATAATATATTTTAATTTAATTATTTAAATAAATAGCTAATCGAGTAATAAAACGAATGCTTAATCGAGTATTTTATCGAACACTTAAACGAGCTACTCGTGAACTTATTGAGTCGAGTAGGTCTCTGTTCAGACTCGACTCGTTTACAAGTCGAACTTTTTTCTGTTCAAACTCATTTATTTAAATTAATAAACGATCCGAGTCGAGCTTTTAATGAGCCGAGTATCGAACTACTTGTCGAGCGTATTGGTTCGTTTGCAGCCCTACAGATGGCCCGCCGACTCACAACGAAAAATTTGATGTCGAGACAAGCAAATAAAAATAAAAAATTAAATTAGTTAATATGAAGAACAAAATAATTTCAACTTCGAATAATAATTAACCAAATCACATAATTATTAACTTGTTCAAACAATTATAACTTGTCCAAAAATAACACAACTAAGTTCCTCCATCAGCTCAGCAAATCTTAAACTAATAGTCTTAAGTAAACCACCCATAGATAATAAGTTCACTTAAAAAAAAGTTTAACAACTTAAACAACCACACAACAACCTAAAGATAGAGATAGTCACTCTTCGCCAAAATCCTCGCCTTCTTAGTCTCCAAGAGTAGAATCCCCTTCAAATTCTTTCTAAGTGACTCCTCGAAATTTGCTAAAAATATTATTAAAGGAAAGGGGTGAGTCACAAAGACCCAGTAGGACTTATAACCTTTTTCTACCTTACAATCTTTTGATTCCTAAATTATAATAATATATACCAAACCCAAAATTCAGATTATATACCATATAGATAAGGTTATTTTCTAATCTCTCATTATGTAAATAAGGTGATCTTTCACTCTCAACTAATTAAATGACATGTTTCATACAATGCACTACCAACTTAGACAGACATAATAGTCATCTATATTAACTAAATACTTTTTCATCTAACTATAACATGCAGACTATTTACATACTAAATGAATAAACTAAGAACTTTCTAATGAAATGACAAACCACATCTATAACAACACTAATTAACATGCTATCATGCACACAACATAGTCTGAGTAAAACATATGCTTCATTTGGACCTTGTAACCACTTGCACCAGATTTACATACATATAGGAAGTTATCATATAGCTAACTAAATCTTGTAGTATACCTAGGCAGGGGTGTACTTAGAATGAACCGTGGTATCCGAGATCGAAAAATGCTCTGGACTGTTCTAATCCCCGCTGCTCATGGGCACTAACCATAGTCTAGTCAAGTACAATTCGTCACAAAATGTAACTTGTTGCATCAACCACATTTCACAAAATGAAAGCATACTTTACTCGGACACATCCACCTGCCAAAACCAACATGCCAATGTATCCTCGTATAAGACTTTAAAATATTTAATCACGTGTATCATTCTCAAATAAAAAACTATGCATCACGTATATACTTTCTAAACATCAAATAACACATGCTAACCTCATTTACTACTAATGCAATTACACCTTACTTAAGAACTAACATATAACATGCCATGCATTAATAACAAGTATTATTGGTTCTACTTTACATGATTTAAGTCATTTTAATTAACCCATTAACCATGCTAAAAAACTACAATTAAAGGGATTAACAACCTACTACAATTATTTCTAAACCAACCAATATTTGAGCATTCTATTTTAGTATAGGTTAAACATATATTCAACCCAAAAATAATTGCCTAAACTACCTAAATCATTAATTACAATATGCTAACTAAGATTTAACTACTCACGTTTTACACTTTAATTATATTATAGATATGATATAGGTCGCTGGGAATGCCTACCTCAATGGCGTAAATGCAACTGACTGAATTCCAAGAAGAGACAGTTACGGTGGGGGGTTTCGTAGAGAGAGAGGGGGGTGTTACGTAGGGTTTACTTAAGAGTACTAGTTTAAGATTTGTTAAGCTGATGGATGAACTTAGTTGTGTTGTTTTTGGACAAGTTATGGTTGTTTGAATAAGTTAATAGCTATGTGGTTTGGTTAATGGTTGTTTGGAGCTGAAGTTATTTTGTTCTCCATGTTAGTTAGTTTAATTTTCATATTTTAATTTACCTGTCTCGGTATCAGATTTTCCACTACGCTATATTTTTCGGGTCATGACAGGAGTTGGTATCAGAGCAATTCCCAGCCTGAAGATCCTTCTAGATCTGCTTGGGTTATTTATTTTGGAAATGAAGAACTATTTATGTTTTGGATTAAGTTGATTTAAAGCATGCGTTTGAGAGTGGAAGTTGTATACTCTGATTAAGCATATGAGTTGGTGATGGCTAATGGATGTTTGTAATTTTTTTAAAAAACATAATGGCTTCTCAGGGAAATAATCGTAGGCATGATAATAGAGATTTATAGGATGTTCCTGTGACGGATGGAGGACAATGGAATTGTAATTATGTTCCTGACTAGAATGTGAGGCAAGCACCAGGTACAGGAGAATTATTAAAGGCTATCCAAGGGCTGTTATAGACTGTCCAAGCCCAAGTTCAACTTCAGGCACAACAAGGAGTGGCACAACATGTGCAAGGAAGGGTGGATCAGCCACAAGGTAGTACTTTGGAAGAATTTAGGAAGATGAACCCTCTAGCCTTCAAAGGAGAAAGAGAACCAGCAAAGGCGGAAAATTGGTTGAGAGATAGTGAAGATCTTTAGGGCGATGCAATGTTCCCAAGAAGATAAGGTTAGGCTTGCAGCACATATGCTTCAGCAGTCTACAGGAGCTTGGTGGGAGTCTGCACTTCGCACCCACTATGCTCAAATTCCTGAGTCACAGATAGAATGGGAAGATTTTGTTGGGGTGTTCAAGGAAAAATACATCCCTTTGCACATCAAGTATGCTAAGAAGTGTGAGTTCTTACAGTTGGAACATGGGAGCATGTCTGTGATAGAGTATGAGGGAAGATTTGTATAGTTGGAGGCCTATGCACCCTATATGTTGGAGGATGAGGTGGAAAGAGCAAAGAAATTTTGGATGGGTTGAGAGGAGCCATTAGGGATGGAGTGGTTGCTACTGTGTGGCCTACTTTAGCTTTAACTTATGAGGTAGCTTGTAGAGTGGAGGAGAGCTTAGGTACCTATAGGCCGCCATCACAATATCAGAGGGCACCTGTTCGTAGTTAGCCATAGGAAGGAAGAGATAGAAAAAGGAAGGGACTTGAGATTGAGGCACCATGTACTTTGTGCAGGAGGTACCACTCTGGCACCTTATGTCATCGCAAGAGTGGAGCATGTTTTAGATGTGGGAAATATAGACACTTGATAGCAGATTGTCCCACTCAGAGTAGAGGTGCAGCACCAGCGGCAGTAGCTCATGTTAAGGAGGAGTTTCGCTCTCAGTGACGTTGCTTTCCAACCCCTCAACAGTGCCCAATGCCTCAACAACGATCAACACTATCATGGAGGCAATTGGCTGCACCATAGCCACTACCACGGAGTGCTCAAGCCAAAGACTTTGCTATGGAGCACTAGGATCTTCCTGAGGCCATTGGTGTAGTAGAAGGTACACTTTTAGTTGCTGGATTCCATGCAAGAGTCTTGTTTGATTCCGGTGCTACGGATTCTTTTATATCTTTCAGACTTGCTACATTCTTATTCAAGTTTTGTAAGCATCAAGTAAGAATGTAGACCACTTAGTGTGAGTGTGCCATCAGGATAAGCAATGCATGTATCTTTTCGTATGCCTCTGTGTGACATATATTAATGGGAATATTTTGAGGGCAAGGTTGTTTGTGTTAGAAATGGAGGGGTTTGAGGGTTTGATGTCATCCTTGGGATGGATTGGTTGGAGCACCACCATGCCATTCTTGATTGCTTTAAGAAGAGGGTGACTTTCCAGATACTAGGTGGTGACACCTTTTCCTATAAGTGTCCCAATTATGGCAGGTCAAAGATGTTAATTTCAGCCCTGAAGTCCTCTAAATTGATCGGTGCTCAATGTGAAGCTTATATTGCATGTGTCACCAGAGTTGAAGAGTTAGGGGTTAATTTATCTTTGGGAGATGTTACCATAGTTAATGAGTTTGTTGATGTGTTTCCCGATGAGTTACCAGGATTGCTGTCGGCCAGGGACATTGATTTTGCGATTGATCTTGTTCCTGGGGCAGCCCCAATTTCCATCGCTCCTTATAGGATGGTGCATGTAGAATTAAAAGAATTGAAAAAGCAATTGGAAGAGCTTATAGATCAAAGGTTTATTCGTCCCAATGTGTCTCCCTGGGGTGCACCAGTCCTATTTATAAGAAAGAAAGATGGTTCCTTGAGATTGTGCATAGATTATCGGAAGTTAAATCAGTTAACTATAAAAAATAAGTATCCTTTACCTTACATAGATGACTTATTTGACCAACTTCAGAATGCAAAAATCTTTTCCAAGATTGACTTGAGGTTAGGGTACCATCAATTGAGAATTAAGAAAGAAGATATATCCAAGTCAGCTTTCAAAACCCGATATGGTTATTATGAATTTTTGGTGATGCCGTTTGGTCTTACCAATGCACCTGCGACTTTCATGGGGTTGATGAACCAGATATTTCAGGAGTATTTAGATCAATTTGTAGTTGTTTTTATTGATGATATTTTGATATATTCTACTAGTGAGGAAGTGCATTGTCACCACTTAAGGATTGTTTTACAAATGTTGACAGGGCATCAATTGTATGCTAAATTCAGTAAGTGCGCATTTTGGCCCAAAAGTGTTAACTTCATAGGTCATATTATTTCTAAAGTAGGAGTGTAGGTTGATCCAACAAAAGTGGAAGCAGTAAAGAACTAGAAGCAACCTACCAATCCAACTGAGGTGAGAAGTTTTCTTGGCTTAGCAGGATATTACTGTCAGTTCATATAAGGGTTTGCATTTATATCAGCTCCATTGACTGCTTTAACCAAGGAAGGAGGCTTCAAGTGGACAATAAAATTTGATGAGAGTTTTCAATGCTTGAGGATAAGTTGACCTCGACACCTGTACTCGTTTTACCTTGTGGTTCAGGAGGCTTTGTTGTTTACACAGATGCATCCAGGGTTGGCTTAGGATGTGTACTTATGCAACATGGAAGAGTTGTTGCGTATGCTTCCAGGCAGTTGAAGCCTCATGAGAAGAACTACCCAGTGCATGATTTGGAGATGGCAGTTGTGGTTCATGCCTTGAAGATATGGAGGCATTATCTATATGGTGAAATTTTTGAAGTTTTTACTGATCATAAGAGCTTAAAGTATATTTTTACACAAAAGACCTCAATTTAAGGAAACGAAGATGGGTAGAGTATCTAAAAGATTATGATTTTAGCTTGAACTATCATCCAAGGAAGGCTAATGTTGTGGTAGATGCTCTTAGTAGAAAGAAGTTATTGGCTATGGAATTACATCAAGCACGGGAAGGTATGGAAATGATGGTTGATTGTACACCTATAAGAGCAATTGATAATTTGACATCATTTATGGCACAACTTTCAATTGGGTTAGCTTTGGTAGATAAGGTTAAGGAAGCTCAAATTGGGAATTTCAAAGTACAAAACTTGGTTAAAAGACCAAATATTTCTAAGTATGAAGATGATACAATCAGGTATCAGGGAAGACTTTGTGTGACAGAAGACAATGAGTTGAGGTGAGAAATTTTGGCAGAAGCTCATAAATCCCAGTATGCTATTCATCCTAGAGCAAACAAGATGTATCATGATCTTAGGAGGCAATTCTGGTGGGAAGGTATGAAAAGAGATGTTGCTGACTATGTATCTAGATGATTAAGTTGTCAACAGGTAAAAGCAGAGCATAGAAGGCCTGCAGGACCACTACAGCCATTGGAAATTCTAGAATGGAAATGGGAGCATATCACCATGGATTTTGTCACTGGTTTGCCTAGGACAAAGAAGCAATGTGATGTTATATGGGTAGTAGTGGATATACTCACCAAGGTAGCTCATTTCTTGCCTATTAAAGAAGCTCAACCAACTGAGAGTTTGGTTAGATTGTATTTTGATGGTGTGGTCAAGTACCATAGTGTGCCTATTTCAATTGTATCTTACCGAGATCCATGTTTCACCAGAAGAGTGTGGAAGGGATTACAAGATGCCTTGGGTTTACAACTCAAGTTTAGCACAGCTTATCATCCCCAGACTTATGGTCAATTAGAGCGCACTATTCAGACTTTGGAGGACATGTTGAGAGCTGGAGCACTTGAATGGCAGGATAGTTGGGATCTACAATTGCCCCTTATAGAATTTGCTTACAATAATAGTTATCATTCCAGTATTGAAATGGCATCATTTGAAGCTTTGTATGGGAGACCGTGTAGATCACCATTATGTTGGGAAGAAGTTGGAGACCGCAGTCTCATTGGGCCAGATTGGGTGTAAGATAGCAATGAGAAGTTAAGGTGATTTGCCAAAAATTATTGATGGCTTAGAGTTACCAGAAAAGCTATGCTGATTTGAAGCATCGAGATGTGTAGTTTGAAGAAGGGGACCATGTATTTCTTAAACTCTCTCCTTCTAGGGGTGTTATTAGATTTGGTCTGCGTGGAAAATTAAATCCTAGATATGTTGGGCTATTTCAAGTTGAGAAGCACATTGGAGAAGTTGCTTATAGGTTGGCCTTGCCCCCAACTATGGCAAGGATACACCCAGTCTTCCATATCTCTTTACTTCAAAAATATGTGGCGGACCCAACCCACGTGATTGATTTTAAAGAGATCAATATGAAACCGAATTTGACCTATGATAAGTGTCGACTCCAAAAATGAGTTCCGGATTGTCACCTCAAGAAAGGGTAAAAGATAGAATAGGGGAAGGGAGCGAATCGGAAAACACTTAGAAAGTAGTAAAATACTCACCTCGGTCCCACACTCACATTGATCCCCGAACTTTCATCTCACGGCGTCGATCGAGCACCGAAGATGGTTCAAGTCATGTAGGAGGAGAGTGAGGAATGAATTCACTTGAAGCATAAATAAGAGAAGAAGTGGTCACCCGGAGCTGCGGGCACTGCTTTATGGATTTGAACAAGAGATTAAGTTAGATGACCATGTGTACCTTAGCGCAGGAGATGATATGTGAGTTAAACCTTCTTCCTCGTCGGCTAGCTGATGAGGGAGAGTCCAACCGATGCTATCTTGATAGACGTGCAACTAGAATAACAAACCAAGTGAAAGAAACCGATTAGAACTATGGGAAGTGTAGAAACTATAAGAGAGGAGATGAAAGAAAGAAGCAATTGTAATCGAACTCACTGGATTGGGGCAAGCCCTAACCCCAATTTTTTTTTATATTTTTGGTTATGTAAAAATGATGCAAACTGAGTAAAAGATGTTCTAACAATTAAATGAACTGAGTTAAGAAAAACTTATAGAATGAAACGGCTTGAGTTGAAGCCGAAATGAGTAAAATAAGCCGGTTCGGGTAGCTTTGCACTCTTCTGGCGTAACTTCAGTACAGAGAACTCTACGGACGACCCCGATGTTGGAATCGAGTGAAATTTGTTTCTATGGATAGATAACTCAGAGAGGAAGATATATTATGTTGATGAATTCTCTGGAATCCATCTGTAGAAGCCTGTAAAAAATACAAAAGTGGTTGGATATGGAAAATAGAACTTGGATGCGTGCCCTCAGTGCAGCAATCTCCACAGACAGATGGAAAGTCAGAATCGAGTGCCTCTTGTTGCAAATGAAAGAGGACGGAGAGAGGAACAACTCCTATGTTGAAGACTTTTGTAGTAGGAGCCCCAAATTTTCTACAGAAGCCGATGATGTTTAGTTTCTGCAGACCGCACGGATAGGGCTTCTCCTTCACTTCGGGATCGATCTCTTGATGTCGGATCAGCTTTAGACTCAGGACAGCCTTGGGAGAGAGCTTGGACGACCTCAGGAAGAGCTAGGCACGGGGGATCGACCTTGGGTCATTGAGAATGGCTCTTAATTTATAGAGAATGGAAACTGGTGCAAAATATGGAAAGTGGACCGACCGCGCCCCCGCGTTTCAAAGGAGGCGAGGGTGCGCAGGGCACACCCTCAACCTGGGGTCACTCAGGGCACGCACTCACCTTGGGGGCACGGTCTGCGTGCCCCCCTGTTTCAAAGGATGCGGGGGCGCATTATGCGTCTCACTGCTAAAAATTGCCAGAAACTTTGGGAAATTGCTAAAATTCGGACTTGATAAGATGAACGCGCCCCCGACCCAGGGGCGAAATCAAAATAAACGATAATCAGCTGTGGAAACCTTCCAAAAATCCGGTTTAGAAGGTGCTAATTAAGGTAATTTCCGGTTTCCAAAAATGTACCGTACCCCCGCGTTTCAAAGGAAGCGGGGGCGCGCAGGGTGTGCCCCGGACTGAGGGTGTGCAGGGTGCGCCCCCAGGTTGAGGGTGTGGTGAACGCGCCCTCCCATTTCAAAGGGGGCGGGGGCGCGGTACACTCTCTCTCCTGCGTGCACGTTTCTTGAGTCGTAACTTGCAAACGGGATGTCCGATTCGGCTCCCGTTTGTTGCATTGGAAAGAGGGCCTTCAACCTCACCTCCTTGAGTTGGTAAACCAGTCGGCATGACTCCCAAAATGTTCACATGGGACTTTCTACCAGTTTACCCTCTCGTGAAAAGCCAAAAACTGTGGCGAAGATCCGAAAGGGCATGATTTCGGTCGAGGAATCTCGGGTCAACTCGGGATGACTTAAAAGGAAGACTAAACAAGTCTAGTATGGTTGCAAAACCTGAAATCATTGAAAAATATGAGATTAACCAAGTAAACGTGAACCGAAGCTCAGAAAAGTTGAGAAGCCGTAAAATTAACCGTAATTGCCGTATGGCCTCGGTTGATGAAAATATTCGGCTAGGATCGACCCGGATGACCCGAAAAGACCTGGTGATGACCGTAAAGGCCTAACACGTGGTCCAAGATAGCTGTGTTAGTACAGATCGAAAAGTCGTAATGAAAAGCCGTTATAGACTAACGCCTACCGAAATGACTTGTCGGAAACTCCAAATGTCACGGAACACATGCGGGACTCCTGAAACATTCAAGTATGGACCACTCAATGTCGGTCATTGAGCAAGCTTCGTGTTTTCACGGTTCACGCACAGCTCTCGCTTGAAGGTTATGGCATTATTCCAGAAATCATCGGTCCATTCCCAACTCACAAGGGGCTCCACCAACGTCCTTAGCTCATCTCCACAAGGTAATCTGGATCAGATAATCGGTCAAATAATGGGTATCATCAATGGAATAGGAGTCTCAGGCTCCGAATCAGGCCAATTTGGCTGTCTAAAGCTTGCCTCGCCTTGATGTCGGCTTTGTAAGGGAGTGGCATGCAGCGAAGTGGAGTGAAATATAGAGAAAGCGTAGTGAAGCGAGATGGATCATAGTGGAATGTAGTGGAGCGAAATGGCGATAGACTGAAAAGGTGGCATTATGGTATAGATATAGACACACTCAACGACCAGATTCGGCAAGACGAATCTCCTCAAGTGTCCTAGTTAACTGCCTTGTTTCATCAAGTCTTATTATGTTCGATTGGTAAGAGATGTGCCATTGGCATAAGAGAAGAATAGCCAACCCAAACGCGGTGGGGAGTCCCCAAAACATGGGTTCGTAGGTTCATCATCAGCCGGTAACCTGATCTTTGCGGTGTTCCTGTACTGTGATGGGCTAAAATTTTAAAAAGAGATTTGTTTTGAAAAAGTAAAAGAATACCAATCGAGCACATTCAGGCTCTCAGATTCATTTAAGTCTTCCAAGAGACAAGATTCAATTCGGAATGGAAAGATCTCAAATTCCAAAAGGCAAATGTTGAAGCTCAAACTGTGAAGATAGTGACGGTGTAAGTTCTAATTGAATAGGAGGCCCTTGGCGGGACGAATTGACTGCCATGGTGGAATGAATAGCAAGAATAGTGTTGTAGTGGCCATAGTGGTGATAGAAATGAAAGAGTTGGAGGCACAAGGTGATTACCGAACATGGTGGGATTAACAGACACGGTGGGATTAGAAAGATTGGAATTGGGGTACACGATGGGAAGAAGGGACCCGGTAGGGTTCAGAAATATCTGGACAAAAGTAGAAGATCATGAATGATGTATGCAATGACAACAAAAATACAATGCAACTAATACTACATGATGCATGTTGGGCTCAATAAAATACAAAAAACTTGTATAACAATTAGTTGAAGATATAGATTGTCCATGAGGTTAAGGTACCCATTCGGGAACCATCGTCCCTCAATGCACAATTTTGGCTTATCCGTGAGTATAAAGAATGACCCGACCGTCGTGGATTTTGATGAAGGGGATCTCGGGCCTGGTCTTCTTTGCATTCACGGTCTTCAACATCAATGCATAAAATAAACACTAATGCACCTAATATATGCTAAGAAAGGAAAATGATAACGGTGAGTTTGCGATGTGATGACATGCATTCTCATAAAAGAGTTCATGGGTCTTAATGCGGACACAGAGTGAAAGTTTCTCGGCAAAGTTCAGGCCGAGGTAATGATGACTCCTTCTACTGAGAATCCTCAGGGGAGGGAAGTGGCTTATCCCCCTTGCAAGTTGCAGTATGTCTTGACCTTTGTCAAGGGGTATAGCCTTCTTAGGAGTGTAAAAATAAAGTAGCAGATATGCAATGAAGAACTTGAAATATGAGAGATTGAAAGTAAATATGAATGTAAAGATGAAAATTCAAACCAAGCATGGTGATAAAATTTTTGTTAAAATTTTAATTTTTTTTTGAATTTGAAAAATATTTTTTATTTTTTTGAAAAGATTCGATTTTTTTGGTTTTTTGAAAATATTCTTTTTTTGAGTTTTTGAAAATATTTATTTTTTTTTCAAGTTTTTTTTGAAAATATTCAACTTTTTTTAAAGTTTTTGAAAATATTCAACCTTTTTTGAGAGTTTTTTTTTAAATATTTTTTTGTGGAGAGAAAAATCAGTATTGACACAAGTTCTTATCACTTGGTTGTTTTTCTAGGTTCATTGGTAGACACCATGTGCAAAATGGGGTTCCTTACCTAGAATATTTTGACCTTCAACCTTTGATCGGCCAGAGTTTAGCTTCGATTTAGTTGGTCCACCCACACCCTGGGAAGGTTAAGAATGAAGAATGGATAGGAAGTCCTTGATAGGCTTTGGAGATATCAAGAGAGATTTCTCTACTTGCACCTAATTGCCTGTTGGGGTTCGGCCTCTTCGGGTCTTTTCTTCTTTATTATTTTTGTAGCACACATTCGGATAGGTTTTTTGACCTGTGGGGTCATTGCCCATCTTTTGACGTCTTTTTCATTTTCTATATTTTGGGTACTCATTAAGACATGCCCATATTTATTTAAACCTGCGGGGTTCATTGCCCATCTTTTGGCACCATTTTCTTTTGAGAAGTTGGACCTTTTGAGACGGCCTCCTACTAGGGGGCGGATGCTTTCGATACTCTCCCTCTCTAATCCCCTTCACCTATCTTAGACCAAATAGAAGAGAGTAGGGTAAGGGTTTTCCTTTTATCTCTATGCTTTGCCTAGCTTCTCTTAGGTGTTGGGTCATCCGGATTCTGAGATAGGGACATGTTGTTTGTGTAGTATGGTATCTACCCTCGAATCCTAGAGAACATCCAAGGACATGTGGACTCAAGTCATACTGGTAGTTCTCTCTAATTTTGAGGTAGATTACATTCCACAGGTGAATCAATTGTTCGCATGCCTTGCAATGTAAAGAATTTGTTTAATAAAAACAACGTAGCTACAAAATGGTCAATCATGAATTTCTCTCCATTAAAATTGTCCTGTGTAGTTCAAAATCATTTTAAAAACATATTGCCTTGCGGATGACATAATGATGATGAATGCAATGTAATACTTGAGAGAAGAAGTTCATTGCTGATGACGGCTTTGTTTGTGATTGCCTTGCCTTGCCTGCCATGCCTTGCCTTGCCTTGCCCAATAGCTTCCACTGTTGATATGTTCTACATTGAATCAAAGAGTAAGAGTCATACAGTGAGGTGCAAGATGTGGTAGATTTGATTTGGCATGGTGGAATTAGGATTGATGACGTAGAAGGCAAAGATTAGGGTATCACCCAGGAAATTTCTCTACCTTTGATTTTTTTTTGAAAATAAAATTTAGAAAAGGAAAAAGAATGCTCGAAAATAAAAGTGAATTAAAGTGGGATCTTGGGCCCGGGAGTTGATAGTGGGTTTGAAGGCCCAGAAAAGGTTGGAATCAAGAGGCACGTGGGCCCAAGAGTTGAAGGTGGGCTAGAGGGCCCAGTTGATGTTGATTGGCATGAGGGCCCAATTAGAGTTGATGGGCTTGTAGGCCCGATTGAAGGTCGAGCCCGAGGGACCCAACGAAAAGAGCGGGCACATGGACCCAATTGTGATTTCTGATAGGCTCGCTGGCACCATTGAAGTGTATGGGTGCGCAATCCCAAAGTTGGAGAAGTAGGGGCATAGGGGCCCGATTTTGAAGAAGTATGGGCATACGGGCCCAATGGTGAAGAAATGGGGGCATACAGGCCTGAAGTTGAAGGAGTGTGGGCATGTGTGCCCAAGGTTGTTGGAAGGTAGGCACGTGGGCCCGATTTAGAAGGAATTTGGGCACATGGGCCCGGTTGCAGAAAAACATGAGCATGTGAGCCCAGTTGAGGTGAATTGCGGGCACGTGAGCCTGATTGAGGTGAATTGTGGGCACGTGGGCCCAATTTAGAAAAATTAAGGACACATGGGCACGATTGGGGAGAATTATGGGCACGTGGGCCCGATAGAAGGAAAGGGGCACGTAGGCCCAGTTGGGGAAAAGGGGCATATGGGCTCAGTTGAAGGAAAGGGGCATGTAAGCCCGATTGATTAAAAGGGACACGTGGGCCCGGTTGAAGAAAAGGGGCATAAGAGCGCGGTTGATGAAGAGGGGCACATAGGCCCGGTTGGATAAAGGGGGCATGTGGGCCCAACTAATGGAAAGGGGCACATGGGCCCAGTTGATGAAAAGGGGCATAAGAACCCGATTGATGAAAAGGGGCATAAGTGCCCGAAAGTGGGGCATAAGGGCCCGAAAATGAGGCATAAGGGTCCAATTGAGTGGGATGGGGTGTGGGCCATGGCCCTACGATTGACAGATTTTGGACCCATGGGCCTGATTGATGGTTGTAAGAAGGATAAAGAAAGGGCAATGGCCCTAAGATTAAGGAATTGTGGGCCCATGGGCCTGATCGTTGATTTGGAGGAGAATAAAGAAAGGGTCATGGCCCTAAGATTGATTGATCGTGGACCCATGGGCCGGATTTTTGCTTAGGAGAAGAATGGGGCAAGGGTCGTGGCCCTAAGATTGATGCTAAGGGATTTGCTTGCCTATCTGGAGGGGGTCCCAATATCCCTTTGTCTATGCCCTTCTGGAGGCTTGTCGATTCATTCCCCATTTCACTGACCAATTCTATCCCCTTATTTTTTTGTTCAGGGGTCAATTCTATTTCCCCAACTTCAGGTATCAATTCTAATGATGGCAACATTTGATCTATACCTGGAGAATCCTTGCCTAGTCCTTGACAATCAACTAAATTTGTGATCCTTTCATCTAAGCTCTCTACAGTAGGCTTCTCCTTAGGTTGTTCTATAAAAGCGAGCATGCCTAGTCTAGGAGATTCCGGAAGTATCGAAGGTTTTGGTTCAACCTCCCCTACTAGCTGACTTGGATTTTGAGAAATAGCAACGATATGCTGAGAGGTATAAACTGATTTATCTACTAGGGCAAGAGCATAAGTGGTTGGAGTGATTGATTCCTCTGCCAGGGCAGGAGCTTGAAGGGTTGAAGTGTCTAAATCTTCTACTACAGCAGGAGCAAGAATAGTAGGAGTGATTGATTCCTTTGTTGGGGCAAGAGTAATAAAAGAAATGATTGGTTGTTGTGCAACCAACTGAGGAGGATCCCTATGCGGTGGGATTGGTTGAGAAGCCGGGGTTTGCTTGATCGACTTAGGATGAATGATTGGCCGAGGGACCGTTGGTGAAGTGGGTTGAGGGTCCAAGGCTTGCGTGGGTAGTCGAGGGGTTGTTGTTGGAATAGGCGGAGAAGCCAATGGCCGGATGATTGGCCGATGGACCTTAAGAAATGTTGGTGGAGTCAAAGGTTGGGGAGTCAGTTGAAGTAATGGAGTATTCGCACAAGCAACAAGAGGAACTTTATTAAGCATGGTTGCTTGTGCCATTGACACGGGTTGCATGACTGGCTAAGGTTGGGGCATGGGTGGCCTAATCAACTGGCGTTGAGGAGTTGGCCGATGATGATGATCTGGATGGGATTGGGGAGGGCTCCTAGGTTGGTGCATAACATCAATGCTCCTCTCGGCCATGGGCCTTAATTTATCAGAATATTGCATTAATTTCACATCTTCTCATTCTTCCCCAATTATTGAATAACCCGGCCCATATCGGTGCAAGAATTTGGCCTTGACAGTTTCAAAATCCCATATTTCTATTTCATTCAATGAAAAAAAACAATCTAGGGCTACACCCTCTAAAGATCTCCTAAAAAGAAAAGCAATGGTCTTTCTATCATTCTGCCATCAAGATGATTTGCTTAGGAAATCATTGACATGGGTGAAGGGATCACCTGAGCCATTGTAACGATGGTAGGCTGGTGTTTGTGATGGGGGGATGTAGATAGTATAGAGGGGAAATTCGACAATTTCTTTATCCTTGGCGACAGGTAGGGAGGAATTCACCAGGGGGTGTGCACGTGGCACCTGGATGGGAGGGAGGTGGGTTGGTGTGCGAGCTAAAGAATGACCCACAATGGGGTGAGTAGGTGAAGTAACATGGCAGGACTGCCTAGGTAGAGTTATGGTAAGAGGCTGAACCGCTGATTGGGGAGGTGAGGTAGCTCAATTGACTTTGGCTGGACCTTGATTAGCAGGCATCTTGCCCTTCACTAGAGATTGTATTAATGACAAGGTATTGGGATCAAGATGAAAACATAGATCCTTAAGAGCTTGTTCTATACTAAATGAAGCGGATTGATGGGAATCTCCTTGCACTTCAGGTTCCATAGCAGCATTGGCATGGCTCTCGGGTTGTTGTTGGAGCTTGTAGAGACCTTCCCCGTACTCCTGTTGCTCGAAGTAGTCTGACATCTTGACGTGTCTTCTGGACCTTAGCATCGTGGGCATCATGTCGATCTTTCTACAAAGATGGTTAAAAAAGAGAGCAAGCAAAGCACACAAATAAAGATTTTTTGTTATGTTTTGTTTTGTTTGATTTTTTTGTTTTAATTTAGTTGTTTGGAAAACAAGTTGAACACAAAATTAAAGAATTTTTTTTTAATTTTAGGTGTTTTGAAAAAAGAAATTTTTGATTATTTTCAATTGTGGTGAGCAAGCAAGTTATGCAAATAAGTTCTTAAAATGACTACTTGACAATTTTTTGGTTCCAGCCTTAGATTAGATAGATTGTTAGCAATTGTTCACTCAAGTAGGTATGATTCCTATTGCTTCAATCTTCAAGACCTAAGGTTGTCATTCAATCACCACGACTAGGTACTTGGGTTCTTCGGGTTTTGGGAAAGTGGTACAACCGGCCCAATCGTGCGGAGAGGAATACTCCACAGATGGGGACTTATGGAGGCCTTGATGGAAACAAGCAACAACCAAATCAACTAGGTAGGAATATCCCAGAAGAGAGGTTAGAATCTACCAAGAATGTGTTTGGAGGGTGAGGGTGTGTTGGGAGAGAGAGCCCCTACCTCGAATGTCCTACAGATCGGAGCAAGTCCGGTACCCGATGCAAAAGCTAATGCGAAAATGAAAAATGGAGGGTAGGAGGAGAAGAAGCAATCAATATGCAAACATGAAATGAATGAAAGCTATTAAATAAATCAAGCAAGTGAATGCAATCAAGACAAGCAATGATAAAATAAACAAGTAACTAGAAACTAGCAACTAAAAGGTGGTTCACGCAGGAACAGGCTTGTGATGGAGTCTCCAAGTGGGGACAAATCTGAAATGAAGGTAAAAGGGATGGTCAACGCAGGGACCGATTTGGAAATAAGGTGGCTCACGTGGGAGCCGAGTTTTGGAAAGGTAGGTGGTTCACGCGGGAACCGGTTTTTGAAGGAAAAGGAGTGGTTCACGTAGGAACCGGTTTGTTTGATTGGAAAAGGGAAGAAGGGCCATGCGAGGCCAATCTAAAGTGGTGTAAAGGGGTGGTCCACGCGGGGACCGGTATGAAAGTGGTTTGGTTCACGCAGGAACCAGTTTGGAAAAGAGGTTGGTTCACGCGGGAACCGATTTTAATGAAGAAAGGGGTGGTTCACTCGGGAACCGGTGTAAAAGGTGACAAAATGAAAGAGGGCCACGTGGGGCCAATATGAAGGTGCTGTAAAGAGGTGGTTCACGTGGGGACCGATCTGAAAAGTTAGTTCACGCAGGAACCGAGTTGGAAAAGAAAGGTGGTTCACGTGGGAACCGGTTTATAAGAAGAAAAGAGTGGTTCATGTGGGAACTGAGTTGAAATTAAAGACAAGTAAGTCAAGTCCACATGGGGGACAATCTTAAAGGAAGAGTAAACAGCAAGTTTAAAGGTAAATTGACATGGAAAAGGTAAAGGACAAGCCGGTTCGCGTGGGAACCAAATTGAAAAACAACTAGTTGCACGGATCAATCAAGCTAGCATGGTTGAAGACATTGGTAAGTCACACCATGGTCGCCAAAAAGCTGTCAACTCCGAAAATGGGTTTCGGATCGGAACCTCAAGAAAGGGTGAAAGATAGAATAGGGAAAGGGAGCGAATTGGAAAACACTCGTAAAGCGGTAAAATCCTCACCTTAGTCTCACACTCACATTGATCCCCGAACTTTCATCTCATGGCGTCGGTCGAGCACCGGAGATGGTTCGGGTCATGTGGGAGGAGAGTGAGGAATGAATTCACTTAAAGCATGAATAAGAGAAGAAGTGGTCTCCAGGAGCCGTGGGCTCCGCTTTATGGATTTGAACAATAGATTAAGTTAGATGTCCGTGTGTACCTTAGCGCAGGAGATGATATGTGGGTAAAACCTTCTTCCTCGTCGGCCGGCCGATGAGGGAGAGTCTAACAGATGCTAGCTTGATAGACCTGTGCAGCAAGAATAACAAACCAAGTGAAAGAAACCGATTAGAACTATGTGAAGTGTAGAAACTATAAGAAAGAAGATGAAAGAAAGAAGCAATTGGAAACGAACTCACTGGATTGGGGCAAGCCCTAACCCCTTTTTTTGAATTTTTGGTTATGTAAAAATGATGTAAACTAAGTAAAAGATGTTTTAACAATTAAATGAACTGAGTAAAGAGAAACTTATAGAATGAAACGGCTTGAGTTGAAACCGAAATGAGTAAAATAAGCCGGTTCGGGTAGCTTTGCACCCTTCTGGCGTAACTTCAGTGCAGAGAACTCTACGGACGACCCCGATGTTAGAATCGAGTGAAATTTGTTTCTATGGATAGATAACTCAGATAGGAAGATATATTATGTTGATGAATTCTCTGGAATCCATCTATAGAAGCCTGTAAAAAATACAAAATGGTTGGATATAGAAAACAGAACCTGGATGCGCGCCCTCAGTGCAGAAATCACCACGGACAGACGGAAAGTCAGAATCTAGTGTCTCTGGTTGAAAATGAAAGAGGACGGAGAGAGGAACAACTCCTATGTTGAAGACTTTTGCAGTAAAAACCGTGGATTTTCTACAGAAGCCGATGATGTTCGGTTTATGCAGATCACATGGATCGGGCTTCTCCTTCGCTTCAGGATCGATCTCTCGACGTTGGATCGACTTTGGACGTCGGGACAGCCTTGAGAGAAAGCTTGGACGACCTCAGGATGAGCTAGGCATGGGGGATAGACCTTGGGTTATTGAGAATGACTCTCAATTTATAGAGAATGAAAATCGGTGCAAAATATGGAAATTGGACCGACTGCGCCCCGGGGCGCAGTCTCACGTCCCCCCTGTTTTAAAGGATGCGGGGGCGCGTTACGCGTCTCACTGCTAAAAATTGTTGGAAACTTCCATAAGTTGCTAAAAATCAGACTTGATAAGATGAACGCGCCCCCGACCGGGGGGCATGGTCAAAATAAATGATAATCAACGGCGGAAACCTTCGAAAAATCTGGTTTAGAAGGTGCTAATTAGGGTAATTTCCGGTTTCCAAAAATGTACCGGGTCCCCACGTTTCAAAGGAAGCGGGGGTGCACAGGGCGTGCACCCAAATTGAGGGCGCACAGGGTGCGCCTCCAAGTTGAGGGCGCAGTGACCGCGCCCTCCCATTTTAAAGGGGGCGGGGGCGCGGTACACTCTCTCTCCTATGCACACGTTTCGCGGGCCGTAACTTGCAAACAGGATGTCCGATTCGGCTCCCATTTGTTGCGTTGGAAAGAGGGCCTTCAACCACACCTCTGCAAGTCAGTAAACTAGTCAGCATGACTCTCAAGATGCTCGCATGGGGCTTTCTACTAGTTTACCCTCTCGCGAAAAGTCGAAAACTGTGGCGAAGATCATAAAGGGCACGGTTTCGGTCGAGAAATCTCGGGTCAACTCGGGATGACTTAAAATGATGGCCGAACAAGTCTGGTAAGGTTGGAAAACCTGAAATCATTGAAAGATCCGAGATTAACCCGGTAAATGTGAACCAAAGCTTGGGAAAGCCGAGAAGCCGTAAAATTGACCATAACGGCCGTATGGCCCCGGTTGATGAAAATATTCGGCTAGGATCAACCCGGATGACCCGAAAAGACCTGGTGATGACCGAAAAGGCCTAACATGTGGTCCGGGATAGCCGTGTTAGTACAGATCGAAAAGCCATAACGAAAAGCCGTTATAGACTAACGCCTACCAAAATGACTTGTCGGAAACCCCGAATGTCACGGAACACATGAGGGACTCCCAAAATGTTCAAGTATGGACCACTCAAGGTCGGTCATTGAGCAGGCTTCGTGTTTTCACAGTTCACGCGTAGCTCTTGCTTGAAGGTTACGGCATTATTTCAGAAATCATCGGTCCATTCCCAACTCATAAGGGGCTCCACCAACGTCCTTAACTCATCTCCACGAGGTAATCCGGATCAGATAATCAGTCAAATAATGGGTATCGACAATGGAATAGGAGTCTCAGGCTCTAAATCAGGCCAATTTGGCGTGTCTAAAATGAGAGGCCAATTCGGATCACAGATCATTTGGTGAAGCAATTGAGGAGGAAACTCATTCCAATGGTTAAGGTGTTGTGGAAGCATCACACTTCGGAGGAGTCGACATGGGAAGTAGAAGCGGACATGAGGCGTCTCCACCCTACACTATTTTGTAAGTTTGTTTAGAAATTTTGAGGATGAAATTTTATTTTAGGTGGGTAGATTATAATGGGATGTGTTTTTTTAATTTATTAGTGATGTTAACTAAAGGGTTAAAAAAAACTCTCTCCATTATGTAACACCCCCTCTCCCTACGTAACTCTCCCTCCTTTACTCTCCCTACCTAACACCCCCTCTCTCTCTACAAAACCCCCACCCTAACTCTCCCCCCTCTCTCTCTACAATACTCCCACCATAACTCTCCCCCTCTCTCTCTACAATACTCCCACCATAACTCTCCCCCTCTCTCTCTACGTAACTCTCTCTCCCCACCGTAACTCTCTCCCTCCTTTATTCTCTCTCTCTCCCTCTCAACGTAGTGCTCTCTCTCCCTCCCTCTCCTTATATACTTTCATCAGACAACCACCATCTAGTACCATCTCACTTTCTCTCTCCCACGTGCAAGCGAACATCAGCTGCCCAAGCATCTATTCGGTGCCTGGGCGCGATGCAGTCGCCACCGCCTTGCATCACTTGAGCTCGCAAGCCTCGTCGCTGACTCACCACCAACACCTACCGTGACGCCCCCAGCTGCCCGTTGTCGCCACGTCAGCCTCCCCCGCGTGAGTGCCACTACTGCCCGTGTCTGTTTTCCCACCTTACTGACCCCACGCCATCGTGCATGAACACCACCCGGTGTTGACACCACAACACTGTCCACGTGACCTCGCTGCCGTGATAACACAACCCTCCTGCCTTATCCCGCTGCTGCGTGACCCTCTCACCCAACTGTGTTGTGCCACTGCCTCCTTGCGCTGTGCACCTGTGCCTGCCGATGCGCCGCCAAGCGCCAGCACCACGCCAGTTCCTTTCTCTCTCCTCTCACTATCTCTCCTATGCTATCGCTCTCTTCTCTTATATATTTACTCTCTTAATATTTTATTTTTCTCATGGACTCTTGATTAAATCAGATTTTCGACATCACATCGCTGCTTAGTCTTCGTCATCCTAACCCCTTCATACTCGTCACTTCTTGGAATTTGGTCAGTTGCGTTTACCCCATTGAAGTAGGCATTCCCGGCTACCTATATCATTTCTATAATTCAACTAAAGTGTAAAACGTGAGTAGTTAAATCTTGGTTAGCAGACTGTAATTAATGATTTAGGTAGTTTAGACAATTATTTTAGGGTTGATTATATGTTTAACCTATACTAAAATAGATTGCTCAGATATTGGTTGGTTTAGAAATAATTGTAGTAGGTTATTAATTCCAATAATTGTAGTTATTTTAGCATGGTTAATGGGTTAATTAAAATGACTAAAATCATGTAAAGTAGAACCAATAATACTTGTTATTAATGCATGGCATGCTATGTGTTAGTTCTTAGGTAAGGTGTAATTGCATTAGTAGTAAGTGAGGTTAGCATGTGTTATTTGATGTTTAGAAAGTATATACGTGATGCCTAGTATTTTATTTGAGAATGATGCACGTGGTTAAATATTTTAAAGTCTTATATGAGGATACATTGGCATGTTGGTTTTAGCAGGTGGATGTGTCTGAGTAAAGTATGCTTTCATTTTGTGAAATGTGGTTGATGCAACAAGTTGCATTCTGTGATGAATTGTACTTGACCAGACTATGGTTAGTGCCCGTGGGCAGTGGGGATTAGAACAATCCGGAGCATCCTTCGATCTCGAATACCGCAGTTCATCCTAAGTACACCCCTGCCTAAGTGTACTATGAGACTTAGTTAGCTATATGATTACTTCCTATATGTATGTAAATCTGATGCAAGTGGCTACAAGGTCCAAATGGCATATATTTTACTCAGACTATGTTGTGTGCATGATAGCATGTTAATTAGTGTTGTTATAGATGTGGTTTGTCATTTCATTAGAAGGTTCTTAGTTTATTCATTTCTATGTCTGCATGCTATAGTTAGATGAAAAAATATTTAGTTAATATAGATGACTATTATGTCTGTCTAAGTTTGTAGTGCATTGTATGAAGCATATCTCATTTAATTAGTTGAAAGAGTGAAAGATCACCTTATTTACATAATAAAAATTATAAAATAGCCCTATCTATATGGTATATAATCTAAATTCTGGGTTTGGTATATCTTATTATAATTTAGGAATTAAAAGATTGTAGGGTAGAGAAGGGTTATCAGTCCTACTAGGTCTTTGTGACACACCCCTTTCCTTTAATAATGTTTTTTAGCATAATTCTAGGAGTCACTTCCTGAGGAAGAATTTGAGGAGGATCCTACTCTTGGAGACCCAGAAGGCGAGGAATTTGGCGAAGAGTGACTATCTTTATCTTTAGGTTGTTGTGTGGTTGTTTAAGTAGTTAAACTTTTATTTAGGTGAACTTATTATCTATGGGTGGTTTACTTAAGACTACTAGTTTAAGATTTGCTAAGCAAATGGATGAGCTTAGTTGTGTTGTTTTTGGACAACTTATGGTTGTTTGAACAAGTTAATAGCTATAAGGTTTGGTTAATTGTTGTTTGGAGCTAAAGTTATTTTGTTCTCCAGGTTAGTTAGTTTAATTTTTATATTTTAATTTACTTGTCATGGCATCGGATTTTCCGCTACACTATATTTTTCGGGTCGTGACAGGTGCGATCTCAGTGAAGTACACATCTGGCACCACCGCCGCCGTCCCCAAGGCCGAGGTCATCGTCTACAGCCACTGGGGATCTTACCTGAACGCAGTCTCGTCGATCCTCATCAACGAGATGGGTGCCACCCCCGTCTACTTGTGGACGGTGCCCATGTTTCATTGCAACGGGTGGTGCATCACCTGGGGAGGACGGCGCCAACATCTATCTTGGGGATGCGACAGCGGCGTCCGACAAAGCCATCTTTGATGGCATCGTTGAGCACGGTGTTACCAACATGGGTGGGGCGCTGGCCGTCCTCAATGTTAGAGCCACTGATCTTACTTGTGTCTGAGATGGCATCCCACTTGGTCCCCTCTGTAACCATCGTATGTATTTCATTTGTATGTGAGTCACATTTCGACCGCATCTATAGCTATAATTTCACATTTACGCCATACATATAAAAGGTGAACAGTGGCGGACTCTCAGCCTATCTTACTTGGTATTAGAGCAGGTTAGATTGTTCTCTTCATGTTCTACTTTGTTCCTTCCTCATCTGCTTTCTAGTTCATTGATGGCTTCAAGAATCAAAGAATCTAAGATTAACTCAATGTCTTAGTCTTTGAACAACACCTCTTCGCTTCCCTTTGCAACTGGTTCTGCTCTCACTACTTTCCCTAGTAAATCTCACCTATTTTCAATCAAATTTAATGCTGACAACTTCATGATTTGGAGGGGACAACTTATGTCATTTCTGTAAATGTATGATCTGATGGGATTGTTTGACAGTTTTGTACCTTACCCTCCGGATTTCATTCCGAATGGTTCATATCTAGCAACTGTGATTCCCAATTTTGATGCCAAACTATAGAACTGATACGATGGACTAGTAAGGTCTATACTAATCTCATCGGTAAGTGATTCTATATTACCTTTAATTGTTGGCTATGAGACAACAGCCAAAGCATGGAAGGTTATTACCTAGACGTATGGATCTTCTTCTAAAGTTCAGGTGTTGCAACTGAGGCTTCAGTTATAGCAGTTGAAAAGAGGCAATATGATAGTTACTAAATTTATACAAAAAATTAAACACATGTCAAATATCTTAGCCATGGTTAGTGATCTAGTTTTAGATAATGATTTGCTTTTTTATCTTTTAAATGGTTTGGGTCCTAAGTATGATCCCTTTGTTATCACAATTACCACTAGGCCTGATACTTCTTCCATTAGTTTGGTTGAGATTCAAAGTATGATATTAAGTCATGAACTCTTCCTCTTCCAACGTTAGTAGAATATGGCTGAAATGACAACAAACATGGCTTGGACTAACTTCAATAACAGTCAACAACAGAATTTCCCTAATTATGGTAGGGGTAGAGGCAATTGGGGCAGATTTGGAGGTTTTTGCTGTAGTTATAAAAATTCAAATTAGACTAATTCTAATAGAGCTTCTTCTCAACAAAATTTTCAAACTAATGACAAATAGCAAGGTGCCTTTACAGGACAGAATTATGTTGTTTCTTCTGATAGCATTCCAACCTATCAGTTCTATAAGAAGCGCGGTCACACTGTGCTCACCTGTTGGAAGCGATTTGACCATAGTTTTAGAACTACTCCACTTGCAAATCAGTCCAATGTCAATGATAATTATACACCATTTACAGCCAATGTTGTCACTACTCAGTCCCCTAACTTTGGTGCTACTCAACATATGACGCCTAATTTGTCATTATTGTAGAATCCCTCTACATACAGTGGGTCTGAGAAGGTTTTACTTGGCAATGGAGATGGCATTCCGATAAACCATATTGGAACATCAAGTTATAAATAGTTTTGTCTTACCAACACTCTTCATGTTCCATTATTAGTTAAAAATTTGTTATTAGTTTCTTAATTCACAAAGGATAATAATGTCTCTTTTGAATTCTATCCCCATCACTATTTTATAAAGGACATGTAGAACAACAAAGTCTTGCCTCGAGGGCACAATTCTAATGGTTTATATCACTTGGATTCCACCGGTTCCACTTCACCAACTGTGATGGTAGCTGAGATGTAAAGACTTTGGCATCAGAGATTAGGGCACCCAGCCTTCAACATTAATGTTTATATAGTCCTAAACTCCATTGGTGATCATTTTAGTTTCAAAAATAAGTTTTTTTGTTCTCATTGTGCTCTTGCTAAGAGCCATAGGCAAACATTTCCTTCTTCAGATTTTGTTTCACATTCTCCACTTGAGTTGATTGTCTCCGATGTGTGAGAACCAACACCTTTTGTTAGTTTTTGGCTGTACATGTTATCCATATTTAAGACCTCATAACACACATAAATATACACTCTGGTCTGAGTGCTGCATTTTTATTGGGTATAGCAACAAGCATAAAGGATATAGATACTTATCACCTACATCTAGCAGAATTTTTGTAGCCATTAATGTCATCTTTGATGAGACATGTTTTTTTATGATATTCTACGTAAAAAGCAAACTGAAGTTCAGGAAAGTACCTACCTATCTTTACCAGCACTTGGTGCTCTATGCTCCTCACAAAATTTTTCACCTGGCAGTAGCTCACTACAAAGATAGGTCACTCAGTTCAGTCCCTCAGATGCTAATCTATCCAACACTAATGATCCCAATGACAGGTCTATTTTAGATACTCAGCCCAGTTCAAAATCTACTGTAATGCCTGATTCAACTTTGCTTGGGTCATCCCCGATCACTAACACATCTAATTCTAACACAATAGATTTATCTGATGACAGGATTTATAAGATTCGGTCCTTATTTGAAATTATAACTTTACCTCAGTCCGCAGCTCCTGCCAAAGCAAGTAAGTATGCTATGCTCCTAGAGAACAGTGAGCTAGAACTGACATGCTTTAACTATTGCTAAATATCCACATTGGAGAGAAGAAATGTCATATGAATTTTCAACACTTTAAAGCAATGAGACTTCGAGTCTTGTACCTGTTCCACCCAATGCTAATGTAATTAGGTGCAAATGGGCCTACAAAATTAAAGAAATTTTGATTGATCCTTAGCCCGATACAAGGCACACCTTGTGGCAAAAGGATTTTCACAAGAGTATGGTGTGGACTTTAACCTTCAGCCCAGTCATTAAACCCACTACAATTCATTTAATTCTCTCCTTAGCAGTTACTAAAGGATGGAACACAAAATAGTTAGATGTACCTAATGCTTTTCTCTATGGGACACTTGATGAAGTTATTATATATATGTCCCAACCTCCATGATTCATTGATAAAGCATTTCTGCTTATGTTTGCAAATTGCACAATATATGGGTTGAAACAAGCTCCAAGGGCATGGTTTTCTAAATTTATTCTCACTTGTTATCAATTGGTCTTAAAGCTACTATTTGTGACCCATCCTTATGTTAGGAATCGGTCCAATCAGATTGGCATAGTGGAAAATTTCTGATTCCTCGTATATCATTGTCTTGGTCTTAATCGGAACTGAACGATGTTGCTAAAACAAATATTCGAAATGATTTTGAATACTTACCTTTGTGGGATTCAAACAATCCTTATAGATCAGAGAAGATTGAGTGTTGTCATGCTCATCAAGCCTCAAGTGTGTGGCCTCTAGTCGTGTCCACATGAACTGCCTCTGAAGTTGGGTTCTACTTTGTGCTGGCATCGACCATTCATCCTGAACAGAACTCCACCATCGAATGGTTGCTGGGGTGGGAGATGGCAAAGGAGGGTGCCTGGGGTGTAGAGAGCTCCCTTGTCTTGATATGGTTTGTGCCCTCATCGATATTATTTATAGAACTCGGAGTTTTTCATAAATACCCATCCTTGTTCTATAAATTAACCCAAGATCTCAAACTTACGGATTAGTCCTTATGTGTGTGACATCCTAGGCCCAAGAGCTTATTTGATTGAGACCTAATTAAAAGAACAACTTCTTTTAAATTAAATTTATTATCTTATAATAGATTTAATGGCCTACCGATCATGAAGGATACAAGCCACATTCTATGATCCCAAATGGTTTCGGGGATGAACTCTTCTCCAAAGAGCTTTTCCATCATCGGTTACCACACGGATATAAATCTTCGTCCACTCAATGTCCTAGTTAGATAGGAGTATGACATTGACTGTCAACTCCTAAATACACCAACACTATAGAATCTTGTACTCGTAATTGGATCAATTAGAAAACTCTTTTTCTATTATCTTATCTACTTTGGCCAACGATTTAGAGTACTATCCATAAAACATTCTCTCTCTCCTACCGAGAGTGGACGATCCCTTATTGTCTGCTCAATTGTCACCACCGATTTTCTCATATACCCAATCCATTAACTATATAGGGCCACAATACTAAGTGATCCATAAATTAATAGTCAAAGTACATGGTACATCTGGCAAGACATCTTTGGCAACTCAGGTCAAAGATACAACTGTGCAACCGTGATGATAGAATACCTTGATCGACAGTTCGGTAAGATACCATTTAGAGATTTTATAATGTTTAGTTCAGTGAACTGATTCTTCTAATGAGTACTTGTACATGTATCTCAGTGTTCTTACATTGATGACCAATGAGATCAGTCATCCTCATCATATGAGAAGATATCATATACACTTGTCTATCGGATCCTTCATGTCCTATCTCAAGGATCCTACGAGATCACATACTTTTAGATGATTGATCTTGTTATCATGATATCATCATGATTCAATCATCATTTCATGCAACCTAGGACTTCATTACGATAGGCGCATTTAGATAATGTAAGTAATAAATAAAAGGCCATTAATACTGAATAAGATATTATAAGAAATGTAAAATCATATCACATATGATTGACTTGTAGGGCATACATTTCTTTCAATCTTTCACTTGCACTAAAACCAATCACCCATATGACTAATCTCATAAGCCCAATGTGACCCTCAAAGACACTTTGAGTCAGGGCCTTAGTTATTGGATCTACAATGTTTATAGTTTACGATACTCTATCTTTAATCATATCTTCTTGAGTTGTAGTCACTCTGATCAAGTAGTATTGCCAAAGAAGTGTTTAAACTTTTAATGAGAGAAGGGCTCCACTATAAAAGTAATTATCCATCATTTTTACAAAATAATGGTACATATCAGAGATATTAAGGACAACTCCCTAATATAATATGAACTTCTTCATCTAGACTACTTTATAAGCAGTTGATAGCAATTATAATTTGTAAACTCCACAGTGTCTATAGCATGGAACTTTTCCAGCTCACTGCACCACCATCCAGGTAAATATGTACCCTAAAGTTATCTAACTACCAGTCATATAGAACTAAAAGCTTAAGTCTAACTCAAAACTTCTAATCCTATCCTCCATACTAGAAATTCATCCTTGGTACTTCTCAAGTACTTAAAGATATACTTCTTAACTATCCAATGACTCTAACTTAGATTTGCCTGATGATTACTCATAACACTTAGAGTGTAAATCATATCAGACTATGTACATAGTGTACATGATAAACCCTATGACTAAGGCATAAGAGACTATACTCATGTATTTTATCTCTCTTTAAAAGAAATAAACTCCATATCTTATAGGCAAGTTACCTATATAGGAGTTTCCATGTCAAACCTTTTGACTATGGTGTCTATGTACTTCAAATGGGTCAAGTCAAGCATCCCTTTTAAATCTATCTTCATAGGCCTAAATCCTTAGGAAGCTTCTCTCAAAATAATTATGGAGGATTCATTTTATAGATAGGCTTCACGGATGATAACATACCTATATCATTCATAATGAGTAGTACGCCATCTATAAAATGTCTAGAATACAATGGCACTCCCACTAGTATTTTTATACACACATGGTTCTTCTTTATTCCAAATGAAGTCATAAGATTCAGTCTTATCAAATCTTATATTCCAATGTTGAAAATGCTGTTTTGGTCTATGAATGTGATAGAAATGTATGCCCTACAAGCTAATCATATATGACATGAAGTCTTTGATCATCTAGAGGTATTATATGTGAATATAATAATTTGGCAAATTCTTCATTACAAGCTCTTATTAGATGCGAATATAATAATGAAGTCTTTGATCAAATGCAATGATGATTAAATCATGATGAGATTATGATAATAAGATTGATCATCTAGAGGTATTTGATTGAAATATTCTGATTTATACGATTCTTAAGACGGGACATCAATGATCCGCATAGACTAGTGTATGTGATATCTTCTCATGTGATGAGGATGACCGATCTCATTAGTCATTAGTGTGAAGACACTGCATACACATATAGGTGCTCATTAGTTGAATAAGTTCATTGAACTGATCGAATTAGAAACCTTGAATTGTATCTTACCGAACTGTCAATCAGGATTTTCCATCATCATGGTTGCATGGTTGGACCTTTGACTTGAGTCTACAAAGATGTTTTGTTGGGTGGAACTTGTACTTTTACCATTGGCTTATGGATCACCGTTTAGATGGTCAAGTATAGTGATAGATTGGATACCAGAAAAACTTGATGGAGGCAATTGAGCGGACAACAAGGGATCGTCCACTATCAGTAAGTGAAAGTGAATGTACTATGGGATAGTACTCCAACTCCCTGCCCTCGGTAGATAGGATTATTGGAAAAGGAGTTTTCCAATTGATCCAATTCCAAGTACAGGATCCTATAGAGTCAGTATACTAAGGAGTTGACAGTCGATGCTCTATTCCTTTACGACTGAGACATTAGATGGACGAGGATTTATATCCATGTGGTAACTGATGATGGAAAGGCTTAATGGAGATAAGATGGCCATAGCTATTTAGGATTCATGGGACGTGGCTTGTACCCTTCATGATCGGTAGGATGATTAATCTGTTATCAGACAAAAAATTTAATTTAATTAAATAGAATTATTCTATTTTATTTAGGTCTCAACCAAATAGGCTATTGGGCCTAGTGGGTCACACACACAAGGACTTATCCACAATTATAGGCACAAGGGAGTAATTTATAAATATTTTAAGTTTTTATGAAAAATTATGAAATTTTTAATAAATACTAATGGTTTCAGCCAAACCCTATCAAGTCAAGGGTGTTAACCACATCCTCGGCCTCCTCCCTACCTCCTTCTCTCTCTGGAAGGTGTCCATGGGCGATGAAGCTCCGTTAGAGAATAATTCTCGAAGTCGACGCGAAGGGAGAACTTAATGTGAATGAAGTTCGTGTGGATACTACTGGAGACCAGACACTTGAATGGTTTGAAGAGCTTGAGAAGCTCATCTTCTTTCTCTCCATGAGATTATATGAGTCTCTATCAAATATATTCGAACCGATTTGATCAGTTTTCGAATTTCATCGTTTGGTTCCAATTGAGATAGATTATAAAAGAACCCATAGAAATTGTCGCTTTCGTTGTACCAAATTTTTAGGGACAATTCTTACAGTGGTATCAGAGCCCAGTTCATGTGTCGATCGAAACCGACGTTGAATCGACGTTTTTTCATGTAATTTATGTGTTTTCTCGAATTTGTGCAAATATCTGTATTGTCAAGGCCACCATTATCCGTATATAATCCAAATAATAGATTGGTTGGATTTTGTAGAATCTCATGATATAGAGCTTTCCAATGCTACAAACTGTTTTATGTTTTGTTCTCTGTAGAGTTCGGGAGAAGTTCCAAAAGTTGGTGTTTTTGTCTTGTCCGAACCATCACCCAGATTTGGGGATTTTGTGAAATCTCCGTCCATGGATGAAATTGAGACTTGAAGAAAAGATTTAGAAGATGGGTAATAAGATTACCTAACTTTTTCATTGATATCCATCTTTGAACAAGAGCGGAGGGAGAGAATTATATATTTCTTGTAGAACTAGGGTTTTGCGGAGTCTGATGGCGCCGACGTGTTTCTCCTTGTTTTTCAAGAATTTTTTTATGAATGGATATATACATATTTGTAAATTTCATTTAATAAGGATTCCAAATTGTATTTTTGGATAATTTTTAGTTTTCGGGATAAGGAGTTATTCTCGTTGCAAAATGATGATTTCTACTACGGAATCTCGGTGATTGCCACCTCTTCTTCCTCATTTAAGGGCTAGTTGCGATTTTTATGGTGATAAGGATGACTGTTTTGGAATCCTCATTTGATGAGGATTCTAACGCATATTTTTTTGAATTTTTATGAGCTCGAGATACGGAGATATGTTCGAGTTAATGGGATGGTCTTTCTCCCAGATGCACAGTGCATTACGCGACTGTCCGTAAAGGTGGTCGGTGTACGTGCCAGCGCACAACAGTCGGCGGACGCGCCGATAGATGCCGGTGCACCCAGCAGTGCATGTGGGTGCACACGAGCATGGCGGAATGCGCCGGAGGGCGTGGTGCAATGCGCCAAACGCATTATTTTATGATTTTAAATTATTTAAAATTATATAAAAATCTAAAAAATGTCAATTTTTTTTTATAAAATTATGAAAAAAATTTAGAATATTATTTGACAGGTGTTGAAGTGTTTAATAGATTATTAAATAATATTAAACTTTATTTACAATGATTCACTCGTAGTTAAACTTTAAAATTATTTTAAAGGTTTAACTTAATTAATTGGTGTCTTAATTAATTCTGAAAAATAATATTTAAAAAAATATAAATTATTAAATTATTTTATGACTTCACACAGCATTAAGAATGCATAAATGTTCTAAGTAGTTTAGATATGCATGTTTTTTCTTATAAATTGTTTATATGTTGTTTACATGTTATTTTAATGCCATTTATTTCATAAAAGTTTGACATACATAAAATTGAGAATTTAAAAATTGTAATATATAATTTTATGTTGATATATATGATATATCTCATATAATTATCACGTACGCACTCTATGTTATGTTAATATGTGTATGGAGGTGATCATAGACTTAATTATGATTGACTTGTGATTGCTTTTTAATTGTGTTGGTTATGTTATTAAATGGGGCCTACGTATACCTTATCTTTCTTTATACAATTTGATTGTGCATTCTACCTCCCTCCATTAATGTACTCCCCTTGTGAGACGCGTTTGGGAGACCCTTCGTGGCGAGGAGGGTACCCCCAAGGTGGACATAGACTTTCATTGGTTATTGTTGTTATTCTTGACCATATTACTTCTGGCCACAAAGAGTGACAAGGTCCACCTTTGCTTCGTCCCCTTATTCACCGACCTTGAGTGGGTTGGTGAGTATGCATGGGGCACCACCATGTTGGCCCGCCTATTTTCTTTCCTGGCTTGAGATTGTGGGGAGATTTCAGTAGCTAGTTTTAACCCATTTCTTCAGGTATGATTTATTTTTATTCAAAGCTTCGTTTTATGCAATAAAGGAAACTGACAAGTATATATTTTTGTTTCTCCTTCAGATTTGGGACTATCTTCACCTTCCTCTAGGGCGGGGTGTCCCCATGGACCCGCCGCAGTACCCATTTTTATGCAGGTGGATCGTACATCGGCCACTTGTGCCTCATGATGCACAATTGGCCGATCTTCAACACTGACTCCTCTATTTTCCTCACGACCGGGTATGCCTTCGACCTCAAACTTAGTTACCGTTATTTCTAATGACTTGGTTGCTAACCATATTTTTGTGCAGGTCATTTGGCAACCTTATGTGGGGTTTTTGGTCAGGATACTTTTCTCATCTGCAATACGCGCATCCTAGACGAGAGTCTTTGGTCAGGATACTTTTCTCATCTGCCTCAATGATGTGGAGCTTTTGTGGTTGCATTTTGCAATGTGTTCACTAGGGCTCCACCAAGAGTGGGTAATTCCAAACCCATACGAGCGGATGGGAAGCTCTGCTCGAGGGCTGATCATAGACGTAGACTGGTAGCAGGAGTGCCGTATTGCTTTCGTCATTTGGTAGCGTGATGTCACTCTTGTAGTTTCTAGAGCTTCGGATAGCTCGGTGTACTTGGAGCGGTATGTCGAGTTTTATGGTCACCTCTTCTATGGTCGGGAGGTTAGTAGCCCATTTTATTTTAAGAGTGCCTTCGCTACTTACCTATCCTAGATGTCTGATGACGATGCTTTTTTTTAAGCAGGTGGAGGAGAATGAGTTGGCTTGCCTTCGTGAGAAGGTGACCCTTCTTCGTGAGGAGGCGCAATGCCTGGTATGCTTTATGATCCCTTGCCTTGTTGTTCATGAATTGTTTCTTTGGGACCATCATGCTAATATCCATGTATTTCTCTTTTCTTGTAGCGTAAGAGGCATTGACAAAAAGATGAGCGGGCCTAGCATTGGTTGAAGATGGCACAAGATCGGTATCTTTAGAGAAACCGTGAGGTACACCTATATTTTTGACCTTTATTGTACTTCGATCATTTATTGATCGGTCCCTGTTCTTTTCCTTTTCAACTAAGCCATGTCCGGCATCAACTAGAAGAGTTGCAAAGTCGGGTTGGAGAGGCTACGCCGAGCTGATGGATACCAAGGAGGTAGGCACTACTCCTGCAGAGGTGGAGATGCGCGGCAATGTTTCTTGCAGAGGGTGAGGCCGCCACATCTTGGTCTCAGTCGATGGGGGAGCTATCTTCCTCAGCAGTGGTTCTATATGGTGACCATTCCACTTTGTTGGCAAATATCCTTGTGGCGGTATGTTTATTATTTTGTTGCTTTTTGTTCTTTCTGTTGCTTGGTGTTGACACTTTTTTTCTTTTTTGCAGAACGGGGAGCTCCTCCACCAGTTGGTTGAGTTGGCAAAGACTGAGCGTGGTCTTCATACTGAGGTGAACTTGGTGCTACCTTCTTTTTAATGTTATTGCTTTCCAGGGTAACATTAGCTTGTCTTGTAGATTGATTGACAGACGCGGCATGTGGAGGAGCTCGAGGTGCAGCCGCCGTCGCCATCTTCCGCTGATCTTTCTAAGGTGAGACTTTTTTAGCCGGTTCGTTTCCTTCCTGTTTGTGTGATTATTGAAACATATTTCCTCTTGATTGTAGCTTGCTATGCTCAGGAAGAGAGTGGAGGATCTTTCCTAGCCATCTGAAGAGAGAGTTCTGCCTTTGTTTGTTGTACTTGGAGGAGATTGTTGCGCTAGAGTTGCATTATGCGGACCAGATACATGCACTAGAGGAGTGGCACGCAGTGAAGATGTGCAGGCTCCTCAATAAGTAGCACAAGTTGACACTTGAGTTTGCTCGAGCGCGATTCAAGGTGCGTTCTCACCTCTCTGGAGGCTCTCAGATGATGACGCAGCCAGGCCCGAGCCATAGTCATACGATTGCCTCTGCTAGGAGAGAGAGAGTAAGAGGGTTGTGATGCCCCTACTTGTAGACTTGGCTCTAGAGGATCCACCATCGGAGGAATGTGGTGAGACTTGAGTGTGCTAGCCCCCTTGTTTACTTTTGTACATTTTTTAACATAGTGGATCTTCTTGCCCCCCTATTTTCTTTCTCCTACATGTTTAGGCTTTGAGAACATATTAGTTTTCTTTTGGGTATAGCCCCTTGCAAGTTGTAAAGGGGTGTTACCCCTTTTAAATAGAAAAAAAAGTAATAGATGAGTATGCAATGCTTACAGGGAAACATGAAAGACAGAAATTAAACATGAATGTAGAGGCAAGTAGCCATAGATAGGTTTTTGGTGTTTGGGGTTTTCTAATTTGTTTGGGTTTTGAGTGCTTTATATTTTGTTTAGGTTTTAAATTTTTTAAAATTTTTAGGATTTCGGGTTTTTTTCAAATTGTTTGTATATTTAGATATTTGATTTTTTTGTGTGGGAAGAATTACCATCCGACATCCGTTCGCTTGCTTGTGAACTGACATCCTTTCATTTCTTTTCCGATGATTAAAGATAAATACCACGTGTAGACAAGATGCCTTGACTTGGATCTTTCGGCCTTCTACCTTCAATGGGTTAGGATTCCCGTTAGGCTAAGCTAGTCAATCCCTATCAGTGGTGGTCAAGGGGAGAAGATAATTGGGGTAAGTCCCTAGCAAGATTCAGAAGAGTTGAACTTGTTTCTCTACTAATGCGCAGATTACCCATTGGGGTTCGGCCTCTTCTAATCCTTCCTTCTTGTCACCCCAAGATTTTTGTGGCCCACATTCAAACATATTTTTTTCTTTTCTTTATCCATGAGGTTCATTTCCCATATTTTGGAGCCCTTTTCTTTTTTTCTGTGTTATTCCAGACACTCATTCAGACGGGTCTACATATATCCTTTTTATTTTATGACCCGAGAGGTTCATTGCCCATATTTTAGCACCTTTTATTGTTTTCAAGAAGTCAAACCATCTTAGGTGGCCTCCTACTAAGGTGGCTGGCACTTTCGGATACTCCTTGTTCTAATCCCATATGCCTACCCCGGGCTGAGTTGGGAAGAGAATTGGACAAGGATATCCTTTTTTGCCAAGGGTTGCCTAGCCTTCCTTCCATTATCAAGCCATCGGATCCGAAATCAGGGCATAAGGTGGGTGTAGTATGGTACCTATCCTTAATCTCAGTTGAATGGTCATGCCTTGTCGTAAGCAAACGTTGGTTGCTTGCAAGTCTTCTCTCCATAATATTTTGTTGTTCATATATAGATTTTTTTAAATTTTAAACGAAAAATATTTTTTGAGAAGGAGCCCGTTCTAGGGATAGATAGCTGAGTCAGCATTAAGCAATTTGTAGGAATTCCTGGGATAGATAGTTGAGATCACAAAGGGGCCCTCCCAGTTAAGTTGAAGCTTAGAGCAAGGACTGCCCGACTTAACGAATATTCTTTTGAGCACAATCTCACTGATTTGAAATTTTCTCTCACCCACATTTTTTTTGATAAAATCTCGTAAGTTTGTTCTAGTAAGCTCTAGCATGTTCGACGGTGGCCAGCCTCTTTTCGTGCAACAGTTCGAGTTGCACAAGGACGGATTCCTTATGTTCATCTACGGGGATGTCCCGATTGAGTTGTACTCGAAGGGATGGTACAATCACTTTATAGGGAACTACAACCTCAATTTCATATGTCAAGGCATAAAGAGTTTGACCCGTCGGGGTTCATACTGAAGTGCGGTGGGCCCATAGAGCGTCAACCAGCTTATTTGGCCAATTAGCGAACTTGTTAGATTCACACGTCTGCTTAATGATTTTTATTAGGGTTTCGTTTGTCGCTTCTACTTGGCCATTGCCTTGAGGGTAATATGGTGATGAATGATGCAGCTTTATGTAATACCTATTGCAGAGGTCCTGTAGCTCTTGAGAGATGAATTGCAGTCCATTGTCGGTGACGAGGTCGCCAGGCATCCCGAATCTAGCAAAAATATTGTGCTTGATGAAGGTGCATACCATTGATGCCTTGATTTCTACATATGCCTCCACTTCCACCCACTTGGTAAAGTCCTCTGTAGCCATAAGATAAAGGATTTGGTTTTGTTGGTGGAGTTTGGGTCACTAAGGGGTCCAATGATGTTAAAGGCCCACATGGCAAAGGACCATGGTGTATGAATTGGATGAAGGGAAGAGGCGGGTGAATGGATTTTGTCAGTATGAAGTTGGCATTGATGATAGTGTTGGACGAAGATTGAGTAATCCTCTTCTAGAGTGGGCCAATAATACCCTTGCCGAATGATCTTTTTGGCAAGAGCTTTAGCATTGACGTGACCCCCCCACACTCCAGAATGTGCCTCCCTAAGCAAAAATTCGGCTTCCTCTTCATCTATGCACCTTAATAATATTCCAGTTAGGTTCCTTTTGAACAAAATTTCTTCTAACAACACATACTTCTAAGAGATTCTTCTAAATTCCTTCCTTTCAAAAGATGTTGATTCTGGTGGGAACAATTGATTTTTGCAAAATTGAGAAATTTCAAAGTACCAGGGCTTTTCTTCTTCTTCAAGCAACTCTTCTGCTTCAATCAAAGTTAATTTATCTTTTTACTCTAGATATTCCTTCTTTTTAAACTTCTTTCTGACCCTAAGGAAGTAAGGATCTTCAAGGGGGCATGGTCTGTCGGTAGACAAAAATGATCTTTCCTAATTCACTGAGTGGAATTGATAGTGATGATGACAAGGATGCCACGGAATCAGCAAGAATATTCTGAGTACGAGGGATATGGACAAATTCAAGCTCAAAAAAGAGCTTAATGACATATGAAGTGAGCTCTTGGTAGGGCCTGAGTCTAGGATGAGATGTTCGGTAGTGGGCTAAGACTTGGCGAAGGATTAGTTGACTGTCTCCTATCACTCTAAGCTTAGTAGCCCCATGATGATGAGAAACTCTCAATCCAGCTAGCAAGGCTTTGTATTCAGCTGTGTTGTTGGTTATAGAGAAGCCAAGTGGGAAGGCCTAAGGGATGATTATGCCTTCAGGAGATAGTTGGATGATCCCAATACCCCTACCTTGGAAATTAGGATCTCCATCGAAGTATAATGTCCATAGATCGAGAATTTGAATGGACATTAATTCTTCGTCGGGCAAGTCATTTCAGATAGGGTCAAAAATAGGGATTGGATGATGAACCAGATGTTCAATAACAGCATACCGCTTGACTGATTTTTGTTGGACATAGGTAATATCAAATTGAGAAAATAAACTTTACCAATGGGCAAGTCCATCAATTAAAACGATTCTTTCAAGAATAAACTTGATTGGATTCATTTAGGCAATGAGATGGACTTCGTACGCTAAAAAGTAATGCTTGAGTTTCTGCACCACCCAAAGTAGGGTGGAGCACATCTTCTCCATGTTGGTGCACTTGAGCTCACAAGAGTCAAAGATTTTGGAGAGATAATAAGTTTCCCTTTCGTTGCCTTCCTCATCCACTTGTACTAGTACTACCCCTAAAGATCCTTCAAGCATAGAGACATACAAAATTAGGGGCTTTCCTTGGATGGGTGGTCTAAGCACTAGTGGACTTGCTATGTATGTTTTGAGTCCTTAGAATGCTTCTTGGCATTTCATGTCCCATTTGAATTTGGCTCTTACTTTGGTCAACTCATAGAAGGGTTTACACCTTTAGGAATGTTGAGAAATAAATCACCGAATAAATTGTAGCCTTCCAATCAGTCCCTTGAGCTCCCTCAGGTTGCGGGGTGGTGATAGCTTGGTAATCGCTCTAGCCTTGTTGGGATCAATCTCAATTCCTCTTTTACTAATGATGAACCCTAACAGTTTTCTTGATGAAACTCCAAGTACAGAAATCTTAGGGTTCATTCTGAGTTTATATTCTCTGGCCCTCTACAAGACTTTTCTAAGGGCTTTTGGGTGATCATCTAGAGTTCTAGATTTAACTACCAAGTCATCCACAAATACTTTCACAACTTCGTGCATCATATCATGAAAAATAGCTATCATGGCTTTTTGGTAGGTTGCACTAGCATTTTTTAGTCTAAATGACATGACAACATAACAATATGTGTTCCAAGGTGTGGTGAAAGAAGTGTTTTCCTTGTCTTCCTTGGCTAACCTAATTTGATTGTATCTCGAGTATCCAGCCATAAATTAGAGGTCCTTGTATCCAGTTGTGTTGTCGACCAGTACATCAGTATAAGGAAGAGAAAAATCACCTTTTGGATAGGCCATATTCAAGTCCTTGAAATCAATGCAAATATGAATTTTACCATCTTTTTTCAAAACTGGGACTATATTTGCCACACATTGAGGATAGATGACAACTCTAATGAATTTTACTTGATGTAATTTATCGACCTCTTCTTTCATTTTCAAAGCAACATCTAGGTGGAATCTTCTAAGCTTTTGTTTAACCGGGCTAGCTCCCTCCTTAAGAGTTAATCGATGTTCGACTAGTGAGTTATCTAGACCCGACATATCTTGATAAGTCCAAGCAAAGGTGTCCTTATGGTCTTGCAATACTCTCATAAGATTCTCTTCCTAAATGGGGGTGAGGTTAGCACTTATGAGGACAATTATAGGGTTTTCTGACGTACCAAGATTCAATTCCTTGGTAGGCCTGTCAATCATGGCTAAAGGTTCTTCGAATCATTTAATTCCAGATGCATAGCTATAAGCCATGTCCTCTTCTTCTTCTTTGGATTCATAATCTTTTCTGGTGGCCACCTCGTATACCCCTAAAGATGTATTGATGTTGTCTCCATCCTCATACTGTCGACTCCAGAAACGGGTTCCGGATCGTCACCTCAAGAGAAAGGGTGAAAGATAGAATAGGGAAAAAGGGAGTGAATCGGAAGACACTCGAAAAGTGGTAAAAAGTCCTCACCTCGGTCCCACACTTACATTGATCACTGAACTTTCATCTCACAGCGTCGCTTGAGCACCGAAGATGGTTCGGGTCATGTGGGAGGAGAGTGAGGAGGAGATGAACTTAGAACATGAATAAAAAAGGTGGTCACCAGGAGTCATGGGCTCCGCTTTATGGAATAAAAGACAAGATTAAGTTGAATGGACCATGTGTACCTTAGCGTAGGAGATTGGAATGTGAGTTCAACCTTCTTCTTCTTCGGCCGGCGGATGAAGAAGAGCCCAACCGATGCTAGCTTGATAAACCTGTGCAACTTAAAACAATAAAACAAGTGAAGAGTTTGATTATACTTATGAAAGTGTAGTAACTGTAGAGAGAAGATGAGAAAGAAGCAATTGGAATCGGACTCACTAGCTTTGGGGTGAGCCTTAATCCTTTTTTTGTGTATTTTTTGTGATATAAAATTATGCAAAAACTAAATAAAAATAATGCTAAATTGATTTTGGATGAATGATGAAGACATAGAAACTTGAATGGCTCAAATCGGAGCTAAAACGGAGAAGATATCACCAATATGGCTGGACAGTGCACTGGACTGAACATGCCCTAGGTTTAAGGGCGCGATGGGCTCGCCCTAGGTGTGAGGGCATGGTCTGCGCGCCCTTGGTTCGGGGACGCGTTGCACTGTCTGGCATAACATTGGTACAGAGCTCGCCACGGGCAGTACCAATGTCAGAATTGAGTGCCGTTTGTTGCAGTAGACAGAAGACATGGAGAGAAGAGTTCATATGTTGATGACTTCTCCTAAATCTGCCTGTATAAGTCTGTAAAAAATCTGAAAGTGAACGGATATGAAAAAGTAAAACCTGGATGTGCGCCCTTGGTGCAGCAATCGTCACGGAAAAATGGCAAGTTGGAATAAAATGTCGTCAGTTGAAAAAGAAAGAGGACGAAGAGAGGAAAAACTCCTATGTTGAAGACTTTTGCAGCAGCAGCCCCAGATTTTCTACATAAACCAATGAAGTTTGGTTGCTGCAGAATGCAGGGATTGGGCTTCTCCTTCGCTTCGGGATCGATCTCTCGATGTCGGATCAGCTTTGGATGTCGGACGGCCATGGGAGAGAGCTTGGACGACCTCAGGACAAGCTAGGCATGGGCGATTAACCTTGGTTCGTTGGGAATAGCCCTCAATTTATAAAGGAGGGAAACCGGTGCAAAACATGGAAACTAGACCAACCATGCCCTCGCCTTTCAAAGGACATGAGGGTGCGCAGGGCACACCCTCCACATGAGGGTGCACAGGGCACGCCCTCACCTTGGGGCAGTGGTCTGCGCGCCCCCCTATTTCAAAGCAGACAAGAGCGCGTTACACGTCTCACTGCTAAAAATCGACAGAAATTTCTAGAAATTGCTAAAAATTTGACTTGACAAACGTAACGTGCCCCCGACCCGGGGGCGCAGTCCAAATAATCGATAATTAGCGACGAAAACCTTCCAAAAAATCTAGTTTAGAAAGTGCTAATTAGGGAAATTTCCGATTTTTGAAAACTGAACGCGCCCCTGCATTTCAAAGGAAGCGGGGGTGCGCAGGGTGCGCCCCTAGGTTGAGGGCGTGGTGACCGCGCCCTCCCATTTCAAGGGGAGTGGGGGCGCGGTACACTCTCTCTCCTGTGCGCTTGTTTCGCGAGCCGTAACTTGCAAATGGGATGTCCGATTTGGTTCCTGTTTGTTGCGCTGGAAAGAGGGCCTTCAACCACACCTCCTCAAGTCAGTAAACCAGCTGGCATTACTCCCAAGACATTCATACGGGGCTTTGACTATTGGTTTACCGTTTTGCCAAAAGCCGAAAACCACAGCAGAGATCCGAAAAGACATGGTTCCGGTCGAAGAATCTCAGGTCAACTCGGGATCACTTAAAATGATGATCAAACAAGTTTGGTATGGTCATAAAATCCCAAATCATTGAAAAATCTAAGATTAACCCGGTAAACGTGAACCAAAACTCAGAAAAGTCGTAAAACCCTAAAATCGACCGAAATGGCCGTATGGCCCCGGTTGATGAAATATACAGCTAGGATCGACCCGGATGACTTGAAAAGACCTGGTGATGACCAGAAAGGCCTAACGTGTGGTCTAGGATAGCCGTGTCAGTACAGATCGAAAAAGCCATAACGAAAGCCGTCATTGACCGACGACTACCGAAATGACTTCCCAGAAACCCTGAATGTTACGGAACACATGCGGGACTCCCGAGAACTTCAATTAAGGACTATTCAAGGTCGGTCATCGAGCAAGCTCCTTGTTTTCACAATTCACGTGTGGCTCTCGCTTGAAGGTACGGCATTATTTCGAAAATCATCGATCCATTCCCAACTCACAAGGGGCTCCATCAGCGTCCTTAGCTCATCTCTACGAGGTAATCTGAATCAGATAACAGTCAAATAATAGATATTGCCAATGGAATAAGAGTCTGGGGCTCCGAATTAGGCCAATTTGGCATGTCTACAGCATGCATCACCTTGATGTCGGCTTTGCAAGGGAATGGCATGTAGCGGAGCGGAGTGAAACGTAGAGAAAGCGTAGAGAAGCGAGATGGATCGTAGTGGAATGTAGTGGAGTGAAATGGTGAAGGACTGAAAAGGTGGCATCAAGGTATAGATATAGACATGCTCAACGACCAAATTCGGCAAGACGAATCTCCTCAAGTCTCTTGGTTAACTGCCATGTTTCATCAAGTCTTCCTATGTTCTATTGGTAAGAGATGTTCCATCCAACCCCCAACGCGGTGGGGAGTCCCCGAAACATGGATTTGTAGGTTCATCATCAGCCGGTAACACAATCTTTGCGGTGTTCCTGTACTGTGATGGGCTAAAGTTTTAAAAAGAGATTTGTTTTGAAAAAGTAAAAGAATACCAATCGAGCACATTCAGGCTTTTAGATTTAATTAAGTCTTCCAAGAGACAAGATTCAATTCGGAATGGAATGATCTTGAATTCCAAAAAGCAAATGTTGAAGCTCAGATCGTGAAGATAGTGACGGTGCAAGTTCTGATTGAATAGGAGGCCCTTGGTGGGATGAGTTGACTGCCTCGGTGGGATGAATAGCAAGAATAGTGTTGTAGTGGCCACAGTGGTGATAGAAATGAAAGAGTTGGAGGTACAAGGTAAATTTTCAAACATGATGGGATTAACAGACACGGTGGGATATTAGAAAGGTCGGTGGGACGGTGGGACTAGAGAATACGATGGAATTATCAAACACGGTGGGATTAGAAAACACAGTGGAATTCAAAATGATCGAAATTAGGATACAAGATTTAGAGATTAGGGTGAGAAGGTGAAGATTATGAAAGGATGTATGCGATAACAAAAAAAAATGTAATGCAACTAACACTACATGATGCATGCTGGGCTTAAGAAAACAAAATAAAACTTGCATAACAAATAGTTGAAGATATAGATTGTCTATGAGGTAAATATACCCATTCAGGAACTATCATCCCTCATAGCACAATTTGGCCTATCCGTGAGCACAAAGAATGACCCAACCATCGTGGATTTTGATGAAGGGGATCTCGAGCCTGGTCTTCTTTGCATTCACGGTCTTCAACGTCAATGCAAAAAATAAATAGTAATGCATCTAATATATGCTAGGAAAAGAAATGATAAGGGTGAGTTTGCAATGTGATGACATGCATTCTCACAAAAGAGTTCATGTGTCCTAATGAGGACACAGAGCAAAAGCTTCTCGGCAAAGTTGAGGCTGAGGTTATGGTGACACCTCCTCCTGAGAATCCTCAGGGGAGGGAAGTGGCGAGTGTCGCCTACAAAAAGTTTCTCGGCAAAATTAAGGCTGAGGTTATGGTGACACCTCCTCCTAAGAATCCTCAGGGGAGGAAGTGGCAAGAATTGCCTTGTTGTGCAGTTCTCCTTGTTTGTTGTTTATGCCTGAAACACTCGAAAAACGAGATTAGAATGCCAGTATGGCTTATCCCCATTGCAAGTTGCAGTCTACCTTGACCTTTGTCAACGGGTGTAAAGTTCTCCTTGTGCCTGAAACACTTATAAAAGGAGATTAGAATTCCAATGGGGCTTATCCCCCTTTGCAAGTTGCAGTATGTCTTGACCTTTGTCAAGGGGTGTAGCCTTCTGAAGGGTGTAAGAAAAATAAAGCAGCAAATATGCAATGAAATATTTGAAACATGAGAGACTAAGAATAAATATGAATATAAAGATGAGAATTCAAACCAAGCATGGTGATGAAAAAAAAATTGAAAATTTTGTTGGAATTTGAAAAGAAGTTTGTTAAAGTTTTTTATTTTTGGGAATTTGAAAATATTCAATTTTTTTGGAGTTTTGAAAATACTTAATTTTTTTTTGTATTTTTGAAGATATTCAACTTTTTTTAGAGTTTTTGAAAATATTTTTTTTTGGAGAGAAAAAAAAGTATTGACACAAGTTCTCATCACTTGGTTGTTATTCTAGGTTCATTGGTAGATACCATGTGCAAAATGGGGTTCCTTACTCAAAATCTTTTTGACCTTCAACCTTTGATCAGCTAGAGTTTAGCTTTGATTTGGTTGGTCCACCCACACCCTGGAGGGTTAAGAATGAAGAATTGATAAGGAAGTCCTTGATAATCTTTGGAGATGTTGAGAGGGATTTCTCTACTTGCACCTAATTGCCCGTTGGGGTTCGGTCTTCGGGTCTTTTCTTCTTTATTGACAAACCTATTTTTGTGGCACACATTCAGAAAGGTCATTGACCTGTGGGGTCATTGCCCATCTTTTGGTGCCTTTTTCATTTTATACATTTTAGGTACTCATTCAGACATGCTCATATTTGTTTAAACATGTGGGGTTCATTGCCCATCTTTTGGCACCATTTTTCTATTTGAAAAGTTGGACCTTCTGAGACAGCCTCCTACTAAGGCGGTGGATGCTTTCGATACTCTCCCCCTCTAGTCCCCTTTGCGTATCTTGGACTGAACAGAAGAGAATATGGTGAGGGTTTTTCTTCCATCTCTAACCCTTGCCTAGCTTCTCTCGAGTGTCAGGTCATCCAGATTCTGGGATCGAGACGTGTTGTGTGTGGGATGGTATCCACCCTCGAATTTTAGAGAACAACCATGCATGGACTCAAGTCATACTGGTAGTTATCTCCATTTTTGAAGTAGATTACATTCCATGGGTGAATCAATTGAAAACATGCCTTGCAATGTAAAAAATTTCTTTAATAAAAACAAGGTAGCTATAAATATCATCAATCATGAATTTATCTCAATTAAAATTGTCATGTGAAATTAAAAATCATTTCAAAAAAAATTGCCTTGCGGATGACATAATGATGATGAATGCAATTTCATGTAATACTTGAAAGAAGAAGAAGTTCATTGCTGATGATGGCTTTGTTTGTGCTTGCCTTGCCTTGCCTTGCCCAACTGCTTCCACTGTTGATATGTTTTACATTGAATCAAAGAGTAAGAGTCATACAGTGAGGTGCAAGATGTGGTAGATTTGATTTGGCATGGTGGAACTAGGATTGATGACGTAGAAGGCAAAGATTGGGGTATCACCTAGGAAATTTCTCTACCTTTAATTTTTTTTAAAAAATAAAATTTGGAAAAGAGAATACTTGAAAAGAAAAGTGAATTAAAGTGGGATGTTGGGCCTGGGAGTTGATAGTGGGTTTGAAGGCCTAGAAAAGGTTGGAATCAAGAGGCACGTGGGCCCAAGAGTTGAAGGTGGGTTAGAGGGCCCAGTTGATGTTGATGGGCATGAGGGCCCAATTAGAGGTAATGGGCTCAAAGACCCGATTGGAGGTTGAGCTCGAGGGACCCAACGAAAAGAGTGGGCACACGAGCCTGATTTAGATGGTTGGCAGCAAGATTGTGAATTGTGATGGGCTCCCTGGCGCCATTGAAGAGTATGGGTGCGCAAACCCAAATTCGAAGAAGTATGGGCACGTGGGCCCGATTGTGAAGGAATGGAGGCATACAGGCCCAAAGTTAAAGGAGTGTGGGCATGTGAGCCTGAGGTTGATGGAAGGTGGGCACGTGGGCCCGATTTAGAATAAATTTGGGCACATGGGCCCGGTTGCAGAAAAACATGGGCATGTGAGCTCGGTTGAGGTGAATTATAGGCACGTGGGCCCGATTGAGGTGAATTGTGGGCATGTGAGCCCGATTTATAAAAATTAAGGGCACATGGGCTCGATTGGGGAGAATTATGGGCACGTGGGCCCGATGGAAGGAAAGGGGTGTAAGGAATCGCAACGGAAGCGATGATTCCTATGGGTTCCTTTAGAATCCGTCTCAATCAGAACCGAACGACGAAAACCGAAAATCGATCAAATCGGGTTCGAATATAACTGATAGGGATTCATATAATCCCATGGAGAGGAAGAAGATGAGCTTCTCAAGCTCTTCAAATCATTCTAGCGTCCGGTCTCCAACAGTATCCAATGAACTTCATCCACAACAGGTTCTCCCTTCGCGCCGGCCTCGAGAACTCTTCCCGAACAAAGCTCCATCGACCATGGACACCTTATAGAGAGAGGAGGAGGTAGGGAGGAGGCTAGGGACGTGGTTTTCACCTTGGCTTGATGGGGTTTGGCTGAAACCATTAGTATTTATAGAGAATTATGAATTTTTTCATAAAAACCCAAAATCTCCATAAATTATGCCTTTGCCCATGTACTTGTGGATAAGTCCTTTTGTGTGTGACCCACTAGGCTCAATAGCCTATTTGGTTGAGGCCTAAATAAAATAGAACAATTCTATTTAATCTAATTAAATCTGTTATCCGATAACAGATTAATCGGCTACCGATCATAAAGGGTACAAGCCACATCCCATGATCCCAAATGGCTATGGGGATAATATAATCTCCATTGAGCCTTTCCATCATCAGTTACCACATGGATATAAACCCTCATCCATCCAATGTCCCGGTCGGAAAGGAGTACGGCATCGACTGTCAACTCCTTAGTGTACCGACTCTATAGGATCATGTACTCGGAATTGGATCAATTAGAAAACTCCTTTTCCAATTATCCTATCTACCCTGGCCAGGGATTTAGAGTACTATCCCATAGGACATTCACTCTCACTTACCGAGAGTGGACGATCCCTTGTTGTCCGCTCAATTACCTCCATCGGATTTTCCTTGTGCCCGATCCATTGCTATACTTGACCATCTAAATTGTGATCCATAAGTCAATGGTCAAAGCACAAGTTCCACCCAACAAGGCATCTTTGGCAACTTAGGTCAAAGGTCCAACCATGCAACCGTGATGATAGAAAACCCTATTAGACAGTTCGGTAAGATACCATTCAGGGTTTCTAATTCGGTCAGTTCAGTGAACTCATTCAACTAATGAACACCAGTATGTGTATCTCAGTGTCTCCACACTAATGACCAATGAGATCGGTCGTCCTCATCATATGAGAAGACATCACATACACTAGTTTATCCGGATCCTTGATGTCCCGTCTCAAGTATCCTATGACTAGGAACATTTAGATCAAATACCTCTAGATGATAAATCTCATTATCATGATCTCATCATGATTTAATCATCATTGTATTTGATCAAGGACTTCATTATGATATTCGCATCTAATAAGAGCTTATAATAAAGATTTGCCTAATTAATTGAATCTGATATTTCTAGAAATGTCGAATCATATCATATATGATTGGCTTGCAGGGTATACATTTCTATCAATCTCTCACTTGCACTAAAGCCAATCATCTATCTGACTGATCTGTATCAGCTCAAGGTGAAGCTTAAACACTCTTTAAGTAACTACTTCAGTTAGTGGATCTACAATGTTATTAGCGATAGATACTCTATCTATAATTATATCTCTCTAAGCTGCAATCTCTCTGATTGTATGGTATCGCCACAGAAGTTCTAAACTTCTGATGAGACATCGGCTCTACCCATTATTTTCTCAAAACAACGATACACTTTCAGAGAAAATTGAGACAATCCCATATCAAATATGTAGATGAAAAACTTCATCTAGACTACTTCTCAAGTAGTGTGCAACCATTGTGTAAACTTGTTTACATATGTTGTAAAATTTATAGTGTTCTATCGCATAGAACTCTTCCAGCTTACTACACTACCATTATTCTGACTTAATATCAAACTTATTTGATTGGAAGCTTGTGTTTGTAAAACTACAAGACTTCAAGTCTTATCTTCCAGTGTATAGAGATACATTCTCAGTGCTTCTCACGTACCAAATGATATATCTATAAACTATCCAGTAACTCTCACTTGGATCTTCTTGATGAATGCTCATAACACTTAGAGCATTTATCACAACATGTACGTAGCATCACATAAATGATAGACCCTATGACTAAGGTATAAGGGCTCTATTCATGTGATCCCTTTATCTCTCAAGAAGTCTACAAAGACAACACTTTAGAGAGATCAACTCTACACCTCATAGGTAAGAAACCTATCTTGGAGTTTATTATGTCAAACCCTTCGACTATGGTGACTACGTACATTAACTGGGCATTGATTTTAGAACTATCTCCATAGATCTCAAAACCCAAATTGTGTTTGGAGGATCAATTTGATAGCTAGGTTCACTTATGATAACACACATACTTCATTCTCAATGAGTAGTATGTCATCAACATAAAATGTCAAGAAAGTAACAGCACTCCCACTTATCTTGTTGAATACACAAGGATCCTCTTCGTTCTTAACGAAGTTATAAGATTTAATCTTATTAAACCTTATATATGATCTATAGGAAGTTTTACTTCAGTCCATAAATGAACTTAATACACACTCTTCTTGGATATTATTGGGACTTGATTCCCTATAGTTGTATCGCATACACATGTCCTCAAAATACCTTAGAGGAACACTATCTTAACATCCAATTAGCTTATCTAATAATCATAGAGTCTAACAATTAAAATTCAAATGGATTAATCCGTGGAATAGGTAAAAGATCTCATCATAGTCAACCATTTGACTTAGATGATATCCTTTTCATCTATTCTCACCTTTGAAGGTCTCTACCTTCTAATCCACTGCAATCTATTATTTAATGATCCATTTATTCCTTATGGATACTATATCCTTAGGTGGATCTATCAAGTTCTAAACTTGATTAGAATAGATAAAGTTTATATCGGATTTTATTGTCTCTTCCAATTAATGAATCAATATCTCATATTGGTTTTTTTTATAGATCCTAGGATCAATATCCTTATTATCTTATGCCTCATTTCATCTATCAGAGATATGTCTCACATATCTCTTAGGTTGAATGGACACAAGAATAGATCTATAAGTTGCCAATGTGTAATTATTAACTAGTACCTTAATAGAAGTGTTATTGGGTTGTGGGACTGGAACATCTTCCATATATATATCTTTCTCCCACTATCTTTCTTAAGAAGGAACTTTTCTTTTAGAAATATAGTGAGCTGAGCAACACATACCCTTGTTCATAAAGGGTGGTATATTAATATCCAAAAGTTTTCTTAGGATATCCCACAAGCCAACACTTCATAGTCTTATATTCCAACTTGTTAGAGTTATACTTCTTCACCAGGTTGGACATTCCAAAACCTTAAATTACTTAAGGTCAAGTTTTAACCCCTTTTCCATATCCTATATGGAAGAATCAGAATAGACTTAGAAGGTACCTCTTAAGATCAAGTGGTTATAATGAGTACTTAGCCAAAATTAGACAAAGAGGAATTTTGCAAAGCTTGTCATTATTCATATTATGTCTTACATAATATGACTTCTCATTTTAGCTACTCAATTTAGCTAAAAGAGGTATCCATTAGATTCTATTATCCTTTAATTATATGTGAATTATGTACTTAAGTATTCTCCTATTTGATCTCATCAAAGAGTTCTAATACTCTTTCCATTAGTATCTCTACTTCATTCTTAATCTCAGATAATTTCTCAAAGGTTTTTGATTTGTACTTCATAAAGTACATGTATCCATACCTAGAGACATCATCTTTGAAAGAAGTAGAAATATTCTTCTTTAGCCTTACTAGATATGGGCTAACATACATCTAGATGTACGAGTTCTAACAACTCATTAATCCATTATCTATGTCTATATAAAGCTAAAGTGTAGATTGATCTAAATCAATCCATTTCCTCTTAAAAGGAATATTCACACATAACTGTAGACACGCCAATTTCACCTAATTCAGAGCATAAAACTCATGTTTTATAGGGCAACATGTGTGATTGACCTTATAATGATGCCGGGTCTTTTAAAGTTGATTTGGATCTTCGCCGAACGAAATCGGATGCTTTCCGAAGTTTTCCGCAAAAAGCCATATATTCCAAGCGAAAGCCACACGTAAGTCGTGTAAACACGAAAGTTGGCTGAATGACCAATTCCTAATGATCATGCATTGAAGGTTATGGTCATATTCACACCCCGGACAAGTTTTGTTTCATTCCGTGCCTTTCCGGTTTGCCGTAGGAGTCATTTGGACCTGTATCGTATCTTCTGTTCACTGCCCTAACTTCAGGATAAAATTCTGAAGTTTTGGAGGGTGTGATGGCTGATCCGATGCTATAGAAAGCTTCTTAGGCCTGTTATCTTTCCAACGCAACAAACGGCGTCGAATTCCGAGTTCGGGTGTGTTCGCAATGGCTTCCGGAAGAAAGACGCGCGAAACCAGTCCCATGCGCCCGGGTTCCTGGTCACGTGAGCCCGGGACCTAGGGCACATGGCCATGCGCCCTACCAGTGAGGCACGTGACGTTGTGCCCTCACTTGAGGGCACATGCACCCCACCTTTGAGGCACGAGGGACCCAGTTTTTCACCGGGACTCTACCACTAACCGACGATTGGATAAGAACAAAATTTTCTGGATTTGTGCCCATGCGCCCTCACTGGGGGGCACATGCGCCCCTCAGTGGGGCGCATGCGCCCTGCACCAGGGCGCATGCACCCAGGGGTGGGGCGCAAGGCTCCTATTTTTTAGTCCAGATGACGCCGTTCGTTCTCCTATAAATTAACTCTGATTCCGGTCGTTCCAAGGGCATGAGCACGACCCCCCAGGCATCTCAAGATGTCCAACGTCCCTCATGCATCGATTTTGTGATTTTTAGAGATATAATTTCGAGTTTTTAGAGAGATAAAAGTCGGTTCAAGATAGAGGAAGGCTGTTCTGCAGGGGATCTGCCCAGTCTCTCTTCCTCGGCCTCTACAGAAGTCTGTGGACGTCTTATGCCCAAGCTCTCTTCATCAAAGTTCTTCCTCTCCAAGTTTTATTAAGTTTGAAATCGACGGCACTTGATTCTGAGGTCGGGGCTGGTCGTGACGAGCGCAGAAGCAAAGTCGCGCCTGACAGATCCTGGACTGCTGCTCGGCTTTTTCGACAACACAGATTTGGCTATATCTTTCTCTATTCAACTCAGAATCTTTCAGTTATTTTTCCTACCTCTTTGTTTAGTGATTATACATACTTCTATCATTTTTTAACATTTTTTTTCATTAATTTTATTCTGTTAATCCGAAAATAAAAAAGGGGTTAGAGATAACCCGAATCCGGTCAGTTTCTAGTCAATTGTGTGTTTTTTTTATGTTATTCTCTTTACATATACTCCACTCTGTTTAGTTCTAATTGTCTATTTCACTTGTTTATTTGTCTATTTGCACATAATATCAAGTACCCACCGCGTTGAGGACTCTTCTTCATCGGCCGGCCGAAGAAGGAGAAGCTTTAACTCACATTCTTCACGCTAAGGTACACACGGTCAATTTTAATTCTATAAATCGGAACCCACGGTTCCTGGCGACCACGTTTATTTCTTCTCACCTTCCTCCCACATGACCCGAACCGTCTCTTTGGTGATCGAGCGACGCCAAGGGATGAAAGTTCGGGGATCAATGTGAGTGTGGGACCGAGGTGAGAGTTGCTTTCCGAGCTTTATTCCTTTCTTTTCTCATCCCCTCTTGAGGTGACGATTTGGATTCACGGACTTCCCTGAAAAGGAGAGGACCCCGTTGAATTTTCAGAGTCGACAACTTTGTGGCGACCACAGTGGGACAAGCAATGTCTTCAACCGTGGGTGCTTAGTGTTTTGTTTGCAACTAGTTCTAGTTATAGACCGGTTCCCACGTGAGCCTTTCCTTCTTTCCACCTCTCTTAAACTTCATGCCATCTCAAAACTTCCGATTTCACCCATATTTCATCAGATCTGAAGTGCCAAGTATGCCATTTAATTTCTGCATTTTGTTTAAACCGGTTCCCACGTGAACCACCCTTTTTCCTTTTAAACCGGTTCCCACGTGAACCAATCTCTTTCCTTACTTCGGTTCCCACGTGAAACAAAACCCTTTTTTTCAGATCTATCCCCACTTGGATCAGATCTTTATTCACCTTTAATTGGCCCCACGTGGCCCTCTTTTGACCATTCAAACTGGTTCCCACGTGAACCAACCCTTTTTACCCAAAACCGGTTCCCACGTGAACCACCTTTACTTTTTACCCCAGTTCCCACATCGGTCCCCACGTGGACCACCCTTTTGCTTGGTTATCAGATTTGAACCCTCTTCTTTCCATCACCTTTTCACTATCTCCATTTGGCTCACATATGAAACAAGTTCTAGATTCTAGTTTCTAGTTGCTTGTCTAGTTTCTAATTGCTTGTCTGGTGTTGATTGCTTGTTTACTTAAGTTCATGTTTTGCTCATTACTTGTTTTACTACTTGATTGCATTCTCTGCTCCTTCTCTCTACCTCCTTATTTTACACTTTTTTGAGGCGGGAGCTCACTCTCCCATTTATCCCTCCCATCCAAAACACCCTCTTGGTGGATCCTGACCTCTCTTCTGGGATATTCCTTCCTAGTTGACTTGGTTGGCTTTCATCAAGGCCTCCGTAATTCCTCATACGTGGAGTATTCCTCTTCACGATCGGGTTGGTTGTACCACTCCCCAAAACCCGAAGCATCCTATGTTACCTACACGTGGTGAGATTGTGTGAAACCTAGGTCATTGGAGATTGGAGTTAGGATCCTAACCCATTTGTTGAGAGAACAATTATTAACAAAATTCATAAACCTAAGGTTTAATCAAAATCATTGCGTAATTTTTCTTTCAAGTCTTTGCATAACTTGCTTGTCAAACAAAAATTCAAACCTCTAACTTTTCGCAAAATACTAAAAAAAACCAAAAAAAAGTTCTTTGTTTACTTTGTCAACTTGTTTGTTCCTTGAAGTTCAATGCAACTAAGGTCTGGAAGACACGTTGGAATGGCAGAACAAGCTGAACATCGAGAACATGAGATGGGTCATCAACCAAATCCGTCAGATGGTCGTGTTAATCCATTGTTTGAGTCAGAAGCGCAAGAGGTCCCTCAACCATCTGCTCCTCGTGATGTTGAACAACTCTTTAGGGAGTTGTCTCTCTATACCGACCCAGAAACCTATGCCCGCATACAATCCATGGTGAAGGGCAAAATTGCTTCAGATCAGGCTGAAACCAATCAAGTTGCCTTATCTCCTCGTCCTCTAATTCAACCACCACTTATTCAATCACCCTTTGTTCAACCTCCTGTTGTTCAACAATCTATGAATCAACCACCATCGCTAGCACAACCATATGTAGTTCAACCATCTACAGTTCAACCGTCTGTGGTCCAACCCTCATTTTTTCAGCCATCTTATTTCAACCATGTTGCTCCCTTGGCCCATCAAGTCATTGGACAATCTTCAAGTCATGCTCCTCAATTTTAGAACCATGTCTCTAACCACATACCCCCACCAGTAAACCAAGAACCTGCTCTCACCAGGGCAATCATGGATCAGCTCACCCAGATGAATGAACGTTATGAAGAGCTGAGATGTCGCCTGGACTCCAAGTCAGTTCCTGAGATTTCCATTCCTTCTCTACCAGTCCTACACCTGCCACCTTCTGAGCTACTAGTTTATCGCCGCTACAATGGTACTGGCAATCCTTTTCTTCATCTTAAAGATTTTATCTATGAATCCTCATTTTGGAAAGATGATCGTAGGGTTCTTGCCTTCTTGTTCCGTCGATCATTAGAAGGGTCTGCATTGGAATGGTTCTAGTCACTCGACTCCTTTGAGGCAGGAGACTTCGATATTGTTAAAACCAAATTCTTGCAAAGATACAGAGACCGGGTGGCACCAGCATGCTCCATTACAGACTTGATTGCTGAGAAGATGAAGCCCGAAGAGGACTTCATAAAGTTTGCTGATCGCTGGAGGGGAATGGCAGAAAAATTGACAGATGTGATTTCTGAAGGGGAACAAGTGAAGATGCTCATTGGTAACACTACACCTGCCTTGAGGAATGTCTTGATCATGCACCGTCCTACCACAATGAATGAACTCTATTACAGTGCCCGATACTTGCAAGCCCACTCCAAGGATGCCACAATGATAAATCCATTTTATCCCAAACCTAGAAACTTCAGGAAAACCCCCTCTGCACCAGTTGGTCCTACAACTGAGGGAGTGGTCAACAACGAAGCTGTAAACATTGTGGGGAACCAGGGAGGGAACCGTCAAAACCAGTTCAGAAATCCACCACAAAACCTTTCTTATTACCCTCCTCAACAACAGGTTAGGCCACAACAACCACGGCAACCACAACAACCCCCGCAACAAGTAGCACAACCCCATCAACCTCGTCAACCTACCTACAATAGGGCACCGCCACCACCCAATCAGGCACCACGAAGGGGAGGTCCTAGGAGAGAGAACTACCAGCAACTCCCTTACTCCTTGACCGACATCTTCAATGTACTCATGGCGGAGAAACAATTGGAATTGCCCAAGGAAAGAGAGGTTTGGCCAACAAATGTAGATATGTCCCGATACTGTGCTTACCACCGGTGTCCTGGTCACACTGTAGAAGTGTGCTTTCAATTCAAGGATTACATCCACGATCTGAATGACCAAGGCAGCATTGATTGGGTCTAAATGGAGGAATGCATACAAGCTATGAATGCTAGGCAGCAGCAGCAGCAGCATCCACCGGCTCAACCTCAACAACAACCAGGCTTGGGGATTGTCCATAATCCGCTCCCATTACATGCTCCCGCTCCAGCACCGGCACCAGCACATCCAAACCCAGGAATTGGTCTAGTACACTCTATTGTCCAGGGAGATGCCAGTCGTGCTCAAGGTTGGCAACTAGAAAACCAAAATGCAACCATGCCTGTCAACCCAGCTAGGCCTCCTGCTATGAACCCTGCTAGACAGATAATCCGTGCACCTGCTACTCCACAACTACCACAAAGCTCAATAACCCAACCACTGGCCGCCACTTCTTCTCGCCGGCCCATCATTAGGCCAGCCCCCTCTCTAACTACACCTCCTTCAACCATTGCTACCCACCAGCCCTTGCTCATCCGACCACCACAATCACCACCAAACCTGAACCCTGAGCCTACGAGCTCTACCACTCCAAAACCCCAACCTATCATTCCACAAACTACACCTTCATTAAACTCATCAACCACTTCTGCACACCGGCCTCTTCTTATCAGGTCGCCAGTATCACCATCACTACCACCTCCAAATCCTACCCCTCTACTAACTAACCCAATCATCCCAGAACCATCAATCCCATTGCCTACCATACCTGCACCTACACCACCTGTTCCACCACAATCCACCCCAGTTAACCCATCACCTCTACCCGACCGCCAAATAGCCTCGGTGCTTCGGAGTGGGAAGATGTTCTAGCGGCTCTTTCCCTAAGCTAGTCCTCAACTGCAAGATCCAGTGGAGGAGGAACAAGTGGAAGAACCATTGCCAGGCACGGCGTATGATCTGTTAAAGCATTTGGATAAAACACCGGCCCGTATTTCCATACTTGAGTTGATCAAAAGATCAAAGGTGCACCAGGAGATTCTACAGCAGTACTTGCAAAGGGTCATGGTGAATGAAGATATCCCACCTGAGAAGATCACTACAGTGTTAGCCCCTAGAAGTGAGCACCCAACACTCACTTTCTCTCAGGAGGAATTAGCAGATCCAGAGGTCAGGAGATATGCTTTGCATGTGGCTGTGGTTATCTGTAATATTGAAGTGAAATCATGTTTGGTTGACACTGGAGCTTCCATCAACGTTATGCCGCCAGAAACTTTGCAGTTGTGTGGCATTTCTGAGCAAGAAATCAAGCCATCCTGTGCCATGGTGATGGCCTACGACAACTCCAAGAAGTCTGCACATGGGGTGGTCACTCTAGAAGTTAAACTTGGACCATGTACGGTCACAACAGATTTTCATGTTCTAGAATTGGATCCAACCTTTCGGGCTATACTTGGGAGGCCATACTTGGAGGCAATAGGAGTTGTGGCTTCAACAAACCACCAGTGCATAAAGTTTCCCTTTAAAGGACAGGTGGTCAAGGTGACTAGCATGCCTATAAGGGACGAGCTGAACGATACTTCTCTACCCCTAGGTCTGTCAATACAACCCCAGTTCTCAGTGGGAGAATTGCTAGAAGTCAGATGCATGACCGCCTCTCTACCAAACACACTAGGATGGCGGATGATGATGAAATTAGGCTATCAGCCTGGAAGAGGTTTAGGCAAGGATCTTCAAGGGATCACTCAGCAAATTGAAACTGTGAAAAGGCCACGTAGGCAGGGGTTGGGATATGAAGAGGGTTCCATCCCAAGGAGGATCTTCCAACCAGGATATGCCATGGGACTCCATACATTCTTTATCAAAGGGGAGACCATGATGATGGCTGAAGACAACAAGAGTTCCATGATGACTGTCAAGAGAAGGAAAGCTCCACATGAAGAAGAAGAAGACTTGGAAGACCTGTGCTTATTCTTGACTCGTCTGTTCTCAAGTGGGGAAGAGTATCAAGAACCACTCAAGGGAAGACCAATCTTGGATCATCTAGTTAAGCATGTTACCCAAGTCAAAACCATTCCACGAGGCCCAAATACAACAATCCCATGTTTGAACCTCGTACCATTGTTTCTAGATCTTTTGGATGGGCTTCAGGGCCCACTTACCCACTTTGGGCCCATGTGCCCTCTTCAACCTTCTACTCTTATTGGGCCTGCTTGCCCATTTGCTTCCCTCATCAACTTCAGAACTGAGGGCTTTTATCAACATGGGCTCACATGCCCATTTATTTCTGAAATCGGGTCCACGTACCCGTTTGCTTTTTTCATCAGTTTTGGACCCATGTGTCCACTTTCTGTTACCATTGGGCCCACGAGCCCCTTTTCCCCCCTTATTCTTAAGTTTTTCTCTCTATTAATTCAGTCATTTTCTAGCAAGCCTCGAGTCACTCAGACTCATTCTATCTTTTTACTTGAAATTTTCAAAAACGTCTTCTCTGAAACTCACATTTCCATCGAGGAGACGTCTCTACTCATCCCAGAGGGTACTCCCAATCAGGGATCCCCCTTTTCTGAATCATTGATCAATTTGCTCGATCCTCCCTCCACTGTAAATACCACCTCTCCAGCTTTATCTTCAGTAGGTAAAGTTAGGTTAGGAAATAGGAAAGTCAGAGGTAAGCGAGTTCCAAATAGGTATCTGCAACAATTGGCACAAAAATGCGTAGAGTGTGCAAGGCTGCCAAACTTTTTAGAGAATACCATCTAGCTAGATGAAATCTGATATGAGGATGAGCATAACATAGATCATACTTTGGGAGTATATGAGGTGGTATCAGAGAAGGATCTCGAATCCGAGGATGAAATCGAGGACTTGGCTGATGCATATGCATCTGGACTTAGAAGAGTTGAAGAACCATCAGCCACAAGGAATGAACCGACCAAGGAACTGAATTTAGGAACCCTGGAAGATCCTAAGACTATCCTCATTAGTGCAAACCTCACTCCCTCAGAAGAACAACGTTTGATCAAAGTTTTGGAAGAATATAAGGACACGTTCGCATAGACATATGAAGATATGCCGAGATTAGATAATTCACTGGTTGAACATAGATTAACCTTGAAACCTGGATCTACCCCGGTTAAACAAAAGCTCAGGAGGTTCCACCCTGATATTTCACTCAAAATGAAAGAAGAGGTCGACAAACTACATCAAGAAAAATTTATTAAGGTTGTCCTATATCTGCAATGGGTGGCTAACATAGTCCATGTTATGAAGAAGGATGGACAAATTCAGATTTGTATAGATTTCAGGGACTTGAACCGAGCGTGTCCTAAGGATGATTTTCCTTTACCTCATATCGATGTTTTGGTTGATAACACAGCTGGATTTGAAATGCTGTCATTCATGGATGGCTATTCTGGATACAATCAGATCCGGTTAGCTGAGGAGGACCAAGAGAAGACCTCATTCACTACACCTTGGGGAACATATTGCTATGTTGTCATGCCCTTTGGGTTAAAGAATGCTGGAGCTACATATCAGAGGGGTTATGATGGCTATCTTTCATGACATGATGCACACCCTTGTAGAGGTGTATGTGGATGATTTGGTTATCAAGTCCGAGAGTCGGGAAGATCATTCTGAAGTGCTAAGGAAAGTTTTGCAACGAGCTAGAGAATACAAGCTGAAAATGAACCCTAAGAAGTGTACATTTGGAGTTTCATTAGGAAAGCTACTTGGGTTCATAGTAAGCAAAAGGGGCATAGAGATCGACCCAAACAAGGCCAAAGCAATTATTGGTATGCCTCCTCCGAAGAATATGAAAGAGCTTCGAGGATTGATTGGGAAGCTACAATTTGTCCGCCGGTTTATCTCACAACATTCCCAAAGGTGTAAACCTTTCTATGAGTTAACCAAGGTGGGGGCCGAGTTTAAATGGGATTCGAAGTGCCAGGAGGCGTTTGATGGGTTGAAAACATACCTGGCAAGTCCCCCTGTACTTAGACCACCAATTCCCGACAAGCCCTTGGTCCTCTACATTTCAGTTCTTGAGAACTCTCTTGGGGCAGTCCTTGCACAAGTTGATGAAGAAGCGAAAGAACGAGCTACTTATTACTTGTCTAAGATGTTTGATGCTTGTGAGCTGAAGTACACTGTGGTAGAAAAGACCTGTGCTGCTCTTGTTTGGGTGGTTCAGAAACTCAAACATTATTTTCTTGCTCACCAAGTCAAGCTCATTGCTCGTATCAATCCCATTAAGTTTCTATTAGAGAAGACAGTCTTGACTGATCGGTTAGGGTGATGGCAGAGTTTCTTATCCCAATTTGATATCACTTATGTCCCACAGAAGGCAATCAAGGTTTATGCTATTGCTGAACACCTTGCCCATCATCCCATACCCATCTTTGACCCAGTCCGGTCGGAGTTCCCGGATGACGAACTAATGTCAGTCCGATCTTCCAATCTTTGGACATTATATTTTGACGGGGCTCTGAACTCTCATAGTAGAGGGATATGTATTGTCCTTTTGTCACCTGAAGGTGTCACCATTCCACAGGCTTTTTAGCTTAACTTTCCAGCAACCAACAACATAGCTGAGTATGAAGCCTTGCTGGCCGGGCTGGAGGCCGCTCATTTCCATGGTGCCACCGAACTGAGGGTGATAGGTGATAGTCAATTGATCCTACGCCAGGTCCTATCCAAGTACCGAACTTCCCATCCAAACCTCAAGCCCTACCAGGAGCTCACCACCTGCTACATCAAGTTATTCTTCAAACTCACCTTTGTCCATGTCCCCCGCTCTCAGAATATCCTCGCCGATGCCTTAGCTTCACTAGCTTTATCTCTATCTGTCCCGCTAGGCAGGCAAGTGCGTACTATACACATTTGTAAGAGCACAATTCCGGCAATTGAGGATGGACGTTTTCTGAAGGTTAAGGAAAGATTCAATAGAAAAGAATACTTGCAACATAAAGAAAAAATCTCCTTGATTGAGTTCGAAGAATTAGAAGAAGGTGAGAGACCTTGGTATGACGAGATTGCGAGGTATTGTCAAGATCAGTCATACCCGCTTGGATCAACCACCAAAGAAAAGAAGGCAATCAGAAGAGTATCCCAGAGGTATACAATCCTAGGAGGAGTGATCTATAAGAGAAGCCTAAGTGGAATCTTACTCAAATGTCTTGATGAAGAAGAAGCTGAGTTGGTGCTGAAGGAAGCACATTCTGGAGTTTGTGGTGGTCATGTGAATGCCCAAGCCCTTGCTAAGAAAATCATCCGACAAGGGTATTATTGGCCAACTCTAGAAGAAGACTGCTCCATCTTTGTCCGGCATTGTCATTCATGTCAACTCCATGCCGACAAGATTCACTCTCCCGCATCTTCCCTTCATCCAATTCATGCCCCATGGCCTTTCGCCATGTGGGCCTTTGATATCATTGGCCCCTTGAGTGACCTCAACTCCGAAATGCGCTCAAAATCATTCATTCTGACGGCAACGGAGTACTTCACAAAGTGGGCTGAAGCGGAAGCATTTGTGGAGATTAAAGCGTCAACAGTCTGCTCCTTCATCAAGCGTAACATCCTGGCAAGGTTCGGGATCCCCAGCGACATCGTCACCGATAATGGGCCACAATTTCTTTCTCAAGATCTGCGTGATCTTTGCAACAGGTATTACATTTCATTGCATCATTCATCGCCATACTATCCTCAAGGCAATGGTCAAGCGGAAGCCACCAACAAGACCTTAATCAAAATCATCAAGAAATCTTGTAAGTCTAGCAAGTATGCCGATTGGCCTGATAAGCTTGTAGATGCTCTATGGGCTTATCGTACTTCTGTAAGGACTCCCACTGGACAAACCCCGTATGCTTTGGCATATGGGATGGAAGCAGTGGTCCCTTACGAAGTATTACTTCCATCTCTCCGAGTTCAGCTCGACAGGGATATTCCTGTTGATGAGAGACGAGAATCTCTCCTTGCACAACTTGAACTCTTGGATGAAAGAAGGCTAGCTGCCGCTGAGCATGCCCGGACTTATCAGAATAGACTCAAAAGGTTTTATCAAAAGAGGGTGGTCGAGAGAAAGTTCGAAATGGTTGAGATGGTAGTCAAACGCATATTCGTTAAGCCAGGGGGTCCCCGCTCCAAGTTGCAACCTAACTGGGAAGGGCCTTTTGTAATCACTGAAAAGTATCCAGGTAATGCATATGAATTGACTAATGCAGATGGAGAAAAATTGAATCATCCTTGGAATGGAGTTTACCTCAAAAAGTACTTTCCATAAAAATGGAGAAACCACTGGTATAACCTCAAGTCATCGATCCTAGGTTGTTCGTGAGAAGTCAAGGGTAGGTACCATCTGTAAGCACCCGGAATGGGACATCCGCGGATCTCCCCCTCTCGGAACCCTTACGCCCGCCTTGGTGGGTGGTGTGTTATGTAGGTGTGGTCGCCAGGAACCAAAGGCTCCAAAATATGATGGAATGAAAAAAAATGAAATAGAAAGATGACCGTCGTACCTTCGGAAGCGGGGAGATTGTTGAGTTCCGACTTCTCCTCTCTCGGCCGGCCGAAAGAAGAGAGCTTAGTGAATCCTTTGCCTTCAATCCGGTTGAAGCTCTGCCTCGATCGGATTTACCTAAGAATGTCCATAAGAAAACATGTAGACAAGTGAAGGTTTCATTAGTTCTAACGAAAGCATAGTAGCGTACTCGAATTTAGATTCAAACATGCAAATGGGAAGAGACTAACCGGATTGGGACGAGATCCCAACCCCTATTTTTGGTAGGTTTTAAACATATATGAAATGAAAAAATGTTCTAAGACATGCTAAATAACATGATGATCAATGCAAAAGCGAAAAAGGGAGAAAAGAACTCGATTAAACGGGCGATCGGACTTCGAAAACGACGAAACAAACTTCTGCCCTTCCTGGTGCCCTATGTATAGGGCGCTAGGAGCAGGTGCCCCCTTTATGGGGCACGTTGACCAAGGTCAAAGCCCCTTGTATACGGGGCACTAAGTCTGGCCCGAACAGATTTTCTTCTTCTTTTCGCGACGCCGCTCCGGAGTGCTGGGTGGCTTCCGGGACGAAGTAAGAGCTCCTCCTTGTCGACAATATGAAAATAAAGCTAGTGGAAGGTGGTTTGGGTGTTGGATGTATGAGGAGAGTCGGATAGGGGCTCTCAAAGTTGGAGAAAAATCATATTTCTGGGTGACAGAAACAGAAGGTTTTAGGGTTTTTGGTGGAGGATTTTGGATCGATTTGGAGACTTTTGGAGGGTGAATGTGGCTTAGAATCGTAGTGTTGGATGAGCTCTAGGGTGGCACGGAGTTGGAACCTCCTCCAAGCTCCAAATTGGGGTCTATTTATAGCCCAAAAGAGGGCACTTTGGCCATTTTCGAAAAATAGTGCCATGTGGCATAGCGCCCTGTTTATGGGGCGCCAGCATCATGAGATATGTCAGATCGACAAGACAAGTCACTGCGGGGGGTCAAATCAACCTGTCACATCGATTAGATTTGGATCCAGGCGCCTGGTGCCCTATTTATAGGGCGCCTAGTGCCCTATAAGTAGGGCGCCAGGTGCCCTTACACACAGGGTTTTGCCCTCTTCAAAATCTTCAATTTTTCCGGAAAACTCGGTTCCCTTGAAAGGTTACTCAAATATACTTCATGAAAACAAGAATTTAAGCTCTCCAATTAGGCCAAAATTGCGTGTCTACACCATCCTACACACACAACACTTCCCGATCCTAGAATCCAGACAACCCGACACTTGCGAAAGGCAAGGCAGAAATCTAGAAATGGAAGGAATACCCTTACCCTATTCTCTTCTACTCGGTCCAAGATAGGGAGAGAAGATTAGAGAGGGGTAGTATCGAAAACACTCGCCACCCTAGTAGGAGGCCGTCTCACAGGGTACAAAAGGGTGCCAAAAGATGGGCAATGAATCCCTCAGGTTAGAAAAAGAAAAATGATCAACCTGTCTGAATGAGTACCCAGAATGATAGTCAAGGCAAATGACATTAAAAGATGGGCAGTGTCCCCACAGGTCAAAAACCTGTCCAAATATGTGCCACATAGAAAAGAACAAAAAAAGAAAGAAAAACTCAAAGAGGCCGAACCCCAATGGGTAATTTGAGTGAGAATAGAGAAATCCCTCTCAACATCTTCAAACCCTATCAAGGACTTCCTCTATACTCTTCCTCCTTAAACCCCTTGGGTAGGGTAAACCGACCAAATCCAGGTGGAATCCAAGCCGATCAAAGGAAGAAGGTTAGAAGGATTCTAGGTAGGGAACTTTATTTTTGCACGTGGCATCTACCACTTGAGGCTTGACAAACCCCAAAGACCGATGAATTATCTCAAATACCAGCATTTTCTCCACACAAAAAAGTTGCATATTTCAAAAACCAAAAAAAATGCATATTTCAAAAAACCAAAAAAAATGCATATTTCAAAAAGCCAAAAGATTGAATATTTCAAAAACCCAAAAAAATGAATATTTCAAAAATTCAAAAAAAACACATATTTCAAAAATCCAAAAAAAAATTGAATACTTTTGAAAATCCAAATGATTGTTTTCAAGAAAATCCAAAAAAAAAATTTGCTTAGTCATGATCATTGCCTTAGTTGCATCCATGCTTATTTGATTGTCATGCATATTTTCATTTCTGCATTGCATATCCATTTTTACTTTTATTACCTTGTTACGAAGGCTCTTCCCTTTGACTTAAGTCAAAGTTGACCATAATAGGCAAATGGATGAGTCCTGATGAAGATCTAATCTTCTTCTGTCAAGTGTTTCAGGCATTTCAATACAGGAGAGGAGAGGATTCACACCACGGCAGGTAAGTTCTCTTAACCCTTACCCCTATTTCATTTAAGTCATTTGTTTTATTCCACCTTGTTAAGAAGGCTCCTACATTTGACTCAAAATCAAGGCAAATGATATACAGGCAAAGGGATGAGTAATGTTAAAAATTTAATCATTTTCATTGAGTATTTTCAGGAGTTGAAGAAGCAAAAGGGGAAGGGCGATCAGGTAGAATTTTTTCTAAAAAAAAAAAGGCCTCAGGGCGCATGTGCCCTCATCCGGGGGCACATGGCCAGGTGCCCCACCCTAGGGCGCATGGCCAGGTGCCCCCGATCGGGGGCACATGGACAAAAAATTCAAAAAATTCAGAAAAATCTCAAAAATTCATATATTGTCTATAATGTTAAAAGTGACATTTTTGCTAAAGGAACCATCATTAGAAACTTTGTTTCGACATACAAATGATGGTTCAAATAGTAAAATCTTCAATTGATCATTTCAAGAACAATCTGCTTCATATGACAATTCTATCTGTTGGGTACTAACCAGAAATGTGCAGGCAACATTTTTAATTCTAACAGGTGAATTGGCGAGATTAGTGTTCCCCAAGGAACGTCATGCCAACCTTACGATGAAAAGAAAGGAAGCACCACCCAGCTGAACATTCTCATGGTGTTGTATTCCGTCAGAAGGCAAGACAAGGATGGACCAGAGATGCTGGTCGATGCACCACGCCTGAAGATTTTACTCAAATCCACATTCTCATCAATCTCACATTACATCATCACCAACACTTCTTTTTTTGCACTTCACATCACTCCTACCATTTGTCACCTAGCTATGTTAGGTCCATTTGATACATATTATATGCATTAATGTTGAAGACCTTGAGAGTGAAGATGACTGGGCCCGAGGTCCCCTTCAACAAAATCTACGACGGCTTGGTCATTTCTTCACACTCACGAATAAGCCAAAATTGAACATTGGAGGGACGATGGTTCCTAATCAGGTGTCTTGACCTCCAATATACAATCTATATCTTCAACTATTTTCTACATAATTTTCTATGTTTTCACATCCATCTCCTTTTTCATTCTTATCATTACTAATTTTATCCCTTCATGTTTTATTGCTTTCTTTTTGTTCCACCATGTTTTATTCTGTCCTTTCTTTTATCCCACCGTGTCTTTTATTTTATCCCATCGTGGCAATTGTCATGCCATTGTTTTTTCTTTCCCATCATTCTATGTTAGTCCCACCATTATCTTTCAACCCCACTATGGCTTAAATCTATTTTGTCGTTTTTCGAATATCGGTTTTCTGCCAGAGCGTGATTCATGGTTTTCACGATACCCGAGCAATTTTGTTATGCTTAAATGAACCCCTTTAAAATTTGAGATTATTCCACTCAGAATTAAACTGAGTATTTTGGTGAAACTTGAATGAACTTGAGATTCCAAATATGATGGATTGGTATTATTTTCATTTTTAAGATCAACTTCTCTTTTACAAACTTTAGCCCATCACAGTACAAGAACACCGCAAAGTTCGGGTTGCTGGCTGATGATGAACCTACGAATTCGAGGACTCCTCACTGTCGACTCCAGAAACGGGTCCCGGATCGGCACCTCAAGAGAAGGTGAAGGTGAAAGATGGAATGAGGAAAAAAGGGAGTGAATTGAAAACACTCGGAAAGCGGTAAAGACTCCTCACCTCGGTCCCACACTCACATTGATCCCCGAACTTTCATCTCACGGCGTCGCTCGAGCACCGGAGATGGTTCGGGTCATGTGGGAGGAGAGTGAGGAGGAGATGAAATTAAAACATGAATAAAAAAGAAAGTGTGGTCGCCAGGAGCCGCGGGCTCCGCTTTATGTAATGGAAATGGAGTGAAGTTGACCGTGTGTACCTTAGCGTGGGAGAAAGGGATGTGAGTTCAACCTTCTTCTTCTTCGGCCGGCCGATGAAGAAGAGTCTCCAATCCAATGCTAGCTTGATCAACCTGTGCAACTAGAACAATAAACCAAGTGAAGAATTTGGTTAGACTTGTGAAGTGTAGTAACTGTAGAGAGAATATGAGAGAGAAGCAATTGGAATCGAACTCACCGGATTGGGGTGAGTCCTAACCCCTTTTTTTTGTATTTTTGATTAGGTAAAAATGATATAAATGAACTAAAAGATGCTTTAAAACAATGAATAAACAGAGTTAATGGAGTTGAGAAAGCTTATAGAATGGATCAGCTTGAGTTGAAGCCGAGTTGGTTGAGAAAAGGCCGGTTCGGGTAGCTTTGCACCCTTCTGGCGCGACTTCGGTGCAGAGGATGTTACGGACGACACCGATGTCAGAATCGAGTTCCGTTTGTTGAAGTAGACGGAGGACTCAAAGAGGAAGAGTTCCTATGTTTATGATTTCTCCGAAATCCTCCTGTATAAGTCAGTAAAAATTCTGAAAGTGGGCGGATATCAAAAATAGAACCTGGATGCGCGCCCACAGTGTAGCAACCGCCACGAACAAACGGCAGGTCGGAATGGAGTGCCGTCAGTTGGGGACGAAAGAGGACGAAGAGAGGAACAATTTGCATGTTGAAGACTTTTGCAGAAGAAGCCTCGGATTTTCTCCATAAGTCGATGAAGATGGTTGATGAAGAACACCCGGATCGAGCCTTCTCCTTCACCTCGGGATCGGTTTCTTGACTTCGGATCGCCTTTGGACGTCGGGACGGCTTTGGAGAAGAGCTAGGACGACCTTGGGACGAGCTAGGCACCGGGGGTTCAACCTTGGGTCGTTGAGAATGGCCCTCAATTTATAGGGGAAGAGAGCCGGTGCAAAATTTAGAAACTGGATAGACCGCGCCCCCGCGTTTCAAAGGAGACGAGGGCGCGCAGGGCGCGCCCTCAAACCAAGGGCGCTCAGGGCGCGCCCCCAGTTCGGGGGCGCGGTCTGCGCGCCCCCAGTTCGGGGGCGTGGTCTGCGCGCCCCCCTGTTTCAAAGGGGGCAGGGGCGCGTTTGGCGTCTCACTGCTAAAAATCGACGGAAACTTCCGGAAATTGCTAAAAATCGACTTGACATACGTAACGCGCCCACGAACCGGGGGCGCGGTACAAATAATTGAAAATCCTCCCCGGAAACCTCCCAAAAACCCGGTTTAGAAGGTGCTAATCGGGGTAATTTCCGATTTAAAGCAACTGACCGCGCCCCCGCCTTTCAAAGGAACCGGGGGCGCTCAGGGCGCGCCTCCAGTTTGAGGGCGCTCAGGGCGTGCCCCCGGATTGAGGGCGCGCAGGGCGCGCCCTCCCCTTTCAAGCGGAGCGGGGGCGCGGTACACTCTCTCTCCTGCGCGCGTGTTCCGCGAGCCGTATCTTGCAGACCGGATGTCCGATTCGGCTCCCGTTTGTCGCGTTGGAAAGAGGGCCTTCAACCGCACCTCCTCAAGTCGGTAAACCAGCCGCATGACTCCCGAGATGTTCGTACGGGGCTTTCTAACGGTTTACCCTCTCGCGAAAAGCTGAAACTCGGGGCGAAGATCCGAAAGAGCACGGTTCCGATCGAGAAGTCTCGGGTCAACTCGGGATGACTTAAAATGATGACCGAACAAGTACGGTACGATCGGACAATCCGAAGTCATCGAAAAATCTGAGATTAACCCGGTAAACGTGAATCGAAAGCCGTAAAAGCCGCGAAACCCTAAAATTGACTGAACCGGCCTTATAGCCCCGGTTGATAAAATATACGGCTAGAATCGACCCGGATGACCTGAAAAGACCCGGTGATGACCGGAAAGGCCTAACATGTGGTCCGGGATAGCCGTGTCAGCACAGATCGAAAAAGCCGTAACGAAAGCCGTCATTGACCGACGCCTACCGAAATGACTTCTCGGAAACCCTGAATGTTACGGAACATATGCGGGACTCCCGAGACCTTCAATTATGGACCATTCAAGGTCGGTCATTGAGCAGGCTTCGTATTTTTACAGTTCACGTGCGGCTCTCGCTTGAAGGTTACGGCAATATTCCGGAAATCATTGGTCCATTCTCAACTAACAAGGGGGGCTCCACCAATGTCCTTAGCTCATCTCCACGAGGTAGTCCGGATCAGATAACGGTCAAATAAAAGATATCGCCTATGGAATAAGAGTCTAGGGCTCCGAATCTAGCCAATTTGGCGTGTCTACACTCACCACGCTAAGGGTTGGCTACATCCTTTTATCCTTTATCATTTACTTTTTCATCTCTCGTGCCAAGGGCATGTCTTTTACCAGTCAATTATGTGAGGTTTTGATAGAACATGAAAGCAATCTAGAATACTCAGCGAGATTCATATTGCTGGATCAGGTAGATAAGCGTGTCTATATCTACACCTTGAGGCCACCTTTTCAGTCCATCACCATTCCATTTCGCTACATTCATCTACACTCACTTGCATTCCATTACAGTTCACTACAAATCACTCCGCTTCATTACACGCTATTCCCTTACAAAGTCGACATCAAGGCGAGGCAAGCGGTAGACACGCCAAATTCGCCTAATTCAGAGCATAAAACTCATGTTTTATAGGGTAACATGTGTGATTGACCTTATAATGATGCCGGGTCTTTTAAAGTTGATTTGGAGCTTCGCCGAACGAAATCAGATGCTTTCCGAAGTTTTCCGCAAAAAGCCGTAATTTCCAAGCGAAAGCCACACGTAAGTCATGTAAACACGAAAGTTGGCTGAATGACCAATGCCTAATGATCATGCATTGAAGGTTATGGTCATATTCACACCCCGGACAAGTTTTGTTGCATTCCGTGCCTTTCCGGTTTGCCGTAGGAGTCATTTTGACCTGTATCGGATCTTCTGTTCACTGCCCTAACTTCCGGATAAAATTCTGAAGTTTTGGAGGGTGTGATGGCTGATCCGATGCTATAAAAAGCTTCTTCGGCCTGTTATCTTTCCAACGCAACAAACAGCGTCGAATTCCGAGTTCGGTAGTGTTCGCAATGGCTTTCGGAAGAAAGACGCGCGAAACCAGTCCCATGCGCCCGGGTTCATGGTCACATGCGCCCGGGACCCAGGGCACGTGGCCATGCACCCTACCAGTGAGGCACGTGACCTTGTGTCCTCACTTGAGGGCACATGCACCCCACCTTTGAGGCACGAGGGACCCAGTTTTTCACCGGGACTCTACCACTAACCGACAATTGGATAAGAACAAATTTTTCGGGATTTGTGCCCATGCGCCGGGGCAGATGCACCCCTCAGTGGGGCACATGCTCCCTGCACCAGGGCGCATGCGCCCAGGGGTGGGGCGCAAGGCTCCTATTTTTTAGTCCAAATGACGCCGTTCGTTCTCCTATAAATTAACTCTGATTCCGGTCGTTCCAAGGGCATGAGCACGACCCCCCAGGCATCTCAAGACGTCCAACCTCCCTCCTGCATCTATTTTGTGATTTTTAGAGAGAGAATTTCGAATTTTTAGAGAGAGAAAAGTCGGTTCAAGAGAGAGGAAGGCTGTTCTGCAGGGGATCTGCCCAGTCTCTCTTCCTCGGCCTCTACATCAGTGTGTGGACGTCTTCTGCCCGAGCTCTCTTCATCAAAGTTCTTCCTATCCAAGTTTTCTTAAGTTTTCAATTGACGGAACTTGATTCCGAGGTCAGGGCTGGTTGTGACGAGCTCAGAAGAAAAGTCGCGCCTGACAGATCCTGGACTGCTGCTCGACTTTTTTGACAACACAGATTTGGCTATATCTTCCTCTATTCAACTCAGAATCTTTCAGTTCTTTTTCCTACCTCTTTGTTTAGTGATTCTCCATCCTACTATCATTTTTTTACATTTTTTTCATTATGTTTACTCTGTTAATCCGAAAATAAAAAAGGGGGTTAGAGATAACCCGAATCCGGTCAGTTTCTAGTCAATTGTGTGTTTTTTTATGTTATTCTCTTTACATATACTCCACTTTGTCTAGTTCTAATTGTATATTTCACTTATTTATTTGTCTAGTTGCACAGAATATCAAGCACCCACCGCGTTGAGGACTCTTCTTCATCGGCCGGCCGAAGAAGGAGAAGCTTTAACTCACATTCTTCACGCTAAGGTACACACGGTCAATTTTAATTCTATAAATCAGAACCCATAGTTCCTGGTGACCACGTTTATTTCTTCTCACCTTCCTCCCACATGACCCGAACCGTCTCTTTGGTGATCGAGCGACGCCAAGGGATGAAAGTTCGGGGATCAATGTGAGTGTGGGACCGAGGTGAGAGTTGCTTTCCGATCTTTATTCCTTTCTTTTCTCATCCCCTCTTGAGGTGACGATCTGGATTCACGGACTTCCCTGAAAAGGAGAGGACCCCGTCGAATTTTCAGAGTCGACAATAACATGAGAGCTAACATATCAAATATGATTAAACAATTCATTAAGCCACTGGCAAACACTTTGCCATACAATCTATTAGAACATCTATCAATTCCATAGCTTAGAATAAATCAACATTTATTCAAGTAGGAAATAATATAATGTTCTTGTAGAAGGATATAATAGCAATATTAATTATTAAGACATCTCCATAAGGCTATTAAAGAATTGCACCTCTCATTAATAATGATGCAACTTTTGCACCATTTTATATGTAGGTCAACATCTTCTTTATTAAGCCTTCGTTTACTTGTCATCATCTACAACTCCTTGTAGATATAAGATGCATATCTGGTATCGCATACCATTAGATGCATCTATAGTATCTAATATTATGATATACACATATAGTATCTAATACTATTAAGTGTATATTTACAAAAAGTAAGTGTCAATGACTTGGATACATGAAACTTCTCAAGCTCCACCTTTGCATTATATACAAAACACTTTGTACTTCCTCTTCCACTTATCATCATCATAATAGTGTAAGAATCCTGTCTTATTCTGGCTTTATTATCTTGACCACCTTCTTTTACTATTAACTCTCTCCTGTTTCTATCTAATGATTTTACTTCTTACTATTAGTCTTACCAACAAGAAGTAATTAAGATGTATTGTTATTCTAACTTGTCCTTAGTAAGCTCATCACTATGAGCCATGATAGATCTCATATCCATCAATCCATGTTGTCTCTACAATTTATAACTCATAGAGACTAACATCTAGTTTAAGGCAAACAATGCATCTTGTCTATAAAATAAGATCTTATCTTTCTTTCACATCATTAGATAATTTAGGAGACACCTACTTCTCAAGTAGGATAGTTAATTGGTCAATTATGAGAACAATTCTCTTAGTTCTAAACTGGTCTAAGAAGTGTGAGACATTAAGCTATTTGACATCTAGTATGCCATACTAATGGTGGTTTATTATCATTTTCTACAACTGAGATATAATTTTATCAAAATAACATTGCAGACATTCATTAAAATTAAGATATGGCCTTTCATCCTAATTTATGCTCTCACTAATTTTTGACGAATTTGCATAACCCTCATTATGCAAATACGGGATATCATGATAAAATCCTAGTGGGGACTAAGACCCTATTAACTTTATGGTGATTACCTTGTGGTAGCACAACAAATCACCCCATACGTAATAGGTAGGCAACTATTGCCAGTTGAAACTCTTGCAACTCTTAGTCATTTAGCCTCTAGAGTTATGACCTTGTGGTAGCACAACAAGCCATATACTCTAGTTAGGTCAAACCCGTTTGTTACGTTATGAGAATGGATTCTTCACACAACCCTTGTTATAGCACAACAAAGCCATGCAAATGGTCCACCTCAAGGTTCGGCAAAGGCCTTAGCCATGATCACCAATCCCTTGCTGAATGAGTCTTGTGGTAGCACAATAAACCCATCCAATCTAAGATTGGCTCATCAAGACCATAACAACGGAAGACTACGTGAGTCATTCTTAATGTCACATGTTTATCAACCTAATTATGACAAGGAGGGATTTTATTTTAGTCTCATCAATAATATGTGCTAAGTATATATAATACTTTTAGAATATCATATATCTAAGGTATAACCTGTAGCATACATCCACATATCAAATATGCACAAAATCAGGTGATCATGGACTTAACCCTAAGCATGCACCTAAGGCACCCCTATAGGTGTAAATCCTTGTTTCAGATGCTTGAGTTGGCATGCTCCCACTTTAGAAGGGTGCTTCTCCAAGTGGTCCCACTCTCCAACCTTCCACGAACCGGCTTCTAATTCTTACAAGTGACTTAAGGGTATGCAGACACACAAATGTACATAACTTAATAAGAAACCTTAGTTTTAACCAAGGGGAGTAAATTAATGGAGGGAGGTAGATTGTACAATCAGATTGTATAAAGAGAGGAGGCACACACAAGCCTCATTTAATAACATAACCAACATAATTAAAAGCAATCACAAGCCAAGCACAATTAAGTCCATGATCACCTCCATACACACACTAACATTCATTACATGAACATAGAGCGCATACGTGATAATTATATGAGATATATCATATATATATCATCATAAAATTATATAATTTATTTTGAAATTCTCAATTTCATGCATGTCGATTTTTCATGAAATAAATAACATGAAAATAACATGACAACAACACATAAACAATTTATATGAAATGAACATACAAAACTAAACAATTTAGAACATTCATGCATTCCCAATACTGTGCAAAGTCAGAAATTAATGTCCCAATTTATATTCTGTAAAATATCATTTTACAGAATTAATTAAGACACTAATTATATAAGTCCAACCTTTAAAACAATTTTAAAGTTTAACCATGAGTGAATCTATGTAAATAGAATTAAACATCATATAACATGCCATTAAACACTTTAAAACATGTTAAATAATATTATAGAATTTTTCAGAAATTTTATGGATTTTTTTGGCAATTTTTAGGATTTTCCATGATTTTAAACAATTTAAAAACATTAGAAAAGGAGTTGGCACATTGTGCCGCGCATGGTGGCACACTACGCCCATCCGGCATGCGCCCGTGTGCGCCAGCGTGTGCTGGCGCGTTGCGCCGCCGCGGCGGCCGCGGCGTCTGCGCCGCCAATGCGCGCACAGTCCCACGCTCGGGCTCCTGGTCAAACCGTGTGTTGACCCGGATCTAGATCGGGGTCCAGATCGGATCCTCCTTCTCCGCCCGATATGGTCGCGGCCGGTGCACTGTTCATCCGAGGGAAGTCCATCCCATAGAATTGGACTTATCTCCTTACTTAGACCTGAGAAAATTCTAAACAAATATGCGTTGGAATACTTATCAAATAAGGAATCCAAAAAAGTCAGACTCATATCAAGGAAAAATCCAAATAGACCGAAAAATGAGGAAGAAGAGGCGGCAGTCACTGAGATTCCGTAGCAAAAATCTGCATTTTGTAATGAGGATAACTCCTTATCCCGGAAGCCAAATATTCTCAAAAAATAAAATTTAGAATCCTCATCAAATGAAGTTTATAAATATATATATATATCACTTCATATAAAAATTCTCTATTAACGGGAAATCAGGAAGAATCAGGTCGGAGCCGCCTGACTCTGCAGAACCCTAGTTCGTCGGAAAACTCAAATTTTCTCCCTCCGCCACCGTTCAAAGTTGGATATAAAAGGAAAAGGTAGGTAATCATATTACCCATATCCTAAACCTTTTAAAAGTTTCAATTTTTTCTGTGGACAGAGATTTCACAAAATCCCCAAATCCGGGTGTCGGTTCGGGCATGACAGAAACACCAACTTTTGAGGCTTCTCCCGAACACTACAGAGATCCAAACTTCAAACGGTTTGTGGCTTTGGAAAGACCTATATCACGAGATTATACCAGATCCAACCAATCTTTTATCTAAGCCATACATAGAATATGGTGGACTCGTCAAAACATACATTTGCACAGATTCGGGAACAAATAAATAACATGAAATAATATCGATTCGAAGTCAGTTTTGACTGAGACTTGAACCGGGCTCTGATACCACTGTAAGGATTCGTCCATTAAAAATTTAGGGCAGTGTAAGCAACGATTCCTATGGGTTCCTTTAGAATCCATCTCAACTAGAACCGAACGACGAAAACCGAAAACCGATCAAATCGGGTTCGAATATACCTGATAGGGATTCATATAATCCCATGGAGAGGAAGAATATGAACTTCTCAAGCTCTTCAAACCATTCTAGCATACGGTCTCCAGCAGTATCCAATGAACTTCATCCACAGCAGGTTCTCCCTTCGCGCCGGCCTCGAGAACTCTTCCCGAACAAAGCTCCATCAACCATGGACACCTTCTAGAGAGAGGAGGAGGTAGAGAGGAGGCTATGAACGTGGTTTTCACCTTGGCTTGATGGGGTTTGGCCGAAACCTTTAGTATTTATAGAGAATTATGAAATTTTTCATAAAAACCCAAAATCTCCATAAATTATGCCCTTGCCCATGTACTTGTGGATAAGTCCTTTTGTGTGTGACCCACTAGGCTCAATAGCCTATTTGGTTGAGGCCTAAATAAAATAGAACAATTCTATTTAATCTAATTAAATCTGTTATCCGATAACAGATTAATCGGCTACCGATCATAAAGGGTACAAGCCACATCCCATGATCCCAAATGGCTATGGGGATAATCTAATATCCATTGAGCCTTTCCATCATCAATTACCACATGGATATAAACCCTCATCCATCCAATGTCCTGGTCGAAAAGGAGTAAGGCATCGACTGTCAACTCCTTAGTGTACCGACTCTATAGGATCCTGTACTCGGAATTGGATCAATTAGAAAACTCATTTTCCAATTATCCTATCTACCCTGGCCAGGAATTTAGAGTACTATCCCATAGGACATTCACTCTCACTTACCGAGAGTGGACGATCCCTTATTGTCCGCTCAATTGCCTCCATCGGATTTTTCTTGTACCCAATCCATTGCTATACTAGACCATCTAAATAGTGATACATAAGTCAATGGTCAAAGCACAAGTTCCACCCAACAAGGCATCTTTGGCGACTCAGGTCAAAGATCCAACCATGCAACCGTGATGATAGAAAACCTTGATATATAGTTCGGTAAGATACCATTCAGGGTTTCTAATTCGGTCAGTTCAGTGAACTCATTCAACTAATGAGCACCTGTATGTGTATCTCAGTGTCTCCACACTAATGACCAATGAGATCGGTCGTCTTCATCACATGATAAGACATCACATACACTAGTCTATCCGGATCCTTGATGTCCCGTCTCAAGTATCCTATGACTAGGAACATTTAGATCAAATACCACTAGATGATCAATCTCATTATCATGATCTCATCATGATTTAATCATCATTGTATTTGATTAAGGACTTCATTATGATATTCGCATCTAATAAGAGCTTATAATGAAGATTTGCCTAATTAATTGAATGAGATATTTCTAGAAATGTCGAATCATATCATATATGATTGGCTTGCAGGGCATACATTTCTATCAAGGGGCACGTTGGCCCAGTTGGGGAAAAGGGGCATATGGGCCTAGCTGAAGGAAAGGAGCATGCAAGCCCGATTGATTAAAAGGGGCATGTGGGCCCGGTTGAAGCTAAGGGGCATAAGAGTGCGGTTGATGAAGAGGGGCACATGGGCCCGGTTGGATGAAGGGGGCACATGGGCCCAGCTGATGGAAAGGGGCACATGGGCCCAGTTGATGAAAAGGAGCATAAGAGCCCGATTGATGAAAAGGGGCATAAGTGCCCAAAAATGGGGCATAAGGGCCCGAAAATGGGGAATAAGGGCCCAATTGAGTGGGATGGGGTGTAGGCCATGGCCCTAAGATTGACAGATTTTGGACCCATGGGCCTGATTAATGGTTGTAAGAAGGATAAAGAAAGGGCAGTGGTCCTAAGATTGAGAAATTGTGGGCCCAAGGGCCCAATCGTTGATTTGGAGGAGAATAAAGAAATGGTCGTGGTGCTAAGATTGATTGATCGTGGGCCCATGGGCCGTATTGTTGCTTAGGAGAAGATAGGGGTAAGGGTCGTGGCCCTAAGATTGATGCTAAGAGATTTACCTTCCTAGCTGGAGGAGGTCCTAGTATCCCCTTGCTAAGGTCTGCATCTTCCTTCTGTAGGTTTATAGATTCCTTTCCCATTTCACTGACCAATTCAGTCTCCTTAGTTTCCAGCTCAGGGTCAATTCAATCTGACAAATTTCAAGGATTAATTCCAATGATGACGATAGTTGATCTATACCTAAAGAATCCTTGCCTAGTCCTTGACAATCAACAAAATTTATGATCTCCTCTCCTAAGCTTCTTACAGTAGGCTTCTCCTCTGGTTATTCTGGGGAAGAGGGCATGCCAGTTTAGGGAATTCTAGAATGATAGAAGAGTTTGGTTCAACCTCCCCTACTGGCTGACTTTGATCTTGAGAGAGAGCAAGGATATGTTGAGGAGTTGATTCCTCTACCAGGGTAGGAGCATAAATGGTTGGAGTGATTGATTCCTCTACCAGGGCAGGAGCATGATGGGTCAAAGTGACTAAATCATTTGCCATGGCAGGAGCATGGATGATCGGAGTGATTAGTTCCTCTACCATGGCAGGAGCATGAATGGTTGATCAGATTAATTGGTTCTTTTGCCGGGGCAGGAGCATGAATGATAGGAGTGACTGGTTTCTCTGCCAAGGTAGGAGCAATAGAAGAAACAAGGGCCTTAACCGACTTAGGGTGAACCCTATTTTGAGGGTTGATTGAATAGCCAAGGGTTGTTCAATTGGTGTCAGCATAGAAGTTGGTTCAGGCTGAGGAGCTATTGGTGAAATTGGTTGAGGGGCCAAGGCTTGTGTGGTTAGTCAAGGAGCTGTTCGTGAAGTAGACTGAGAAGCTAAGGGCCCGATGATTGGCTGAGGGGCCTTTGGAAATTTTGGTGAGGTCAAAGGTTGTGGAGCTGGTTTAGGTAATGAAGTATTTACACAGTGGACATGAGGAGCTTGATCATGCACAATTGATTCTGCCATTGACACAGATTGCATGACCGACTGAGGTTGGGTCACGGGTGGCCTAATCAACTGCATCGAGGAGTCAGCTGAAGATGATGATCTGGATGGGGTTGGAGATGGCTCCTAGGTTGGTGCATAACATCAACGCTCCTCTCAGCCATGGACCTAAATTCATCATGATATTGCATTAATTCCATGTCTCCTTTTGCTTCCCGAATTATTGAATAGCTTGGTCCATATCGATGTAAGGATTTGGCCTTGACAGTTTCAAAATCCCATATTTCTATTTCATTCAATGAAAAAAACCAATCTAGGGCTACACCCTCTAAAGATCTCCTAAAAAGAAAAGCAAGGGTCTTTCTATCATTCTTCCATCGAGATGATTTGCTCAAGAAATCATTGACATGGGTGAAGGGATCACCTGAGCCATTGTAACCATGGTAGGTTGGCATTTGTGATGGGGGGATGTAGATAGTATAGAGGGGAAATTCAATAGTTTCTTTATCCTTGGCAACAGGTGGGGAGGAATTCACCAGGGGTGTGCACATGGCACTTTTATGGGAGGGAGGTGGGTTGGTGTGCGAGCTGAAGAATGACCCACAATGGGGTGAGAAGGTGAAGTAACATGGCAGGGTTTCCTAGGTGGGGTTATGGTAAGAGGTTGAACTACTGATTGGGGAGGTGAGGTAGCCCCGGTTGACTTTGGCTAGACCTTGATTAGCGGGCATCTTGCCATTCACTAGAGATTGTATGAATGACAAGGTGTTGGGATCAAGATGAAAATATAGATCCTTAAGAGCTTGTTCTATACTAAATGAAGCAGACTGATGGGAATCCCCTTGCACATCAGGTTCCATAGCAGCATTGACATGGATCTCGGGTTGTTGTTGGAGCTTGTAGAGACCTTCCTCGTACTCTTGTTGCTCGAAGTAGTCTAACAACTTGACGTGTCTTTTGGACCTTATCATCATGGGCTTCATGCCGATCTTTCTACAAAGATGGTTAAAAAAGATAGCAAGCAAAGCACACAATTGAATACTTTTTGTTATGTTTTGTTTTGTTTGAATTTTTTGTTTCAATTTGGTGGTTTGGAAAACAAGTTGAACACAAAATTAAAGAGATTTTTTGTTTTGTATTTTTAGGTGTTTTAAAAAAAGAAATCGTTTTGGTTGTTTTCAATTGTTGTGAGCAAGCAAGTTATGCAAACCAGGTTTTAAAATGACTACTCAACAATATTTGGGTTGAAACCTTAGATTAGAAAGATTGTTAGCAATTGTTTACTCAAATGGGTATGGTTCCTATTGCTTTAATCTTCCAGACCTAAGGTTGTCACTCAATCACCACGAGTAGGTACTTGGGTTCTTCGGGCTTTGGGAAAGTGGTACAACCGGCCCAATCGTGCGGAGAGGAATACTCCACGGATGGGGACTTATGGAGGTTTTGATGGAAACCATCAAATCAACTAGAAAGGAATATCCCAAAAGAGAGGTTAGAATCCACCAAGAAGGTGTTTAGAAGGTGAGGGTGTGTTGGGAGAGAGAGCCCCCGCCTCGAATGCCCTACGGATCGAAGAAAGTCCGGTACCCGATGCAAAAGCTAATGCAAAAATAAGAAATGGAGGGTAGGAGGAGAAGAAGCAATCAATATGCCAACATGAAATGAATGAAAGCTATTAAATAAATCAAGCAAGTGAATGCAACGAAGACAAGCAATGATAAATTAAAACAAGTAAGTAGCAACTAGCAATTAAAAGGTGGTTCGCGCGGGAACCGGCTTGTGATGGAGTGTCCGAGTGGGAACAAATCTAAAGTGGAGGTAAAAGGATGGTCCACGCGAGGACCGATTTGGAAATAAGGTGGCTCACGCGGGAGCCAGTTTTTTGAAGGAAAAGGGGTGGTTCATGCAGGAACCAGTTTGTTTGATTGGAGAAAGGAAAGGAGGGCCACGTGGGGCCAATCTAAAGTGGTGTGAAGGGGTGGTCCACGCAGGGACCAATCTGAAAGTGGGTTGGTTCACGCAGGAACCAGTTTTGAAAAGGGGTTGGTTGACGCGGGAACCGATTTTAATGAAGAAAGGGGTGGTTCACGTGAGAACCGGTGTAAAACGCGACAAAATGAAAAGAGGGCCACGTGGGGCCAATCTGAAGGTGCTGTAAAGAGGTGGTCCATGCGGGGACTGACTTGAAAATAAGTTGGTTCATGCGGGAACTGAGTTGGAAAAGAAAGGTGGTTCACGCGGGAACCGGTTTATAGGAAGAAAAGAGTGGTTCACGTGGGAACCAGGTTGAAATTAAAGACAAGTAAGCCAAGTCCACATAGGGGACAATCTTAAAGAAAGATTAAACAGCAAGTTTAATGGTAAATTGACATGGAAAAGGTAAAGGACAAGCTAGTTAGCGTGTGAACCAAATCAAAAAACTACTAGTTGCACGGATCAATCAAGCTAGAACGGTTGAAGACATTGGTAAGTCCCACCGTGGTCGCCAAAAAGCTGTCGACTCCGAAAATGGGTTTTGGATTGGCAGGAACCAAATCAAAAAATAACTAGTTGCATGGATCCATCAAGCTAGCACGGTTGAGGATATTGTTTGTTCCACCGTGGTCGCCAAAATGCTGTCGACTCCAGAAACAGGTTCTAGATCGGCACCACAAGAGAAAGAGTGAAAGATAAAATAGGGGAAAAGGGAGTGAATCGGAAGACACTCAGAAAGCAGTAAAAAGTCCTCACCTTGGTCCCACACTCACATTGATCCCTGAACTTTCAGCTCACGGCGTCGCTTGGAGCCACCTTATTTCAGTTCACAGTTCGGGTCATGTGGGAGGAGAGTGAGGAGGCGATGAACTTAGAACATGAATAAAAAGTTGGTCACCAGGAGCCGCGGGCTACGCTTTATGGAATAAAAGACAAGATTAAGTTGAATTGACCATGTGTACCTTAGCGTGGGAGATTGGGATGTGAGTTCAACCTTCTTCTTCTTTAGCCGGCCGATGAAGAAGAGCCCAACCGATGCTAGCTTGATAAACTTGTGCAACTTATCACAATAAAACAAGTGAAGAGTTTGATTAGACTTATGAGAAGTGTAGTAACTGTAGAGAGAAGATGAGAAAGAAGCAATTGGAATCGGACTCACTGGCTTCGGGGTGAGCCTTAACCCCTTTTTTGTGTATTTTTTGTGATATAAAATTATACAAAAACTAAATAAAAATGATGCTAAAGTGATTCTGGATGAATGATGAAGACATAGAAACTTGAAAGGATCAAATCGGAGCTAAAACGGAGAAGATATCACGTGCCCTGGGTTTAAGGGCACGGTGGACGCGCCCTAGGTGTGAGGGCATAGTCTAAGCGCCCTTGGTTAGGGGGTGCTTTGCACTATCTAGCGCAACATTGGTGTAGAGCTTGCCACGGGCAGTACCGATGTCGGAATTGAGTGATGTTTGTTGAAGTAGATGGAAAACTCGGAGAAGAAGAGTTCTTATGTTGATGACTTCTCCAAAATCTATTTGTATAAGTTTGTACAAATATGAAATAGACGGATATGGAAAAGGAAAACCTGGATGCGCGCCCTTGGTGCAGCAATCACCAGACAAACGGAAAGTCAGAATCAAATGACGTCAGTTGAAATGAAAGAGAACAAAGAGAGGAACAACTCCTCTGTTGAAAACTTTTGTAGAAGGATCCCCAGATTTTTTACAGAAACCGATGAAGTTCGGTTGCTACATAACGCACGGATCTGGCTTCTCCTTCGCTTCGGGATTGATCTCTCGACGTCGGATCGGCTTTGGACGTCGGACGGCCTTGAGAGAGAGCTTGGACGACCTCAGGACGAGCTAGGCATGGGGGATTAACCTTGGTTCGTTGGGAATATCCCTCAATTTATAGAGGAGGGAAACCGGTGTAAAACATGGAAACTAGACCGACCGCACCCCCGCCTTTCAAAGGAGATGAGGGTGCGCAAGGTGCGCCATCACCTTGGGGGCGCAGTCTGCGTGTCCCCCTATTTCAAAGCAGACGGGGGCGCGTTACACGTCTCACTGCTAAAAATAGAATGAATATTCCATAAATTGCTAAAAATTTGACTTGACAAATGTAGCGCGCCCCTGACCCGGGGGCGCGGTCCAAATAATCGATAATTAGCGACGGAAACCTTCCAAAAGTCTGGCTTAGAAGGCACTAATCAAAATAATTTCCAATTTTCAGAAATTGACCGCGTCCCCGCATTTCAAAGGAAGTGGGGGTGCGCAGGGCGCGCCCCCAGACTGAGGGCGCGGTGACTGTGCCCTCCCATTTCAAGGGGAGCAGGGGCACGGTACACTCTCTCTCCTGCGCGCATGTTCCGCGAGCCGTAACTTGCAAACAGGATGTCCGATTCGGTTCCCGTTTGTTGCATTGGAAAGAGGGCCTTCAACCACACCTTCTCAAGTTAGTAAACTAGTAGGAATTACTCTCAAGACATTCATACGGGGCTTTGACTACCGGTTTACCATTTTACGAAAAGTCAAAAACCATAGCGGAGATCCGTAAAGACACGGTTCCAGTCAAAGAATCTAGGGTCAACTCGGAATGACTTAAAATGATGATCGAACAAATCCGGTACAGTCAGAAAATCCGAAATCATTGAAAAATCTAAGATTAACCCGGTAAACGTGAACCGAAACTCGGACGTAAAACCCTAAAATCGACCAAAATGGCCGTATGGCCCCAGTTGATGAAATATATGGCTAGGATCGACCCAAATGACTCAAAAGGACTCGGTGATGACCGGAAAGGCCTAACACGTGGCCCATGATAGCTGTTCAGTACAGATCGAAAAAGCCATAACGAAAGCCGTCATTGACCGACGACTACCGAAATGACTTCCCAGAAACCATGAATGTTACGGAACACATGCGAGACTCCCGAGACCTTCAATTAAGGACTATTCAAGGTTGGTCATCGAGCAAACTCCGTGTTTTCACAATTCACGTGTGGCTCTCGCTTGAAGGTTACGACATTGTTCCGGAAATCATCGGTCCATTCCCAACTCACAAGGGGCTGCACCAGCGTCCTTAGCTCATCTCTATGAGGTAATCCGAATCAGATAACAGTTAAATAATAGATATTGCCAATGGAATAAGAGTCTGGGGCTCCGAATCAGGCCAATTTGGCGTGTCTACACATACCATATTTCTTCTAGTGGTAGAGGGTTCTCCATGAATCCTAGTATTTTAGAGTATTTTAGTTTTACTCTGACTAGTGGGTGCAAGTATCGGTTCAAAACTTTATTCCATTTTCTCTTAGGGTGAACTACTCCTACGAAAAGTGAAGGCACCGTATCTACAGGTGGTGTTGGAAAGGGCAGCCTTTGGGGTTAGGAGAGACGACTCTTTGATCGACCAACGAGTTGCGAAGAGAGCATTTTTTTTGGTGAAGATCAATCATGGAGATCGATCTTGTTTTAGGTAGCTAATTGGTGTATAGGGATAGGAGAGTGAGAAGTTCTATCAGGTTCTCAGGATCACGGTTGGTGTCAGGAACCATCATGATTAAGCAGGATTTTGGTGGCATTTGGTTGGAAATATGACCAAGGGTTAGAGAGAAGAATGCTTGGAGAAGAACTGAGTGTAGGGGGCTAGTAGGCCGAATAGAAAGGGTGTCAGAAAAAGGGTGCCAATGCTTGGTCATATTTGAGAAAGATGGATGCTTGGCCCTGTTACTATTGAAAGAGAGGGGGAGTCCATGAGGTAGGCTAAGTTGGATGGACAAGTGGAACCCAGAAAATGTAAGAACAAGGGAAGCCCTCGAGGAATAGATTGATAATGGAAAGAAAATTGCCTGGCAGGTTGATTCTTATATGGTAAGGCCACATTGGCTTCCACTTTGATTCTTTTGCTTGATCCTTCTTCATTGGCCAAAAATAATGAGTGTAATAAGAGATAGAGCTATTCTTCACCTTCATTGGTTCTTTGACGTTTTATGGGCCTTGTGTTGATGTCATGGATGTAACCTGGCCCTTCTTGACTAATCTGGATTACTCTGCCTCTAAGGAAGTGCTCAAACATGTTGTTTTTCCATGGTGCTGGTTCAGATGCTCTTTCACTTTTGCTAGTCCCTTGATACCCAAGCCCTGCCTTTGTTTTTTGATGGGGTAGCTTGATGGGTTTATCAATCCCCTGTCAGAATTTTCCCAAGCCTTATCCTTCTTGATAACCCAACATTTTCATAATGTGCCAGCCAATGGGGAGCTCAGCGTCTCTCTTTTCACATTGAATTTGTCACAATGGTTCCCCAATTTCTGGTAACTCTAGTAAAGTCATTACTGGCTGATTTGGCACCCCATGAGGACATTGTAAGTGGCAAGGGACTCACATAGCTTGATAGCTTGATGACTTTCCCCTTGTATGGAAATTTAATGCATTGGTGATTCGTGGATGCCACTGCCCCAAGTGTTTCCAAGTATGGACATCCCAAGATGGCCTTGTAAGTAGGATTCATTTAAAGTATGTGGAACTCAGTCGTGATAATCTTGGGACCTAACTCCACTTCTAACATTATGGTGCCTTGAGCGGGCCTCTTGTGGTTGTCAAATCTTGTTATTATGAGGCTTGAGGGGTTCACCTCTTCAATGGGTATGCCACATATCTTTAATGTTTATGGTGGCATGATGTTTAAGGAAGCCCTAGTGTCTACCAAGTAGTTTGTAAGCAATACCCCTTTGATGCTAATAGTTAGGCATAGGCATAGAGCACACCTTCGAACATCAGGGCTTGCTAGTTCCTCATTGGTGAAAGTCAAGGCAGGATGCTCACTCCTAGGTGCTAGAACAACGGTGATCTTCTCAGGAGGCAGGCTCTCGTGCTCCATTACCCTTTGAAGATATTATTGCAAAACCTCCTGGCGTGTCTCAAATTTTTTGATTAATTCCAGAATGGAGATTCGTGCTAGTGTTTTGTCTAGATGCTTCAATAAGTCATATGATGTTCCTGGCATTCATTCTTCAACCGGCTCCTCTTCTAGTTCCTGAGTTGCCCCTGTCTGTGGAATTGTATGTTGAAACATGTTTCCTCTATGCAACAATGTGTCGAGTTGGGGTTGAGAGGATTGAGAGGTCATTGTCATAAGTGGCGGTAGAATAGGCGGTGGGTTGGCAATGGTGGGTGTCGGGTTTGGGGGCATTATTATTGGGTTGATGGGTGGATAAGTTGGTTTTATAAGCCCGGAATCGAGTCTACAAGTGGTATTGGGTCGGTAGGTGGCATTGGGTTGGCAGATGTTACTAGGTCGGAGGGTGGTGAGGCCTCTTGGATGATGATTGGAGGTGTGGATACAGGTCAGGAGGGGGCTGGTCGGATGATTGGTCTGAGAAGGAGTGTTGGTGGAGTGGATGGGGCTAAACTTGGCCGAATTATGGTCTGTCTAGGGTATAATGGGGTGGAAGGAGGCCTTATGATTGGTGGTAGGTTAACTAGTGATCGGGGTATGGTGAGTAGAATTCGATTGGCATGGGTTGGTGACAGTCGAGCGGGAAAGGTCAGTGAAAGATTCTCAAATTGCCATTTCTGTTCTCGGTCTTGGGTATTGCCGAAAGAGTCGAGATGTGAACGACCTAGTGGCCATTGGGTGTTGGTGTGGGAGCATATGTTGGTAACGGATTTTGCACTATCTACAAGTTTGATTGTTGTTGTTGTCTTTCTTGTGTGGGTGGTGCTCGAGCTTTGAGCGATGTGATGTACTCTCCCATTTGTGTCCAATCTATCTGCCTTATTCATTTAAATCATAAATGTAATCTCAAAAATAAATGAAATTTTCTATTTTGTGCCAGGGTTATCTATGATAGATGCAATACGTGTCTGTGTTTGTTGTTCTTGGCCATACTACTCTTTCCTTTAGGAGTGTTATCTGCTGGGCAGCCATCAGGGCGTTAAAGATGTCAGTTAGGGTTCTCTCTTTTGGGACCCACTCTTTTCTGGCCATATGTGTTTGGTAGAGGTGCTTGTTGGTAGTTTAGTTGTCTGGGTGGTTGATGTTGGTTTTTAACTAGGTTTTGGAAAGATTGGATTAGGGCGGTTCATTGTTGTGATTGTTGAGGTGGAGGTGGCAATTGGGGCCTTGGAGATCGAGGAGGTGGTTGCTAGTAGGCTTGTGCGTTGTGGTTAGGATGAGGGTTCTGGTATTGGGGTGGAGGGTTGTGGATTGGGTTTCCTACCAGGCTCACATTCTTGTTATTAACTACCCCTTCAATCATTGGGCTAGTAGTGGTGAAGGCGACTTTCTTGGAGGCTCAGGGTTTCTGGTCATAGAGGTTTATTAGGAGTGTGTCTTTGAGCTAGGTTTTTATATCTCTGGCCCTCTCATATAGTTCAACCATAGTTCTCGGATGGTGCATGACAAGTATTTTCTTTAATGCTGGAGCGGCGTTGTCTATGAACATCTTCACTTGCTTAGCCTCAAAGATCGGTTCAGTTAATTTTTTAGCCATGGATCTCCATCTGTCAGCATATTTGACAAAATCTTCTTCCACCTTCATTCTTTCTGACCATAAATTTGTAATTGAATAGCTCGGGCCCGGCCCATTCTGTCCCTGTATCATTGCAAAAATTTAGGCTTAACATTGTCAAAGTTACCGGCCTCCGAAGGGTCAAGTGAATAAAACCATTTGAGGGCATGCCCTTCCAAAGATTTTTGTAAAAGGTAAGCAAGGGCCTACCGATTGTCTTGCCAGGCAGATGATTCATAGAGAAAATCTTTAACATGAATATACGGGTTAGCAATGCTGTTGTAGTGACGAAACACTGATAATTCGGAAGGGGGAAAGCAGAGAACTAGGAGAGAGGGAAGGGAGACATCGGGCACTGACTGGGTATCAATCATGTGGTAGAGCTCTTTGTATTGCTCTTTGAACTCATTGATTGCCATGGCGTCGGTAGTTGGTTCCCAGGCAACTGGAGGAGACAATGCATAAGTAGGTGCTTGATGTAATGGATTTTGAGGGGGAAGGTCGTGACCCAAGGGGGTGGATGTACGGAGGGGTATGCTGGATGAAAGAGATGATTAGAAGAATATACCAAAGGTCTAGATGGCTCGGGTAGATTACGATCCGGATGGTTGAGATTTGCTATCGGGAAGAGGTGATCATGAGCAATTGGACCGATGTGTGAGTGACCATGTGTGCTTTAGGCTGGCGGCCCACAAATCGGGGAGTAGAGATAGGGGGAGGTCCCTCCATTTGTGGATGATTAACGGGGGATTTGCCCCGATGGAAGACTTAAGAGCTCGAACGAGTTGATTGGGATTGGCTTAAGATAAATCCTCTTAAAGAGAAACTGGGTTAGGAGGGGGAGAGGTGGCCCTATTGGCCTCATAGAGTTGATCTGGATCATAGACGGCACAAACGTTTCCTTCATGGACTAATTGGGCCCCTTGTGGATCAACGTTCGCCTGGTCATAATCCTCGGGCTCGTAGTTGTCTACCATGACAGGTTCAGACTTAAGTGACATAGGCATAAAAAGCAAAAGAGCAAATAGTGAAGAAAATAATGAAAAGATTTTCTTATTTTTTTCTCACTTTTTTTGGTTTTTAATTTTGATTCTATTAAATAAGTAATTACCGAAATTAAAGTTTTTTTTCTACTTTTATGATTTTTGAGTTTGTTCTTTAAGGGTTTTATTCTTTTGATTGTTGTGAATAAAGAAGTATTACCTCAAACAATGATTTCTTTTTGGGAATTTTAAATATTTTGTTAGAGATTTGCCCCTCTCTTTTTTGTTTTTCACTTTTGTTGTGCAAACAAGTTAAAGCAAAGACTTGAAATGATTAAACGTAAAAATTTTTGTTTAATTTTTAGATTAGTAGGTTTTAATATAATATTGTCCTCTCAATGATAGGTTGGACCCTATGCTCTCACAATGCCGAGAAATTTAGGATTAACATTTTTCTAACAACGATTGGGTTATGAGTGACACCGTGTTTTAGGGTAAATGGTACAACCAGCCCGATCGGTGAAGAAAGAATCCTTACTTTTTGGGACTTACGGAGGTCTTAGTGAAAAAGAATCTAATCAATTGAGAGGGAATCCCCAGAAGAGAGATCGGAATCCACTAAGAGACACGAGTGGAGAGGAGATATCTTTTGGGAGGAGGGTGAGCCTCCCGTCTTGAATGACCTAGTGAGTCAGGCGGGCCTGGTAATCAATGCAATCTAATGCAAGAATTAAGCAAGGATGAGATGGCATGCAATAAGAAATAAAAGCAATACAATGATTAGCAAGCAATAATTAAGATGGTGATTAACCTAATAAAGACAACAACTAAAGCAAGTCCAAGATGCTGGAAAGTATTGTTTTTTTTTTTTTGCAAACTTGATTGAAAGAAACAAGTAAGAACGAGTAAAACTAACTAAAGACTACAGTAAAATAGAGTTTCTAGAAGAGAAGATGACACGTTTCCTGGGTCATCAGATGACTTGGTAAGGGGGGCGCCTGGTGACCTGGTAGGGAGGTCATCGGGTGACCTAGCAGGGGGATCTCAAGTGGAAATAGGAAAATGAAACTGGAAGAAACTTCTAATAAATAGGGTCCTGTGGAGATCGAAATAGCATGAATCTTGAAGGTAAATTAAATGCAAGATCATTAGAAACAATGGTAAATGTAAAAGCAAGTGGGTCCATGTGGGGAACTAAAGGAAATGGAAAACTTAAAGCATAAGAAGTAGGAAGTGACCCGTTTGGCAGGTCACCTGGTGACCTATATGGCGGGTCACCTATGGAAATAGAACATTTCTAGGTGTTTGTTTCTCCAAATTATAAGGAGGTCAATGCGGGGACCAGCTAGATGAAGAAAATAAAAGACGATATGAAGGTAGTGAAAGTGGAAGGAGGCTTACATGGAAATGTAGGAACAACTAAAGTTGCTTCAAGCATGAGAAAGTCCCACCGTGGTCGCCAAAAGATGTGGACACTGCCACGGAGTCAGGTCTCCCCGGCTTCAAGAACGCCACTCCTCTTCTTCCGGCTTCAGTTTCCAGTGGATGTTGGTGTGTGTGGTCACCAAGAATCATGGGCTCCAAGAGTAAAAAAAGAAAAGGGACAATATAAATATTAAAAGAAATGACTAAACATACCTAAGTGGAGAGATCATGTTGGGAGATTATAGGTTCCATCTTCTTCCTTTTCGGTCGGCCGAGAAGAAGGAGCTTGAAGCACTTTTAGTTGTTCTTACAAAAACAAGTAAGCCACAAAACAAGTGAAAGTAGATTAGAACTAAGATAGTAAAGCATCTTGCAAGAAAAATAAACTAAACCCCCGAAAGGAAATGGACTAACCAAATTGGGAATGACTCTCAACCCCCTTTTTAAGTTTTTTGGATGGTGATATGTGATATGATTAAGCTAAATATACATGCAAGCATGATTATCTATGATGGGAGACATAGAAACAATGTAACACTATATAATGGAAAATAAAAATGGATTTTGACTTCAAAGTGGTAATTTGGAGCCCTGGGCACCCTGACAGGTGTGTCACTGGGCGACTCGGCAAGGGGTCACTGGGTGACCTGGCAAATGGGTCACTAGGTGACTTGGCATCGGGCCTTCTCTTGCGCTAGAACCTAGTTTGCTCCTGGAGGCTCCCATAATGCTTTCGGACAGCCTTCAAAGCTTGGTGACGACTCCCAAGAGCTCCTAAGAAGTGGATGATAATCTCCCCTCTGATTTAAGAGCTCGAGAAGCTTCAAATTGATTGTTGGTGAAGAAACGGAGTGGAGAATGTCAGTTTATGGAGGTGGATGCAATGGGAAGCTCTCAATCTCTTAGGCAATGAAGCTTAGAAAATGGAGATGGCTTGAAGCTCTCTAGGGCTCTCTCTTGGGAGTTTAGGACGTTCTTAGCCTTCTAACACTTTTCCAACCCCTAAAAATGTGGTTAGGGGTACCCTTTTATAGACAAAGATGCCACAAGTGTATTTCAAGAATAAAAAATGTCATCCGAAACGGCAAATGACCCATCTGCCGGGTCATTGGGCGACCCGATAGGTGGGTCGCCAGGCGACTCTTATGGTGGGTCACCTGTGGAACTATAAATGCTATTAAATGTGCGTGCTCCGAAAGCTGGGTGTGCACCGTCTGGGCCTGCTACAGTAGCAGGCGTCCCAACTGACGGGACGCCTACGTCCAGTTGGTCCCGACCATCCAGACAAGCGTGTGTCGCTCGTGGGTCACTTTGTTCAGTCCATACGCTGCAGTGCCAAGCAACCCAGTCACTAGGATGCCTCCCGTACCTGACCAAATTTGACTCCCCACCTACCACTGTCATAATGGGTGGATTTGGCAAAAATTGGGAGATGACCCATTAATCGGGTTGCCTGGTGACAAGGCAGGGGCTCATCTTCTCCTCTAGAGTTTATTTTTTTGCCATTTTTTGGAGATCTGATTTGTTTATTAGAAACTCGAGTATCTTTGAAAACATGAATCTCAGACTCCTCAAATAGGCAAAATTTGTGTCTACACCAGGTGAAAATCTTTCTACATGCACAATGCTTTCGGAATCCTTAACTATCAACCCTGACTTCTCCGATCGTGCCTTCTTGTTCTTTACCAACATTATTGCTTGTTATGAGGCTACCAAATCTTGGAAACATGCACCCCTAGGGGAGACTCTAGGGCCGTTTTGCTGATCTGCTATCCTCACCATAGGGTTGAGATGCCTTCCACATTGCCACCACCTTTGTCATTCAAATCCTCCCATGTTTTCAACATATGCATACTTTATCTCAATTACTACATGGACGCTCCATCTCTACAAGAGTTACTAATCCCTAGGTGATTTCAATCTCTGATTCTGCCATTTTCTTCTTTCTCATTACCGTCATCATCATAATTCAACCATTTCCTTCAAAGGACTTTTTCTTTACACTTGTCTCTGTGTGCCAAGTTAGAAAGAAGAGAAGGTCCCCATTATGTGAATCTATGGGCCTACTTTGGCATGGTAGAAGGCTTGTCTATTGTGAAAATTGTGGAGCAATCACCTTCACAGTAAAACACACACAATATGAGGTTGAAGAAATTGCACTCTACTAAGATCGTAGACATACAATCTCTCTCATGGTGGCTCCCTTGACACTAGACACCCCGAACGAGCTATTGGCCTAGGCTATTAATTAATATAGAGAAAAGCCCAAGAAATCCACTCCAACTAAGACTCTTCTAGTCCCTATTTATAGTCCAAATCGGCTCGCATAGCATTGATGCTTATCTAGTTTAAGCAACTAGATCCTTATCCTCACTTGACGATTGACCCACATATCACTTACATAATGTTCTTCACCTTTAGTTAACTCCATAATTGATTGTTCATCCTCTAGCTCCAACAACAAGGCCCATACCATGTCCAGGTTCCTAAATAGCATGACTCCACTGCATGCCTTGACATGGCCCCTCCTCTCTCAATTGAAGTGAGGGATATTGACCACCTCGCAGCTGGAAGCAAACATTACATGTTTCTTCCTTGACATGGCCACTCCTCTCTCTTATTGATGTTGTACAGAGGATGTCATTAACATCATTCTCATTGTCCTCTGCTGTTGACACTTTTGTCTTCTCCTTCTTTTCCTTCTACAACCATTTTCACTTATTACATGGGGGCAATCTTGCATGAAGTCACCTTTTTCACCACAATAGTTGCACCTATGACCCCGAGTCTTCGACCGTCCCTTGTAACCTCATCACCTTTTCCAGTTGTCTATTTGTCCATGACCTTCACATATAGTCAAAGCCTGATCCTCATCTAACATCCCCACTTTGTTTCTCTTCTAACGAGACATATTCCAAAGCAATGAAGCTATAACATCATACAAGCTAAGTGTCAATTTTATATTGCATGTTCTCTACGATGTGATCGTATGACGTTGACGATAAGGACAATAAGAGAAGTGCTCAATCCTCTTCTTTGATTTTCTCACCTAAGGACAACACCTCTATCAAGATCCTACTGAAGTCATCAATATGTGCTTCTATGCATGTTCCATCAATCATCTTCAAGCCATATAGCCCTTCTTCACAAATAGTCGATTCGTCAGTGAATTGGACATGTTCCTACTCTTAAGCTTCTCCTAGACATTTGTTGAGTCTTTCAAGCTGAACACCTCCTGAAGTGTGTTTTCTACTAGGTGTAGTTGTATTGTGCTATTTGCCAATGCTTACAATTTTTCTCATACTTTCACTGTCAACTTCTCTTGTCTTTTTGCCTTTTCACCGAGAACCTGGATTAGTCCTTCCTATGTATGTGTGTTCTTAATGCGCGGATGCAACAGAGTGAAGTATCTATAGCCATTAAAGGGTTGCACAGAAAAGCTCATAATGGTAGACATGCCATTTTGACTTAGTTTAGGAGCTTAAAACTTTTGGTTTATAGACAATATTTGATATCCAAGTCAAAGGAACTGAAAATTAGCCAGACACATACTTATGGAGCCATAGGCTCCTGATGCCCCAAAAATGGGGGCACCTGGTGCCCCCTTAAAGGGAGTGTCTGGCCCCCTTAAGGGACCACTAGGTGCCTCAGTAAAGGAGGCACATAATGCTCCCCTTAGCAGGCATTTTCTCCTTCTATAAGGTAATTTTTTGCCTTTTCATGCGTAGTTCAAAGCTTGACTTATTGGGGGCATAATGCCCTAATACGGATGTATGGTGCCCCAATTGGGGAGGGGGAGGGGGACATCTATGGAAAGTATACTAGCATTTTAGCTATTTTGAGACATCTCTCTCCTATAAAAAGAGATCCTTTGTCAAAAGGAAAGATCTTGACCACCCCCATTGATGCTCCTCATTCTTGAGCAACCCTAGAGTCTCCAATGAGCTTAGAGATCCCCGAAACCATTCAAATATTCAATCTTTCTTAGAGGTTTCACAATTTCTAAGCCTTAGCATCCGATTGCTTCAACAAGTATTTTCCTTCTGAAATTTCTATTTATTTTGCTTTTTTTTATCATTTTAAGCATGCTTTCTTGTGTTTAGCATCATCTCTATGTTAATCTAGTCATCTTTTCCTATTCATTGTGTCTCATTATGATGAAAAACACAAAAAAGAGTGGTTAGGAATAGCTCCCATTTGGTTCATTCTCTTCCAATTGTCATTTATATTTATTTCCTTTTCAGATAGGGCACTTCCTTTATAGTTCTAATCCTTCTTCATGTTGTTTTTTTGCAACATCAATGATATCTTCTAGCAAAAGAGCAAGCTTGGGCTCCTCATCTTTGGCTAGCTAAAGAAGAGGAAATTGCAACCCACACACACATCTCCCCCATCAAGGTACACGTCAACAAACTCTACATTTTGTATTCCACTCCCAATTTTTTTCATTAACTTTGGAGCTCCTAGCTCTTGGCGACCACCATTCTTTCCTTTCCGACTCTTTATCATCTCCCCTTTCCTTTCCCATCTCCTTACACTTGACCTAAACCACTCATATTGCACTTGAGTGACACTAAATGTTGAAAGCCCAGGGACCAAGATGAGTGTGGAAAAAGAAAAAAAACAAAGAGTAAGGGAAGATGTTGAGTGCGCGAGGGAAGAAATAATCTTCCATAACTATTTGGCATCTATGGTGGGACAGCATGCACCCAAATTTTGCTCTTTATCAGATCTTTCCTTTTTTATTTACTTTGCACTTTGAATTCCAAAGGATCTCTTGTCATTTACTTTACACCTTCTATTAAGAAAATTTCTGGTCCGAGTGCATCTACATTCACCTCTCGTCCCCAAGTGGACAACATCATCCGACTCCCACGTAAGCTATTTATTTCCTTACAATTTTATTTTCTACCATTGCACATCTTTTATTCCTTGCACTGTCATTTACTTCTTTGCACCTCCCTTTACTTTATTTTCATTGTCATTTTATGTTCCTTGCATTGTCGTTTGCATTTTCGTATGCTCGTTGCTTTCCTTTGAAATTCATTATTCCTTTTGTTCTCGAGTGAACCAACTTGATCCCTCAATCCTACTTATTGCTTTAACAAGTTTGTTCAAGTTTGCTTGCATTGCACTTTTATCTTGACCCCCACACAGGCCCTCTTTCCCTTCAAGTAACAAAGAGCTATCTTCTAGAAATCCTAGCACCTCCCTAGTTAGGGTGCCAGATACGCCTCAAGCAAGTCACCAAGTCTTCTAGTGAGGCATTTTTTATGCTTTGTTTTGGTTTAGTTCGTTTCATAATAATCATCTTGTCTAATTGTTTTACTATCTTTCCAACTACCTCTTGTCCACTCCAAAAACGAGTTCCATATCGGCACCTCAAGAAAAGGTGATGATAGAATAGGGGAAAGAGAGTGAATCGGAAAACACTCAAAAAGTGGTAAATTCTCACCTTGGTCCCACACTCACATTGATCCGCGAACTTTCATCTCACGGTATCGCTCAAGCACTGGAGACGGTTCGGGTCATGTGGGAGGAGAGTGAGGAAGGAATTGACATAAAACATGAATAAAAGAGATGGTCGCAAGGAACCGCGGGCTCTACTTTATGGAATTGAACAAGATATTAAGTTAGATGACCATGTGTACCGTAGCATAGGAGATTAAGATGTGAGCTCAACCTTCTTCTTCTTCGGCCGGCCGATGAAAAAGAGTCCAACTGGTGATAGCTTGATTAATTTGTGCAACTTTAAACAATGAATCAAGTGAAGAGTTTATTAGACTTGATAGAGGTGTAGAAACTGTAACAAAAGATGAGAAATAAGCAATTGAAACCAAACTCACAGACTTCAGGGTGAGCCTTAACCCCTTTTCTGTGTTTTTAGTTATGTAAAAATGATGCAAAACTAACTAAAAGATGTTCTAACAGGTAAATAGACTAAATGAAATGAGTTAAGAAGAACTTATGAAGTGGATTGGCTTGAGTTGAAGCCGAGTTGGTTGAAGAAGGCCGGTTCGGGTAGCCTTGCACCCTTCTGGCATGACTTTAGTTCAGAGAATTATGCGGATGACCCCAATGTCAGAATTGAGTGTCGTTTATTTCTATGGATGCAGAACTCAGAGAGAAAGAGATCTCTTGTTGATGACTTCTCTGGAATCCATCCGTACAATCCTGTAGAAAATCAGAAATTGGATGGATATGGAAGAACATAACAGGGATGCACGCTCTCAGTGTAGCAATCTCCACGGATAGACGGCAAGTCAAATCGAGTGTCTCCAGTTGTAAATGAAAGAGGACAAAGATAAGAGCAACTCTTATGTTGAAGACTTTTACAGCAGGAGCCCCGAATTTTCTACAGAAGCCGATGAAGTTCTGTTGCTGTAGAATGCACGGATCGAGATTCTCTTCCACTTCGTATCGATCTCTCTCGATGTCGGATTGGCTTTGGATGTTGGGATGGCCTTTGGAGGGATCTTGGACGACCTCAGGACGAGCTAGGAATGGGGGGTTAACCTTGGTTCATTGCAAATAACCCTCAATTTATAGAGATGGAGAACCAGTTCAAAATATGGAAACTGGAATGACCGCGCCCCCAGCTTTCAAAGGAAGTGAGGGTGCTCAGGGCGCGCCCTCCACCTGAGTGCGTGCAGGGCATGCCCTCACCCTGAGGGCACTGTCTGTGCGCCCTCCTATTTCAAAGGAGACTGGGGCGCATTACGCGTTTCATTGCTAAAAATCGCTGGAACCTTTCAGAAATTGCTAAAAATTGTACTTGATAAGATGAACGCGCCCCTGACCCAGGGGGATGGGCAAAATAAATGATAATTAGCTGGGGAAACTTTCCAAAAAACCAGTTTAGAAGGTGCTAATCAAGGTAGTTTTTGGTTTCTGGAAACAGACCGCGTCCTCGCCTTTCAAAGGGAGTGAGGGTGCGCAAGGCGCGCCCTCGAACTGAGGGCGTGTAAGGCGCACCCCTAGTGTGAGGGCGCGGTGATCGCGCCCTCCCATTTCAAGCGGGGCGGGGGTACGGTACACTCTCTATCCTACGTGCATGTTCCGCGGCCAGTTTGGCTCCCATTTGTTGTGTTGAAAAGGGGGCATTAAACTGTAGCTCCTCAAGTCAATAAACCAGCCGGCATAACTTTCGAGACGTTCGCATGGGGCTTTCTACTGGTTTACCTTCTCGCGGAAAGCCAAAAACCGTGGCAGAGATCCGAAAGGGCACGGTTCCGGTCGAGGAATCTCGGGTCAACTCGGGATGACCTAAAATGATGAGCGAACATGTCTAGTACAGTCGAAAAACCTGAAATCATCGAAAAATCCGAGATTAACCAGGTAAACGTAAGATGAACCTCAGAAAAGTCAAAAATTACCAAAAAACTCTAAATTCGACCGAAACGGTCGTATGGCCTCGGTTGATGAATATATAGCTAGGATCGACTCAGATGACTTGAAAAGACCCAGTGATGACCCGAAAGGCCTAACATGTGATCCAGGATAGCTGTGTCAGTACATATCGAAAAGCCATAATGAAAGCCTTAATTGACCAACAATCACTAAAATGACTTGTCAGAAACCATGAATACTATAGAATACATGCGGGACTTCCGAGACCTTCAATTATGGACCATTCAAGGTCTATAATTGAGCTGGCTTCATGTTTTCACAGTTCACGCGTGGCTCTCGCTTGAAGGTTACGGTATTATTCCAGAAATCATTGGTCCATTCCCAACTCATGAGGGGCTCCACCAACGTCTTTAGCTCATCTCCATGAGGTAATCCAGATTAGATAACGGTCAAATAAAGATTATCACCAATGGAATAGGAGTCTGGGCCTCCGAATCAGGCCAATTTGGCGTGTCTACAACTTACCTCGCCTTGATGTCGGCTTTGCATGGGAATGGCATGTAGCGAAGCGGAGTGAAACGTAGAGAAAGTGTAGCGAAGCGAGATGAATCGTAGTGGAATGTAGTGGAGTGAAATGGCGATGAACTAAAAAGATGGCATCAAGGTGTAGATATAGACACGTTCAATGACCAGATTTGGCAAGACAAATCTCCTCAAGTCTCCTGGTTAACCGCCATGTTTCATCAAATCTTCCTATGTTCAATTGGTAAGAGATGTGCCATTGACACAAGAAAAGAATAGCCAACCCCCAACGCAGTGAGGAGTCCCCAAAACATGGGTTCGTAGGTTTATCATCAGCCGATAACCCAATCTTTGCGGTGTTCCTATACTGTGATAGGCTAAAATTTAAAAAGAGATTTGTTTTGAAAAAGTAAAAGAATACCAATCGAGCACATTTAGGCTCTTAGATTCATTTAAGTCTTACAAAAGGAAAGATTCAATTCGGAATGGAATGATCTCGAATTCCGAAAGGTAAATGTTGAAGCACAGACCGTGAAGATAACGGCGATGCGAGTTTTGATCAAATAGGAGGCCCTTGGCAAGACGAATTGACTACCACGGTGTGATGAATGGCAAGAAGGGTGTTGCAGTGGCCATAGTGGTAATAGAAATGAAAGATTTGAAGGCTCAAGGTGATTACCGAACACGGTGGGATATTGGAAAGATTGATGGGATTAGAAAATAGTGAGATTACAAAACAAGGTGGGATTCAGAATGATTGGAATTAGGATACATGATTCAAAGAATAAGGTGAGAAAGTGAAGATTATGATAGGATGTATGCAATGCAATGCAACTTATACTACATGATGCATGCTGGGCTCAAGAAACAAAAACAAGATTTATTTAACAATTACTTGAAGATATAGATTGTCTATGAGGTCAAGATACCCATTCGGGAACCATCGTCCCTCATAGCACAACTTTGGCTTATCCGTGAGTGTGAAAGATGACCTAACCGTCGTAGATTTTGATGAAGGGGATCTTGGGTCTGGTCTTCTCCACATTCACAGTCTTCAATAATAATGCATAAATAAATAGTAATACACTTAACATATGCTAATAACAGAAATGATGATGGTGAGTTTGCAATGTGATGAAATGCATTCTCACAAAAGAGATCATGTGCCTTGATGAAGACACAGAGCAAAAGTTCCTCAGTAAAGTTGAGGCCAAGGTAATGATGACACCTCCCCCTGAGAATCCTCAGGGAAGGGAAGTGGCGAGCATCGCCTTGTTGTGCAGTTCTCTGTGTTTATTCTTCGTGCTTGAAACACTCGGAAAAGGAGATTAGAATGCCAATATGGCTTATCCCCTTGCAAATTGCAGTATGTCTTGACCTTTGTTAAGGTGTAATAGCCTTCTTAAGGGTGTAAAAATAAAGCAGCAAATATGCAATAAAAGTAAAGATATGAATTCAATCCAAGCAGGGTGATGGAATTTTTTTGAAAATTGTGGTTGGGATTTGAAAAAGAAGTTTTGTGAAAATATTCAAATTTTTTGGTATTTATAAAATATTCCTTTTTTGTTTTTAAAATATTTATTTTTTTTAGATTTTTGAAGATATTCAACTTTTTAAAAGTTTTTTTAAAAATATTTTTTGGGGAGAAAAAAATCAGTATTGACACAAGTTCTCATAACTTGGTTGTTTTTTTCTAAGTTCGTTGGTAGACACCATATGCAAAATGGGGTTCCTTACCTAGAATCTTTATGACCTTCAACCTTTGATCAGCTAGAATTTAGCATTGATTTGGTTGGTCCACCTAGTCCTTGGGGGTTAAGAATGAAGAATTGTGGGAAAGTCCTTGATAGGCTTTGAAGATGTCGAGAGGGATTTCTCTACTCACACCCAATTGCCCGTTGGGGTTCGACCAATTCGGGTCTTTTCTTCTTTATTGACAAACCTATTTTTGTGGCACACATTCGGACAAGTTCTTTGACTTGTTGGGTCATTGCTCATCTTTTGGTGCCTTTTTACACGTTTTGGGTACTCATTCAGACAGGCCCATATTTGTTTAAACCTGTGGGGTTCATTGCCCATCTTTTGGCACCCTTTTTCTATTTGAGAAGTTGGACCTTCTAAGATGGCCTCCTACTAGGGCGGCAGATGCTTTCGATACTCTCCCCCTCTAACCCCTTCACCTATCTTGGACCGAACAAAAGAGAGTAGGGTGAGGGTTTTCCTTCCACCTCTGAGCCTTGCCTAGCTTCTCTCGGGTGTTGGGTCATCTAGATTCTAGGATCGGGACGTGTTGTGTGTGTAGAATGGTATCTACCCTCAACTCCTAGACAACAACCTAGAATATGTGGACTTAAGTCATACTAGTAGTTCTCTCCATTTTTGAGGTAGATTACATTCCATAGGTGAATCAATTGTTCGCATGCCTTGAAATGTAAAGAATTTGTTTAATAAAAACAAGGTAGCTACAAATATCGTCAATCATGAATTTCTCTCAATTAAAATTGTCATGTGAAATTCAAAATCATTTTAAAAAATATTGCCTTGCGGATGACATAATGATGATGAATGCAATTTCATGTAATACCTGAGAGAAGAAGAAGTTCATTGCTGATGACGGCTTTGCTTATACTTGCCTTGCCTTGTCTACCATGCCTTGCCTTACCTTGCCCAACTGCTTCCACTGTTGATATGTTCCACATTGAATCAAAGAGTAAGAGTCATACAACAAGGTGCAAGATGTGGAGGATCTGATTTGGCATGGCAGAACTAGGATTGATGACGTAGAAGGCAAAGATTGGGGTATTACCCGGGAAATTTCTCTACCATTGATTTTTTTTTGAAACTAAAATTTGGAAAAGGAAAGAGAATGTTTGAAAAGAAAAGTGAATTAAAGTGGGATCTTGGGCCTGGGAGTTGATAATGGGCTTGAAGGCCCAGAAATGGTTGGAATCAAGAGGCACGTGGGCCTAAGAGTTGAAGGTGGGCTAGAGGGCCCAATTGATGTTGATGGGCATGAGGGCCCAATTGGAGGTGATGGGCTCGAAGGCCCGATTGAAGGTTGAGCCCGAGGGACCCAATGAAAAGAGCAGGCACATAGACCCAATTTAAATGGTTGGGAGCAAGATTGTGATATGTGATAGGCTCGTTGGCATCATTGAAGAGTATGGGTGTGCAATCCTAAAGTTGGAGAAGTGGGGGCGCAGGGGCTGATTTCGAAAAAGTATGGGCACATGGGGCCGATGGTGAAGAAATGGGGGCATACAGGCCCGAAGTTGAAGGAGTGTAGGCATGTGTGCCTGAGGTTGATGAAGGGTGGGCACGTGGGCCCGATTTAGAAGATATTTGGGCACATGGGCCCAGTTGCTGAAAAACATGGGCACATGATCCTAGTTGAGGTGAATTACGTGCACGTGGGCCCGACTGTGGTGAATTGTGGGCATGTAGGCCCGATTTAGAAAAATTAAGGACACATGGACCCGATTGGGGAGAATTATGGGCACGTGGGCCCAATGGAAGAAAAGGAGAATGTAGGCCCAGTTGGGGAAAAGGGGCGCATGGGCCCAGTTGAAGGAAAGAGGCATGCAAGCCCGATTGATTAAAAGAGGCACATGGGCTCGGTTGAAGAAAAGAGGCATAAGAGCCCGGTTGATGAAGAGGGGCACATGGACCCGGTTAGATAAAGGGGGCACGCAGGCCCAGTTGATGAAAAGGGGCATACGGGCCCAATTAAAGGAATGGGGTGCAAGAGCCCAGTTGATGGAAAGGGGCACATGGGCCTGAAAAAGGGGCATAAGGGCCCAATTGAAGAAGAGGGGCATGAGAGCCCAATCGAATGGGATGAGGTATGGGTGGTGGCCCCAAGATTGAAGAATTGGGGGCCCATGGGCCCATTCGATGGTGGTTGGGAAGAGAACAAGGTCGTGGCCCTAAGATAGATGAATTGTAGGCCCATAGGCTGGATTGTTGCTTAGGAGGAGAATGGGGTATGGGTAGTGGCCCTAAGATTGATGCTAAGGGATTTACCTGCCTAGCTGGAGAAGGTCCCAATACCCCTTTGCTAAAATCTATGACCTTCTAGATGCTTGTTGATTCCTTTTCCATTTCACTGACCAATTTGGTCTCCTTACTTCCCAGTTCAGGGGTCAATTCAATCTAACCAACATCAGGGATTAATTCCAATGATTGTAATGGTTGATCTATACCTAGCGAATCCTTGCGTCCATCATTGGGATGATAGTCAACTAAATTTGTGATTTCTTCATCTAAGCTCCCTTCAATAGGCTTCTCCTCAGGTTGTTCTATGGAAGAGGGTATGCCTAGTCTAGGGGATTCCAAATACATAGATGGGTTTGGTTCAATATCCCCTACTGGCTGACTTCGATCTTGAGATATAGCGATGACATGATGAGAAGCTGATTCCTCTACCATGGCAGGAGCACAAATGGTTGGAGTGATTGATTCCTCTGCCAGGGCAGGAGCACAAGGGGTTAGAGTGACCAAATCGTCTACCATGGCAGGAGCATGGATGATCGGAGTGACTGGTTACTCTGCCAAGGAAGGAGAATGAAGAGTTGAAGTGACTAAATCATCTACTATAGTAGGAGTAGGAATGATTAGATTAATTGGTTCCTCTACCAGGGCAGGAGCATGAATGATAGGAGTGACTGGTTCCTCTGCCAAGGTAGGAGCAATAGAAGAAACAAGGGCCCTAACCGACTTAGGGTGAACCCTATTTTGAAAGGTTGATTGAATAGACAAGGGTTGTTCAATTGGTGTCGGCATAGAAGTTGGTTCAGGTTGAGGAGTTATTGGTGAAATTGGTTGAGGGGCCAAGGCTTGTGTGGTTGGCCAAGGAGCTGTTGGTGAAGTAGACTGAGAAGCTAAGGGCAGGATGATTGGTCGAGGGGCCTTTGAGAATGTTGGTGGAGTTGAAGGTTGGGGAGCCAGTTTAGGTAATGAGGTATTGGCACAATTAACAAGAGAAGCTTGATCATGCACAATTCATTGTGCCATTGACACGGGTTGCATAACCGGCTGAGATTGGGGCTTGGGTGGCCTAATCAACTGACGTCGAGGAGTTGGCTGATGATGATGAACTGAATGATATTGCATTAATTCCATGTCTTCTTTTGCTTCCCCAATTATTGAATAGCCTAGCCCATATCATTGCAAGAATTTTGCCTTGACAATTTCAAAATCCCATATTTCTATTTCTCCTTGTGAAAAAACCATTCTAGGGCTGCACCATCCGATGATCGCTTAAAAAGAATAGCAAGAGCTCTTCGATCATTTTGCCATCGAGATGATTTGCTCAAGAAATCATTAACATAGGTGAAAGAATCACCTGAGCCATTGTAGCAATGGTAGACTAGTGTTTGTGATGGAGGGATATGTGGGACTGGGAAAGATAGAGCAGATATTTCAGGGATGGCCTTCGAGTCCAAACGGTGCCTCAGCTCTTCAAAGTGCTCATCCATTTGGTTGAGTTTGTCCATGAATGCTTGAGTGAGGTTGGGTTCCTGAGCCACTGGTGCAAGGTATTTGGATGAACGGGCTGGAAGAGGTGGGTTGGAAGTAGGAACTAGCATGGAATCAGGTGGGTGGCCCACAACAGGGTGAGTAGGCAAGGTAGCACAGCAAGATTGTGCAGGAGAGTTGATGATGAGGGGCCTAGCTGTCGATTGAGGTGGTGAGGGAGCTTGATCTCCCCCGACTAGACCTTGATTGGTAGGCATCTTACCCTTAGTGGCAGATTGGATGACTACAAAGGTCTCGGGATCAAGGTGGAGAGATAGACCCTGGAGAAGTTGCTCCATGCTAAGCAGAGCAGGTTGAATTTCGGGTTCCCTAACGGCATTAACATGGCCCCCTAGTTGAACCATGGGTTGTTGTAGCTCGTACTGACCCATCTCGTACTCTTTTCTTGCCCGTAGTAGTTCGACATCCCGATGTGTCTTCCGGACCTTAGCATCATGGGCATCATGTCGATATTACTATAAAGATGGTTAAAAAAGAAAGCAAGCAAAGCACACAATTGAAGATTTTTATGATTTGTTTTGTTTGAAAATTTTTTTGTTTCAATTTGGTTGTTTGGAAAACAAGTTGAACACAAAATTAAAGAGGTTTTTTTGTTTTTTATTTTTAGGTGTTTTGAGAAAAGAAGTTTTTGATTGTTTTCAATTGTGGTGAGCAAGCAAGTTACGCAAACAATTTCTTAAAATGACTACTTAACATTTTTTGGGTTCCAACCTTAGATTAGATAGATTGTTAGCAATTTTTCACTCAAGTAGGTATGGTTCCTATTGCTTTAATCTTCAAGACCTAAGGTTTTCACTCAATCACCACGAGTAGGTACTTGGGTTCTTCGGGTTTTGGGAAAGTGGTACAACCAGCCCAATCGTGCAGAAAGGAATACTCCATGGATGGGGACTTTCAGAGGTCTTGATGGAAACAACCAAATCAACTAGGAAAGAATATCCCAGAAGAGAGGTTAGAATCCACCAAGAGAGTGTTTGGAGGGTGAGGGTGTGTTGGGAGAGAGAGCTCCCGCCTCGAATGCCCTATGGATCAGAACAAGTCCAGTACCCGATGCAAAAAGATAATGCAAAAGTAAAAATGAAGGGTAAGAGGAGAAGAAGAAATCAATATGCAAGAACATGAAATGATAAGAAGTAAGTAAATTGAGCATACGATATGCAAACGAGACAAGAAATCATGCAACAAAACAAACAATCTAGTGACTAGAACCGAATTAGAATGAAACTAGTTGCACAAATAAACCAAGCTAGCATGGTTAAAGACATTGGTTGTCCCACTGTGGTCGCCAAAAAACTGTCGACTCCAAAAACGGGTTCCATATCGGCACCTCAAGAGAACGTGATGATGAAATAGGGGAAAGGGAATGAATCGGAAAACACTCGAAAAGCGGTAAAATCTTCACCTCGGTCCCACACTCACATTGATCCCTGAAGTTTCATCTCACGGTGTCACTCGAGCACCGGAGACGGTTTGGGTCATGTGGGAGGAGAGTGAGAAATGAATTGACTTGAAGCATGAATAAAAGAGGTGGTCACCAGGAGCTGTGGGCTCCGCTTTATGGAATTGAACAAGAGATTAAGTTAGATGACCATGTGTACCTTAGCGCGGGAGATTGAGATGTGAGTTCAACCTTCTTCTTCGGCCAGCTTATGAAGAAGAGTCAACTGGTGCTAGTTTGATCGATCTGTGCAACTTAAAATAATGAATCAAGTGAAGAGTTGATTAGACTTGATAGAGGTGTAGAAACTGTAACAAAAGACGAGAAATAAGCAATTGAAACAAAACTCACCAACTTTGGGGTGAGCCTTAACCCCTTTTTTTGTATTTTTAGTTATGTAAAAATGATTCAAAACTAACTAAAAGATGTTCTAACAGGTAAATGGACTAAATAAAATGAGTTAAGAATAACTTATGAAGTGGATTGGCTTGAGTTGAAGCTGAGTTGGTTGAAGAAGGCCGGTTCGGGTAGCCTTGCACCCTTCTGGCGCGACTTTGGTGAAAAAAATTCTACAGATGACCCCGATATCGGAATTGAGCGTCGTTTGTTTCTATGAATGAAGAACTCAGAGAGAAAGAGTTATCCTATTGATGAGTTTTTTGGACTCCGTAGAAAATCAGAAAGTGGATGGATATGAAAGAACATAACCTGGATGCACGCCCTCGGTGTGGCAATCACCACGGACAGACAACAAGTCAGAATCGAGTACCGCTAGTTGCAAATGAAAGAGAACGAAGAGAAGAACAACTCTTCTGTTGAATACTTTTATTGCAGGAGCCCAAGATTTTCTACAGAATCTGATGAAGTTTTGTTACTGTAGCAATCACTACGGGATCGATCTCTCGATGTCAGATCGTCTTTGGATGTCGGGACGGCGTCAGGAGGTAGCTTGGACGACCTCAGGACGAGCTAGGCATGAGAGGTTAACCTTGGTTCATTTGGAATAGCCCTCAATTTATAGAGATGGAGAACCGGTTCAAAATATGGAAACTAGACCGACCGCTCCCCTGACTTTCAAAGGAAGTGAGGGTGCTCAGGGTGCACCCTCCACCTGAGGGCGCGCAGGGCGCACCCTCACCTTGAGTGTGCAGTCTACGCACACCCTGCTGTTTCAAAGGAGACGGTGACGCGTTACACGTTTCATTGCTAAAAATCGTCGGAACCTTCTGGAAATTGCTAAAAATTGGACTTGATAAGATTAATGCGCCCTCGACTCTGGGGTGCGGTCAAAATAAATGACAATTAGCGGGGGAAACTTTCCAAAAAACCAATTTAGAAGGTGTTAATCGGCGCCCCCGGATTGAGGGTGCGTAGGGCTTAATCCCAGTGTGAGGGCACAGTGACTGCGCCCTCCCATTTCAAGCGAGGGGGGGCACAGTACACTCTCTCTCCTACGTACGTGTTTCGTAGGCCGTAACTTGCAAACGGGACATCTGATTTGGCTTCCGTTTGTTGCGTTGGAAAGTAGGCATTAAACCTAAGCTTCTCAAGTTAGTAAACCAGCTGGCATGACTCCCAAGACATTTGCATGGGACTTTCTACCGGTTTACCCTCTTGCCGAAAGCCAAAAACCGTGGCGGAGATCTGAAAGTGCACGGTTCCGGTTGAGGAATCTCGGGTCAACTCGGGATGACTTAAAATGATGACCAAACATGTCTGGTATGGTCAGAAAACTCGAAATCATTGAAAAATTCGAGATTAACTCGGTAAACACGAGACGAACCTCTGAAAAGTTGAAAATTACCATAAAACTCTAAATTCGATCGAAACGGTAGTATGGCCCTGGTTGATGAAATATATGGCTAGGATAGACCCAGATGAGTAGAAAAGACCCAGTGATGACCCGAAAGGCCTAACACGTGATCCGGGATAGTCGTGTCAGTACATATTGAAAAGTCATAATGAAAGTTGTAATTAACCAACGATTGTCAAAATGACCTGTCGGAAACCCTGAATGCTACGGAATACACGCGGGACTTTCGAGACCTTCAATTATGGACCATTCAAGGTCGATCATTGAGCAAGCTTCGTGTTTTCACGGTTCACGCGCGGCTCTCACTTGAAGGTTACGGCATTATTCCGAAAATCATCGATCCATTCCCAACTCACGAGGGGCTCCACCAAAGTCTTTAGCTCATCTCCACGAGGTAATATGAATTAGATAACTCTTAAATAAAGGATATCGCTATTGGAATCAGAGTCTGGGGCTCCGAATCAGGCCATTTTGGCGTGTTTACACCTCTCAAGCATATATTGTTGTTTTAACAACATATTCCATCATTGTTTGTTTTTCCTTGTTTTCCTCACTCTATCTCTTGTTTGAGTTAGGTTTATTTTTTCATCTTGCATATTATCTTATTAATCTTCGCACTTGTCTTGTATATTTAGATCATTGTTTACTCTCTATCCTTGTTCATTTCACTTGCAATAGATTGCATTGGTGTATCAGGTTCACCTAGCTCCATAGGTCATTTGAGACTAGGGGCTCACTCTCATCCAAACACCCCTCTTGGCCATTAAAAGCTCTTCATCTAGGAATTCTCTCTTGGATTAACTGGGCTTGTTCACACCAAGGCCTCCATAAGTTTTCAAATGTGAAGAATTCCCTCTTCACTAATCAGGAAAATTGTACCATTTTATCATAAAACCCATTGTATCTTATTACCTAACATGGTAAGGAGTGTTAACCTTAGAGTGCTTAATGTTGTGAGATCATAGAGTCCAACCTATTTTGTAGTGAATAATACTCTCTAAAAATTCATTAACCGAAGCTCAAACAAAAATTTCACGTTAAGCATTTAGAGTTCTTTGTTATCACTTGTTTGATAACCAAAACTCAAAAATAGAGAAAAAACTCAAAAATATAATTTAAAACACCTAAAAATTAACAAAAGAAACTTTGTTTGATATTTTAATTTACTTGTTTTCAACCAAAAAAAAATTTTTAAAATATAGAAAAGCAACCAAAAAGAAAAAAAATTACTCGAAGTAAATTTGCTTGATAACTTTTTATCAAAATAAAAACACAAAACCAAAAAAAGGGCAAAACAAGCCAAAAAAATAAAAAACTTTGTACTTTTACTTTTTACCTCTTTTTTTGCCAATGACTGTGAGGTTGGGTTGCATCACTGGCATAGCAGATCAACATTATGTGTGTATTGCAAACCTTTTGATGTATTATCACTCTACCCCGATGTTGTATACACCGTCAACTAATCAGAGGCCCCTATAAGGAATCGTCATGCATAATTTGGTGCAACGAAACTAATGATTCCTATGGGTTCATTTAGAACTTGTCTCAATTAGAATCGAATGATAAAAATAAAAAAATGACCAAAATGGATTCCAATATAGATGATTCAGATTCATATAATCCCATAGAGAGAAAGAAGATAAGATTATAAAGCTCTTCAAATTGTTCAAATGTTCGGTTTCTAGTTGTATTCATACGAACTTCGTCCATAGCAGGTTCTCCCTTCGCATTGGACTCGAGAACTCTTCCCGAACAGAGCTCCATCGATCATTGACACTGTCTAGAGAAAGGAGGTAGGGAGGAGGCTGAGGACATATTTTTCACCCTTGTCTTAATAGGGTTTGGCCAAAACTAATATTATTTATAGAGATTTTTAGATTTTTTCAAAAAAACCTAAATCTCCATAAATTATGTTGTTGCCCCTATACTTATGGATAAGTCCTTATGTGTGTGACCCACTAAGCTTAATATCCTATTTGGTTGAGACCTAATTAAAATAGAACAATTCTATTTAATTTAATTAAATATGTTATTATAAAATACATTAATCAATCTACCAATCATGAAGGGTACAAGTCATCTTATGATCCCAAATGGCTATGGGAATAGTCTTGTCTCCATTGAACAATTCCATCATCAATTTTCGCATGGATATAAACCCTCATCGATCCATTGTCCCAGTCGAAAAGGAGTATGGCATCGATTATCAACTCCTCTATATGCCGACTCTATAGAATCATGTACTCAAAATCAAATCAATTGGAAAACTTCTCTTTCCAATTATTCTCTCTACTCTAGCCAAGGATTTAGAGTTTTAACCCATAAGACATTCGTTGTCACTTACTGAGAGTGGACGATCCATTATTGTCTGCTCAATTGCCTTCATCATATTTTTTTCTTGTACTCGGTCCATCGCTATACCAGATCATATAAACGGTGATCCCTAAGTCAATAGTCAAAGTTCGAGTTTCTCCCAACAAGATATCTTTGGTAACTCAAGTCAAAGGTCCAATCATGCAACCATGGTGATAAAAAACCTGGATTGATAGTTCGGCAAGATACCATTCATGATTTCTAATTTGATTAGTTCAGTGAACTCATTCGACTAATGAGCACCTGTATATGTATCTTAGTGTCTCCACACTAATGACCAATGAGATCGGTCATCCCCATCATATGAGAAGACAACACATACACTAGTCTATCCAAATTCTTGATGTCTTGTCTCAAGGATCCTATGACTATGAACATCTAGATCACATACATCTAAATGATCGATCTCATTATCATGATCAAATCATGATTCAATCATTTTTGCATATGATCAAGGACTTCATTATGATGTGTGCTAATGAGAGCTAGTAATGAAGATTTGCCTAAATATTTAAATGAGATATTTCTAAAAAATGTTGAATCATATCATTTGTTATTGGCTTGTAAGACATACATTTCTATCAGCCCCATCTGACCCCAATCAATTTCCCTCTTCTTTTGACTCTCACTCACTTTGGAAGGCACTCTCTCATACCTAGTACACTTAACTCCAAGACATTCATGCTATCTTGAAGGGCAAGTCACCCAATGACCACGTTTCCCTAAAGATAGTTCAATTATCTTTGCATATGATCAAAAACTTCATTACGATGTGCGCGTTTAATGAGAGCTAGTAATGAAGATTTGCCTAATTATTTTTAAGAGATATTTCTAGAAATGTCAAATAATATCATATATGATTGGCTTGTAGGACATACATTTCTATTAGCCCCATCTGAACCTAATTAACTTCTCTCTTCTTTTGACCCTCACTCACTTTAGTAGGCACTCTCTCATGCCAACTACACTTAGCTCCAAGACATTCAGGCTATCTTGAAGGGAAAGTCACCCAATGACCACGTTTCCCTAAAGGTGGCCCTCATATTTCTACTCTTTAGTCAGTAGCCCATCAGCTCGATGAGGCACCACTTGGCAATTCTCATGCTGGGCCTGTGTCCCCCAACTCTTCTCATATGATTCCTATTTAGCCCACATGGCCCCTAAAAGTTCATACCGTCATGACTCACCTAGTCTGCGTGATTTCGAAATTCATTTTGATCTTAAAATCCATACCATCCTAACCATTCCTGTCTAGTTGGCCCACTAGCCTCCATGTTGTCCTGACCACTCCGATCTTGACAACCTAAAAAAAGCACACATCATCTTCAACACCTTCACCACCTTGATCGTGCTGGTTCAAGATGACTTAAAACCCTCGCTACCCTGATCACTCCAATCTTGGTAGTCTACACAACTCGCTTCTTTGACCATTTGCTCTTATAGCTCCAAACAAGGCTACTACAAATGCCGTTTTGGCTTCACATAGTCCCTTGCTCGCCCCTTTGAGGCCTTTGTTTCTACCCTTTGTGCAGACCTTTCGAATGGCCAGCCTGTAATATTTCGGATTTTTGTAGCATTATTTAGGTTATTATCGTTGTGTTTTAAATTTTTTTCTTCTTTCCCGTAGAGTGCTTAAAATATTTTTAAGATGTTTATATAGATAGGTAAATATTTTTATTTATTTATATTATGTTTTATTAATTTAGTGTATCATTTATAGTCGATATTAATTATTTATTTAGTCTCTTTTAATTTTCTCTATCTCCCCAATTTTTTCTCTCTCCTTCCATTTGTATCCCTCTCCATATAATAGCCATCTTCCGAAACCGTTACCTCCTTCCGTTCTTGCCTCCTTGCCATTTTCTTCTCCTTCCTGCATCCTCTCTCTCACCCCTCGCCATCGTCGCCCGCCATCTCGCCCTCGACCTTCCTCTTTCTCTTTCTCTCCTCTCCATCGCCCTTCCCCACGAGCGGCCACTCTTCCGATGACGTCAGCCGCCGTAGCCTACCGATCGTCCACGCGCACGACATGCAGCCGACGACCTTCGCCACGCCATTGCCGTTGTCCGCACCTAGCCCTTCCCGCCGCCGTGCGACCACCCACAGCCAACGACCGCATCCGTCAGCACACGCCACCCACCGGTTGTCGCCCCACCTTTGCGCCGCCGTCTCACCCTAGCCCTCGCCTACGAGCATTGGTAGCCACCGCCCTTGCCGACCTCAGCTGCTGCCGCAGCCCTACGCCACCCCTCGTCGGTCACCGCCAGCGTAGCCTCGTCGGCCGCCACAGACGTCAGCACCTGCGCGCCTCCGTGCGGCCACCACCTCGCCTTGCAGCCATTGCTGCCGACGCCGTCCGCGTCACACGTGCGCCCTGCCCGCCAACGCGGCCACGGCTTTTCCCGCCGCCGTACGCTAGGACGCCTTCCGCCGTGTTGCGCCACCTATGCCTGGGCTCCCCCTACCACCGTGAGCTCCCCTTCTCTCTCTCCTATTCTATCTTCCTCTCTCTCTTATTGTCCAATATATAATTCCTCTTATTTCCTCTCTCTTTTCCCTCATGATTCGATGGCATAACCCTCCCCATTCTATATGTCTTTTCCAGCAGCCTTGGAGGAGGGAGATCTCTTATTTTAATGGTTTGATTGGTGCACTGTGTTCTGGATGTTCGATATCATTTTTGGTTGCTGATCTCCAAATTTTTCAGCATTGATCCGGTAGGCATCCTTGACGTGTCTACTATCATTAAAATTCTTATTTTAATTTTCCATGATCCATAGAGTTGACCTTTTAATTAAAGGGGTGTGTAGTTACGTTTCTGCATAATTTGTGAGTTAACATGGGTTAATTAGCTAGATGTGTAGTAATATGTGATGATAGGTGCTTGTCTTTGTTTATGTATATATATGAGATCATGCTTAGTTAGTAGTGTATTGTTGTTTCTTTTAGCTTGTCACCTAGTTACATATTAGCTTGAATATATTGAGTTAACCTTATTAAGTTGTGATGATAGATTAACAAAATTAGAGGTTATGGTGATTAATTTTCCAACATCTAGTTATGTCCATGTTTAATCATGCTTAGGTGTTTGAATGTTGATATTGTCTCATCTTAGTTCATTCTAAGCATGGTTGTCTAACATGGATTAGTTGTGTATATATTCAAGTTAATGTTCATAGTTTGTGTAGTTATTGTCATGGCATATTATTGTTGATGTTCATTGATCTTGCATATTGGTGGTCATGGCATGGCATGATTGAGTTGGATGCATGATACATTGAAACTATGAATGGAAAAATGAGCTACACCAAACTAGTTAGTCGTGACTCGAGGGCAGCGAGGGGTTAGAACCGTCTGGTGTATCCTTTGATCCCAGATCCCGTGGGCATCCTACATGCCACCACTGCCTAGGTGCACTATGAGATTTCGATTAGTATATGGTACTTATATATGATAGATCTGGTGGTAACTAGTTGAGGTGGCAAGACGACGCATTTCTTGCTAATGAAAATCTTTGTAGAGGATATGTGCATCTATTAGAGGATAGGTGCATTTGTGAATGTGGTCCTTGATTAGAGGATAGGTACACTTATTGCATGGTATGGTATAGATTGTCTAGTGACATATTTCATATTTTTAATTATCATGTTGTGTTGCATGGTGTATGCATAGTCTGTCTCATTTGTAGTGGTATCATCATATGGAGCATATAGTAAATGATTATGCATGTGTTTACCTCATCATTTTAGGTCATTATAAGGTATTTATAGGTGCTGGTTGGTGTGTCTATACGTGTTTGTTGATAGTTTAAAACGTGTGGATTAAATCATATGTTTAATATATTGATTAGTCTATATTTATATATAATAGGTGTAGGTCTTCATGATTGGTTTCACCTTTATTAAAACCCTCCTCTGTGTTGGTTTCATCAACCTCTATTAGAACTCAGAACCCCATGTCAAATTACCTCCTGCACTTGGATTTATCTAACCTTTATTGAAACCCCCCTCTTTGTTGGTTTTATCAACTTCTATCAGACCCCTACGTCAAGTTACCTCCTACACTTAAACTGGTCTCATCTCTGTTGAAACCCCTCTGTGTTTATGCTTTAGAGAGATGTTGTTTTGTCTATTAGTTTACTTGAAATACGCCGGTCGAGGCACGGGGACCTGCGCCTGGGGGCGCAGGTCGGGACTTCGAGCCTCCCGGCGGTTGATAGCCGGGCGTCCCCGGGGGGGACGACATGTGGGGTTCGTGGGGTCGAACCCTCGCCACCCGCGGCGCCAACGGGAGTTCTGGCCACTGGGCCACGTGAACAAAAAAAAGTTTACTTGAAATACAAAATTCAAGATAGACTTTGTTTAACCAAAATTATTTAACTAATCTATTTGAGACGTTGGCCGAACAATGTATATATAAGAACTCAGTGCTTATTTAATGTAATTTGAAAAATAGAAATCTAGTAGGAGCCTAGAGAGAGTCCGCCTAGGGGACGTGCCTGTTGTTTGGTGTGTTCGAGGGAGAGAGAGAGAGAGCGCGCTCGCGCGCGCGTCCGTGGTTGTCATAGTTTTTTTCACTTCTAAAATAGGTAAGCTGTTCCAAACGTGGATAGTTGGGTGTTTCAGTAATAATTTTAATTTTAAGATAGAAAAAAGTCTAACCAAACACCTTGTTAATTATGAATTTAGGTGCCAACCGAGCTTGGCTCGGTTGGGTGGCAGGGGTTCGAATCCCGACTGTTTCAGCCGGGGCCATCCCTGCAGGGCGGGGGGGTCATCCTGTGGGGTTCGAGTGCTCGTCTCGCCGGTGCGCTGTGCGGCGCACACTTGACCACTGTTCCATGTCCAAAAAAAAAAAAAAAAAGAATTTAGGTAGAGCAAAGACTCAACCGTGAAACATAATATTTCCGGTGACTTTTACATATCAGCTATACGCAATATAATTATATATGCACATTGTTAACTATTTTTACAAATCTCAAGAAAAATAAAAATTATAATTTAATATCACATTGAAATGTTTACGATCGTATACGTAGACTGCCATAGAAAGACTAAGAGTGAAATTTGAATAACACCAGAAATTAATCTAAAAGTTCGCTCCCCCAATACTCAAGGGAAGAACAAAATTATTGGAACAGACGATATACTAGGTGCATAAATATCGAAGCAGATGAAAATACGCCCAATCAGGTCGGAACAGAGCTGTGTGAAGCGTGAATACAGAAAAGACGAGAGATGTCTCTGACTCTTCCACCTTTTACAGGAAGGCCGAGAGGATAAGGGCGCCGTGGAAGAAGACGAGCATCAGCAAGCTCGCGGTAGAAGCCGGAGGCAGCGCCGCTGCGGTGGAGGCCGTATCTTCACCACCGCCGCCGTCGACGAGGCCGTGTACAAGCACATTTAGAAGAATCAGATCGATGAGCAAGCCGTGCAAGGGCAAATTGAATGCTTCGAAGAAGAAATCGAGCGCAATTAACCAGGGAGAGGGATGGGCAGCCAGAGCTCACCTCCGAGTGGGACGTCGAGGACCTGGTCGGCGAGGAGGTCCGAAGCGCTGGACATGTTGTTTACCTGGAGCAAGGTCTTCTCCGAGGTGCCGTATTCCCGGGCGATCGCCGACAAGGTGCTTCCCGCCGGCACCGCGAGCGCCAGATGCGTCACGTTTCTGCCGTTTACGAGATCGCAGCTGCAGGGGAGCGGGATGAGGAAGGTCTGCCCGACATCGATGCTCGACGCGTTCACCACTCGGTTGACGGCGGCGATCTGCTGGTAGGTCACCAAGCCCTGGAAGATGGTCCGCGCGATGAAGTCCAGGATGTCGCCGCTCTTCACCGTGTAGTTCGGGCGCCCGAACGCGGTCCCCGCGCCGCCGGCGCAGGCGCAGGGGAAGGGGACGCGGACGGTGGAATTGGCGGGGACGGTGGCGGAGGGAGGCGTGGCGGCGCTGATGTTGTTAGCTCCATAGAGGTCGGAGATGGCGTTCACCTGGAAGAGTTTGCGGATGCCGTCGTAGGTTGTGTTCCTGGCGATGTAGGCGGCCAAGCTGCGGCAGCCGGTGGTGGAGGAGGTGCATCGGAAGCCCGTGCCCTGCGCAGCGCAGGAGGAGAGGGCCGAGAGCAGCAGGAGTAGAGGCAGGCGCGGCGACATGGCGGCGGTGGACCACTGCTTTCCTTCTGACCACCGAGGAGGGGGGGAGAGGATGCTCTAAGTCCCGGCGGTAGGAACCGTTTTATGCGGGAGAGAAGTGGAAACCGTCTCCCAAAGAAAATAGTGAAAATCGAAGACCCCGACACGCAGGACAAGTCAACGCAGACAAGTCAAGGCAAGACCGGCTTTCAGATTAGATCGAGGAGCTTGTTGGGGCACGCGGTGGTGCCAGCTGGCTGGGCCGACTCCACGACCGTGGAAGCGCGTACTGGTCTTTTCTTTTTCTTTTTCTTTTCTCGTAGTAGACTAGTAACGGTCTTCATCCCGACCAGTAAACTGATCGTTTAATTTTTTTAATAGAATCTATCGCTAAAATTTTATTGGTTTGGTTCGTTTATTTGTTTTATGTCAACAAAGTTCATACGTGTATGTGTAGAATATCATTTGTATAATTAACATGTGGTTAAATTATGTCAAGTATATATATATATTTCTTTACGTAAATGATTACATACGTTAGTTATGCATATATTAATATTAAAGGTCATATTTACATAGTAATTGATATGACATTGCATGAATATGTGTGCATTAAATGAAATGACATACTGAGTTACATCAGATTAAATAGTCATCGCTCGTGGGCAACTGAGATTAGAACAGTCCGATACATCTTGTAATCCTGTATATCACGGTTTGTCTAAAGTGTCACCACTGTTTAAGTGCACTAGGAGACTTTGTTTTACTATATGTTACTGCTGTATATGGTAGATCTGGTGATAACTATTTGAGATGATAAGACAATGCATTCCTTGCCAATAAGAAAAGAAGTGATGATATTATATCAGAAGATAGGTGCTCTTATTACATGATTTAGTGTTATATGGTCATTAGATGTGCATTGGTTTATCTTAACTAAGTCGTGTTGTATAATATGCATAGTGTCTCATTTGTTGGGGTTTCATCATATAAGTCATATAATAACTATTCATGCATGTAGTATATTTTCTGGATTGGTTCATTTTTATTTTTAGATACTCGTAGATGCTTGTCAGTTTAAAATCTTGAGGGTTGCTTGGTGTTTTAAAATATGAAAAAAAGTCAATTAATTATTTTATTGACTAGTACTATAGTTATTATACAAAGGGTGTATGGTATTATCATTTAGGTTTATTTATTTATCCAATTTGGTGGATGAAGGGATATCTACTAAGTCAATGTGACTTATTCCAAATCTTTTAACAATTTTTAGGTAACCAGGTTTAGCACAACAAAAGATGGTGATCTGGATCTAGAAGAATTATTTGGAATAATATTATGTATTCTAGTTGAGATGGCATACGATTGTATCATGGTATGATTTAAGTTTGATAGAATTATTTACATAATAAATTAGATTCTAGTTTTGTTTTTTTTAAACCAATGTATTTGAGGGGTTATTTCTCCAGTCTCGTCCCCGAATTATATTCTGCTGCGTATGTGAAAATTTGGGATGTGACAATTCTATGGGATAATACTCTAAATTTCTAGTCAGAGTAAAAAGCATAATAGAAAAAGAGTACAAGATCCTATAGAGTCAGTTAACTAAGGAGTTGACAGTTGACAGTTCATGTTGTACTTCTTTTCTATTATGACATTGAATGGATGAGGTTTTATATCCAGGTGGTAACTAATGATGAAAATGCTTAATAGAGATAAGATTATCCCCATAGCCATTTAGGATCATAGGATGTGGCTTGTACCCATCATTATTGATATGCTGATTAATTTGTTATTGGATAATAGATATAATTAAATTAAATAGAATTGTTCTATTTAACTAAGTTTCAACCAAATAGGTTATTGGGCCAAGTGGACTATACACATTAGGACTTATCCATAAGTATAGGGCAATGACATAATTTATAGAAATTTTTAAGTTTTTATGAAAAATTCTAAATTCTCTATAAATACTAATAGGTTCAGCCAAATCCTACCAAGTCAATGATGAAAACATGTCCTTTCCCTCTTTTTTACCTCCTCCTCTTTGAAAGGCATCCATGGGTGATGGAGCTCAGTTCAGGGAGAGTTCTCGAGCCCAGTGCGAAGGAAAAACCTGTTGTGGATGAAGTTCATGTGGATACTACAAGAGACTGGATGTTTGAATAGTTTGATGGGCTTAAGATGTTCTTCTTCTTTCTCTCCATGGGATTAGATGAAGCCATATCAGGTATATTAGAACTCATAAAGATAGATTTTCAATTTTTATCATTCGGTTCCGATTGAGATAAGATCAACATGAATCTATAGGAATCGTCGCTTCCACTGCACCATATTTTATAGGATGATCCTTATAGATCATTGGCTTTAAGGGGGAACATTGTTTTGGCATATCTTCTGCCCACAACTCATCATCTTCGACTCCATTTCAATTCTTCCTTTACTTTACCTACATGCTAAGAAATTTTGCATTATGGAGCCGAGCTCTCCTCTTCTTCTACTTGAAAAGTTGTGCGATATATTTCCTTGGTGCTTTGCTAGTTATGAGTTAGTTTCATTGCCACTTGAGTATTGCATGTTTTTTAGTGGGAGATATTTTCTCTACATCAACATTCTTGCCTTGCTACCACTAAGTTTTTGAAATCCTTGAATGTAGCCCTTCTTTATAGTATGGAGCATCTTCGCAAAGAAGATGTCACTTTAGAAGACCCTATGCACTATGGAGCCCATTTCTTCTATTATGTTAGGAGTCAATATCCCTCGATGCTTTGTTGACTAGAAGTTGCTTTGTCATTGCTGGAGATTAAAGCCTCTTTGTGAAGGGTACCTTTACACCAAAATTTTTGTTTTCGACCTTCTTAGTTGAAGTCACCTATGGAGGCATTATTTTACTTTACAATATAGAGTATATGTGCTGAGAAGCTGGCATTGCTACCTAGTGGTTATTCTTAGTTTCCATTGAAAATGGCATTGCCTACTGATGCTTGAATCTACCTAGTATGAGTGCTTAGACCCAATCCCCCATCCTCACCCATCTTATTTCAGCTTTCTATAGTCAATTTTATTTCTTCAGCCTCTCCCCTTGGCCCTCTCTCACTCGTTATTGGCTATTTTTCTCTTTTTATTTTTACCCTTCTAACACTTTCTCCTATTTTGCTTACTTATGTGGCTACCGCACAACTCATCACCCAAGAATGAATCTTTCATGCACCAATTTAGAAAACCCTTGTGCCCCCGACCTACTCCCAAACCTTTCCACATCTCAAACCATTTTGAGGGAGACATAGAGAGATTAAAAAAGGTATTATTTCTCTCCATTCATAAAACCTAGCTTGTTAGCCTTAGGAATAGATCCAAAATACATGGAATCCTCCAACCCTTAGTCCCTTCTATATTTCCCAAACAACACCTTTATTTTAAACATCCATTTTGAAGTAAAAGTAGATAAAATTCATAGATGGGCTTTATGGTTTTTCAATAATAGTCTTACACATGCCCATCGAAACACAAATTGGAAGAAGTAAACATCTAGGTTACGTTCTATGACTTTTACATGCATACAAGTTCACTAAATAGACTGAGGAAGAGGTGGTTTATACTTAAAGCTACTTAATTTGTGCATTCTTCTTTTAAACAATAGGCTTATTAAGCTCGGGAAGATGGCCCAAATCTCAATTACAATTATCAAAATAAAATGGCCGGCGTTAGGAATAAACACCTTAAATAGAAGAAAACAATTTTAAGAAACTTGAGCTATTTTGATCAAGCAACAACTGGATTCACTTCACACCATTCCAAAGGACTAACATCACATTAAGCAAGAGCTGGATTTTGAAGATAAACTGAGACAATTGGAAAACATAGAAGATGCCCATTGGCATCAAAGAGCAAAGGTATATTGGCATAACTATGGGAATAAATGCACCAAGTTTTTCAATGTGAAGGTCTTTAATAGAAGAAGGTGAAATAGAATTCAAGGGGCCCTTATTACGGATGGTACATGGTTTAACAAATGGGAAGACATTAAATCTATGTTCAATGCCTAGTTCAATAACTTGTTTAGTGCACACCAACCCACTCTAGATATATCATAGTTCAATTTTTAGCTATTTGTTGTCTTTGGTTCAAGCAAATAGCCTGGTAACTCCTCTAACTATATATGAAATCAAAGACCTTCTTTTCCATGAAGCCAAAAAAGCCTATAGGACCAAATGGCCTCCCACCTTTTTTTTTTCAAAACATATAGCTGGTGGTAAACCAACATATCACTAACCTCATTACCACCATCTTCTCTAACCATAAGATCTCCCTTAGAATGAACCATACAATCATATTCCTTATACCAAAAATTGACCATCCCAAACTCCCTGAACATTATTGACCTATACATTTGTGTAATGTTATCCTCAAAGTCATCACCAAAATTCTAGCTCAGTGCATAAGCCTTTTCTCTTCTTTTTGGTTAGTGATTCAGTGAACACTAGTTGGCATTTGTGTCAAGTAGACTGGCTCTGTCTTGGAAAAAGAGAATGAGTTCTTTCAAAGGCATACATTGTAAAGATGGTGGGGTTTTTCTGACACTCAATATTCACAAAGCATATGATAGTATTTGGACCTTCTTGGAAAGTATGCTTAAAAGTTTGGGTTTCCCTATCTTTACAAATCACTTCTATTGTGTTCTATTCTTCTAATTGAATGGCCATATCACTAATTTTATTTAGTTGGCTAGGCAGGGTCCGGCAGGAATGCCCCCTGTCACCTTATCTTTATATCTTCTATGTTGAAGCACTTTCTTTCTTTATCAACATAACCACTTCTCAAGGAAAGATTTTTAGTTTCTACGTCAATAGGGGGCTTGAGGATCACCCACCTTTTGTTTGTTGATGATATTATCCTTTGTGGAACTGCTGAAAAGAATGAAATGAGATCCCCATTTGAAAATCATAACACTTATTAGGAGATCTCAAGCTATACCATAAATAAAGTTTAAGATTCATTCTATTAAAAATGTTCCAGTTGATTTGAGAAAAAGGTTATGCAACACATATTGCGTTACTCAAGCCTTACAAGGGAACATTTACTTCAAGATCCCAATGGAGCCAAAGAAAAATGGTATGCGACCTTATAACAATCTCATACAAGGATACCAAAGGAAGTGTGTAGGTTGAAAGACCAATTTGCTATCAATAGGAGGAAGGACCACCTTGATCAAATCAACTTTGAACCTACTACTGTGTCTATTAATAGATTCTTGCAAGGGTAATAAGAATATTGAAGAATATATAAAATTCTATGTGGTGGGATCATGCTTCCTCAAGTTAGAAGAAAATTCATTTATCCCAACGGTACTCTATCAACCAACCTAAATTAAGTGGTGGTTCGGGAATAGGGACTATAAACTCATGAATCAAGCATTGCTGATAAAGCTTGACTGGTATTTTATACATGATCAACATATTCTTTGAGTCTATGTCCTCAATTCTAAGTACCTTTGGCTTGAAATTCTTTTTGAATGTAAAATTTGACATGGGAATAGCAATGATAGCTATATGAAAATCTGGGAATAGCAATGGATCATGGAAAGAATGGGCCCTCCAAAGCTAAATGATCATGTAAACTTTTTCACAAAAATTTATGCCCTACAAGTCAATCATGTTTGATATGATTTGACATTTCTTGAAGTATCTCACTTACAATAAATGGGCATATCTTCATTACTAGATCTTATTATTGTCTATCATAATGATGTTATTTATCACATGTGATGATGATTGAATTGTGATCTCTCCCAAGATAATGAGAACAATTATCTAAAGGTATGTTATCTAAATGTTCTTAATCATAGGATCTTTGAGACAAGACATTAAAGATCCAAATAGTCTAATGTATGTGATATATTCTCACATGATAATGATGACCAATCTTATTAGTTATTAGTGTGAAGACACTAAAATACACATACATGTGCTCATTAGTGAAATGAATTCATTGATCTAACTGTTGTATAAATCCTAAATGATATTTTGTCTAACTATATATCAATATTTTTTTATTGTCATGGTTGTATGGTTGAACCTTTGACCTAAGTCATCAAAGATGTCATGCTGGGCATATCTTATTCTTTGACTATTGACTTATGGATCACTGAGATGATGATTTATAATCGAGTATAAGAGAAACTTACTAGAGAAAATTGAGTGGACAATAAGGGATCGTTTACTCACAGTAAGTAAGAGAGAATGTCGATGCGATAGTACTTTAATTTTTGGTCAAGGTAAAAAAGATAATTAGAAAATGAGTTTTTCAATTGATTTAATTTCATGTATAGCATCCCAATGTGTCAGTAGGCTAAGGGATTGATAGTTGATGCCAAATCTCTATCCGACCAGGGCAATTGGATGAACGAGAGTTTATATCTGTATAGTAACTAATGACGATTAGAGTCAATGAAGAGAAGATCATCTCTAAAGTTATTTGAGATCATAAGATATGTCTTGTATCATTAATGATCAAAAAATTATTTAATCTATTTTTAGATAACAGATTTAATTTAAAATAAGTTACCATTTTAATTAGGTTTTAACTAAATAGATTAATTTGGTAACTATGTGAGCATGCTAGTAAGAGTTTGAGAACTCAACAAGATGATGAATGCCTCTTACAGACTCCGCATGTTTGGTAAATATGAGTTTATTTCAATAACTATGTGAGTGCGCTAGTAAGTCACTCAGAACACTGCTTATTTAGTTACCAATTGCCCATAAACCAACATGTGTCCTTCACCTATGTATATGCACAACAATGTAAAGTAAAGTATAACTCACCCAACACAAAGGAAGATGATGTAAACTAAAAGGTAAATAAAATGAAGTGTTTACATACCAATATTTACAACAATGAACCATAATAAAAATAAGTTTAAGGATCACATCATCCTCTTGCAAAAGAACTTAAAAAGTCTACAGAAGAAAAGAAGTTGTTCTTGTTGTTGACATCATGCAAGGCACTAGAGCTTTAACACATTGATTGGCATGTTTAATTGTCTTCCCCTCGCACTCTTTGTGAATAAGTAACTATTATTCAAGGTTAGCAACACACCCCACTAGTAACCTGATGTGTGGGGCAGTGTCACCATGCAAGCCATTTAGTTGAAGAAGTTGGTCTAACTCATTGCACTAGAAGATAAAATCACATCCTTTGTCCTATACAACAGATGAAATGGTTGTATAACAAAGAAAGATGGGAATGAGTTTTTTTTTAATGGTACAATGTCAGTAACCATTACCTTGCATCTATAAAAATGTCTACCTCGGTACCGCAACATCATGCATTCATATACTCTGCATGAGCCATGGCCATGAGGGCAATGCAATGCGGGGGTGGGAGAAGAACTACTTGCCATGGATAGAATGGCAATGTAGAAGTGGGAGAAGAAAGCCCAAGAAACCCTAAACCAAGATGTGACAATCGTTCATACACAATCACTTTAATACATCGGCGTGCCTTCTTTATGACGACACATCAATTGGTGTGCATAGTCATGTGGACTCCTAAGAAAATATGCCTAAGGAAACTGCACTCATGCTTATTGAACGCCCAAGGAAGAACATCCTAAGATACTCGCATACTTACTAGACCATGTGCATACCTACATAGTAAACCATGCTCATGCTTACTGGACGTCGAAGTTAGAAATTATTAACCTACTCGCATACTTACTAGACCACACTCATATTTACTAAACCTTGTTTAGTGCATGCTTATCGAACATCCGATGAAGAACTTATGTAGCCGCTTGCATACTTACTAGACACAACACCAGGCAAGAAAAACACGTCGTTTATTATCAAATATGGTCCATCTAGATAATCACACCATAACAAGCAAAATCTTGAAAATAAGTCCAACACAATGAAAATAATTTTATACATTTTAGTGACGATGTAATGTCAATTTTGCATATTATGGCTGCTCAAATACTTAAGTCCACATGGCTTACACCAATTTGGGTGCCATTTATAGACTCATGCGAGGAGAAAGGGGTTGTTGTGACAACATCAGGGAAGGGTTAGACAATAAAGTGTCTTGCCTAACATCTTAAATTGTGTGTTGAGAACTACTCCTATCTGCAATTTTTTTTCTTACCCCTCTCCAAGAAAGACTTTGTCATGTGCCTTCAACCCTTCTCAATCTTGGCTCTTAGGACAAGAGGGACATGATACCATTAACCTTCTTCTTCATCATTTAAATGTTACAGTAAACAATATACATCAATAAAGAGTGCAAAAAATAAAAGTAGTTGTAAGGATAATGTAACAGACCTACGTTGGAAGTTGACATGATTGATGTTATGTGATGGGTAGAGGTTTAGGTTGAGATTGAGGTCAGCTATCATTCATAGCAATAAAATCTTGATGTGCTTGCGTGCAAATTCTCAGCATGTATTTGTAATTTGCTTAGCTTTTTACTTCTATTGCATATACCTCTACAACATTTCTGACTAGATGCATATACCTCATGGATGTTAACCTTCTTTCATCGTTTATGTTCATTCTATCTACAAGCATTATTAAGATTGACCTTGCATGCATCCCTTGTCCATTTGGTGATGATATATTTTTGCGACAAAGTTCTAGTTTGCATATGTAAGAATAGATGTATCATGTGCTTGCGTAATATGCTAGTGAATTCAAAATTCTTACAAGTATGGTGAACCCCAATATATCTACTTATAAAAATGTGATGTATGTATTTTTATTAGATGGTTGCACTAGTAGATCAATGGCTTTCAAATATTGGTTCTCAAAATTTTCATAAATTTTGGAGTATGCATCTAGATAGCTTGTTCTAGCATCTTTGACTACACCACACACCTTTGGAAGGTATACCTCATTTTAAGTTTACAACATCTTGCTCATACCTTCTATCCACAACAAGTTTCTCAAAGTTGTCAAAAATTAAACGCATTGCTTTCCTTACTTCTAAGTAATCCTTCAAGACTTTGTTAATGCTTTCACATCTCTTTATGCTAAACATATTACCAATAAATGTATTTCTCCCGTACACCAAAGCCCACTTCTTCCTCTCCTCAAACAAGACTTGAATCCTTTCGTTATCTTGGAGTTGATATTTGTCTAACATTTCCTGCCATGCAGATAGGAATGATTCTTTGTCTTCTTAGTCATATATACATTTTTTAAATCTTCCTTAAATGTACATGTGGTGTTGAAGACATGACTTAGATGCTTACATGTATTTTGGTATATGTGCCATACACATTCCATGATCAATTTCTGGTAGTTCTTCAACTATCACATATGCTTACTATCCCATGCATATACTTACTAAAGTGGGCATATAGTTACTACAGAGTGAACATTCTTACTAAGGAGTGCACACAGCTATAGTAAGAGTGTGTATAGTTAATACGATGTCTACATAGTAACTAAAGAGTGCATATAGTTACTGGGGAGTGCATATAAAGATATACTTACTAAAGTGCTTATAGAGTTATTGAATGGTGCATATACCTACTTATAGTGCACTTGAGTTACTGTGCACTCAACTTACCATGCATTGGACTTAATGTATCAACTTTGAGAGTTATTGTAGATTTGCATTGTTCTCTATGGAGAGCACTTGCCCAATTGCCCTTGTAGTTGGCTTCCTTTACTGAGCTTCACCTTCACATCACTTCAAGAGCTTGCGCGTCTTTGGAGCTTCATCTTTATTGAGTGAGGGTGAATGTAGTGAAAGTAAGGGCATGAAAATGAAGGTACTGAAGGCAAGGGCAAGAAGATGAAGAACCATGCTTTTAAAACTCCACGCATCCATGATGAGCAAAATTTTGATCATGCCATGGGTAGTCCCACGGCATCTAATGACATGGTGAACATTAATAAGGGACGTAATAGGCAGGTATGGGCCTGTTGATGCTATTTCACCAATGGACTTTGCTATTATGTCGATCATCATTGTCTGCCTCACTTGACATACTAGACTGTCGTCGATGTGGTGCATATGGATTGGAGACTGAGAGAGTTCTCTTCTTAAGGCATCTGAGGCGATCCTAACTGTATATTACTTGCATGGAGAGCTTTTTCACCAGTCCCATTGTAAGATCGAAAAGAACCCATGCATGTGACAGTAGCTTTCACATATCTAAGCCTATCATCTACCAACAGGTAGCAGAGCACAACCATTAATCCCCTTTGCACCCACATGTAGACAAAGCCAAAAGTCATCATCCCTGCACCAAGCTAGCCTTGTCTGTCATTCATCTTCTCTCGTATCACGTCGATCTCAAAGAGTATCTCCTGCTTAATCGCCACATGGGGCTACTACTTCCAATAAGATCAACATTCCCTCTACCGCCAGAGAAAAGACATCGAACGTGGGTGATTTTGCACCAACGACGGGCCTGCCAGATGATGCCGATAATTTTTTATCTGGCATAATCAACTTATGACCTCTAGATCATCAATTTAAACTGTATTTTGATTTTTTTATTTCTTAATTAACCTTTAAATATATTTTTATATATTATCAAATGTTTTAAAATAAATTATAATATATTTTTTATTTTTTAGAGCTATTGTTGGTAGAAAATATAGCATATATAACACATCTTTAAATGTAAATTAAATTTAAAAATATATTATATATAACACATTTAAATTTCTTCCTCATGAAGTAACAATGTTTTGCTACAGGTCTTCATCTTTTTTCATCATTTGCTTATTTTTTTTCTCTTTCCATTCTCTCCTCGCAAAGAAGCAGGGAAGTGTCTTGTCAACAACATGCATTGCATAGACCACATTTTATATTTGGAAAAATAGCATAGGTTTCCTTAGGCATCCGCCTAAGAGAACCTCTTTGTCCTAGATGTAGAAACCTGTGAGGCCCATCTCTGTCATATGGGTCTCATGAGTCAAATCAAGAGGCAAATCATAGTATTCCTCATGTTTTGTGTGTCTAGGTAGAAGATGTTCTCATGGGCAGACACCTAAGAAAACCTACACTCTTGGGAAAAGCATGCAAAATCCCAATCAAATAAGGAAAAGCTATGATCTACAATGCACAAATATTTTGGAGAGCCTTTTAAAAATACATAGAAATGGACAGATGGTGTGAGTAGGAGCCACCAAAGAGAAGGTGATTGTAGTACCCATGGCCCTAGTGCAGACACGCCAAATTTGTCTAATTCAGAGCATAAAACTCATGTTTTATAGGGTAACATGTATGATTGACCTTAGAATGATGCCAGGTCTTTTAAAGTTGATTTGGAGCTTCGCCGAACGAAATCGGATGGTTTCCGAAGTTTTCCGCAAAAAGCCATAATTTTCGAGTGAAAGCCACACGTAAATCGTGTAAACATGGAAATTACGTGAATGACCAATGCCTAATGATCATGCATTGAAGGTTATGCTCATATTCACACCCCGGACAAGTTTTGTTGCATGCCGTGCCTTTCCGGTTTGCCATCGGAGTCATTTTGACCAGTATCAGATCTTCTGTTCACTGCCCTAACTTCCAGACAAAATTCTGAAATTTTTGAGGGTGTGATGGCTGATCCAATGTTATATAAAGCTTCTTCGTCCTGTTATCTTTCCAATGCAACAAACAGCGTCGAATTCCGAGTTCGGGAGTGTTTGCAATGGCTTCCGGAAGAAGGACGCGCAAAAATAGTCCCATGCGCCCGGGTCCCTGGTCACATGCGCCCAGGACCCAGGGCACATGCCCATGCGCCCTACCAGTGAGGCACGTGACCTCGTGCCCTCATTTGAGCGCACATGCGCCCTACCCTTGAGGCACGAGGGAACCAGTTTTTCACCTGGACTCTACCACTGAACCGATCGACCGGATAAGGTCGAATTTTTCGGGAACAGTGCCATGCGCCCCCACTGGGAGGCACATGCACCCCTCAGTGGGGCACATGCGCCCTGGGGTAGGATGCAAGGGGCCCTATTTTTTAGTCTTGATCGCGCCGTTCATTCTCCTATAAATAAACTCTGATTCTGGTCATTCCAAGGGTAGGAGCATGACCCCCCAGGCATCTCAAGAAGTCCAACCTTCCTCCTGCATTGATTTTGTGATTTTTAGAGAGAGAATTTTGAGTTTTTAGAGAGAGAAAAGTCATTTTAAGAGAGAGGAAGGCTGTTCTGCAGGTGATTAGCCAGGTCTCTTTTCTTCGGACTCTACAACAGCGTGTGGATCTCTGCTACCAGAGCTCTCTTCATCAAAGTTCTTCCTCTCCAAGCTTTCTTAAGTTTTCAATTTACGGAACTTGATTCCGAGGTCGGGGCTGGTCGTCACGAGCTCAGAAGCAAAGTCGCGCCTGGCAGATCCTGGACTGCTGCTCGACTTTTTCGACAACACAGATTTGGCCATATCTCCCTCTATTAAACTCAGAATCTTTCTTTTCTTCTTCCTATATCTTTGTTTCGTGATTCTCCATCCTCCTATCATTTTTTTACATTTTTTTAATTATTTTTAGTCTGTTTATCCAAAAATAAAAAAGGGGTTAGAGATAACCCGAATCCGGTCAGTTTCTAGTCAATTGTGTGTTTCATGTTATTTTCTTTACATATACTTCACTTTGTCTAGTTCTAATTGTCTATTTCACTTGTTTGTTTGTCTAGTTGCACAGAAGATCAAGCACCCACCACGTTGAGGACTCTTCTTCATCGGCCGGCCGAGGAAGGAGAAGCTTTATCCCACATTCTTCACGCTAAGGTACACACGGTCAATTTAATTTCATAAATCGGAACCCGCGGTTCCTGGAGACCACATGTCTTAATTCCCTTCTTCTCACCCTCCTCCCACATGACCCAAACCGTCTGTTTGGTGATCGAGCGACGCCAAGGGATGAAAGTTCGGGGATCAATGTGAGTGTGGGACCGAGGTGTGAGTTGCTTTCCATGCTTTCTTCCTTTCTTTCTCATCCCTTCTTGAGGTGACGATCTGGATTCACGGACTTCCCTGAAAAGGAGAGGACCCCGTCGAATTTTCAGAGTCGACACCTAGCCCTATTGCCTCTTCTACTCATCGTTCTATCCGCTAATGCTCTATTGCACTCATAGGCATAGGACAAGCAAGGGCACTACATGGTGTGCAAGATCGCCTAGGTAATTAGTTTACATCCTGTTTGTTTCTAATATTAAGTGCCTATATCAATATCAGTTTTAAAATTGAAATTGTTACGTGATAAAGGTAGTTGTTTGGTTAATTATATTAATTTTAAATTTATTAGTGCAAACAATAGGCAAGTTAGGTCAACAATGAGCTCTAGGTGAAACTATGGCAGTCAACAATATCCGGCGAGATGGGCTGTCTCAAGGTTGTGGGAGGTAGGCTTTAAGAACAAGCGTTGATGAAGTCCATGGTGGGGCAGAGGAACTATGATGTCATAAGAGGCAAGATCAGAGAAGAAAGATTCTCATACGTCAAATGGCTACAAGGTTCTTGGAAAAGGGGCAACTGAAGAGATCAACTCTATGCATAGAACTAAGTTTGTTTTGTGCATTAATGGGGGTGTTTAGTCATTTTTACTGTGGCAAACCTCTCTTGCGGAAACAAGTTGGTACTCGCATGTGTCGACTCTGAAAATTCGACGGGGTCCTCTCCTTTTCAGGGAAGTCCGTGAACCCAGATCGTCACCTCAAGAGGGGATGAGAAAAGAAAGGAATAAAGCTCGGAAAGCAACTCTCACCTCGGTCCCACACTCACATTGATCCCCGAACTTTCATCCCTTGGCGTCGCTCGATCACCAAAGAGATGGTTTGGGTCATGTGGGAGGAAGGTGAGAAGAAATAAACGTGGTCGCCAGGAACCGTGGGTTCCGATATATAGAATTAAAATGACCGTGTGTACCTTAGCGTGAAGAATGTGAGTTAAAGCTTCTCCTTCTTCGGCCGGCCGATGAAGAAGAGTCCTCAACGTGTGGGTGCTTGATATTCTGTGCAACTAGACAAATAAACAAGTGAAATAGACAATTAGAACTAGACAAAGTGGAGTATATGTAAAGAGAATAATATAAAAACACACAATTGACTAGAAATTGACCGGATTCGGGTTATCTCTAACCCCCTTTTTTTATTTTCGGATTAACAGAGTAAACGTAATTAAAAAAATTTAAAAAAATGATATTAGGATGGAGAATCACCAAACAAAGAGATAGGAAAAAGAACTGAAAGATTCTGAGTTGAATAGAGGAAGATATAGCCAAATTTGTGTTGTCGAAAAAGCCGAACAGCAGTGCAGGATCTGCCAGGCGCGACTTTGCTTCTGTGCTAGTCATGACCAGCCCCGACCTTGGAATCAAGTTCCGTCGATTAAAAACTGAAGAAGACTTGGAGACGAAGAACTTTGATGAAGAGAGCTCGGGCAGAAGACATCCACACACTGCTGTAGAGGTCGAAGAAGAGAGACTTGGCAGATCACCTGCAGAACAGCCTTCCTCTCTCTTGAACTGACTTTTCTCTCTCTAAAAACTCGAAATTCTCTTTCTAAAATTCACAAAATCGATGCAGGAGAGAGGTTGGACGTCTTGAGATGCCTGGGGAGTCGTGCTCATGCCTTTGGAACGACCAGAATCGGATTTAATTTATAGGAGAACAAAAGGCGTTATCAAGGCTAAAAAATAGGGGCCTTGCGCCCCACCCCTGGGCGCATGCGCCCTGGTGCAGGGCGCATGCGCCCCACTGAGGGCGCATGGGCACAAATCTTGAGAATTTTGGTCTTATCTGACCATCGGTTCAGTGGTAGAGTCCCGGTGAAAAACTAGGTCCCTCGTGCCTCAAAGGTGGGGCGCATGTGCCCTCAAGTGAGGGCACAAGGTCACGTGCCTCACTGGTAGGGCGCATGGCCATGTGCCCTGGGTCCCGGGGTCATGTGACCAGGAAGCCGGGCGCATGGGACTGGTTTCGCGTGTCCTTCTTCCGGAAGCCATTGCGAACACTCCCGAACTCGGAATTCAACGCCGTTTGTTGCGTTGGAAAGATAACAGGCCGAAGAAGCTTTCTATAGCATCGTATCAGCCATAACACCCTCCAAAACTTCAGAATTTTGTCCGGAAGTTAGGGCAGTGAACAAAAGATCCGATACAGGTCAAAATGACTCCGACGGCAAACCGGAAAGGCACGGTATGCAACAAAACTTGTCCGGGGTGTTAACATGACCATAACCTTCAATGCATGATCATTAGGCATTGGTCATTCAGCCAATTTTTGTGTTCACACGATTTACATGCAGCTTTCGCTCGGAAATTACGGCTTTTTGCGGAAAACTTCGGAAAACATCCGATTTCATTCGGCGAAGCTCCAAATCAACTTTAAAAGACCCGGCATCATTATAAGGTCAATCATACATGTTACCCTATAAAACATGAGTTTTATGCTCTGAATTAGGCGAATTTGGCGTGTCTACAGCCTGCAGTAGCTCTTGTCTTGGCTACCTGGGTGGTCATCGCCACCTTGCTGGCAGCAATTCTTGCTTGCATGAGGTGGTGTGTGGTTGGCCTGCAATGTTAGATGTTATAAACATTGAATAAGGGATATTTTTTTATTTTTTTATTATGAGAAGATATGTTACGTGTGTGTTAAAAGAGAGAGATCATTGTAAGGAGATGGGTATTTTCTATTTTAATGATAAAGAGTTTCTATTTCAAGGGAGTTCAAGTAGAAACTCACATAAGTTGCCTTAGCTTTAAGAATATGGGCTTTAATAAAGAGTTTAAACTTAGCCCATGGGTTACCATGTGGAGAGACATAAATATGGAGGTCCTTCCCACCCCATTGTACACACTTGCACACACCTGAGCCTTCTCAAGCATCTTCTTAGAGTAGTTCTTTTGAATTTTTCTCTATTTTCTTTGTGTGATTTGGTTGAAATAGTAGTCTCTTTTCATTCTCTTTATTCTTATTCTTTGATTTAATATAGCCTAGAGCAAAGTTTTTGACTGTACCTTCATTTTCAACCAAGTGGTATCAGAGCTCAAAATCCTTCTAAGCTATATCTTACCATTTTTCTTTAGTTCTAATGGCATCAAACTTGGTGCAATATTTGATTCCCAAGTTGACTCAACTATGAGAGTTGGTGTATCTAGATCAAGGCATTCTTCAGATCGCAAGATCTGTTGGAGATCGTATGTGATAAGTATGTTGAACCCACTACCAAAGTAGAGGTTGGTTATACTCGAGAGCAAAGGAGTGCTCTAAGAGACCAACACAAGAAAGATAAAAAAACCTTCTTCCTTCTCTACCAAGGGTTGGATGAGATGACATTTGAGAAGATTGTTGACGCAACAACAAGCAAACAAACCTGGGAGAGCCTAGGCAAAGACATAGATTGATTGAAGCAAATTCACCTTCAAACTTTGAGGGCTGAGTTCGAAGTTGCTTATATGAAGGAGGAAGGGAGTATTTCGAGCTACTATTCATGATTACTTGTTATTGTGAATCAGATGAAGCGGAGTGGTGAAAAAATTAAGGAGATCCATGTCATTGAGAGAGTGCTTTAGTTGCTTACACTAAAGCTTGAGCATGTTGTCATTGTCATCGAGGAGTCAAAAGACTTGGAGACGCTTTCTCTTAAGGAGCTTGTTGGTTCGTTGCAAATCCATGAGCAATAGATCAACAAGTTGTCGCAACCCACTACATTTAACCATGCACTAGAGTCTAAGTTGACTTAATGACCAAACAAGGAGCCAACAACCATGGAAGAGGTCATGGTCATGGACAAAAACAAAGGAGAGAAGGTGATGATCTCTCCTAGGGAATTCTGATGCAGGTCGTAGGTGAGGCAAGCCCAGATGTTCTCTCAAGAACATAAAGTGCTAACTACCAAAGATATGGGCACTATACATCAAAATGTCATAACAAAAAGGTGAATCGAGGTGAGCAATCTAACTATGTTGATGCTTCAATTGTTGAGGAGAACCCGACACCTCTCCTTGTTCGGGAGGAGATATCGGACCAGTAAAATGTGTGGTTTCTTGATTTAGGAGCTAGTCACATGTGAAAAAAGGAGCTCTTTGTGGAACTTTCTAACCAAGCTCATGGTACTGTCAGTCTTGGAGATTGATCAAAGCTCCAAGTAGAAGGAAAGGGAAGAGTTCGAATTCTATAAAAGGATTGTATGCTCCAATACATTTTGAATGTGTACTATGTTTCTAACATGAAAAGCAATTTTCTTAGCATCAGATAGCTCTTAGAAAAGGGCTACATAGTACATATGAAAGATTTGATGCTTATCTTAAGAGATCAAAAGGGGTGACACATTGCAAGAGTGCAAATGTCGAAGAATAGAATATCTCTCTCTATTTGAAGATTGTACCAAAGTAGTGTCTCTATGGACTCATTGAGAATGAGTAATGGAGATAACATTTGCAGTATGGGCATCTCCAATTCAACAACTTGAAGCAGCAAGCATCAAGAGGTATGGTGAAAGGTCTGCTTGTAATTAAAGATCCAACTCATATATGTGAGTCATATACATTGGGAAAGTAGCACCACTATCCTTTTCCCAAAGAAACTTCGAGAAGAGCATCTGCGCCATTGGAATTGGTGCACACCGACATATGTGGTCCTCTTGGGCCTATGTCACTTAGAGGTATTTGGTATTTTATTAACTTCATTGATAATTGTAGTACGTAATTGTGGATTTATTTCCTAAAACAAAAGTCAGCAACTTTTGATGTATTTAAACATTTTAAAGCTCGAGTGCAGCTAGAGAGTGATCATAGGATAAAGTCGTTAGGCCTAACTAAGGTGGCGAGTACACCTTGGATATGTTTAAAAGTTATTATAAAAAGGAAGGCATCCAACAGCAGTTTACAACTACATACATGCTACAACAAAATAGCATCGCCGAAAGAAAGAACTGCATCAAGTCTTAAGATGGTAAAGACTATGATGAAAGAGAAAGATCTGCCTAAATCATTTTGGGCAAAGGCAACTGCTTGTACTGCCTACCTCAACCGGAGTCCAACAAAGGCCTTGAAGAACATTACCCCACAAGAAGCATAGATTAGAGAGGCATTTTTGGGTGCATTGCTTATACACAAGTACCAATTGAGAAAAGAAAGAAGATAGCGATCATGGAGAAAGGTGCATCTTCATTGGCTATAGTGGTGAGTCAAAAGCTTACATCTATATAATCTTCTCAAGAATGAAATCGTGAAGAGTAGAAATGTCATCTTCACGAAGTAGAATCATGGAGATGGACTAAGAAAGCCCAACAAATAATGATGGACGAAGTAGAGGTTGAGCATCAACAACCTCTGTAGCAACATGCTGATAGAAATGTATATCCTACAAGCCAATCATATGTGATATGATTTTACATTTCATGTAATATCCTATTCAATATTAATGACATTTTCTTTATTATTTGCACTATTTAGATGCGTCTATCATAATGAAGTCCTAGGTTGCATGCAATGATGATTGAAACATGACGAGATCATAATAATGAGATCAATCATCTAGAAGCATGTTATCTAAATGTTTCTAGTCGTAGGATTCTTGAGACGGGACATCAAGGATCCAGTAAGACTAGTATATATGATATCTTCTCATGAGGATGATCGATCTCATTGGTTATCAGTGTGGAGACATTAAGATACATGTACATGTGCTCATTAAAGGAATGAGTTCACTGATCTAACCAGTATAAAATCCCAGAATGGTATCTTACCGAACTGTCGATCAGGGTATTATATCATCACGGTTGCACGGTTGGATCTTTGACCTGAGTTGTCAAAGATGTCTTGCTAGTTGTACCATTTGACTATTGACTTATGGATCACTTAGTATTGTGATCCTGTATAGTTAATGAATTGGGTATATGGAAAACCTAGTGGAGATAATTGTGTAGATAATAGGGGATTGTCCACTCTCGATAGGAAAGAGAGGATGTCCTATGGATAGTACTTTAAATCCTTGGCCAAGGTAGATAGGATAATTACCGTACTCCTATCTAACTGAGACATTGAATGGAAGAAGATTTATATCCATGTGATAACCGATGATGAAAAGGCTCTTTGGAGAGGAGTTCATCCCCGAAGTCATTTGGGATCATATGATATGGCTTATACCCTTCATAATCAGTAGGCCATTAAATCTATTATGAGATAATATATTTAATTTAAAAGAAGTTATTCTTTTAATTAGGACACAACCAAATGGGCTCTTGGGCCTAGAAGGTCACACACATAAGGACTAATCTGTAAGTTTGAAAGCTTGAGTTAATTTATAGAACAAGGAGGGGTTTTGTGTAAAACTCTTAGTTCTATAAATAATAGTGATGAGAACGCAAACCCTAACAAGCCAAGTGATCTCTCTGCACCCCAGCCACCCTTCTTCATCATATCCCACCGCATTAGCCTCCATTCAATGGTGGAGTTCCATTCGGGAAGAGTGGTTGACGCTGGTGCGAAAGAGAACCTGACTTCAGAGGCAGTACATGTGGATACGACCAGAAGCCATACACTTGAATGGCTTGGAGAGAATGAGAATGCTCGATCTTCTCTGATCTATAGGGATTGTTTGAATCTCACAAAGGTATGTGTTCAAAATCGTTTCAAATACTAGTTTCGGCGATGTTGTTCGGTTTCAATCGAGACCTAGACATTGATATAGAGGAATCAAAAAAATTTTGTTGCGCCAATCTGATTGGACCAATTCCCAACACATGCACCATCTTTTCAACAAACACCTAATAATGTAAGAGCAACATCAACCCAAAGCACTCCACCATCGCAACACTTAAATTATTCTTTGAGTATAACCCCAATTAAGATGAAGAGTTAGAGAGATTTATGAGCAACCAAAATAAAGGGGAGGTATAAATCTTTTTATTTATATGCAAATCATGAGCCTCTCACATATGATGAGACTATGGAAGAACCTTGTTGGAGAGAGGTTATGAAGAAGAAATTTAGGCCTTTGAGAAGAACAAGGCCTTCTAGAGGGACATAAAGCTATCAGCGTCAAATGGATCTATAAGACCAAACGTAATGTTGATGGAGAAGTTGAAAGACACAAGGCAAGGCTTGTAGCTAAAGGCTATAAGCATGGCATAGACTATGATGAAGTCTTTGCTCCAGTTGCTCGACTTGACATGGTGAGATTGTTGATTTCTCTTGTAGCTTATCATAGTTAACAAAAAAAAACATCAACTAGACATCAAGTCCACATTCTTGCATGGCACTTTAGAAGAAGAAGTTTTTATTGATCAACCTAAAGGTTTTGCCATAAAAGGTTAAGCACAAAGTATATAAATTAAAGAAAAGCTCTTTATGGGTTAAAACAAGCCCCAAGGACATGGAATTCTTGAATTAACAACTATCTACATCAAAATGGATTCATACAATGCCCATATGAGCATGTTATCTATGTGAAGCACGGTGATAATGGAGAGTTGATCTTTATATGCCTTTATGTGGATGACCTCTTATTTATAGTGAATAGCCAAACAATGATTGAAGACTTCAAAAGGTTCATGCATAGAGAGTTCGAGATGATAGATTGTGGACCTATGTCCTATGTTCTCAGACTTTAAGTGAAGCAAGAAGAAGAAGTATCTTCATCTTCCAAAGAAACTATGCAAAAGAAATTCTTCATAGATTCAAGATGGAGAATTATAATATTGTTTGTACACCTATTGCTACAAACTTGAAGTTGGCAAGAGAAGGAGAAAGAAGCACCATAGATTCAACTCTATATCAAAGTTTTGTTGGATGTTTGAGGTACCTTACCATTACAAGACCTAATATTGTTTATGTAGTTGGTCTGATGAGCAGGTACATGGATTGCCTAAGAATACTCATTGGGTTGCTACAAAAAGAATTCTAAGAAATGTCAAAGGCTCAGTTGAACATGGTCTCTTCTATCCCTAGGGCAAAGAAGCATAGTTACTTGGCTATTCAGACAGTTGTCGACTCTGAAAATTCGACAGGGCCTTCTCCTTTTAAGGAAAGTACGTGAACCCAGATCGTGACCTCAAGAGGGGATGATAAAAGAAAGGAATAAAACTCAGAAAGCAATCTCACCTCGGTCCCACACTCACATTGATCCCCGAACTTTCATCTCTTGGCATCGCTCGATCACCAAGGAGACGGTTCGGGTCATGTGGGAGGAGGGAGAGAAGAAAGAAATTAATACATGTGGTCGCCAGGAACCGTGGGTTCTGATTTATATAAATTAAAGATTGAAAGATGACCGTGTGTACCTTAGCGTGAAGAGTGTGGGTTAAAGCTTCTCCTTCTTCGGCTGGCCGATGAAGAAGAGTCCTCAACGTGTGGGTGCTTGATATTCTATGCAACTAGAAAAACAAACAAGTGAAAGAGACTATTAGAACTAAACAAAGTGGAGTATATGTAAAGAGAATGACATGAAACACACAACTGACTAGAAACTGACCGGATTCGGGTTATCTCTAACCCCTTTTTTTATTTTCGGATAAACAGACTAAAAATAATGCAAAAAAATATAAAAAAATTATAGTAGGATGAAGAATCACGAAACAAAGAGATAGGAAAAAGAACAGAAAGATTATGAGTTGAACAGAAAAAGATATAGCCAAATCTGTGTTGTTGAAAAAGCCAAGCAGCAGTCCTGGATCTGCCAAGCGCGACTTTGCTTCTGCACTCGTCACGACCAGCCCTGACCTTAGAATCAAGTTCCATCGATTCAAAACTCAAGAAGACTTGGAGATGAAGAACTTTGATGAAGAGAGCTTGGACAGAAGACGTCCACACACTGCTGTAGAGGCCGAAAAAGAGAGACCTGGCTGATCACCTGCAGAACAGCCTTCCTCTCTCTTGAACCGACTTTTCTCTCTCTAAAAACTCGAAATTCTCTCTCTAAAAATCACAAAATTGATGCAGGATTGTGGTTGGATGTCTTGAGATGCCTGGGGGGGTCATGCTCATGCCTTTGGATTGACCAGAATCAGAGTTAATTTATAGGAGAACGAGCAGTCTCATCCGGGCTAAAAAATAGGTGCCTTGCGCCCTACCCTTGGGCGCATGCGCCCTGGTGCAGGGCGCATGCGCCCCACTGAGGGGCGCATGTGCCCCCAGTGAGGGCGCATGGCACAATTCCCAAAAAAGTTGGTCTTATCCGTCGATCCGTTCAGTGGTAGAGTCCCGGTGAAAAATTGGGTCCCTCGTGCCTCAAGGGTGGGGCGCATGTGCCCTCAAGTGAGGGCACGAGGTCACGTGCCTCACTGGTAGGGTGCATGGGCACGTGCCCTGGGACCCGGGGGCATGTGATCAGGAACCTGGGCGCATGGGACTGTTTTTGCGCGTCCTTCTTTCGGAAGCCATTGCGAACACTCCCGAACTCGGAATTCGATGCCGTTTGTTCCGTTGGAAAGATAACAGGCCGAAAAAGCTTTCTATAGAATCTGATCAGCCATCACACCCTCCAAAACTTTAGAATTTTATCTGGAAGTTAGGGCAATGAACAGAAGATCCGATACAGGTCAAAATGACTTCGACGGCAAACCAGAAAGGCACGGAACGCAAAAAAACTTGTCCGGAGTGTGAATATGACCATAACCTTCAATGCATGATCATTAGGAATTGGTCATTCAGCCAATTTCTATGTTTACACGATTTACGTGTGGCTTTCGCTCGAAAATTACGGATTTTTCGCGAAAAACTTTAGAAGGCATCCGATTTCGTTCAACGAAGCTTCAAATCAACTTTAAAAGACCCGGCATCATTCTAAGGTCAATCTTACATGTTACCCTATAAAACATGAGTTTTATGCTCTGAATTAGGCGAATTTGGCGTGTCTACAACTTGCCTCGCCTTGATGTCGGCTTTGTAAGGGAATGGCATGTAGTGAAGCGGAGTGATTCGTAGTGAACTGTAATGGAATGCAGGTGAACGTAAATGAATGTAGCAGAATGGAATGGTGATGAACTGAAAAGGTGGCATCAAGGTGTTGATATAGACACGCTTATATACCCGATCCAGCAATATGAATCTCGCTGAGTATTCTAGATCGCTTTCATGTTCCATCAAAACCTCATATAATTCGCTGGTAAAAGACATGCCCTTGGCACGAGAGATGAAAAAGTAAATGATAAAGGATAAAAGGATGTAGCCAACCCTCAGCGTGGTGAGGAGTCCTCGAATTCGTAGGTTCATCATCAGCCAGCAACCCGAACTTTGCAGTGTTCTTGTACTGTGATGGGCTAAAGTTTGTAAAAGAGAAGTTGATCTTAAAATGAAAAGAATACCAATCCTTCATATTTGGAATCTCAAGTTCATTCAAGTTTCACCAAAATACTCAGTTTAATTCTGAGTGGAATAATCTCAAATTCTAAAAAGGGTTCATTTAAGCATAACACAATTGCTCGGGTATCGTGAAAACCATGAATCATGTTCTGGCAGAAAACTCGGTATTCGGAAAAATGACAAAACAGACTTAAGCCATAGTGGTATTGAAAGATTATGGTGGGACTAACATAGAATGATGGGAAAGAAGAAACAATGGCATGACAATTGCCATGGCACGGTGAGATAAAAGACACGGTGGGGATAAAAGAAAGGACAGAATAAAGCATGGTGGAATAAAAATAAAGGGATAAAACATGAAGGGATAAAATTAGTAATGATGAGAATGAAAAAGAGATGGATATGCAAACATAGAAAATTATGTAGAAAATAGTTGAAGATATAGATTGTCTATTGGAGGTCAAGACACCTGATTAGGAATCATCGTCCCTCCAATGTTCAATTTTGGCTTATTCGTGAGTGTGAAGAAATGACCAAGCCGTCGTAGATTTTGTTGAAGGGGATCTCGGGCCCAGTCATTTTCACTCTCAAGGTCTTCAACATTAATGCATATAATATAAATGAACCTAACATAACTAGGTGACAAATGGTAAAAGGTGATGTAAAGTGCATGGTGATGATGTAAGATTGATGAGAATGTGGATTTGAGTGAAGTCTTCAGGCGTAGTGCATCGACCAGCATCTCTGGTCCATCCTTGTCTTGCTTTCTGACGGAATACAACACCATGAGAATGTTCAGCTGGGTGGTGCTTCCTTTCTTTTCGCCACAAGGTTGGCATAACGTTCCTTGGGGAACACTGATCTTTCCAATTCACCTATTAGGACTAAAAAGGTTGCTTGCACATTTCTGGTTAGTACCCAACAGACAGAATTGTCATATGAAGCATATTGTCCGTGAAATGATCAACTGAAGATTTCACTATTAGAACCATCATTTAGAGGTCAAAACAAAGTTTTTGATGATGGTTCCTTTATAAAAAATGTCATTCCTAACATTATGGACAATTTCTGAATTTTTGAAATTTTTTTGAAATTTTCGATTTTTTTGTCCATGTGCCCCCGATCGGGGGCACCTGGCCATGTGCCCTGGGGTGGGTCACCTGGCCATGTGCCCCCAGATGAGGGCACATGCGCCCTGAGGCAAATTTTTTTTTTTTTGCAGAAAAATTGTACCTGATCGCCCTTCTTTTTTTGCTTCTTCAGCCCCTACAAACACTTAGCAAAGATGATTAATTTTCATCATGACTCATCCCTTTGCTTGTATATCGTATGCCTTGTATATCGTATGTTAATGACTAAATGAAATGGGAGGTAAGGGTTGAGAGAACTTACCTGCCATGGTGTGAATCTTCTCCTCTTCTGCATTGAAATGTTTGAAACACTTGACAGAAGGAGATTAGATCTTCATCAGGACTCATCCCTTTGCCAATTATGGTCAACTTTGACTTAGGTCAAAGGGAAGAGCCTTCTTAACAAGGTAATTAAAGTAAAAAAAATGGATATACAATACAGGAATGGAAATATGCTTGACAGTCAAATAAACATGGATGCAACTAAGGCAATGATCATGACTGAGCATTTTTTTTTGGGTTTTCTTGAAAACAATCAATTTTTTTTTGGATTCTCAAAAGTATTCAATTTTTTTTGGATTTTGAAATATGCAATTTTTTATGGATTTTTTTGAAATATGTATTTTTTTGGGTTTTGATATATGCAAACTTTTTTGGATTTTTGAAATATTCAAATTTTATGGATTTTGAAATATGCAATTTTTTTTGGGTTTTGAAATATGCATTTTTTTTTTAGAATTTTGAAATATGTAACTTTTTGTGGAGAAAATGCTGGTATTTGAGACAGTTCATCGGTCTTTGGAGTTTGTCAAGACTCAAGTGGTAGATGCCACGTGCAAAAAATAAAGTTCCCTACCTAGAATCCTTCTAACCTTCTTCCTTTGATCGGCTTGGGTTCCACCTGGATTTGGTCGGTTTACCCTACCCAAGGGGTTTAAGGAGGAAAAGTATAGAGGAAGTCCTTGATAGGGTTTGGAGATGTTGAGAGGAATTTCTCTACTCTCACTCAAATTACCTATTGGGGTTCGGCCACTTTGGGTTTTTCTTTCTTTTTTTTTTGCTCTTTTCTGTATGGCACATATTTGGATAGGTTTTTGACCCATGGGTACATTGCCCATCTTTTAATGACATTTGCCTTGACTATCATTCTGGGTACTCATTCAGATAGGTTGATCATTTTTTTTTCTTTTCCTAACCTGAGGGGTTCATTGCCCATCTTTTGGCACCCTTTTCCACCCTCTGAGACGGCCTCCTACTAGGGTGGGAGTTTTTTCGATACTACCCCTCTCTAATCTTCTCTCCCTATCTTGGACCGAGTAGAAGAGAATAGGGTAAGGGTACTCCTTCCATTTCTAGATTTCTTCCTTGCCTTTCGCAAGCGTCGGGTTGTCTGGATTCTAGGATCAGGAAGTGTTGTGTGTGTAGGATGGTACCTACCCTTGACTTCTCACGAACAACCTAGGATCGATGACTTGAGATTATACCAGTGGTTTCTCCATTTTTATGGAAAGTACTTTTTGAGGTAAACTCCATTCCATGGATAATTCAATTTTTCTCCATCTGCATTAGTCAATTCATATGCATTACCTGGATACTTTTCAGTGATTACAAAAGGCCCTTCCCAGTTAGGTTGCAACTTGGAGCGGGGACCCCTGGCTTAACGAATATGCATTTGACTACCATCTCACCGTTCTCGAATTTTCTCTCGACCACCCTCTTTTGATAAAACCTTTTGAGTCTATTCTGATAAGTCCGGGCATGCTCGGCGGCGGCTAGCCTTCTTTCATCCAAGAGTTCAAGCTGTGCAAGGAGAGATTCTCTTCTCTCATCAACAGGAATATCCCTGTCGAGCTGAACTCGGAGAGACGGAAGTAATACTTCGTAAGGGACCACTGTTTCCATCCCATATGCCAAAGTATACGGGGTTTGTCCAGTGGGAGTCCTTACAGAAGTACGATAACCCCATAGAGCATCTATAAGCTTATCAGGCCAGTCGGCGAATTTGCTAGACTTACAAGATTTCTTGATGATTTTGATTAAGGTTTTATTAGTGGCTTCTACTTGACCATTGCCTTGAGGATAGTATGGTGATGAATGATGCAATGAAATGCAATACCTGTTGCAAAGATCACGCAGATCTTGAGAACGAAATTGTGGCCCATTATCGGTGACGATGTCGTTGGGGATCCCGAACCTTGCCAGGATGTTGCGCTTGATGAAGGAGCAGACTGTTGACGCTTTAATCTCCATGAATGCTTCCGCTTCAGCCCACTTTGTGAAGTACTCCGTTGCCGTCAGAATAAATGATTTTGAGCGCATTTCGGAGTTGAGGTCACTCAAGGGGCTAATGATATCAAAGGCCCACATGGCGAAAGGCCATGGGGCATGAACTGGATGAAGGGAAGATGCGGGAGAGTGAATCTTGTTGGCATGGAGTTGACTTGAATGACAGTGTCGGACAAAGATGGAGCAGTCTTCTTCTAGAGTTGGCCAATAATACCCTTGTCAGATGATTTTCTTAGCAAGGGCTTGGGCATTCACATGACCACCACAAACTCCAGAATGTGCTTCCTTCAGCACCAACTCAGCTTCTTCTTCATCAAGACATATGAGTAAGATTCCAGTTAGGCTTCTCTTATAGAGCACTCCTCCTAGGATTGTATACCTCTGGGATACTCTTCTAATTGCTTTCTTTTCCTTGGTGGTTGATCCAGGTGGATATGACTGATCTTGACAATATCTCGCAATCTCGTCATACCAAGGTCTCTCACCTTCTTCTAATTCTTCTAACTCAATCAAGGAGATTTCTTCTTTATGTTCCAAGTATTCTTTTCTATTGAATCTTTCCTTAACCTTCAGAAAACGTCCATCCTCAATTGCTGGAATTGTCCTCTTACAAATGTGGATAGTCCGCACTTGCCTGCCTAGCGGGACAGATAGAGATGAGGCTAGTGAAGCTAAGGCATCGGCGAGGATATTATGAGAGCGGGGGACATGAACAAAGGTGAGTTTGAAGAATAGCTTGATGTAGCAGGTGGTGAGCTCCTGGTAGGGCTTGAGGTTTGGATGAGAAGTTCGGTACTTGGATAGGACTTGGGCTAGGGTCAATTGACTATCACGTATCACGCTCAGTTTGGTGGCAGCAGGGAAATGAGCGGCCTCCAGCCCGGCCAGCAAGGCTTCATACTCAGCTATGTTGTTGGTTGCTAGAAAGTTAAGCTGAAAAGCCTGTGGAATGGTGACACCTTCAGGTGATAGAAGGACAATACCTATCCCTTTACCATGAGAGTTCAGAGCCCCGTCAAAATATAATGTCCAAAGATTGGAAGATCGGACTGACATTACTTCGTCATCCGGGAGCTCTGACCGGATTGGGTCAAAGACGGGTATGGGATGATGGGCAAGGTGTTCAGCAATAGCATAACCCTTGATTGCCTTCTGTGGGACATAAGTGATATCAAATTCGGATAAGAAACTCTACCATCGCCCTAACCGATCAGTCAAAACTGTCTTCTCTATTAGAAGCTTAATGGGATTGATACGAGCAATGAGCTTGACTTGGTGAGCAAGAAAATAGTGTTTGAGTTTCTGAACCACCCAAACAAGAGCAGCACAGGTCTTTTCTACCACAGTGTACTTCAGCTCACAAGCATCAAACATCTTAGACAAGTAATAAGTAGCTCGTTCTTTCCTTTTTTCATCAACTTGTGCAAGGACTGCCACAAGAGAGTTCTCAAGAACCGAAATGTAGAGTACCAAAGGTTTGTCGGGAATTGTTGGTCTAAGTACAGGGGGACTTGCCAGGTATGTTTTCAACCCATCAAACGCCTCCTGGCACTTTGAATCCCATTTAAACTCGGCCCCCGCCTTGGTTAACTCATAGAAAGGTTTACACCTTTGGGAATGTTGTGAGATAAACCGACAGACAAATTGTAGCCTCCCAATCAATCCTCGAAGCTCTTTCATATTCTTCGGAGGAGGCATACCAATAATTGCTTTGGCCTTGTTTGGGTCGATCTCTATGCCCCTTTTGCTTACTATGAACCCAAGTAGCTTTCCTGATGAAACTCCAAATGTGCACTTCTTAGGGTTCATTTTTAGCTTGTATTCTCTAGCTCGTTGCAAAACTTTTCTTAGCACTTCAGAATGATCTTCCCGACTCTTGGACTTGATAACCAAATCATCCACATACACCTCTACAAGGGTGTGCATCATGTCGTGAAAGATAGCCATCATAGCCCTCTGATATGTAGCACCGGCATTCTTTAACCCAAAGGGCATGACAACATAGCAATATGTTCCCCAAGGTGTAGTGAACGAGGTCTTCTCTTGGTCCTCCTCAGCTAACCGGATTTGATTGTATCCAGAATAGCCATCCATGAATGAAAGCATTTCAAATCCAGCTGTGCTATCAACCAAAACATCGATATGAGGCAAAGGGAAATCATCCTTAGGACACGCTCGGTTCGAGTCCCTGAAGTCTATACAAATCCGAATTCGTCCATCCTTCTTCATAACAGGGACTATGTTAGCCACCCATTGCGGATATAGGACAACTTTAATAAATTTTGCTTGATGTAGTTTGTCGACCTCTTCTTTCATTTTGAGTGCAATATCAGGGTGGAACCTCCTGAGCTTTTGTTTAACCGGGGTATTTCCAGGTTTTAAGGTTAATCTATGTTCAACCAGTGAATTATCTAATCCCGGCATATCTTCATATGTCCATGCGAACGTGTCCTTATATTCTTCCAAAACTTTGATCAAACGTTGTTCTTCTGAGAGAGTGAGGTTTGCACTAATGAGGATAGTCTTAGGATCTTCCAAGGTTCCTAAATTCAGTTCCTTGGTCGGTTCATTCCCTGTGGCTGATGGTTCTTCAAATCTTCTAAGTACAAATGCATATGCATCAGCCAAGTCCTCGATTTCATCCTCGGATTCGGGATCCTTCTCTGATACCACCTCATATACTCCCAAAGTATGATCTATGTTATGCTCATCCTAATATCGGATTTCATCTAGCTGGATGGTATTATCCAAAAAGTTTGGCAGCCTTGCACACTTTATGCATTTCTGTGCCAATTGTTGCAGATACCTATTTGGAACTCGCTTACCTCTTACTTTCCTATTTCCTAACCTAACTTGACCTACTTAAGATAAAGCTGGAAAGGTGGTATTTACAGTGGAGGGGGGATCGAGTAAATCGATCAATGATTCAGAAAAGAGGGATCCCTGATTGGGAGCGCCCTCTGGGATGAGTAGAGACGTCTCCTCGATGGAAATGTAAGTTTCAGAGAAGACGTTTTTTTTGGAAATTTCAAGTAAAAAGATAGAATGAGCCTGAGTGACTCGAGGCTTGCTAGAAGATGACTGAATTAATAGAGAGAAAAACTTAAGAATAAAGGGGAAAAAGGGGCTCGTGGGCCCAATGGTAACAGAAAGTGGGTACATGGGTCCAAAACTGATGAAAAAAGTAAACGGGTACGTGGACCCGATTTTGAAAATAAATGGGCATGTAAGCCCATGTTGGGAAAAGCCCTCAGTTCTGAAGTTGATGAGGGAAGCAAATGGGAAAGCTGGCCCAATAAGAGTACAAGGTTGAAGAGGGCACATGGGCCCAAAGTGGGTAAGTGGGCCCTGAAGCCCATCCAAAAGATCTAGAAATAATGGTACGAGGTTCAACCACGGGATTGTTGTATTTGGGCCTCGTGGAATGGTTTTGACTTGGGTAACATGTTTAAATAGATGATCCAACATTGGTCTGCCCTTGAGTGGTTCCTGGTGCTCTTCCCCAATTGAAAACAGATGAGTCAAAGATAAGCATAGGTCTTCCAAGTCTTCTTCTTCTACATCTGGAGCCTTCATTCTCTTGACAACTGTAATGAAACTCTTGTCATCTTCAGCCATCATCATGGTCTCCCCTTTGATAAAGAAGGTGTGGAGTCCCATGGCATATCCTGGCTGGAAGATCCTCCTTGGGATGGAATCCTCTTCATATCCCAACCCCTGCTTGCGTTGCCTTTTCACAGTTTCAATTGGCTGAGTAATCCCTTGAAGATCCTTGCCTAAACCTCTTCCAGGCTGATAGCCCAATTTCATCATCATCCGCCATCCCAGTGTGTCTGGTAGAGAGGCGGTCATGCATCTGACTTCTGGCAATTCTCCCACAGAGATCTGGGGTTGTATTGATAGACCTAGGGGTAAAGAAGCATCATTTAGCTTGTCCCTTATAGGCATGCTAGTCACCTTGACCACCTGTCCTTTAAAGGGAAACTTTATGCACAGGTGGTTTGTTGAAGCCACAGCTCTTATTGCCTCCAAGTATGGCCTCCCAAGTATAGCCCGAAAAGTTGGATCCAATTCTAGAACATGAAAATCTGTTGTGATCGTACATGGTCCAAGTTTGACTTCTAGTGTGACCACCCCATGTACAGACTTCTTGGAGTTATCATAGGCTGTCACCATGGCACATGATGGCTTGATTTCTTGCTCAGAAATGCCACACAACTGCAAAGTTTCTGGCTACATAACGTTGATAGAAGCTCTAGTGTCAACCAAATATGATTTTACTTCGACATTGTAAGCACCCGGAACGGGACATCCGCGGATCTCCCCCTCCTAGAACCCTTACGCCCGCCTCGGTGTGTGTTGGTGGGTGGTGTGTTATGTAGGTGTGGTCGCCAGGAACCAAAGGCTCCAAAATATGGTGGAATGAAAAAAAATGAAATAGAAAGATGACCGTCGTACCTTCGGAAGCGGGGAGATTGTTGAGTTCCGACTTCTCCTCTCTCGGCCGGCTGAAAGAAGAGAGCTTAGTGAATCCTTTGCCTTCAATCCGGTTGAAGCTCTGCCTCGATCGGATTTACCTAAGAATGTTCATAAGAAAACATGTAGACAAGTGAAGGTTTCATTAGTTCTAACGAAAGCATAGTATCGTGCTCGAATTTAGATTCAAACATGCAAATGGCAAGAGACTAACCGGATTGGGACGAGATCCCAACCCCTATTTTTGGTAGGTTTTAAACATATATGAAATGTAAAAATGTTCTAAGACATGCTAAATAACATGATGATCAATGCAAAAGCGAAAAAGGGAGAAAAGAACTCGATTAAACGGGCGATCGGACTTCGAAAACGACAAAACAAACTTCTGCCCTTCCTGGTGCCCTATATATAGGGCGCCAGGAGTAGGTGCCCCCTTTATGGGGTGCGTTGACCAAGGTCAAAGCGCCCTATATACGGGGCACTAAGTCTGGCCCGAACAGATTTTCTTCTTCTCTTCGCGACGCCGCTCTGGAGTGCTGGGTGGCTTCCGGGACGAAGTAAGAGCTCCTCCTTGTAGACAATATGCAAATAAAGCTAGTGGAAGGTGGTTTGGGTGCTGGATGTATGAGGAGAGTCGGATAGGGGCTCTCAAAGTTGGAGAAAAATCATATTTCTGGTGACAAATGAAGGTTTTAGGGTTTTTGGTGGAGGATTTTGGATCGATTTGGAGGCTTTTGGGGGGTGAATGTGGCTTAGAATCGTAGTGTTGGATGAGCTCTAGGGTGGCACGGAGTTGGAACCTCCTCCAAGCTCCAAATGGGGGTCTATTTATAGCCTAAAAGAGGGCACTTTGGCCATTTTCGAAAAACAGTGCCATGTGGCATAGCGCCCTTGATATGGGGCGCTACCATCATGAGGTTTGTCACGTCGACAAGACAAGTCACTGCAGGGGTCAAATCAGCCTGTCAAATCGATCGGATTTGGTTCCAGGCGCCCTGTTTATAGGGCGCCTGGTGCCCTGTATACAGGGCGCCAGGTGCCCTGTATACAGGGTGCCAGGTGCCCTGTTTATAGGGCGCCTGGTGCCCTATAAATAGGGCGCCAGGTGCCCTATATATAGGGCGCCTGGTGCCCTATAAACAGGGCGCCAGGTGCCCTATTCTTGGGGCATTTGGCTTGTTCGATTGCTCTATAGACCCACCATTCGGAATGTGCCAGAAACTTGATCTGTCCGGAAAACATGATGTGCTTTAAATATTCTCCATGAAAACAAGAATTTGAATTCTCCAATCGGGCCAAAATTGCGTGTCTACAGCCTTGCCTCGCCTTGGCGTCGGCTTTGTAGGGGAGTGACATGAATGAAGCGTAGGCGAATGAGGCGTAGCGAAATGAAGTGGTAATGGACTGAAAAGGTGACGCCAAGGTGTAGATTTAGACACGCCCTCATTGGCCTAGTTGAGTGGAATAAAACTTTACCGTACTCCGAAATTACCCTTTGTCTTATCGAAACCTTTCCTCTTGTTGATTGGTTAAAGAGAAGAACAGTAATGAAAGTAAATAACTAAAATCCCACGTGGGGAGAATTGTTACCGGCCAGGACCCGAACTGCATGGTGTGCTGGACTCGGTAGAAATGCAGTAAATTGCGAAAAGTGAAGAGAGAGAAAAAGAGCCAATCAATCAAGGTTGGGTTCTTCAAATTCATTGGGTTTTGCTCAAGAATACCGGTTCAGTTTGACATGGAAAAACTCCTTGTTTCGATGAAACCACTAGATCTTCCGGATAGACCAAAACCTCCTTAAGGAGCCATAGAAAGACGGTGACGGAAAAGATGATGCATGAGATGTTGTATGATAATGCATGATGATGTATGCTGAGTTTAAAGAAATACAAATAAATATAAGAAAATAGTTGAAGATATAGGTCAAACACAACGGGTCAGGACATCCGTGAAGATACCGTCGTCCCCGTTTATTTGACTTTGGCTTATCCGCGGGCCTAAAAGGTGACTGAATCCTTCATCGATTTTGTTGAAGGGGTTCTCTGACTCAGCCCTTTTAGACTCGAGGTCTTCAATGATATATATGCGAGATATCTGATAACACATGCAAGGTTCCAGGATCCAGGTGCCCTGTTTATAGGGCACTAGGTGCCGCATTTATAGGGCGCCAGGCGCCCCATTTATAGGGCGCCAGGCGCCCTACTTATAGGGCGCCAGGCCCCCTATAAGTGGGGCACCTGCACGGACTTCAATTTTGCTCCTTCCCAAGGCAACTTTTGGCTTCTATAAGAAGGGGGGACCTCCCCTTCTTCTCCCCACACCAGCTACAGTGCTCCTTGCTTCTACCTTTGCTCTGATGGCTTCTTCCTCCTCCCGCCCGACCAGTTCAAACGAGATGAAAAGTTTCTCCGAAGTGCCGTGCCATATTCGGAACCGGGTGTCCATGGGAGTGGTAGTGTCTTATTAGGCACCCTTCTTTGTTCTGTTTCAAAACCTTTTCTGATTGCGCGGTTATTTTGCAGGACCTTCCGAATTTTCCCGGGGCTCGCCGATACGGTCAGGCACTATGGAGAGCCCGCTTAATGGCTGCTATCAAAATTCATGTGCGGACCATTCTCACCGGGTGGGGGTTCACCGGCACCCTCGTTCACGCCAACCACCTCCTCAAATACTTCTGGGATTTTTCTTTGGCGGGTGCACTTCTCGAGATGTGGCATCCCGATACACACACCTTTGTTTTTGACTCTTTCGAATGTACCGTTCTCTTAGAAGAGGTAGAGCTGTTTCTGGGGCTTCGTGCCATGCCTGGGTACGGCCAGGCCATGTTTATCCCTGTTGGACCAGTCACCGGTTTAGACTTGCTCCGTGGCTTTATGACCACTATAGAGGCCCGATCCATTATGGTAGGTGGCCGTATTTACACCGAAGCACTGGCGGATTGGTCCATTGGCGTGATTCAAGGCGCTGGTGATAATGAGGACCTTCTGCTGCCTGGTGTCAAAGGCGTCGCTGCTTGCCTTGCCTCAGTGCTCCTATACCCGTGTGAGGATGGGTGGCTTGATCCTACCTACCTTCCTTACATTCAGGGCATTTGGTCCAATGAGTGCATAGCCCACTCGGTGTTGGGCTACCTTTATGACGGCCTGACTTCTGCTAGCGTCGGCAGGCCTATGTTTGGCAGCATTCTCTTGTTCATGTGCTGGGCTGACTGGCACTTTAAGTTTGACGTATGCTTCGGACCGGCCACGGCTTCCCGGCTTTTCGCTCGGAGCCCCCTCCAGCCTCTCACCAACCGCCTTTGCATGGAATATAAGGTGATGAACAAGTGCCCCTCAGTGAAGACCCGCGCTGACTGGCGTTTGTACTTTTTGGCGATGAGCAGCAGCGGCTTTGTTTGTCCCACAGAGGCGGTTATGTGCCAGAATGTCCGTGCCTCTCCCACCCCAGGGGTGGATCTTCGGTTGATTACCGGCACCTCCTTCATTATCTACAATCCTCACCGATGTCCCCTCCAATTGGGCCAACCGCGGCTCAAAGTCCCTCGTCTCTCTCATATTCCGTCCGTCAAAGACCGTCAGATGGGCACGGCGACTGATACTGAAGAATGCCAGAGCATCCTTGCCATCTGGGGAATTTGCAAGAGCTTCTCGCCAAGTGCCTACATGGATGAAGACGAGGTCTGGAAGAGCCGGTACGTGGCGAAGCTGAGGAAGCTGCGCGGTGGTTGACCTGTATCTGTCAGTTGTATTTTGCTTTTGTTGTGTCCAGATGTATTTTGTTTGCTTTTGTTGTGTCTAGGACTTGATCAATGTAGGTGTAGGATTTGCTTGATGTAGTTTCTTTTCAGTTGTGTCCTAGTCCTGTCGTTGTCGAAAAACAGCAAAAATATGCAAAAAGTAATAGAATATCAATGTTTTGGCAATGAAATTGTGTTTTTCATGAAGAATATTGCTTGTGGACACGTTCTAAGAATTTTGAAAATTTTGACCATGGCACTTTATATTTTCACCCATGCACTTTTCTTCATTTCATCATCACCTTTTTCTAGTTTTTCTATTGGACGGGACCTTTTCGGGGAGCGCAGCACATCGTGCGGATTCCACAGTAAGTTCCTTTTAACTACAAACTTGTAGTTGATTCCGTTATCTTCATTTTCGCAGAAGGGACCGAACCGATCCGGAGTCGTTCCGGATTGGAACGGGAAGAGAGAAGGGGGCTGAGCCCCCTAGCGCCCCTATGATGGGGAGTTAGGCTCTGCCTGGCGCCCCGTCATAGGGACGCCAGGCGCCCTACCATAGGGGCGCCTGGTCCAGGCGCCCCATAAATGGGGCACCTGGTCACCAGGCCCCCATCTTCTCCATTTTGCTGTTCTTGACCTGTTCTAATGCTTTGCAGATGACGAAGAGGTCTCGCGTTGACGCTTCAGGTGCCGCCGGAGCCTCTTCCTCCGCCGGTGCTTCTTCCTCTGCCAGTGCTGGCTCATCGGAGCTACCCTCTCTCCATCCTCCTCCGACCATCTCGGTAACCGAATCTCGACCTCCCCTTTCTTGAATTTATCCATGATCTAACATGATTGTTTGATTGTGCAGGGGAAGATCAAGTCCCGGATATCCTGGGAAATGGTCTTCCATGCCTACAAGGGGTTGCAGGACTTCCAGAAGGCACAGTTGGATGCGATGGGTTTCGGCCCATTGCTCCGCTGCTCCGCCTTCTGGGAGGACCTCCCCCTAATCCAGGCTTTGAGGGAGAGATGGGACTCCACCACCCATTCCTTCCTCTTCCCCTGGGGGCATATGGTCCCTACTTTAGAGGATGTCTCCCGGATCACGGGTCTTCGTGATTACTCGGCCATGGTCCGGGATTTTCTGGGTCATCCGGTCCCACACTGCCCCGGCGGACTGCGCGTTATGAAGCGCACAGCCGTCGGAAACTTGCTCGGTCTGGGCAACGCTAGTGTGGGTAAGGATGACATAGTGGCGGTTGTGCTCGACGAGTTGACGAAACGCGTCGAGTGCTCCCTGGTCGGTGAGGAGGGCACCGTTGAGGCCGACCAGGATCTCCGCCGGTTCCTCCTCTTCTTCCTCACCCGTCTTCTTCTAGCCTCGAAGACAGACAGGGTGCACTTGCGGTTCCTCCCTTTTCTTGCTGACCTGTCGAAGGTTGGTGAGTATGCGTGGGGTGCCGCTATGCTGGCCCATCTGTTCTCCCCGCTGGCGATGGAGAGCGGTCCGGTTTCAGTAGCCGGCTTTACTCCATTCCTTCAGGTATGCCTTGTTCTTTTGTTAACTATCAATTCTACCTTGTCTTTTTTGGTGACTAACTGAGCTTTTATTTGACTGGTATGGAGTTACTATTACATCCCCCTGGGCCGTGCTCTGCTGAAGGATGACCCCGAGTACCCTCTCATCGGCAGCTGGGTTGCTACACGATCTGCTTCTTCCCATCCTTACCGGTGGAGAACCCGAGAAGGCAATGCTCGCTTCCCTCACCATGAGGTATTCTGTTACTTTTCTCCTTCTTAACTTTTGGTTCTTCTTGTTTACTGCCCTGCCTTGCTTTTTCAGGTGGTATGGCATCCTTTTTCAGACCTTCACTTGGATCGGCAGCCGTGGGTTTCGGAGGGTCGTCCGGCTTTTGGCCGTGACACCTTCTTGATCTGCTTGAACGAGATGGAGCCACTTTGGGTGCGTCTCACGATGCGCTCATTGGGGCTTCACCAGGAGTGGGTGGATCTTCCACCTTACCCACACCTGGGTCGTTCTACCCGCGGCCTGATCCGGGAGATCGACTGGAAGAAGGAGGGCCAGTTTGCTGTCTGGATCTGGAAGAGGGGTGGCACCCCAGTGACTTCCAGTGCGC